>OZ018397.1:15806220-16539682 GCA_963969525.1 Ontholestes murinus
AAGGCGAATTTCCGGCAGTGAATTTGTACGAAGGGTTGTA
Source organism: Ontholestes murinus (assembly GCA_963969525.1). Taxonomy (NCBI): domain Eukaryota; kingdom Metazoa; phylum Arthropoda; class Insecta; order Coleoptera; family Staphylinidae; genus Ontholestes; species Ontholestes murinus. The sequence goes on from OZ018397.1 coordinate 15,806,261, forward strand.
GGAGACTAATTTTTTTATCACGAAAAAAATGCTCGAATTATTATTATATATAAACTATCTCTAACTTAAATCATATTTTTGATGATAAACTGTAGCAGTTAGGTATTCAAATAAATAGTGTTTTTTTATAATTTTTAAATTATATAATTACTCAATGCAATTTAATATAGTCTATTAAAATATTAATTACGTTACTCCATTAAGAAATGTGTATTAAAGTAATCATATCAATTAATTAATTTTATTATAATAATAATAAATAATAATGCTATACTTATTTTTAATGTATAAATTTAAGAATGCGGTAAACAATTTTTTGTTATAAGAGAGTACGTATTAGATTAAAAGTTTAAATTATCTTGACCACGATCCGGTTTAATTTCTATCGTAAGGTGTTTCCCTAATAACTGAAGGTCCTTATTAACAAGTTTCTAAGTAACCACAATTCACTTAGGATTAAGATCCTGAACTACCTCACCGACCCCGTCCTAATTGCACATTTTAAACTAAATGTTATTAAACCTTCGGCTTGTCAGATTTAATAAATTCAAGGTGTATACATTATTCTATGATTCAATTTCTGCAAAATAAATATATAATATTTACATAGTTATTTGTCTACATATTCATTATTATTAAATCTTTAACAATTATGATGATAATTTATAAAATAAAGAGAATCTCTAGTAGGCACTTTGATCTTGTCTCTTTAAACTTATTAAAAATGATTATAATAATAATAATGTTTATTGATAATTCAGTATAGTTTTAACATCAATTTTCATAAAACTTAGACAAGAGCTACGAACAAAAAATTTAAAGAAAAGACGGAATTTCATTTTAAAACTAATGGATTAAAGAATAAACAAATGATCACTAAAGTGCAGGCAGTTGTGTGTGATGGACATAAATTAAAAAATTAAGTAAGTTGCAAAAACGTGTACAACATAACTTAAGTAATTTAAAGTAATGGTAATTTAAAGTTAATGTTAATATATTTTTTTTATAATAACGATAACTTAAATATGAGAGTAGTTCACAAGTTTTAATGCGCATTGATTAATTATTTTTAAAATAAATACATTTATTAATGTTTTGAGGATTTTTCTTGATATAGAAACTCTTTTAAATGTTTTCTAACTTGATCCCAGGATATTTCTCTGCAGAATAACTCAGTGTTTTCGGCAAAAATGGTGATTTCACTCTTGGTTGGTATACTAGCAAACTACTTATGTAAATAAAAACAATGTAGGTCCTACGACAGTTTCTTGCGGGACACCGTATGTAATTTCTTTGTATCTATGTTTCCTATATCTTCTAGATCTTGTATTAGTACTTCATGATCAACTGTGTTAAAGGCTTTTGCACAATCAATGAAAAGACATAGACATGGATTTTTATAATCTAATGAATCATAGATTCCATCCGGAATTTTAATTAGGGCATCTTGCGTGGATTTTCCTTCTTGAAACCCAAATTGCTTCTCTGAGATTAAATTATTTTTTTTAAGCAGCTCCGTAACCTTATTTTTAATACATTTGTGAAATATTTTGCTATGTTTGAAATAAATAATATTGAATAAAGGTTGATTACTTCTTCAGTATCACCATTTTTGTGAATGCTACAATTACAGTTATTTTGATAGGTTTGTGGCATATACCAGATTAAAACATTTCTTTGATAAGGCACGCTAATGTTTCAGCTATTTCTTCAGATAGATATCTTACGGTTTTAATTATTATGCCATCATAGCCCATAGATTTTTTTAAATTTTTTAGATGTTGTATGATTTTAATTATTTCGGACCTGTCCGTACTATAAAGATACAAAGAGTTTCTTTGATAGTTTCTTTTAGTAACATCTTTATTCACCTTTTTAAACTTACTTGCTGTAGTTTCGCCCATTTCAGCGTGGTGTTAATTGAATGCGTCTGCTGTTTCATGTCACTAAAAATTTAACCTTATTAACTTCTCTCGCGATTGACGTCGGTTTTCTGAATTGTTTTGTAGTATTTCATAAGTTTACGTTATTTTTATTATTCTTGTAAATTTGGCTTTTGTAATAGTCTACTTTGGTTATTTTTATTAATTTACATAATGTGTTTTTCAGCTTCTTATATTACTCCTTTAAACTGACATTTTGTGGATCTCGCCGTAGCTAGGCGTATATTATGTTCTTGTTGTTAATTGATTTTATTAGCCCTCGTGTGATCGAGTCGTTTTTCTTTTGCTCGTTGTGTTTAATTTTAATTTTACAAGTATACTCTTGTATGTTTGACTAAGATATTAATAAAGTTGAGCGTTGCACTCAATGTTGTTCTCACTTATCACCGATTCCTATGAGATATTTTGCATGTGCGATTTTAATTTTATTATTGTTATACAGGGTGAGTTTTTTTAAATGCTCTCTATGGGGATCTCGGAAACTATAAGAGATAGAGAAACGGTTAAATGGGGAAAGAAGTGTAGATTTATGAGACAAATAAAATTCCACTTTCAAAGTTTTCAAAAAAGTCAAGGGTAACTAGATATTTTGCAAAAAGTAAAAAGTGTCAATTTTTTCAAATCAATATATCTCGGTTATTATAACAGATAGAAAAAAACTGTACAGGACAAAGTTTTAGATAATTTTATGCAGATTAATAAAAAATAATCAGAAAATTTTTATCGCCATTATTTTCCGAGATATGACGCAAACTTACATTTTTTTTAAATGGAAACCATAGTTGGCTATGGCCTCATCCAAAGGGTATTTTTTTCTCTTTAATCCTATATGACATACGACATAGTTATTTCTAAAAATAAATGAATTATATTCATTTTAAGTTTTATTATAAATAAAAAATGGATAGCCATGAAAAAGATGAAAGTAAAACAATTGCAGTTGTTTATAATAATAGCAATATTGTAATTATTAGTTTTACAAAGTTAAACAAAAATGAAAAACCAGCATAAGAGTAATAATTTTGTAATTATCAAATGGCTTTCTGTATGTGGTATAAACACATTTGTCAAGAGGATCATATGTTTCTTACAAAAATATTATGAACAGATGAATCGCGATTCACTAATTGTGGTATTTTTAATCGCCACAATGAACATAGATGAACTCAAGAGAATCCACGAGAAGTTTCACAGAGAAAACTACAAATTAAATTTAGGTTTAATCCATGGTGTGTTTGGATTAATAATTCTCGGTCCATATATTTTTGAAAGCTCACTAAGTGAAAATTATTACTTTAATTTTCTTCAGAAAACATTCGCTCAATTGTTTAAATTTATCATTACAAGCAAGATTGAAATGGTTTCAATATGACGGTGCTCCACCTCATAACATGTTGGCTTTACAAATTATTTAAATGATGCTTTTACTAGCTCATAAGTGAGAAGAAATAAACCAATCCCAGGGCCACCTAGATCTCCCGATCTGCGCGTTTTAGAATTTTTTCTGTTGGGTTATGTAAAAAACAAAAAATATGAAAAATCATATCAATCCGTGGAGGATCATAAACTAGCTGTTATTGAAACATTTAATTCAATTTACATGAGAATAGTCAAAAAAGCCATAAATTCAATTTTAAAAAGATATAATTTATGTCATAATAGTATTAATAGTGGACTCTTTGATCATATTTTTTTAATATTAAAATTTCTCTCCCATTGATATATTGATAATTACAGAATTACTTTATGCTGTTGTTTCATTTTGGTTAACCTCTGTAAAACGAATAATTACAATATTGCTATTATTATAAACAACTGCAATTGTTTTACTTTCACCTTTTTCATGGCTACCCATTTTTTATTTATAATAAAATTTAAAATAACTATAACTCACTTATTTTTAGAAATAACTATATCGTATGCCATATTGGATTAAAGAGAAAAAAGTTACCTTTTGAATGAGGTCATAGCCAACTAAGGTTTCCATTTAAAAAAAATGTAAGTTTGCGTCATATCTCGGAAAATAATGGCGATAAAAAATCTGCATAAAATTATCTAAAACTTTGTCCTGTACAGTTTTTTTCTATCTGTTATAATAGCCGAGATATATTGATTTGAAAAAATTGACACTTTTTACTTTTTTCAAAATATCTAGTTACCCTTGACTTTCTTGAAAATTTTGGAAGTGGAATTTTATTCGTCTCGTAAATCTATACTTCTTTCCCCATTTAACCGTTTCTCTATCTCTTATAGTTTCCGAGATCCCCATAGAGAACATCGAAAAAAACTCACCCTGTATATTATTCATTATTTATTTAAAGCGTAACGCTGATTTTTGCTTTGTGTTTCAGGGTTAGTCTTATTATTCAATATGATTTGTGATACTATTGTATTGATACACAAGTTCAAAGTTAAGGGTAACACATTTATTCCATTATCCTCGTTTTATTTTATAACCATTGCATATTTTAAGCAGTCTGGAAATATTGACAGATTAAGTATTAATATTATATGTAAAGCTAGAAGGATTTTTATTATGTGTTCCTATTTTATTCATCAATTTATTGGCTATATCTACAAAATATGAATTTAAACATAAGAATGTGTTTCATGAAGCTAAAATTAGAGTTCTTTTGTAATATTTATGTGACAATTTATTACGAAGCTGTTTTAAGTTGTTGTATAATTTCACTTTGGATTTATTCCCTCTATTTAAGTCAATTTCTCGTAATTGAAAAGTTGAATACAAATTTTCAAATAAAAAAAGTTTGTCAGAGTGTCTTAATTAATATAAGAGATTTCAAAAATTGTAGTAGCTTCATTATAAAGTAGTAGCTGTAATGCATCCATTAAATTGCTAGTTAGAGGATCCAAAATAAGTGGCGCCTGTAGATAATCTATACATATATGCTCCAATTTTATTCTAATTGATATCCGTAAGAGCGGCGAATTTAATTTTAAAGAAAAACACATTTATTTTTTTCAATTAAGCAAACATATCTATTTCAACATATAGGAATATAGTTCCGATCAAACGTAAAATACAAGATCAAGCAAATGACCACCACGAAACCTCTGGCACAGGGTTATTCTTTTGATGAAATTTTGAATAACGTTTTCGCATAAATAATTAATTTGATGATGTTCCAACACCCAAGCTTGACTTGATTTCTTGCACAAACTGAACCTTCTACGCGTGCAAATGCAGATCTTTTACTAAAATTTGTTGCGTAGTGCTTCTGGATATGTTTAATCTTTGACAAGATGCCGAATGGAAGTTCCTGGATTCTCGGCCACAGATTCCTTTACTGTGGCTATATTTTCGAGTGTCCGACAAGAACCACGACGAACAATGGTTTTCTGATCTAACAGCGTAAATTTGGTCTCAAATTTTTCAATTAAACGCCTTACTGTCGATTCATTTAGTGCATTTTAAGACCGAAAAAACTAGACTTAAGAACTGGTTTCGCAAAACTTTCACCATTTTTGTAATGTGTTTTTAAAATAATTAAATATTGTTCATTTACATACTTCTTCATATTCTTAAATTGCGTGGTCTCTACATGACAACTGTCAAAAAAATCACCGACAACTCTTATTAACAAAATGATATACACGTTGTCCCCTGAAATTTTGAATATGAGTAATGTGTTTGTAGTGCATCTCGATTATTATTATTGGTTGCCATGGTTGTTGCTGCAAATGAATGTCAATTTGACTTATATAGCTTCAAAATGGGAATTTTATGATCGTTTGGGATATTTTTTGGCTCAACAAGGAGATGTTTTTGAACATTTAATAAGATGAGCATTGTAGTTATTTGTTACTAGTTACGTCAGAATTGTGATTGTAAAAATAGAAATATTAAAATATCATGTAAATATGTTTCATTTTGATTCCCTATTTAATTACAAGCGTGGTAGCTAAGCAACAAGTAATGCATTCAATTGCCCGTATTCAAAATTTTAGGGGACAACGTGTATATATATATTTAATTAATTGGGATAGGTCAAGAGTACGCTGATATAATAAATGTTTTATTGGGGTAGGTCAGGAGTACGGCGGTATAATATACAATCTAGTCTGGTAGATCAAGTGTATACTATTTTAGTACTAATTAGAACATTTAAAAATTTAGATATCTGCTCTTGTGACTAGCAATTTGGAAATCTATTGGATTTATCCATTTAGATAAATTAGAATAATAGGTTCAGTTTCAAATGTTGTAAGAAACGAGCAAATCGGCCATAGCACTCTCCTTGGAATAAAATTTGTTATTTTAGCTGGAGTTGAAAATCGGCAAAAATGGGACATTTGAAAATTCTTTATAGTCTTGCTGTGCTTTGAAGAATCTACAAATTCCTCAACCTTCTCGATTTTAGTATACATAAAACTATTTAGGACTTGAGATGGCTGAGTGCTCTATTGTTGTCATTTAAACGTAAAAAATTCAAAAGTTTCCGTATTGATTTATCGACTCAAAACCGCTCTAATATTATGCCCCCGATAGGAAACTAAAGAACAAATTTACTATTCGCAACATGTACAGTTGATATTCGCAAGCCTACATTACCAAATCTCTAGATATAAACATGTTGTCATCGAATGTATGAGGAAGACTATCCGTAAATATTAGCTTATGGGCATATAGTAAGACGGCAATTTAGAATACAAATAAGGGTATTAACCATAATCAAAGTTGTTTTAATGTTCGAGTAATTGTTTCAAGAAAAGTGGGTGATAAGTTATGAGTAAATATTATGAATATTATTTACGTGCAATTATTGTTTTAGTTTACATATTCGATTAACTAGCAGGTTACATTCTAGGAGGGAGCGGAAAAATCTGTGTAATTGACAAGGCCGGTTGTTTAATTGTTAAGATGAAAAAATTTGATTGCAATAGAAACTTTGTGCTCCGAACTACATTATGTCCTCCTAGGAAGAAAATATCGACTGAAGTTTTTGATCTGAGCTGATCAATAGTGAGGCCATGGAGGTTAAAAATAGCAGGAATATATAATGGTGTCTGAGTAGGAAATAATTTCATTACTACGAGAAAATTTAGGAATATTGGAAAATAAGTTAGTATTATATCAATAACTAGGATATTTGTTCTGGTTATTTAATGATAAAATTAAACACAATAATCACTTTGTTTTGTATAACCGTTATTTATTTATATGGTGACCAATGGTTTCAATACATCAGCGTATCATTTTCAAACCGACAGTAACTTAAACTATCTAACGTGCGGTATTTATATACGATTGGATTATGGATTAACAATGGCATTAAAAATAGGAGTGTATACTAGATCAAGCTGGTCGTTAATTACTGGAGTTTCCGGATTAGCGCGTGCTTTATGAATTTCCAGTGATTCCAGGAGGTCCATTTTACGACCCTTTTCGGAAAAATGAATAACCGAAAGTACATGGACCTCCTGGAATCACTGGAAATTCATAAAGCACGCGCTAATCCGGAAACTCCAGTAATTAACGACCAGCTTGATCTAGTATACACTCCTATTTTTAATGCCATTGTTAATCCATAATCCAATCGTATATAAATACCGCACGTTAGATAGTTTAAGTTACTTTCGGTTTGAAAATGATACTCTGATGTATTGAAACCATTGGTCACCATATAAATAAATAACCGTTATACAAAACAAAGTGATTATTGTGTTTAATTTTATCATTAAATATGTATAACGAAGTAGAAGCCTCCATCGTCACTGGTTATTTACTTATTTTACGCAGACGAAATCGATGTTACAGTAAGTCTTGACAAGTGATCAATGCCATAAGAGATTTCTCTTAGGGTCAATTCTTGCATTAATTTACCTGTCGTTGTTTATGATTTGCTGCCTCGGTCCATCCTGAAATGGATTAAATACGACTAGAAATCACCGTTTCGAAGGCTATCCATGACATCTTGGACAGAAATATTAATTAGGATATTCATTAAGACGACTTTGAAGTGTTTTTTTCTTGTCATGTATGGTAAGGAAGATCTTTTTTGTATAGACAACGGTGGCACTATTCGAATATTAATTCTTATCCTTTAGATATTAACGGTTAAGAGTCTGCTTTATGTTTAACATGCGAAAAGACTCTGATTCAGGTGTGATATGCCGGGATCGGTTGTTAAATGCAGACTCTTCCAGTGGTACAGCTCAGCCTCGGGTTGACATCAATTATACTCGGATATTACAAATCAGTGGTACTTTATTATACATAGTATAATATACACAATTATGTGGACGGTTACATCGTCGTTCTTAGTCTAGCGTAGTCTATATCAGTCTCTAACAGTCTATATCTATCTATATCTTAATCTAATACAAAAATGTCTTATATACTAACTATTTCTAGGGCACGAGCCTGATGCAAGTAAACATCCTGCCATTAGATCGTCATCGCCAGTTCATTGGAACCAGGTATTGACAAACTCAGCATTTCCTCAAGGAATGTTTATTGCTGGGTCAGTGCCTGTTCACTATTATATTTCATAACAATAACATTATGCGTATATTTACTAAACACTATTTATAATAGTAAACGACGAACGGATTACATTACACCTTCCCCGTAAATTAAAAAAAAAAAAATTCTACAAAGATACATTTTTTTCTAACTATAATACATTTTAATTCTATCCTTGTGTACTTCTACCAATTTATTTGTTATTCTAATTATAATATTAGGTAACTTAGTCTCTACGACGGTATAAGGACCGTTATATACAGGTTCTATTTTATTAGCTACATCGTTTCTTAACATTACACTATCTCCTATGCTATATTTTACACTCTTACTCTTTACATCATATTTGGCTTTTCGAATACTCTTTGAATATATCAAATTATCTCTCGCTTCCTTACATGCTGTTTGTAGTCAAAATTTTAGCTCGGATGGGTAATCATCAAAATTATATATTGGATTTATGGTATTTCTAATATTTGATGGTAATTTACATAATTTTCCGAACACTAGTTCATGTGGCATATAATTCATTTCTGTATGTACCGTATTATTGTATGCAAAACACCAATATGGTATCCAAGACCTCCAAGTACCTGAATATTTTGCTATTTGAATTCTTAAATATGCACCCAAGTTTTTATGTGAATTTTCTAGTGCACCAAGAGTTTGATGTCGATATGCTGCTGAATTTAATTTTCTAATATTTAATAATTTGCAAACTTCCGAAAAAATACAAGCCATAAACTCGGTACCTTGATCTGATACAATATCATCTGGAATGCCATACCGTAGTATGAAATTATCCACCAATGCTTTAGCTACTGTGACAGATTCTTTATTCTCTAACGGATAAGCCTCAACAAATTTTGATAACTCACACTGTATTGGTCAAATATACTTAAAATTATAATTATCTGTTTCTAATGGACCTACCAAATCTACATACACCTTTTGAAAAGCAGTTTTAGGTGTTGTCGTTAAAGACATGGGTTCTCGGTTTGGAATTGAATATGTATATCGTTGACAGTCATCACATTTTCTTACAAATTCCTCTATATCCTTCCGCATATTTGTCCAGAAATAATACTTCCTAATATTATTGTACATACGATTATTACCCGCATGACCTCTAGTTGGTAACATATGGAAATCGTTCATTATTATTTGCCTTGTGTCACGGTCAGAAATATTTTGCTTACCTTTCAGTATAGTCATTTTCAAACCTTCTGCTTTAATTTGTTTACAATTATTTACAATGTCATTAAATAACATATCCGATAGCGTGCACTCTTCGGATTTTACCATAATTAATTCCGGAATATTAAAATTCATACATAATTGTTTCAGGTCCCTCAACGACGTACCTAGTACAGACGCTGATCGGGATTCCTGCTTAATAATTATTTCTCTAGAGATTTCATTAAAAATTAAGTTATTTATTTAGGTATTGGGAGCTTTTGAATTGCTTCAATTTTTGCTGGATCCGGTGAAACACCATGTGCTGAGATTATATGACCTAAGTATAAAACTTCTTTATGCATAAACTTACATTTGTTTGGATTTAGTTTTAAATTTACGTCTCGCAGTCTTTGTAATACTTTAGTAAGATTTTTATTATGCGTTACTAGGTTATTCCAAAATACGATTAAATCATCTAAATAAACGAAACAATTCTCGTAATTCAGCCCTGCCATAGCGATAGTCATGGCTCGTGAGAATGCACTCGGACTAATTTTTAGGCCCATCGGAAGTCTTTTCATTTGATATTGACCCCGATTTGTTATAAAGGCAGTATATTCACGGCTAGAAAGTTCCAATTCAATTTGATAGTATCCTTGCGATAAATCCAAGTGAAAAAAATACATTGCTCCTGATAATGAATCTAATATTTCACATATGTTAGGGAGAGGGAATTTATCATCCTCAATTTGTCTATTTAAAAGTCTATAATCAATTACTACTCTCCATTTTTTGTTTCCGTTGCTATCAGCTTTCTTTGGTACTATTAATAACAAAGATGACCATTTCGACTTTGTTTCTTCAATTATATCATTCTTTAACATATCTTCCAACTGCGTGTGGATTTCGTGTTTCTGTGCTTGTGGTAAGCGATATGGTATTACGTAGACTGGTGTTGCTGATTTTGCAAGGTTGATGTTTTGTTTATAAATGTTGGTCACGGTCAGCGGATCGCCGTCTAATTGAAACACGTCTGCATATTTTGCATATACTCGTTGCAATGAAAATGTCTCGTCATTATTGAGATGGTCAGTATTAATTAATCCAATTAATTTATCCACTCTTTCAACAGATTTTGGTTTACTTTTAAAATTTGCTACTTCATAATTCATTAACATTTCGATTTTTGGTATAAAGTTTTTTATTTGAACTTCCTCCTCTCGTACATTTAGTAATTTAACTGGTACTTTGTTATTACGTGGGCAAACGATTGCTCGCGCCACGAAAATACCTTCAGATATTTGGTCTGGCAAAACGACAACATCTTCGGTTAAGTTTACTGTAACATATTTAATTATCTCACATCTTGCTGGTATGGTAATATATTGACTGTGTTTTGATTCCATTGGAATAACTATTTGTTTATTATCAATTCAAAATGAGAAATTAAATTTTTCGTAGTCAATGATAGCATTATATTTTTCAAAAAAATCAGATCCTATTACACCATGTATACCGTTTTCAAAACATTTTATCAATAAAAAATCATGTTTTACAAGCTCTCCGTTTATTTTTAATGCAATATTTGTTGAACCTTGAGACATTGTGCATCCCGAAACTCCTTTAATCCTTATTTTATCTTTAGCATTAATAATTTCATTACTCGCGATTACATTATCGAAAATTACACTAACAGACGCACCCGTATCTAATAAAAATAATAAATTATTCTCTCTGTATCCCAATTTTACAACATTCAATCCATTTAAATTAAAAATTACACTGTTTCCTTTAGCCTCGAAAAAATGTTAAGCTTTAATTATCAGTGTTCTGCGACGATGAATTCTCTTGGTTCATAAAATAACCACGTTTACCATTATTCCCGCGCATACTTATGCCCTTATTATTAGTATTATTATTATATTTATTGTGATATTTGTCGCTAGTTTTCCTATTACAGTAATTTTTACCGTTACCCTGAACAGAATAACTTCTCTTAAAATCTCCTCTGTTACTATAATTTCCTCTATTATTAAAATTTTCTCTATAATTAGAATTTTTTAAATGTCCTCTATTATTACAATTGTCTCTATTATTAAAATATTTACCTATACGAAATACCTGTTGGGATTGTTTGATTAATTCCTCATCTAAAGCACCTCGAATAACTTGGTTAAGTTCTGAATAATTACGAACTTTGATAATTGTTCTCAGTTCTGGATTCTGTAAACCATTCGCAAACGAATTTATTGCAATTTTTTCGTTAGTTGCCCTAAGTATACTAGCAGCGATATCGTCACCTTCAGCTTGCCCAATGGTGAGGTTCACCATTAGCTCCTCAATTTGTCTGCCGAATTGCTCAATATTGTGACCATTTTGTTTTGCCGAATTAAGTTGACTGGACAGAACTGGGGCTGATTTTTTTGTCAAAAAATGTGTTTTCAAATCCTTAATCAACCCTGTGTTTGACATATAATAATGTTTTAAACGAATTACAGCACTTTCTGATAGGCGCGTTTTCAAAATATAATTAGTTAATAATTGTTTATCTACCGCAGCTAGTAAGGAATCGTATAATTCGATAGCTCGAATGAGTTGTTTTGTAATACATTCTGAACCATTCATGACCGGTCGCCGTTTTTAAATCAAATTTTTCACCCATTCTAATTTACTCAAAGCTAATTTATCTAAATTTAAAGGATAGATTATATCTTAATTGAACTAATAAGTCCCTAATACTTTTTTCTTTAATAATAATAACATTGAAATTCCATATCCTATTAACTAACCTTAATTTATACCGTATTGCGCAGCTCCATCAGTTCCGCGTGATTTCTTGTTTGGTGTGTATGCTGGTTTCTTCGTGCTGTATCTTCTTATGTGTGTGTCCAAATAAAATAGATGATGTTCGTGATGAGTAACAGGATGGCTGTGGCTCCCCAATTTAGAAAATATTTCTTCCCTTGATGGTTCCATTGGGTGGTGCTGCTTCTTACTTCATCGTGGATTCGTTGTCGATGAATTGCAGGATCGTTGTTTTGCCATATGATTATGGCACTAGCAGGATCGCCATGTGATATGCCGGGATCGGTTGTTAAATGCAGACTCTTCCAGTGGTACAGCTCAGCCTCGGGTTGACATCAATTACACTCAGATATTACAAATCAGTGGTACTTTATTATACATAGTATAATATACACAATTATGTGGACGGTTACATCGTCGTTCTTAGTCTAGCGTAGTCTATATCAGTCTCTAACAGTCTATATCTATCTATATCTTAATCTAATACAAAAATGTCTTATATACTAACTATTTCTAGGGCACGAGCCTGATGCAAGTAAACATCCTTGCATTAGGTCGTTATCGCCAGTTAATTGGAACAAGGTATTGACAAACTCAGCATTTCCTCAAGGAATGTTTATTGCTGCCTCAATGCCTGTTCACTATTATATTTCATAACAATAACATTATGCGTATATTTACTAAACACTATTTATAATAGTAAACGACGAACCGATTACATTACACAGGAATGACGTGTTTATATGTCACATTTGCAACCTTTTTGAGTGGTTAGTTCTACTTAGATTTGTTTGTTTTAGGTTCAACATTTTGAAGATCAATATATCTCATAATATACCTGGTACAAACTCCCGTAAAGAAGACTCTCCAGCTGGAAGTCTCCCCACAGCAACTCAGAAAATATAGTAGGGAACTAGATCAACTTTATTCTAGTTAGCAAAAGATTTCGTAACAGTGGCCGGAGCATTCGCATATATCCAGTTGCAGACATAGGAAGCGATCATAATGCTATAGTGACAAACATTAGACTAAAATTAAAACTAACAAAGAAAAAAATGACGCAAAGGAATAAATATGCATTATAAAACTAATCCACAAGATTGCTAGTCGAAAGCAATGAAAGAAAGTAGTTAATACATCCGCTGATATATATTTACAATCAAAGATAACGACGAAGGCGTAAAGATGATGACCAAAAATGTCATGAAACTTATGGAGAGAAGAAGGCTCGAAAAACAAAAATCACCGGAAGGTTATAGTCGCATGAATATGATAATTCTAAAGGAGATAAGGAGAGCAAAAGAAAACTGGATACGAGAATAGTGCTTACAGCAGAAAAACGACGTATTTAATACACACAAGTACATTTCATGCTTCAACCAGAAGAGAGCCAGCAAGTATTAAGAATTATTTTACGAAAATAGACCTGAATCGGAACAACGGAGTTGAGAAGCTAAAATCAACTTCTAAGCATTCTAAACAATGAAGTCGCATATGCATTAGAGAAACAAAATCAGAAAAAACTGATTGATGGAAAAAAAACATAGATAAACTAGTATATTTCTTTAGCTTAAAATATGAAAAAGGCAATTGAGGCGATTAAGGATTAAAATTTACTTTAGCAAAAAGTGCGACGAGTTCAGACTTATAATAACTCATAATTAAAAATATTTCTGGGGGTAATCTATACACGAATCTTTAGAAAATGCGAAGAGAATATTGAAGCAACACAATTTAGTTTTCAGAATGGTTTGGGTAACAGGGATGCATTGACTAGACAAAAGGTCCTAGTTTAGAACTGCTTGAACCAAAGACTTACACTTTATAGACTTTAGAAAATTAGCAAAGTGTTCGACACTATAAACCATATAAGACTAATTAGACTGCTACAGAAGATTGGAGTAGATGAACTGGACGTAACGCTTACAGATCATCTCTATTGGAAACAAACATAACAGAATAACAGATGATTCAACACCTAGAGATAAAGAGTGGCGAATTTAGAATATATAAAGGTGTTAAGTGTTAGTACACCTTTCGCAGAGCGCTGCATCAAGCAACGAAAGTTAATGGAGTACTAATAAATAATATTCGATTCGCCGTCGATACGGTACTAATAGCGGCCTGTGAAGAGGACCTTCAGAATCTACTAAATAAAGTGAACAGTAAAGCTACAGCTATGGGTATTAAATTCAACGTGGAAAAAATAAGGATAATTGTAATAACAAAAAAACAACTTCCTCCAACAAACAAATTATTAGAATATACAAGAATCTAACAAGTCACAATGTTCAAATATTTAGATTGTTGCCTAAACGAGACTATGGATCCCGAAAAAAACTAAAAATAAAATCTATATTGCGAGAGAGGGCCTTATAAAAATGAAAAAACTGTTAATCAATAAAGACCTATATAATGTGATATATCGAATGGCGGAATACTACATATGACCTTACTGTTACATGACACGGAAGCCTGGACGTTAAAAACATCCTCTAAAAATAAGATAGAGGCTTTCGAAATGTGGATGCTGCATCGTATCGAATGAAGAGTTGCTTTGAAGAGTGGACATAGAGCGGAAACTCCTACTCAATATCAAAATTCGAAAAAACAGCTTACCTTGGTCATATAATGAGGCACGAACGCTACGAACTACTAGGTCCGTTAATCCAGGGGAAGAAGGAGAGATATTGTAAAGAAAATAATATCGTGGCTCCGGTATATTAGGAAATCAATAGAGATAAGGTTTGGAGATTTGATGAGAGCAACGACAGATAGGAAATCATATTCTGAAATAGTCACCAACCTCTGCTAGGGGTGGTACCTACAGAAGAAGAATATTTAACTTAAACAAGTTTTATTACTCCTTGTACAGAACATGCATTATTCATGCGAATTAATTAAAATATTTTCAGTACTTACTAATTACATAATATTTTTGACACTTTAAAAGTTTACTTCCGTTACTTTAAAGTACTATTAAGTATAACCCGATAATGGATCTTAACGTTCAGATACAATTTCAGTCATATTTTCATTACTAATAAAATTATTAGCTCCTTATTTAAGTCATATAAGTTAATCGTCAGACTGTTTAAATATCAATAAAAAAGACCTTTTTTATCAGATGGTCCGTGATCAATTTGTATACTTATTAAAGTGCAGCTTTAAGAGCGAACGAACCACTTCTCACTTCTCTAATCGTCTCTGTATATACTCAATAATACTTTCAACCACTCGATGAATTCTGCTCCGGTCCCGACGGAATTATGAAATCTGGATTATTACAATAGACATTAAATCTCTACGGTATTATCGAACGTTGCAAGCCTTGTTAATTTCGTACCCTTGGGATATTATGTGGCGAGTATCTTACAACAAACTGCAATTACTCGCCATAATTGCAACTTTATTCGATTATTAAATACCCTCGATAAAATAAAGTGATTTTTTATCGTATTATTTTCAGGCTCAATATTGTTCCCTTAATCTTGATGAATATTGTAATTGATTCTGCTAGGGAGTTTTAATAGATGATTACTAAATTATTACTAGAATTAATCTCTAGTTATTATCAAGAACGATTTTTTTTGTACGGATAAAGAAATAGATAATATTAACGATATCATGTAATCAAAAAAATTTTATACTATTAAAACAACTTGCCTCTATTTTAGCCACAAGAAATTATTTTATTGTATAAATTATCAAACAAACATTTTAGAAATTTTAATAAAAGTTATATATTAAAGATAATGTCTTTAAATTGAAGATAGTATTAGAATAATAATACGACGTAACCATTCTTCTTCATTAGTTATTGGCTTAATTTTCGTTGTTTTATTTATATAATTAATAATATTCGAATGAGGAGGATTTAATTATGCTTAAAGTCTCAAAATGCTAATTTCAATTGGATTCCGCTGAAATTCGATACACTCAGCAACTTGCAATCGCATCTAGAGTGTACACAGAGCTTGACCTGCAATTTACCCAAATTCTGTGTATGCTAATCTTATCTTACATTATGTCTCGATGTACAGAACTCGATGTGGTTTCAGTTAATATCCTTAATCAGTATTTCTCAGATTGTGCAGCCCATTTGGATGCGGATCCGCTGCATTATCTGTATGGATACGCTAAAGCCAAACTAAAATTATGCACTTGAAAGCAATACGGCAAGAGTTTAATTAAAAACACAATTAGAGGAAATGTGGACGTAATATTTAAAGAAATAATTTTTTCCTATATCCGTGTAGGGAATCTCTGGGGAACCATATTTAAAATGTGTACACATTTCTAAATGCCCGCGTCGGTTTCAACATTTTTATTTAATTCGAATATTATGTTAAATTTACGCCATAAACCGTTATAATAACTAAAAGAACATATGCATTTAATTATTTATTAATGAAAGTTTTTTTGCTGGGATGCGATTAAAATAGTGCTGTTTTGCGTGACAATATAAATATTACTTTAACATTTCAAACCATCTGATGATATTGATAAATATTGTCACATAATAATATCCAATTGTGTTGTATATAATTTACAATTTTAGTATCGTTTAAATATTTTGCCTTGCAAAATATCATGTAAGCAAAGATAAAATTTCCACAAGGGAACTACAAGTTTGCTGTCAGCACACATAGACAATCCTTAGAGATTAAGATGGTGTATTATTCTAGACAGAGCGTCTACTTTTGCAAGCATTTAAAACAATTCGCTGTCTTTACAAGAAATACACATGCATACAAATAATACACTTATTTATTAATTAAATTTTTGTAATTGCCTAAGAATATAATATTCAAATTCTTTTAGTTATTTAAGCAAAAAGTTCACATAATACACACATTCTTGTCCCTAATTTCTAATATAAAATATTTGATCCGTATAGAATCTATAAGTAGAAGATACTTAATATTGATGATAGTTATAACTGGTAATAAAAATACAGATAAATAGTTTAATATCTTTAAAATTACTATGAGATGATTTCTTCGCTTTAGTGGTAGTATAACATGTAAGATATGGTTTATTGGCAAGTATAGTACGGAGGGTCTTATAAGTAGTTCTACTAGAGTGGCACACATTTATCAAGATGGCGGACGCCAAATTAAAGAGTGCAATCCCATCTACTTATGCTGTGCAAACTCGTAGTCAAAATGAAAATTCATCCAGAGAATGTGTCTGACCATAAGTATGATCGAAAAACATATTACAGCTACCATCTTGATGATATTAATGTTAGTTCCAAAGTAAGAACGATATCTTCTTTACTACTTGCGTTCATTAATTCTTTGAATGTCCTTACTACTCGTTCAGCTATGCTGTTTGATTTTGTATGGTACGGGGTTACTTTTATATGTTTTATGCTCTTCGCTCGTCTCTCTTCTCAAAAAATGGTAAAAGTTCGGACCTTAAATACCTTCTATCTGGCTAATATGATGTAATAAATTTTATTACTTGTCTTAATGTCTGATAATTTGCTGTTTTATCATGCATAGTTCGTTTTGATGTTAGCATTTTATTTAATCTTAAATTGAGTAATTGTCCTCTTCTGGGTAAACTTATTTTTTCGTTCTCTGTTTACTCGATATTAATAAATGGTAATCTTGATAATACGTCTGCTGGAGCGTTATCTTTTCCTGAATGATATGAAATTGTATAATCGTAATTGTTTAAAATCATAGCCCATCTAAGAAGTCTGTTACTTGCTATTTTGGGTGTATTCCGATGTTCACTAAATTTTTTTTCTAATGGTTTGTGATCTGTTAATAAAGTGAAATGTCTACCATAAAGATACTGAAGAAATTTTGTTACCGCAAATATGATAACAAGTGCTTCCTTATCAATTGTTGCATATCTAAATTCGACATCAGTTAGAGTTCTGGATTTATAGGATATTGACCTAAGCATATTATTGTCATCCTTGTGAAATAATACTGCTCCTAAGCCTTTTTCTGAAGCGTCTGTTGTGAGGTATATTTCCCTTGATGGGTCATAATATACTAATGTATCCGTAGGTGTTAGTTGTTTCTTGGTGTTGTGAAAATTTCGTTATCTTGCTTAGTCCAATTCCACTGTACTTCTTTCTTAAGTAATCTATGTAAAGGAATTCATTTCACGTGAAGATTCGGTATGAATTTCCTATAATAAGTAATAGATCCTAAAAATGATCGTAATTCAGATACGTTTGTTGGATTTGGCATTTCATTTATTGCTTTAATGTGTTCATCCGTTGGATGGAGTCCTTCTTTCTCGAATCGATATCCTAAGAAAACTGCGCTGTCTTATAAGCGAGCATATTTTGATTGATGTGTTTTAATTGCTCCATTCGTTAATCGTTTAAATAATTGTTGTACTCGTTGTATGTGTTCTGTTATATTTGGAGCTGTTATGAGAATATCATCAAGATAACAAATTGTTCCATCAATTCCTGATAGTATAAAATCCATTGTTCGTTGAAAGAATGATGGAGCGAAAGATATTTTAAAAGTTAACCTTTTGTAACTGAAATATCCTTTATGTGTTGATATGGCCAAGTACTTTCTCGATTCTGGATGCACGTTGAGTTGTAAATCTCGTAGATCTATTTTTGTAAATTGTTGACCACCTGCTAGTTTAGACATTATGTCTTCAAAACGTGGAATCGGATGATCATCTTGTTGTAAATGGGGATTGATAGTTACATGAAAATCGCCACAAAATCGTACATTGCCATTTGACTTAATCGCTATTACAATGAGTGTTGCCCATTCCACACTCTGAGTTATCATGTCTACTGGTTCGAGAATACTCTCCGTGTGTAAACGTTTGAGTTCTGCCTCCACTTGTTCCTGTAATGCAATAGGTATCAGTCGGGGTCGAAAAGCTTTAGGTTTTACCTGTGAGTCAATATGAATCTTTACACTGTGTCCGTTTATTGAGCCCAGCTTTGCATTAAAAAGTTCTTGATGATTTTTGAGAATTTGTTCCGTTTCTACCGTATTTTCCTTAGTATGACATATTTTTGCTCCTGCAGGCATTGGCAATTTAAATTTTAGACACCAATCTAAACCAAACAATGGAAAATCGTTCATATCAACTACATACACCTTTAGAACTTGATTTTTATTAAATGCTTCAATGTTAACTTCAGCTATACCAAGGGTTTTTATTTCAAGATCTGTATATGCAATCAAGTTGCGTATAGGTTTAAATTTTGGTGAACCAATTTGTGTTCATAGTCTCCCGCCAATCACTGAATATGCTGCACATGGATTGTACAGCATGTTGATATTCTTTCCATTTAATTTAACTGAAAGTAGTACATTTTTTGGAGTATCTTATCTTAATGCTTGTTGTGTTTGTTGATGAATCAGTATCGTTCACGTCTGTATTATTTTCATGCACATACCTTATGCTATTTGATTTAAACTGTCTTATATTATTGAGTTCCACGTCCGGTCGCGATACAAACATTTGCAAAATGATTTAATCGTCCACACACGTTGCACTTCTTTCCATTCGCAGGACAATCTTTTTTGTTTGAATGTCGTTCGTTGCCGCAAAACATACATTTTGTACGATTTTTGGAAAAGCTTCTCTGTGTAAACTGTTGTTGTTGATAGTTTTTTTCTGTTTTTGTACACGATTCTTGTTAGGATTCAGTTGTGTATTTGTTAACAGTGTTAGTCGTTTTGATTGCACTTCTGATTGTTCCAGTTTAAGCGCTGTTGCCTCAATTTCTGCTAGTGTAGCATCGTTTGTTTGATGTTGACGAATTATTTCTTGTTGTCACGAATTATTTTTTAATTTGATCACTACCTGGTCTCGTAAACGTTCATTTAAAGTTGTTTTGAAATCACATTTGTCTCTAAACGCCTGTAAAATTTATATGTATTGCGATATTGACTCGTGTTGATATCGCATGCGAAGCGTAAATTGCATTCTGTCCGCAAGAACGTACAATGTTTTTCCAAAATGTCTACTTAAAACTGCTTTTATTTCGTCATACGTTTTTGTCCATATGCTGTCCGGTTTAAAATTAACCAATAATTATAATGAATCAGATCCTACCTTTGTTAGAAGTACGTTTCTTTTTTCGTTGTCTGTGACGATACCATGTAATATTAACTCAACTTAACTTGGGGACCGCGGTGGCCTAGTGGGTAGAGTGCCTGCTCACGGGCCACACGGTTGTGGGTTCAAATCCCAGCCGGGCGGTGGATTTTTCTAAAGGAAGAATTCTCCGTCCGGATCCATGGATGTTCGTGTATGTCCCTCATTGATATCACAACGGGCCTATCTAGGCCTAAGTGTGCATCTCTTCGCGGTGCACGAAGAGGTGCTGCCACACCAACCTAACCTAACCTAACTCAACTTAAAAACGCTGGATGTAATAATCCCATTATTCCCTATCCGTGTGAAAATTATAAGTTCTTCAATGTTGATGTTTCCATTTTCACTATTAAACTGTTCAACGTTTAAATTACAAAACGTCACTATTATTATTCTGTTTGACAACTCTGTTTTTAACATACTACATTGACTCCTTTCTTCTTTGAATATACATAGAATGTCTGTTATGTTTTTTAGAAGAAATAAATATTATTGTTATTATTATTATTATTATACCCTTACAATGGCGACTTAAGTCGTCATGGCAGAGGTTTTTGTATTATCGCCAGGTTTACCTCTCTTGGAGATAAAACTCCCTACTTTTTGTCACATATCATTACAGTTCTATGTTGCCAGTGAAATACATAGATTGTCATTAGAAGCGATTACATATAAACGTAGTTCATGTTTCAAGTATGACATAGAGCTTACCTTGTTCAATGGTGAAGTTAGCCAACTTCTTCTCAGCATTCTCCCTGGTATATTTCCGTTTTCTCTATTCACCTATACTTTCCTTTCGTGTTGAAGTTTTACGGGGTTTCCGTGGGACACATGTCGTCCATATTTGTTTTATTTCTAGTAGATATATGTCGGATTTTATAATTTATTGGAGATTGTGTTTGATGGCGCTTGCAGTCCGAAGTTTTCAGACGTGCGGCAGAAACTCTTGTCTATACACACGTGGTTGAATTCATAGCGAAACTGTTAGCTGACCTTTGTAAGGACAGTTTATATGGTTTGTTCCAATTTGAATATGCTTTTGGCAATCCTATCGAGGCATCTATATTTCAATTCTTAAATGTGCGCAATCGAACAGAGGAAAATATTTTTACCAATTCTGGTGTGTTTCGATAACTAACTCTTGTTTTTGTGACAATATATTATGAGACTGATATTAGTTTCACAATGTCTGATTACTGCTACCTGGTCAATAATCAGCTGATTCGAACTAGTTATCAAGAAAATATTTATATGATCTATTCCCTCAAATCAGATTATGCTGTAATGGGTATTTAGAAATACATACATTGTCCATGGTGCAAGAGGCCTTTAAGGCCATATATTTTGTTCTTTGTGATATAGGTTTAATAAATCAGAACTAGAATGTTTTATTGGCAATGTTACAGATTGGCTTAAATAATAATAATAATAATAATAATGTTTATTTGCCCAACAGAATACAAATTCTAATTACAGAATAACATAATTAAATATATTTTGCATAACATAAAATAAAATAAAAAACTTGTAAATTGTATAATAATAACTTAAGCTGAGACAACATAGTAACTAATGTACAATTACAAAAAGATTATTCTAACAGATATGTGTGATATTTATAATTAATTTGGGAAGATAAGTTCATTTACGAAATAGTGACTGGTACTTTGACTTTCTGTTTTACTAATTGAATTATAAAATCAAGATTGTCATTATGAATATCACAATATTTGCATATAACATTAAAATTTCCAGATATATAATAAGAACTAATATTAGTATTTGAACCGCTAATATAAAATATGTTACTTGCACGTGTAAAGTTAGATTGTAAATTAAAAGTATATTAAAAGAAAATTATGACAGCAGAAAAATACAATCCAATTTATTATTTACAATTTTGTGTAATGTCTTAAGGCTGGCCATTTTGCGTCTGAGGTATAAGGAGCCTTGACCAATAAAATTTAATAGATTCTTATAGGGGTAACCTTGGGCAGGATACCTAACCGTTCTTACATATTACAAATATTTAAAAAAACGTTTTTGTATCCTTTCGATTATTTTTATGTAGAAATTATAGTGTGGTGACCAAATTATGGACGCATGCTCTAATGTTGATCGAACAAGCGAATAATAAAGAAGTTTGGTACATTGAATATTTTTAAAATCTCTTCCTTGACGAATTACAAAAACTAAACATTTATAAGCAGATTTTGTTATTTCTATAGTATGGGTCCTGAAACCTAAATGACTATCGAATGTGACACCTAAATCTTTAAAAGTTTTGACTAGCTCAATAGCACTACCACTGAAACTATATATAAATATGATTGTTATATTTTTGGTATACGTAACCACTTTTCACTTTTCATTTAACTGTGTTTAATGTCGTATACCACTTTGCAGTAATATCTAATTGCTGTTGTAGAAATAAACTGTCGTTGTCTGATTTAATAACACAATAAATCTTAATATCATCGGCATATGCTAAGACATTATATTTTACTTTTAATATAGAATCATTGACGTAAATTAGAAGTAACAAAGGTCCAAGGCTGGTGCCTTTAGGAACACCAGTTTCCAATAAATATTCGAAAGATTTGAAATTATTATGATAGACACATGCGCGGCGATTATATAAATAGCTAGAAAAAAACTTAATAAGACTATCACTAAGCCCAAAACAATATACTGTGATTACCTTATCAAAGGCCTTTGATAGATCGGTGTATATTACATCTTCTTGTAATCGATTATCCATGTTATTGCTTATAAATTGAATAATTGTAAGAAGGTTACTAACTGTCGATCTTTTTTCCATAAATCCATGCTGACATCATGATAAAATCGGTTGTACTTGGTAATATAGTTGATTAGATAGAATAGGTCTATAATTTTTTAAATCAATCCGATCACCACGTTTAAATATGGGAATTACACGACATTTCTTCCAAAGTAATGGAAAGGTACATGTGCGCAACGACATATTAAATATGATAGATAAGAGGTCCGCAAATCCTTTACAAGAAAACTAGAAATTTGGTTCAATCCAGAAACAAAATTATTTTTAAACCTCTTTACTTAGTAGGCTGTGATATGCTTAAGGGTACAATTAGGACTATAGTTAGAATTTTGTATATTTTCTAAATTACATTGTTTAGCATATTTACCCAATCTTTCTGGTGTAACATTAGAAGTTATGGACACCTCATTTAAAATAGAGTCAACAATATTTTTATCTGCTTCAGTATGTTCTTGCTTTATTTTGAAATTGGCTTTGATTATAATTGATTTCTCATGACGTTCCACCATTTCATTAATCCTTTCATTCATATTATCATAGTTTGAAAAATTGCATAATGCACACTCTTCAGTTGCATTCGAGCTGTTTGAAGTGTAATAATTAAGGATATTAGCCAGTAATGTCATATCATGACAGTTATTCAACCCTTTCTTAGTATTTAATGCGCGTAGCTCGGTGTAGGAGAGATCATAGCAAGACCCCCGATAAGTTTTTACAGACAGTGCAATTTATAGTTTGTGCTGTTCTACTTTAAAATTACAACAAACACAAGTAAAAGTCATTCTATTTGAATGACAAATCAAAAATGGGACTGGGATAGATAAGACAAATTTCTCGTCACTGGATCTATAGTGACGACTTATTTTAAAACAAACTAAAGTATGTTAGACCACGAAATGGAAACAAAAGAGAACAGAGGAGAAAATTATTTTAATTAATAATCCAATACGGCACTGTTTTCTTCGTCGAGTTCAATGCCCGATCTAGTAAAAAAAGACACATGAACGAAAAAACACTGATAGTAGAATGGCGAGACTCGAGGAGAATTATTTAAATGAATGAAAAGATGGGAAAGATGAAATATTATTGATCCAAGCCGATATTTTGTATGAATTATATTCGTTAGGATATTTAGATATTAATTTTTCAGTAAAAATTTTATTAAAGTTGTTTATTGTTAATTATTTTTCAATATTGCTGGATCAAGGCTGCTCACATGTAAGTGGCCCATTTTAGTCACACCTTTGAATGTGGAATTTTCTTTATTGCAGTGAATTTTGTTCATGAAATCCGGTTTTGATTCCATGACACCTTCGCTGTTTTTTGGTTGGCGTTTCTTGCAGAATATCCGAACTATATTTAGTTGAATTTTGTGAAACTGGATTTGCAGATTTAAATGTAAATTTATACAACAACGAAAGACTTGTATTGTTAGAGGTTATAATTTTATTTTCAATCATATTAACTTATGTGTTCAATATGATGTTCATTTCTGCGTTATTTCCAGCGCAATTGCAGTTGGACTCGAGATGAGACTACCGATTTTTCGGAAACTCAGTAATACATGTATTACATACCTATTTGTAATTTTTGTTATCTGGATTTCCGGAATCTGATCTCAAAAATGATACATTATTTTTTACTGCACAAACAAAGCACGGAATACTTTACTTAGCGCAACCCTAGAAATAGTAGCCACGAGGTGTAACTATCTTTGCCTTGGGAATATAAAACTTTTTGATGATAATCTAATCAACTGTGGACATCAAGGTGATTTCTTTTCCTTACTTCCTTAGTGAATTCCTGAATTCCTGAATTAGAGATATGTATTTGGTTTTGTAGTAGTATTCAATTTGCGGTAATCATGTTCATCCTTATGGGTGAATACAGGAACACACATTTGCATATAAGAAGGAAGTTTTTGTCCCACTTATTTCTTTTCTTATTAATTTACCTGTATTTTGAATTAATTTAATCCTAAACAGAGTTTTCTATAACCTGGATGTTTGGTTGGTAGTTCAGATTATGTTGAAAACATTGGCAGGGCCAATAGCAGATTATTTTTCTTTCTTTACAACTATTTTCTAGTGGTTTGATATTAATCCTTACTTGTTTCCAATTTATAACAAGCCTTATTGTATTTATTAATGCAAACCCGTTTCATTTCTTGAGTATATTCAATTCAATCAGTTTATGTATATCTCCCTCTTTATTATCGGGAGTTTATTTAAGAATTTTAGTTCACTCTGAATCCACTTGTCTCCGACATCTTTTAAAGTTAATTGACTTCCTCTATCTTGCTTAGCATAAAGCCGCTCAAAATAGTTCTCTGGTGCAATCCTCACCTTTATTCTTCTTTATTTAATCTCAGCCCCTTCGTTATAATTTGGGACCGATATATTTTATTTTATTTTAATTTATTAACGGTTAACACCTTTTACATTTAATTACACAAACATTAATAACAACAATATTATAAATCAAATCACAAGCGAATAAACATATAAACAATAACTTAAATATGACCCAATATGACACAACAGTGGTGCGTTGAAGCGAGTAATATAATGTAATCAAATTAAATTTAACAGATAAGATGACTTGACTAAGAGGATACAACCTAACTTATTCGAGTCCAGTTTAAATTATTTAGAGCTAATAGAACAGGTATAATAAACTGTTAACGGTGGAGGCTTCTACTTCGTTATACATAATTCTTCTTTATTTGTGACAGGTATAATAATTTTTGTACATAAGATCAATTAAGTAACGATAAATTAACATTTCTGAGTTTACGTTTAAACAAAGATAGTGGAGTGTTTAATTCATTTAAATGACGGTACTTATAATGGAGGACATTGAACGTTCTGAATATCCTACATAGTGGATTGTTGCTTCCAAAATTTGTAGAATGAAATTTTTAATAAATCAATAGTTTTGACCGAGTTGATACTCCCATTGGTGCATTAAAATTAACACATTCAAGAAGACTGGAACAGTCAAGATACCCATTAATAAGCTTGAATGCGAAACACTGCCTAAAAATATTCTTCTATTCTTTAATAGCTTTAAATTTAAAAACTCTAAAGACTCAGTATAACTGTAATCATCCCTTGGAATACCAGGTTTCCTTGAAATTGCTTGACAGAATTTACTTTGCACAGATTCAAGATTTGACGATGCATTACTATAGAACGATGACCACGACTGGCTAGCGTACTCAAGATGTGGTCTGACTAACCCTACATATAATATTTTTAATGTATCTATTTTAAAATTATAGACAAATCTGAATACAAATCTAGAATCATGGACAACCCATAAATCCTTTATTTCATCTACATTGTTCAATTTATGACCATCTCTAAAATAATTATTTAAAAATACCCTTCTTCTACTGAATGATATACAAAAACATTTTAACAAATTTAAAAATAATCCTTGAATGATGTCGGCGTTAACTTGGTGGTACATTTTAATAAGATAATTAAAACACTTTAACTTTGTTTTACCACATAAAATATTTATTGCTGTGACTATAGTTTCGAACATTCACTGTTCATTATCAAACATAAAAAAAACTTTATGTTTGATAATGAACAGTGAATGTTCGAAACTATAGTCACAGCAATAAATATTTTATGTGGTAAAACAAAGTTAAAGTGTTTTAATTATCTTAAAAATAATCTGTTGTTATTGCACCAATCGAATAAATTTTTTAATTAGTTTGCTAGTTCATTACATCATTCTGGGACTTAATTGTTGTAAATAGTTTCAAATCGTCCGCAAATAAAAGAAAATTACAATGCTTAAGATATGCTTCAAGGTCGTTTATAAATAACAGAAAAAGAATAGGTCCACAATGTGAGCCCTGAGGCACACCTGAAGCAACATGAATCGGGCGGGAACAGTAATTAGAAATACGTACAACTTGTTTTCGATCAACCAATTACCCCCTTAGCCATGATAACACTGTTACACCGAATCCCAACGCCCTTAATTTATCCAAAAGAAGTTCGTGATTGACTCTATCAAAGGCCTTGGAAAAATCGGTGTAGACAGAATCTACCTGGTATCCGTTTTCCAGAGATGGCCGAATATAATTTTTATACGTTAACAGATTACTTACTGTAGATCGTCCTGCCATGAAGCCGTGCTGCTCTTTGCAAATAATATTTTTACAATGCCAAATAATTTGTCTGGATATAATAAAGTCTAACATTTTAGGAATTTGAGATTGCCTAGAAATGCCTCTGTAATTATTGACCAGTTCGCGGCTACCTGATTTATGTAGTGGGATAATATAAGATTTCTTCCAAGCAGACGTTAATTCACCGGACTCTAATGATTTGTTAAATGTTATTGCCAGTGCTTCGACAAAAGAAGAAGAGCATCTTTTTATAAAGTAATTAGGAATGTTGCCAGGGCCACTGTTACAATCATCAGTAAGATCTTGAATGGTATTGTGTATATCAATTTTGTCAACATAATATTTATTGAGATCAACGGAGTAATTGTATTTGTAAGTGGCTCCTGTAGCAGCAACAACACTATTATCATACACAGTAGCAAAATACTCCGCAAATAAATCTACACATTCATGGCCATCTTTACTGACTTTGCCATTAAAATGCATAACACTTGGAATGCCTTTCGTATGTTGCTGGTCGTTCAAAAATGACTAAAAACGCTTACAGTTACTATTAATTTTCATTTCAGATCCCTGCTCATGTTAGAACAAAGTGATCTCAGATAACTAAAACTTTCGTAATCGCATGGCAATCCACTTTGTTTAAACTGACGGTGAGCCGCCTTTTTCTTAATAATTAATTGTATTGGTTCTTTAGAAGGAACATATTATCTACCAACTTTAATATTCATTTATTCTCGGCTCTGTTCTGAAATTTTTATTTTCTTGGACTTCTTCCGATGAGAAGAAAGGATTGATTGATGAGGCTGATAAATGTTGAAAGTTCATCTTCACTTTGATATAAATAAAACTATATAAACACTTTTAAATATATATTTTAAAACGCTACAATTGTTTGGCCACACAGAAAGCCACAGTTTTTTGTACTTCTCGTTAACCAATAATAGCCATAATAACTGAAACGATATATAATATTATCATAGTTATTAATAATAAATTTCATTCAAATCGAATAAAGCGTTCAATTGTTATAAACAAAAGAAATACATTTTTTGAAATTTTGAAGACAAATTCCGGCTGAACCGTAAATTTTTAGATATAGATAAGTTGTGTTAAATCGTCATATTTTGACCCCACGAACCTATAGTTTAGCCATTTCCCCGCATTAACGGAACACCCTGTATATTTGAAAGTATTTATATACTTTCATTTATATAAAAATGGTGAAGAAAGGAGACTCGAATTGTAATTTAATGTCATTGTTGTAAGCTGATACTTAGTCATCACAACCTCAAACATCAGCCACACTATAAAACTCATTGATATTTATGATTGGATAAATCCGGATTTGCCTTTACAACTGCTTTAATTATTCTTTCAGAATTTGGCAAAATCTTGCTTATTTGCGACTTCTGTAAATCATTGTGGTCTGGCTCACTTTTGACGTGGTTTTGTTTGATTTATTAAACACCACCCGGAGTTTTATTGTAGTAATTGAATCACTAATAACTAATAATGGTGCGGAATGTAATAAATAAATTAAATTCTCAACTTTGCTTCCTCTCTAATTCTATTAGTTTCTTTTTAAATATTATTTGCATTTTCAATTATCACTTATTGGTTTATAGTATAGCTATTGCTTCAATTATAAGTCGAAACATATGTCAGGAAACTGATAAATTAATTAAGGAACCGAACAAGTCCTTAAGTTACACATCCACCCCTGTAATAATATATATTATGAAAAATACTAAGTTAAATAAGAAGTATTTAATAAAAATGTACAAAAATATGAAAAAATAACAAATTATAAAAAAGTTTCACAAGCTGAAGGGATACACTTAGAAATTAAAAACACTAAAAAATTTTTCACAATTTAATTTTATTTTGCTAGATGTACATTTCGAGTACTTTGTACTTATTATCTATAGCTTAAAACTAATTTAACAAAGTGAGCGCCGTATTTATATCTATTTGTGTAGTCAGGACTAATTGTAGGTATTAAGTCTAACAAAGGAATATTTAATGGCGACAAATCAAAATTCAAAAGTTTATTTATATGTTTCTTCATTTTAATTGCCTCCAACATATTTAATTTTGTACTGTTTATCGAAAATTGATGGTCTGTCGTTATGGTGTGATTAGTAACTACTGATTTTTCTGGGTTCTGATATTTAATGTGTTGAATCTGTTCTCTAAATCTGGTTCGTTGTGTCTGACCTATATTAACTATTATTGCAAATAATTGCATTTGCAATTAATATATAAGTCAGACACAACGAAATTTAAAAACCAGATTTAGAGAACACATGCAGCTCTGAGAGGTATTTCTTTGACCACCGTTTCCAAAGTTACTGCATTAGTTCCCAGAGAGTCAGTCTTTTGTCTGGTATATCCTTGAAATTATCTTCAATTGGAGACGTTAAAATGTTACCAATAAGAAACTGGGAAGGTGTGGGTGCAATGTAATCATTGGGATTGTCGCTCACAAAAAATAAAAAGTGGTCGTGAGTAATTGTGAGTGGTCGTGAAAACCATCTCGATCTGGTAAGAAGTGCATTGTCAGCTACTCCCAGTAGGTAGTGCCTCACACTATTGACTGCGGCCTCCTACAATCCTTTTAAGTGTAATGCTCGAGGTGGTATAAAACTCCACTTAAATTATTTTTGAGTGTAGCCTTGTTCTATTGTGTTGGCTTCAGAAATTGCTCAAGTTCTTCCAAACAATTTCTCTAATAAAGTTCGTTCCATTATTACCTAAAATCCCAATCACATTTCCTCGACGTGTGATAAATCGGGTAAAAGCTGCCAAGGAGCTTTCCGTTGACAGTGTTGACACAAGTTCTAGTTGAACCGCTTTCCGTTGCACAGCACACAAAGACGCAAATGTATAATTTAATTGTCATTCTAGACCTCCAGGATCTTTAATAATAAGTGGTTCACAGTAATCCACTCCTACTGGCAGGAATGGACGATTCTGTCGAGTCCAACAGATGGGTAGAGAAACTCATAAATGGTAATTTAAAATTTGGTTTGGCTCGAATGCAATTCATACACGTTCGCACAACAACCCGAGTTGGTGTTCTGCCTAGAAGTGGCCAGAATTAAGCCATCATGGAAGCCAGAGTTTTCTGAGCACCAATGGGCTATTAGTCGAACTAACCGGTGATTCGACAGTAGCATAATCGGAAATCGCCCTTTGTCACTCAAACATCTATTTAATAACCGACTACCGACGCGTATAATTTCGTTATTGTCCAAGAATTAGTTCAAAGTTAGTAATTTACTTGATTTTCGCCAATCTGCGTTACTCGACAATATAGTCACTTCGCAAAAAAATACATATGTTGTAAGTTATTAATTAGAATCACCGACACTTGAGTTCTTCTACCATGAAAAGTCCTCTTGCTTTGTTAGCGGGTTACCGCCAGTTGTTTGTAAACCTTAAAACAAAAGCTATCACACGAATAGATTTTTGGTAGGTACACTCTGGCACTATTTAGTCCTCAGGGGTAACTGTACCAAAATTACTCTTCACTTCCGGAAATATGTCTCCTGGCCTAAAAACTGAAGGGGGTGAATTTTACAGTAGGAAATATGAGCCAAACCGTCAAAGATTGTTTTCCTTCAATAATTTTGCAGTGGATCCGCGAGAGATAACATCAAAGTATTTTCTTTGCAGTGGATCCGCGAGAGATAACATCAAAATAATTTCTTTGGATTTCACGTGAAACTAGCCATCTGGATTAGTGGGTTTGTAGACCTCACGTACCTGATTAGCCACGAATGTCTTGAATCTTCTGGAGTCCCATTTAATGCACAAGAATATGATTGAAAAATCACTGAATTAAACCACCTTTTGTATTCGGCAAACGCTGACTACATATGTGTTAAAACCTCTACACCCCCCTCCTATTTTATTTGCTTGTTCGCCTAGTTGTATAATATATAAGCAATGACTGTAAATCGTAAAATCATATTTGTCATCTACCTGATGAAGCCACTGTGTAGCGAAACAATTGTTGAAGAACAATAAAACGATTTTTTGAAATCTTATATTACGTCAGTGTTTTATTAAGTGATCATTTTAAATTTGTTCTATAATATTAGGATAAATAAGAGCTCTAGTATATTTATACAGTTTATGTTAATAATATTACTTGAAGAGTCATTTAGATATATAATTTATATATTTATCAAGTCCTATATTCCTCATCAAGTTATTTAAAATGTAATTATTTCATATACTTTAATGTATACACTAAGACAAAAATAACACCTTTTATAAATATGCTAATTAGAACAACACCCTATTTCTTTAATTTAAACGCAAATAATCCGCAAAACGCTGAGATTTTAATATTACAAAAATATTAAAAAGTAGTCTGCTCTCGTAAAACCCGAGACTGTCCCGCGGGGTATAAAAAATGGAGCATAAATTAGATGATTAACAATCCTTACCTCGAAACACGTAGCAAAGATTTTACGTCCATTAAATTCAAAACAGCCGACCCCCTTAATAACGCAATGTTTTTATTATTACATCTGGAATACAAATGATGTATTTATTAATTTATGCGCCGATTGTGAACTTTCCGCCCCTAGTCGAAATTCTTTGACTTTTAATTTTTCGCATTCTCTGCCGGGCAGTAATTCACCCATTATGTCGTTAATAAAAGTCAGACACAGTTTTTGACACAAAAATGATATTTAGAAATAAAAACAGTAGCCGAACTCCATTTGCATTTTAATGCGAAAAGAAAAATTTTACGATTTATGCGAATTAATTAAAGTGCGGTGGATGCTGTTCGCATTCTAAACAGTCAAGGCGACACGGCGTTATATTTTTTTATAACCTCTCGTCTTCTCGCCGAGCGCTTAATTTGTCCATAATTAACAAATAATAATTTATCATAATTAGCAATTAGCTGGTCAGTGCGTAGAATGAAATTAAATTTTCAATTGGATTATTATGGGAATAATGACGGGGCCAATTTTATAAAATCGACGATTATGTAAATTATTTTCATTTAATTAAATTCCTGAAATATCTGTTGTGTTAATGTATTAAACTATCTGGTCTACAAAATTGCATGGAAATATTTGCAGACAGAAAAATTAATTCATGCGTTCCAATTTATTAATTTAGAGAATCATTTGATCACGTTTACACACGCAATTGTTATTAATCCTTAATAAGTACTATTATATGTCGAAATAAAATGTATTTACTACCTAAATGTTCATATAATAATTACATATGTATTGTAGAAAGAATTTACTACCACAATGAATTTAATTATTTTATCTGCTTTATATTATATTTTTCGAGAACGAATTATTTAGATATTTAGATGCTGCCACTTGACAACGTAAAGTTTGACTTTTTGGCGCCCATGCGCCATTTGTATTCTTTAGAGAATAAAGAGAAGTTGATGATGGCTAAGAAATTAAATTAAATTTTGTGCGATAATTTTTACAACTTTCTACTTGATTGTCTCAACAATCACTTCACGGAAATATACGGAATTCACTCGTGAAAAATCATTAGTAAATTTCGTAAAGGTCGACCAAAATCGGTTGTTTTTTCCCGAAAACACTAATACTATGTAAGGACTGATATTATAAGATCATCATGTGACTTATGATGAGGTTGAAACGTTTTGGATATTAGTGAAACCTGCATACATTCAATAGTGCATAAACATTTGACAATTTCAGCCAGGAAAATCATATGTTCCTTGATTTAGTAATTGAAGAGTGTATTTTTTCCTATGGTAAAATAGTAAATTTTGAAAATTAAGAAAACTGCGTCGAGCAATCAAAAACAAATAATGATAATTAATATTGAGTGACATTACTGTTAGCTGTCGTTACATGTCTGAAATCATATTCAGCACGATGTAATAATTTTAGTACGGGGAGTAGTTGTTTTAACTTTTAGCTGGAGTTTTTACATTATAAAGTAAAACATAAGTGCAGAAATGCTCACAGAGAAGATTTATTCTTCTCACTATTAATTATCATTATTAATACTGCACTCAAATTTCAATATTTAATTTGTATATAAAAACAAATAACATTGGATACTGACGAGATGAATCCTGTTTCATCATTTATGGCCCGGCCACACATAGCCAATCAAACTAAGTCCCATTGGATCGTTTGGTTGAACAACTTGATCAGCGACTATCAACTATTTCTGAATATGAAGAAGCATCTTAGAGGTAAGCGCCATGATGACGATGCTTACATCAAAATAACTCTATAAATAAGAACAGTGGGATTAGCTTATTTGACGATTATTACCGACCTGAATTCAAATTGTGGTGTAGATGTTGTCCAGTATGAGAGATAAAGCAAAGCATCTTAAAATACTTGTACAATTTGAATAATTGCTGGAAAGAGTTTTTGGTTTCAATTTTGCTACAAAATTTTTTGGTATACTAAATTGTATTGTATACAACAACCCTTTAATTTTTAATATATAGTTGCCTGAAAACGAATTACGTATTCCTGTAAAATATTTACACATTAAACTACTCAATAAATATTTCTATTTCCTAGTGTAATCTTTACCTATCCCCATAAATAATTTGTATCGTATTTTATT
The DNA here is from genome assembly GCA_963969525.1 of Ontholestes murinus. Classification (NCBI taxonomy): domain Eukaryota; kingdom Metazoa; phylum Arthropoda; class Insecta; order Coleoptera; family Staphylinidae; genus Ontholestes; species Ontholestes murinus. The sequence continues at coordinate 15,840,346 of OZ018397.1, forward strand.
CAATACATAATATATTCAAGTATACAATTTTTAACTTTGCAGAAATTCAAACTAAAAAGCTAGGGTTCACTTCTTGTGTTCTCTGACTCGCATCCATTTTAAAACAGAATCAGGATACTCACTTCAAAATCCTTCCCTCGATATTTGACTTGTCCCTATAGATCGTTCATAACCATAAATAGCTTTCAGCCCATTCTAATATAATTTAATATATTTCTATAGTTGCTGTCTTAGCCAAAGAGTCAAAAAGAACACCAAGAATTCAATCAGTCAATCAGTCAATTTTTATAAAAAATTCATATAATACATAAATAATCCACACTAAGAAATGATTTCAACAAAAAATCATCATCATAATTTTTTTAACAATTTACCTAAGAGTATAAAAATAAAAGAAAGTTTATTGTTATTTTGTTAAATTAACCGATCAGTGGCATTACAATTTTATCATACAAATCAGTTAATTGGTTCCCCATTTAAATCAAAAGATGCTCCGAGTTCGCCAGCGTGGTGTATTTCAACAATTTAGCGATTTTGAACGTGGTAGAATAATCCGGCTCAGAGAAGCAGGTTTGTCAATTCATCAGAAGTATCAGTCCAATATCTCAATGTTGGCGTAGATGAACCGAGGGACAGAAACACTACAGAATATGAAGATCGAGCTCTTCAGATCGTCGCTGTCTGGGATCGATTTTCAACAACAAGAGCCACTGGAAACATCTGGAGAGGTTCAACTAAACAAGGAATCTCCGTTAGATTAGTTTACCAGAGAATTCGATCATTTGGTCTCAAGTCGTACCGTCATTTTATTTGTTTGTCCTTATCTCCTCGCCATAGAAGGTGCCGTCTGGTGCAATGAGAGACTACAATGGGTCGATCAATGGAGGCAGGTTATCTTTAGCGATAAATCGAGATTTTGTTTGTTTGCTCACGAGGGTCGTAAAATGGTTAGACGTCGCCGAGGAGAACGAGGAAACTTACTGTTTACACACGGAGTTATAGTATGGGGGGGGCGATCGGTTATGGAAGTAAATCTCCTCATCTGCTCATTCGAGGAACATTAAATGCAAATCGCCACATTAACACAGTTCTAGAACCAACATTAATGCGCTATCTTAGAAGGTTGGATCACCCAATTTTCAAACAGGATAATGCAAAGCCGCGTACAGCTGGCTTACTATGGAATTCCTGGAACTAGCTAATGTTGATTTATTTCCATGACCTTCTCATTCTCCAGACCTATAACCTATTGAACACGTGTGGGGTACAAGTGGCAGCTGAATATATGCGAATATAGTTATAATTAAAAATGGCGCCGAGTAAACATTCCGCCAAGTGTCAAGTGTGTAAAATCAACATTAGTGAATCAGAAAAATGTATTACTTGTTTTATCTGTGACTTAAAACTGCATGTGTCATGTGGAATAAAAAGAACCGCAACAACAATTCCTGAAATCAAGAATTTTAAGTGGATCTGCGACAACTGCATCATCAACTTCCCTAAACATAAAGCAGAAAATGCATCGAAAAAATCAAGCAGTAATACAGAAGTAAATGAGGACATTAACGGTAAAGTAGCATAATTATTCAAATTAGTATATAATCTCCAAGAAGATATTGTAACCTTAAAACAAAATAACTCAAAAACCAAAAACGTTGCACGAGTTGAAGAGGATTCTACAAATCAAATTGGCAGTCATACATTCAGTTCTTCTATTGTAAATAAGATGGAACCACTAGTGCCAAAAATTAAATTAACAAAAACACAATCTGGACAAAAAACGAAACCCGGATCCAGCCAACAATATGCTAACAAAAACAGCGCTGGTTCAACGACCAAAACACAAACAACAATAAATCCCGAGGAAACGGACTCATCCGTCGAAGGCGGCGGCTTTCAAATAGTCACATACAAGAGGCAAAAACGGCAATGGGCGAAACCGATATACGGCATCTCCGATGAGTCTATGGTAGTTGCAGCTGTAAAATTCGGTTTTATACATTCTACTCGTTTTCATCCAAATACAACTGTAGAGGATATCAAAGCCTTATTAATTAATAAACAATTTGATAACAACATATGTGAAAAAATTGAATCAAGAAATCCATCGGAATATTCTTCTTTCAAAATTGAAGTGCCAACGGCCGATCTACAAACACTGAAGGACCCAGTTACGTGGCCGCGAGGAATCCGCGTCAACCCCTTTTTTGCCTGGATCCAAAAACTAAAGGAAACAAAGTAGAAATTAGTGAAAATATAATCAATTTAATGAACCTCAACATTCAGTCAATAGGAAATTGTTTAAATGAACTATCAGTGTTTTTGAATGATAATAATATTAATTATCTCTGCTTATCCGAGCACTGGCAGAAGACTGAACAAATACAAACTCTGAAACTTCTAAATTATAAATTGTCATCATTTTTTGTCGTGATAATCAAATACACGGTGGAATCGGAATTTATTGTGATACTATCATGGACTATTCGGAGCGAATAGATATTAACCGATTAGCAATAACCAATGTTTTTGAATGCGCAGCAATTGATGTTAACTTTTATGTTCATACTTTCTTTGAAAAAATTGGAAATATTGTTTACAATATTAATATCAAGTAATAACCGCTACTTTATCTCAGGGGAAACTTTAGTAGATTCTTATGGTAGCATTTTGTTAATTAATGATTATACTCGCATATTTAATGGTAGCAACACATGTATAGACAAAGTAATAACTAATTACCAACATGAGATTACTTCTAGAGTAATATCCACACAGTTTTCCTATCATCTTGCGCAAATTATTACATTCTCTGAAATGGCAATTACTAATAAAACTCAAACTAAAACACGATTCTTCATGAAACATTTCAATACCTGTTTTTCATTGGGTTTAATAAAAGTAAACAAAACTAAAGTAGTAATTCCTATCTCAAATGAAACAAAAGAATATAAAAGATTAATACACCTCTATGACATAATATCAAAATACCAACCAGAGTATTTGCCACTTTTGAAACATTATAAGCAACAGTATAATAGTCATTTAAAATTTGATAGGATCAACTACTATAGCAATAAAATTGCTTGTGCACCAAATAAGTGTAAAGCATCATGGTCTGTTGTTAAGGAAGTAACAGGTACTACTCGTAGAAACCAAGTGTCTAAAATAGGTACGACCATTGATCCAGATCAAATAAACGAATATTTTATTAATGCAGTTACCAATCAGATTACAACAATGTACTTAGCTGATAATATTAATATAAATAAAATTAATAGTAGTATGTTTTTGCATCCCATAACGGTTGATGAATTAAGAGATATTATTCGAAATATGTCTACGAAAAGAAGCAATGGGATCGATGGGATATCACCGCTTATAATTAAAAAATGCATGGATTGTATTATTGAACATCGCTACATAGTGGAATATTCCCACAGCAATTAAAATTAATCAAGGTAATACCATTATTTAAAAATGGGAACCCTGAGGATGAATCCAATTATAGAGCTATAAGTCTCATATACACCTTCTCTAAAATATACGAGTACGTTGTAATTAAACAAATGAAATCTTTTTAACACAAACATAATATGTTGTCTTAGTACCAACATGGATTTAGTAGCAATAAAAACTGCAATACAGCTTTATTCAATTTTAAAAATTCATATATTCAACAATAGAAGAAAATCAATTAACATGCGGGGTACTCCTCGATTTGTCTAAGGCTTTCGACTGCATCGATCATAAAGCCCTACTATCAAAGCTGGACCAATGTGGGTTCAGAAGTGTTGCACATAAATGTTTGACATCTTATTTAATCGGCAGGAAGCAAATAGTCGAGATAAAACAAGAAAATGGCGTCGCTGTGCGGTCGAAAGTATTAGACATTATCAGCGGTGTCCCGCAAGGAATCATTTTGGGCCCACTGTTATTTAATATTTATATTAATGATTTATTTACATACAACAACAATTCCAAATTTAAAATTATTAACTATGCGGACAACACGAATATTGTAATTAAAGGCAGTGACATGATGAACCTATGCCAAAACGGAGCAGATGCGCTTCAATTAATATTTAAATGGTTCAGCGATAATGGCCTCGTAATAAACAAAAATAAGACGAACTGAATTTTATTTAAAAACAATGCAGCTCTTACCACACCATCAAATTTGAAGTTTGGTGACTGTGTACTGAAAGTAACAAATTCAGCAAAATTTTTGGGAATCTATATGGATGACAAATTAAAATGGAATGAACATATAGCTCACGTGTCGAAAAAGTTAAGCAAATCAAGCTTTATGATCCGGTCCTTAAAATGGAGTGTTGATTTTGAAATCCTCAAAAAGACATACCACGCAAACTTCGAAAGCCATGTTAGATACGGGATAATTCATTGGGGTAGCTCAACACAGCTTAATAAAATATTTGTTATTCAAAAGCGTACCCTTAGAGCGATGTTAGGGCTCAAAACAACATATTCATGCAGAACATTATTTTCAAGGAATGGTGTACTTACAGTAACTGCAGTATGTATACTCGAATTTTTGCTATTAATTTGGAAACAACAGCATTTATTTTCGAAAAACAAAATGTCGCATGAGCACGATACTCGACATAAACAAAATTTCGTATACCTTATACATAAGTATCCTTTTACTTAAATTTTAAAATTGTCTGTCGTCTAACCTCAAAATAGAGAACAGGTTTGAAAGTTTCAAAAAAAAAAATATATATAATATCATGATATTAATGGAACCATACAATTTAATTATAAGTATGTTTAAGTTATTGCAATATTTACTTGTTTTCTTGATGCAAATTCCTATACTAAATATATGTTTTTTTTTCTCTATGTATATTTTTAAAGGAATAAAGACTGCTTATTATTATTATTATTATGAATATGTATTTGCAAGTTATGTGAAGTTTATTCTTTAATTAAATAAACACAGTTATATTTCTGTGTTTATTTAATTAGAATGCGAGTTCAAGAAGCTTGGGATACAATCCCTCAGGCTGTCATTGATAATTTGATTTCTAGAATACCTAGTATACTAGTTGCTGAGTGCTCTAGAAATCGTAGAGGAGCAACTCATTATTGAAATTAAAGGAAAAGTTCCCATGATTTTTTGTTGAAATTTTAAACATTTCTTCGTGTGGATTATTTACGTATTATCTGAAATTTTCGTAAAATTTGAGCGACAAATTCTTATTGTTCTTTTACTTATGGCGGTCAGTATATACTGTTAACCTATTACAAAAGTATTCAATGATTGATTGATGAAGCCGTTACGTTGTGATACATCTTGATTACGAAGTAGTTTTTTTATTCCTCAACGCACTTCGTATAAAAGTCTTCATTCTGCTCGTACATTTTTTGTACATTTTGATTTTATTCTTAATAAATTATGTACTGTCCTAGGATACTCTTGACCTATCGCAATAAACTGTTTATTCTCCTAGTCTGTTATTACTTCATATACAAATTTATTAAATGACTTAATATGCTCTTGACCTATTCTAATAAATTAAATACTGGCGTACTCTTCACCTGCTGTAAAAAAATATATATTTGAGATGTCATTTTCCTACGGTGTTCTTGACCTATTGCAATATATTTTTTTTACTGTACTATATTAATATCACACACGGGATTTATTCATCGACTATAGTTTCAACAATTCTATTTCATTATCAAACTTGCAATAAAATACAAATGACAGTGAGAGAGGCAGTAATGCAATGTACATAAAATCTTTAAAAAGGAATTCATATATTGCACATTACATACAGTCTGGTCGTTAATTAACATATTTTTTTTTTTAGTTTCAAGCTTTCAACACTTAGTTATAACATATTTTATAACTACACTAATAAATTATTCATTATTGTAGCGGACTTCTGAACTATCTCATTAAATTTTGCATTGCCTTTTCCTACTCTTGACCTATTTCAATAAACTATTTATTATCTTTACGTACTCTTGACATATCATAAAAATAAATCAATACACTTGTTTTCTTGTTTAATTTCCAAATTGTTAAGAAGCGTATTCATTTCTTTTATATTCTTCGTAAAACAGTTTCATTACAAATGTATGTAATAGGTTACAGAAGAATCCGTATATTTAGGTTAGGTTAAAAGAGGAGTTGGATGATTCCCTTGTGGAATGTGAATTAATAATGAAGGAATAAATGAAAAAGTAAGTTCTTCTTTTAATTAAAAAAAAAAATAGAATGAAGAAGGCAACATGGACATTGTCTACGGAGTAGAAGAGACATAGGTAATCGTACCCAAAAAGAAGGTGAAGAATAGTAGTAAATATTTAAGAACTAGAAATTAAAATATTCCAAAAGGGAGAGATAAAAAGAATTTTTCAAAATGATGTACACGAAATAATCATATATAAGATAGGAGATGTAAAGTCTTCTGTTAATCTTATTAAAATTTTAATCTTTATAAAGAAGGAGGTGGAAGAAAATCTTTGAGGAAATGAATCGATAAAATATAACAAAAATTGATGATTGATGACCTTTTTTTCAAATGCTTATAAAGGGTGGCCCAGATAAAAGTTTCTTTTTAAAAATGCAATAAAATGAAAAAAAAATACATGTATTATGGCTTTATTAGTAAGAGCATTCCCATTAATTATGGAATTCAATTTCGTTCAAGTGGCTGCCTCGGCTGACATTGCAGAACCACAATCTTTCATTCCAATTTTCTAAGAGCTTGCCGATGTTTTCGGGCTGTGGCTCACTGATTGTTTGGAAGATATTGGCCTGAAGTGCTTGAACAATATGGCTCTGTAACGCTCACCGTTCACCGAGACGTTGTCCTCAGCCTCATTTTCGAATAAAAATGGTCCAATTATGTCACCACTCCACAATCCGTACCAAACTGCCACTCTCTGTAGATGCATTGGCTTATTAACAATGTGCGGGTTTTCGAGCCCCAGATGCGGCAATTTTCTTTGTTAACCTAGCCACCAAGATGAAAATGAGTCTCATCAGAAAAGATGATTTTTCGCTCAAAATCGTTATCCAATTGAAGCTTCTCTAAGGCCCAAACTGCGAAGCGATAACGAAGCGGATGGTCGTGCACCTTCAATTGCCGAGTTAATTGGACTTAGTAAGCGAATAATCCGAGATCTTTGTCCAGAATTCTTCTCAGGCTAGTACGAGGACGAGGACCATGGGTGTTGTCCACTAGCATGCCAGTCTCACAAACTTTTTGCAAAAATTCATTTCGGCCAAAACTTCTTTTCAACAAACGCACTGTTTGGGCTATACAGCACTCACTTTGGAAATAAGTCAAAATAACGTATACTTTAAAAAACACAAGATGGCCCACCTTTTATAAGTAAACTGGTGTTTAGAAGACTGTTTAATCAAAAACGCAGAGGAGAAGCAGATGCGGAATCATAGATATGCCCGGTATAAATGTGATGTCAGCGAATGTGGGTAATGAGGGGCCAATTGCATGAAGGTATAACAAGAAATGTAGAAGGGATGTACATAAAAAAAAGCTTTGCGTCTTCCACGTTGGTTCTGGACGGGATTCACGAGGGAGGGATGGTTCAATTCTCATAACACCAATGGTATAGTCAAGGGATAACCCTCATACAACAAGAACAACAAAAAATGTACAGGTATCTGATGCTAAGCTTATTTATGTGGTTTTAGCGTGATTATAACACAGACTTCCGTCTCCATCTAAACTCAACAGTGGGTTAGGTGCGATTCTCCAATGCATTGGTCACCATAACTCACTTTATTTTGTGCTTTGTACGGTATAAATTGCAAAAAAATTTGAATAACAGACACAGTAGAAACAGTATTATCGGGAATTGAACAAGTAAATTTTAATATTTCAACTAGTCAATATAAACACGTTTTTAAATTATTATTAAATTAACTAGTTTTAAGATAATTAAAACATTTTAACTTTGTTTTAGCACAAAAAATATTTATTCCTGTGACTATAGTTTCGAACATTCAGTGTTTATTATTAAACATAAAACAAAGTTAAAGTGTTTTAATTATCTTATTAAAATGTACCACCAAGTTAACGCTGACAACATTCAAGAATTAACTAGCTTTAATTTTAAAGTGTAATGTTAATTAATATGTATTTGTGCTGAATTGATGATTTCTTACTTTTATTATTATGATCAGAACTCCAGTGCCAGAATTGGTTTACCAAATTCGGTTCCGGTAATATCAATATCAAAGGTGTGCCACCTTCACGATGGTCAGTTGAAGACGAAGGCGATACATAAAGGAATTAATCGAAGCAAACCGCAATTACACGACTTGAGAGGTAACAGAAGTATTAAGCATTTCTCAAACGACCGTGAAAAGACATTTGCAGAAGCTTTGGTATATTGGTAAACTAAATATTTGGGCTACACCTGAACTCAAACTCTTGAAAAAGAATGAAAATAATCCATTTCGCAAACGTATTGTATATTAGTTTATTAGTTTTAGTTTATTATTATTATTAACGGGTACCCCCTTTTTACAACAATTACAATTTCTACATAAAAAATACTTAAATATAATATATAATACTTAAACTAATAATATTATATAAATGAATCTATTCTATACAAAAAAAATTCTTAATGTATATTGTTTAAAATTAAGATGTTAAAATTGACATGGCACATTCATGCAGCTAGGAAAATCCAACTGACAGCAAGCCCTACAAGAAAAAAATAAATTACGTAATGACACGGAACAAACTCTTTTTAAATTGTGAAAATGACGAACCAAACAGGTCAACTTGTTCCCGATTAAATTCATTCCCCAGACGCATTAAGCGGTCTGTAGTGTTGTTAGTTGAAAAATTAGTGCGGTGTACCCTTAGCCGAAAAAGAGGTGTAATTCTTCTAGATCTATCATTTAAATACAATATGAAATCTAACTTCTCCAGTATTAAGGGGCAGTAAATATGACCATTGATTAATTTAAAAAGTAAACACATGTCCAGGATCTTTCTTCTGATTTCCAGTGATTGTACATTTAAGTTGTTCATAATACAGCCATATTCACCCTTTATATGATTAATACCCATTCTGAATTCCATACATCGCAGAATTTTTTTTTGCACGTTCAACTAGCATATTCTAACTGACATCTCACCTACATCCTGAAGGACAAAAGAATCATCTAGGCTACTAATAATTTTAAATAACTTGAGATCATCCGCACACAGGATGCACTCCGATCCATGTATCACTTTCACAATATCGTTATTGAATAACAAAAAGAGAATAGGTCCGCTATGCGACCCTTGCGGCACACCAGATGTAACATTGAAAAATTAGGATATAAAATTATTTACTTTAACACACTGAACGCGATTCGTTAGAAAAGAATTAATCCATTTCATTACACTTGGATGAAAGCCAAGCTTTTCCAACTTCCGTAATAGCACCGAATGATTTAACCTATCGAATCCTTTAGCAAAATCAGTATATATGACGTCTACCTGAAGTTTCTTATCTAAGGCATTCGACAGAAAATCGCGGTATATTAATAAGTTTGTTATTGTGGACCTCACAGTCAGGAAACCGTGTTGTCTATCCGTAATTAAAATCTTGGACATCCAAAGAAGCTGCTGAGCAATGGTTTCATCTAGGAGCTTTGGAATAATGGACTGCAAGCATACTCCCCGATAGCTATTAATTAGTTTCCGGTCCCCCGTCTTAAAGATAGGACGGAAGAAACTTCTCTTCCACATATCAGGTACAATCCCTTCATCAATAGACCTTAAAAATAAGATATAAATTGGGTAAAGTAAAAGCACATTTCTTTATAATACAGCTAGGGAGATCATCCGGGCCCGTAGCATTATTTTGCCTTAAAAGTGCGGTCAGTATGGAATCTAATATAATGTGCTTATTTGTTGTTACTAGTAGATGTATTATCCTTGCAAGTCCTAAGAGGAGCATAGACCGATGAAAAGTACTTGGCAAATAGTTCCGGAATACTACTTCCATCATGAGCCACCTCATCGTTGTAGTACATCACACTGGGAAGCTCGTCTTCATTTTTGAATTCATGCACATAAGAACAATTTTTTATTTTTGGATTTTCACTTATTGCTGATTCTACCTTAGTAAGGTAACGATGATAAAGTAAGGAATTCAGTTGAAAATGAAAATATAATTTTATTCTAAAAAAAATAAATAAACAGGATATCATTATAAATTATTGTGTTTAACAGTTAAATCTATAATAATATCGCTGGTCCATCTTCTTCTTCCCTCCGTCCTCGCCTCGGGAATTGTGGGTAATTGACCCGTCTCGGGCTATCGGTATTGAGGGATCCATGGTTGCTTCTTTAAATACCTGCATTAATATATTTTTTTATTTAGTAATAGGTTTTTGATTTTTAATTTGTTTAATTTATAGTTGTTTACAATTTGATCTAAGTTGACTGAAAGTCTGATAATCCTCATAACTTCTGCTCGTTTTGTATTTTATATGCGCCTCCTTTTTCTTTCTGATTAATGCTTTAAGTTCTTTGTTCACCCATCTAGAAAAGTTATCATATTTAACTAGAACATATTTGAATGGTATGAATCTATTTATGCCCGTATGAACAATATCATAGAATAGGGCCGTAGCCACCTCTAACTCAAGATCACGAAGGACGTTCCAATCGACAGAACTCAAAAACATATTCAAATCTGAAAAAAATCTGGCATATGAAACAAAAATTTCTTAGTATAGGTCTTTAGAGGATGATATCTAATACTGTCAATAATAATATTGTAACCAAAATGGTCTGTAGACTTGGAAAAGGGATCGTTGTCTTTGTATATTGTTAACCTAGTTATATTGCTAAATACTAAATCCAGAAACACATTACGAGCATTCGGTAAGATGTTACTCTGTTTAAGATTGAGAAAACTATAAGATTCCAGTACTATATTAGCAATAGTATCAGAAGATTTCAGAGAGTTATAAACAATACCGTTTACGTCCCATTTTAAGTTTGGAATATTATAGTCTCCACATACAAGATACTTGTGATTATCATGATCATATACTAAGTTTTCTAAAATTGAGCAGTGATCACTATAAATTTGAGGCAAGGCACTGGGAGGGATATAGACAGCACCAAACATATGAGTTAAACCAATCTTTGCCGAGACAAACACATGTTCAATTAAATTATTCCGTAAAATTAGGTAAGAAGGAAAACACTTCTTGATTGCGATCAAAACCCCGCCACCCCGAATTTCCCCCTTTTCAGACCTATCGGATCTATATATTTGGTAATTGTCAAAGCGCAACATTGAATTTGACATATCAGAATACAACCACGTTTCAACCAAAATAATTACATCAAAATCATTACTATTAACAGTTAACATAATATCTAATAGTTTAGTATGCATGCCGCCTACGTTTTGATAATAAATCATCAGTTTTTTGAAGAGACGCCGGAGCTTTCACTTTGGGACTTGTTCTTGGAAATGTAAGGAATGTCATTCCGGTATGGAATACTAAGACCCGATTCCCCATTCTCCACTCTTGTAGTTAGCTCTGCTTTTATTTTTTTAAAGTATTGGCGTCAATAAATTTCTTTTTTATACTGAAGAAAGAAAGAAAGAAAGAAAGAAAAGATTCAAGATGTACCACAAAGTAAACGCCTTCACAATTAAACAATTTCTTTTTTAAACACATATTGAAACACTTACTATGTTTTTACCACAATTAATTTATTGTAATATGGTTTACATATATACAAAATTCACGACTTAAGTTTCGACCTATTACAGTCATTATCAAGTGAGTACAAAATTGCTGAGGAAGTACATTTATACCGGCGAGAGATTAGTGAAAATTTCCAAATGAGGGTGACGGATTATAAATTACGAATTTCTAATTAGATTGCCGGGAGCTGCCTGAAGAGCGGGGTGGAGATTAGGTCCGTTTGTTCGTTGAGGAGATTAATTTCGGGATTTCTGGTGCGTTTATAAATTTCGGCCGCTTCTAATAGGTTTAGCCTCGAACCTTTTGTACAGCTGTGCAAAATTTTAACCTTGCTAATCTCCGGGAATTGATGTTTCGTTTCTAAAATATGGTTGGCGAATGTGCTGTGGTTCTGCTGCAGTCTGAAGGCCCGGAAATGTTCCGAATATCGTTTCTCCAGGCTGCGTCCAGTTTGGCCTACGTAGACACTATTACATTCGGAACACTGTATCTCATATACACCCGATTTTTTTGTGTGGTCAATTTTGTCCTTTGAGTTGAACAAAATATTTGATAGCTTTGCAGATGGTCTAAAGGCAATTTGTTGATTTTGTTTGCGGAGAATGTGTGCTATTTTGTTAGATGTTTTGCCAAAATAGGTTAATGAAATGAATTTTGTATTTTCTAAAGTTTGTGTTTTTGGGTAAATGTGAGTCATTGTGGTTTTATATCGTTTTTTATTGATTAATGATTTAATTAAGTTTGTGGGGAAACCGTTCATTTTTGAAATGGATAAGATTTTATTTATTTCTTCATTTAGGTGAACATTGGAAAGTGGAATGGAAAATGCTCTGTGAATCATTGAATGGTAGGATGCTAGTTTGTGTGACAGAGGATGATTGGAGTGGAATGGGATGGTGGAGTTAGAATTAGTTGTTTTCCTATAGATATTGAATTCTATTTTATTATTATTATGAATTAGTGTTAAGTCTAAAAAGTTTATTTGGTTATTATGTTCACATTCAAGTGTAAATTTAATTTTGGGGTGAATATTATTTAAAAAATTTAAAAATTGGGTTAACTGACGGGAGGTGCCATGGAAACATGCGATTATGTCATCCACATATCGATACCAAAAGGATATATGTTTTTTTGGCAAGTTCCGAAATGAATATTTGGTCTTCGATATGTGCCATGAATAGATCGGCAAGGAGGGGGCTTAAAGGAGATCCCATTGCAAGTCCTGTATTTTGTTTATAGAATTTGTTTTCAAATTGAAAATAATTTTGTTTAACACAGACATCAAACGCTTGATAAAGTTCGTTTTTTGTGACAACATCAATATTTAATTTATCTAAGATATTTTGAATTATTGCCAGGCATTCATCTGTGGGAATATTGGAGAACATGTTGGTAACATCAAAGGACACAAGTTTGGAATTTTTCGGGGTAGTTATGGTTTTTAGGTGATCAGAGAGGATTAGGGAATTTTTAACGGAATATTTTGGTTTGAAATTGGTATATTTTTTGAAAAGAGTATTTAATTCAACTCCTAATTCACGTGCAGGGCTATTGATATAAGAAACTACTGGCCTAACGGGAAAATTTTGTTTGTGTGTTTTTATTAGTCCATAAAGTCTTGGAGCTCTCGGATTTTTGTTAATAATCTGTAATTTTTTAAATTTTGAGAAAATGACCGTAGTATCTTTAAGGAGATTTTTTATTTGAGATTGAAATGAGGAGGTAGGATCTTTATCAAGGAGAGTTAAATTCTCTGCGGTAATAAAATTATTGATTTTGTCGATATACTGAGCCTTATCAAGGATGATTATTGAATTTGATTTGTCAGCTTTTGTAGCTATTAAATTATTTGATGATATTTTTGATTTGATTGATTTAATAATTCTGGTGTCTGACGGAATATTTTGTGAATGGTTTTTTATGATGTTGGCTATTTGGGCTCTCGGAACAAAGGCATCTTGGACATTGCTAAGGGCTATTTCTGATTCTACTACTAACAGTGTTTTTTCGGAATTGTTCTTGATATAGGGGCTATAGTTAGGGTTTTGGGATAGAAGTGATTCTTCTGCCTTACTGAATGAAATGTTAGTTAGATTGATAAACTTTGAGACTGAATTTAGATTATTTGAATCTTCCTGGGCTGGTTTTGATTTTTGTTGTTTTTTAATTAGCAAGTCTAATTTCTTTTTTTGAGTACTATATTTAGCATGTATGATTCTACTCACATTTTCCCTAACAAAATCATCAAGTATTGTGAATTCGACTGGGTGAAGTTTGAATGAGAGTTCCGAATGTATTACCTTAAGGTAGTGTTGGATGACATCTCTTCTTCGGTGCAGGTTTCGGATTTCTGCTCTTATCCAAGCGAGTTGGGCTGTCTTGACGGCTGCTTTCGCGGCTATCGTGGTGGAACGTGTTTTTATATTAACGTATTTTGGGATCACTTGGCGACGTAGACATTCGGAATTGAACCAGATATCCTGTGATGTTGATCTGTATTTCTTCATCAATTTGTTGTACAATTTGGTCTGTTGGGCCGTACAGGCTGATTTTAAATTCATGATGGTTGTGACCGTTACTAGGTGGTAATCCAAATTTAAACACATATTGAAACACTTACTATGTTTTTACCACAATTAATTTATTGTAATATGGTTTACATATATACAAAAATCACGACTTAAGTTTCGACCTATTACAGTCATTATCAAGTGAGTTATCAACATAGTAAGTGTTTCAATATGTGTTTAAATTTGGATTACCACCTAGTAACGGTCACAACCATCATGAATTTAATTTCTTTTTTATTTGAACATTCTTGTGCCTCTAGTTTCTGCAACCTAATATCAACTTCTTCCAATTTTGAATTAATTGATTGAATAATCTCTAGCTTCGCTTTATTAATTTCATTTATTTTCATTTATGTTTGTCAATGTTGAAATCGACACATTTGAGATAACCGAAATGCAACGACTACACACCCACCCATCTTCTGAGGAAGGCAATTCATTCAATTTTAAATTAGTGCATTTAATATGTATATCTTTATTGCACGCTCCCGTGCATCTCAAGTACGGCGTAGCCGGTGTGACCGCCTTATTACAGGTTCCGCAGTAGTTAACCATAGCGGCTTATTTAGATATTGAAAATAAATGTCGAGTATATTAGGATACGACAGGGATACTATACTTCACACCAGCTGTGCCCGTAGCGGTGACTAACTCAATAGACACACAAAACTAGGCAGCGGATGGGAACACAAAAGAAAACAAAGGGAATGGCGAATATTGAAAGTAATTATTACTACGATTAATAAAAATATAAATACATGTAACTACGACGAAATCGCGTGATACCTAGGAGAAAACAGTAGACGTGACAACGTCGCAATTTCTGTGCGGAGGACCACGTGAATCGAAAGATGTCGTATTCGGTCATAAAAATTGTGGTTAAGATAAATATTGGGATAAGAAATGGGATGGTTTACGATAACGTGGTGCGAAAACGTTTATTATGTAAGTCCGGTGATCAAGCTGTAACTACTTCAAAAGAAACATTTCTTCGCCTAAGGAAACAACAGTTGTGTAGAAGAATGAGAACAGTGGAATTTAGATATCCAAGAAAAGCGCATGGCGTCACATTAATGAATAAAATAAAAAGTGATTAAGAAAAAATCTAGAAGTAAAATATATACAGGGTGACTGACGAAAAACCTTTGGTGCTGTATCTCGCTTATTTTTGATCCGATTTGAATAAATAAAACATCAAATTAAATGATTTTTAAAAGACTTTAATATAAACTGTACTGATATTTTTTCTTGCATCCAGTTTTTGACAAAAGACGATCAACTTTTTTTTTTAAATTGCACTGTATCTATCTAAATTTGTAAACGATTTTATCCATTCATCAAACCAAAGTCGAGAAATTGAGGATTAAAAAAAAATAAAAATCAAATACCCATAGTAAACAATATACAGAGCCTATTCCAAATGTCAAAAGTGACAGTGTCAGTCATTGGTACAATACTGCAATGATTTTTAATAATTTCATAATAAAAATGTTGCAAGATTTCAAAAACTGAAAAACGATTTCTGTAGAAGCACAAAATTCTAGTACAGTGTTTGAAATATTGCAACATTTTAATTATGAAATAATTAAAAATCGTTGCAGTATTGTATCAATGGCTGTCACTGTCACTTTTGACATTTAAAATAGGGTCTGTATATTGTTTACAATGGATACTTGACTTTTTATTTATTTTTTTAATCCTCAATTTCTCGACTTAAGTTTGATGAATGGATAAAATCGTTTACAATTTTTCAAAAATATTTATAAAAATTATAATTATTATTATATATTATCATAATTTAAAAAATTGCATATATTAACCATTAATATTTGTATCAAGGTATTTAAAATTAACTTTTTAGAGAGATAAATATCTTTATTGAAGATAGTATCACAGTAATACATTTTATTGACAACATAAGAATTATAAAACTTCTGCTTTATTATTTTCTTAGCTAACAACCGTAGGTGTTTCTATTATATATATATATATTAAATATATTTTTCAACTTCTATCCATTGCTTCTATATTATAATTATCAATTTTTTTCCTTTCAATGTTAATTGTATTTTATCTCGTACTCTAAAAAAATATATATTCTTTTGAATTGCGTGAAGTGGCCGAGTGAAAGCGAGCGGTTCGTTTGATGCCGAGGGATCTGTAGAGGAGCGTGCTAATTGTAGAACACATAATAATTGCTCATAATAGATATTACCCTGTATAGCCGCAGACTTGTAATTAATATTTCAGAAGTAAATTTAAATTTAATTAAGAATTAAAAATCCAACGGACCGTACATCCTCCAATTATTGTGTGCAGGGAAAGAATGCACGGTGTAAGGTTTTTGTCTGCACTTTAGTGACGTCTTTGTTTTAGTTAATTAGCCGTAAAGCCATTCAATTAATCATATCTCACCCCCCGTTATCATATACCTACGGGTAGGTTCATGATTAACGCTTTCATTTTTAATATAACCCATTTAATTTGTCCACTAGCTTATGAAAATATAACCGCGTTCATCATTATTATATTTTTATTACAATGACTTCCTAATTATGTAATGTACTTCTATGAATAATAAAAAGGAAATATTGGACAAATATAAAATTGAAATGACATATCAATAAAAGGTTCATTAATTTATAATTATATTCACTTTTACTTCTCATTAAAACGTCTTAGCTTGTCTCCTAAATGAATTGTGAAAGAGGCTGACGTGTATAAAAAAAGATATACAATGGCTATCGCTTTTTAATTGGTCATGCGTGTTAAATTGAAAGGTGGCGTTTAAACCAATGTCGCAATTTGTTATATCCGCTTCAATGACTCATATGAATTATTTAATAATTGTGAAAAGTGATTGTATATATAAAAAAATATATATTTATAAGCCATGCATTCAGAACAGTTGAATTTATTATGCGTTAATTGAAATTTTAATAATGATTTTTATAGTTATTAGTTTTATTTTTGCTTAGAAACATACATACAGCAATTAGTAGTAGTAGTGTTTGGCTATCGACCACTTGGTCCTGCCACCGTGTTATTTGTGCATTTGTGAGTGTAAATGAGCTTGTTACTTTAAAAGATCGTCCCTGTCACTCTAAAGCGTCATTAATTGTATTCCATTGGCGAATGGTATATTATACCGATCAACCATCCAATCGCGACCCGATCTAACGTTGCTGTACAGCAATTATTTATTGACAATGATGGTGGCGACAATTACTATGTGGTTAATAAGTAGTAGTTTATCAAGAAATTAATAATAATTATTTATTTTATAGTATATGCTAACAAAATTTTTGCTAATTGATATTTTTACGTGGCCTTACATCGATTAAATTGGCGTCTTTGTTAATTTCACTGGGTTCATCAATCTTTTCCATTGCTGCTTGTTCACATGTTTTTGTTCCTCCTGTTTTCTTTTTATGACTTTTGAAATGCCCTCTGATCTGCATCCGTAATTTTATTTTCCATGGATTAATTTCATATTTAGATCCATTTATTGTTAATTTTTTTGTACATATTTTATTAGAATTTGAAACTTGGCTTCCATTTTTGGATGTAATATGACTTATTTGTTTTGTATGATCGATAATTTCTTTCTTCATTTGTATATTAAAGTTGCAAATAACTGAGATTTAAAAAAAATGTGTGTTTATTTTCACTACAATTGTTTCGCAAATTTATTGCTTCTTCAGGTGAACGAAAGTTTTCTTTCATTACGTTTAATGCTATCAAAACTTGTAGAGAACACCTTTTTTTTCCACAGGGGTGCATTTGTAAATTAAGCACTTGTTTAGTTTCATAATTAATATAACAGTTTCCTGACATATAAAACAAGTGTTTAATTTACAAATCCATACTTGTTATATATATATATGTTCCATCAAGAATGTAGCTTTGGAAGTATTAGTTTTGTACACCTTTTATCTCGTAATACCATCATGCTGATATCCTAAATTTATCTTCGGATTATGAACAATTATAATGAAATTCACAATCACAGATATTCCACACGGAAGAGTCTATGTCTATCACATTATCGTATGATGCACAGACCCTTTTGTCAAACTTAAATTTAGAGTACTCTCAGAAAGAGAACGGTACTTCAAACATTTAATATTCATTTAAAAACTCCTAATGTCATCCAATTATTCATAAATACCAAAGCCATTCGAGGCTCCACAAAGATCCTTAAATATCACTTAACGATGATTCATGACAATTTTAGCTTATCTCAAGACAATTCAGTTTGTTTGAGTTACAGATTTACATTTGTTAATTTTGTTTTTTAGTAATTCTGCTAAAATTATTTTTTAGAGCACTGGACGGTTCTTCAATATTTCTTAGGGCCACACAATGCTTAATTTATTTATAATATTAAATGCCCATCATATGGTAATACAAATTAATTAAAACTACAAATAGTAAATTATTATTAATGCCACCTAGTCATTGTTTCAATATCGATCAGTTAATGTCATAAGTTTCTTGAACGTCGCCATCAATGTAAACGTAGCATTACAAATTTTAATTAATTTAAATGTTTAACTAATTTTCTGAAATTGCTTTTCAAACCATTAGTTAGTTATTCTCACCATAAATTTTGAATCCGTTTTTTAACTCTGTTTTAAATAATATACAAGAAGGTAAACAATCAGCTCTAAAATTACTCGCATACGAAGATTAAATATTAAGCTATATAATCCTTCTAATACGTTCTTATATATAAGAAACAAATCCTCATTGGACAACGTATAAAGCAACTACCATAAAAATTTGCTTCAAAGTTTGATATCACACTTTAAAGTCATTTTTGTAATCGCTGTCTTAGACGTTGTCCAATGGGCAAGTGTTTTAAACCAAATTTTATTATATATTATTTATTATGATCACAATGTAAACCATCAGAAGTACCATTGGTTATCTTAAATTTATGATAAACTCGAATTTTTAATAATAAAAATTGGATGAAGTAAAATATAATGTGTAATAAGTACATTGTTCTGTACCCTCGGAGACAGAATTAAATTGTTCTAATGAGTTCCTTCAGGATTTTCAGTAAAAAGTTACTGTCTGTACCTGTTTGACAGTGACCAGCTGTCTTAATTCGATAACGCCCCCCAAATCATTGGTAAATTCCACCGTTGTTGCTTTGCCTGGAATACTGACCCTAAATATCTCATCTTATAACGCTAACTGATACCTAAGAAACTATTACGGAAACACGTGACTTGGTTTCAATATACATATCTGTGTATGATATCATCCGGTTTCATGAGAAAGTCTTAACCAGATGACATTATAATTCTAATTTGACGAATAAAGCACTAATAACCTTTCTTAACCATTTTATTTGATTTACCAAAAGTACATTTCGGACACAAAGTGACCATTATCAATGGATTAGCAAAGGGCTATTCGTCAAATTAATTTGATCTTCACATAACTCAATCAACCAATTTATCATAATTCTAATCAAACCCTCGGCAAGCTTCTTTTATTCAAGGTGATTAATAGTTCAGGGACACTGGTCCTTTTGTGGCAACCAAGGAAAACTCTTCCTTGAAATCAAATTGGTTCTAATAAAGAGAATGGTTGTGACCGTTACTAGTATCGACAATCACCTTCACTTGGTTTAGAAGTTCTTGTAAGCTCTTGAATAATTTTCTTTGCTATTTAAATATAAAAGTCTGTTATTTGTTAAAAATTTAGCTTGACTTTAAAGTTAAGAGTTAAGAAAATGTTAATAATATGGATTTTGATGGATTGAAGAATAGATTATTTTGTCGACACCAATCTTCTATTTTTTGTTTTACGGTATTAGGTTGGTTTATAATTTCATTTTGACTTTTGCCTCCAATTAATACTGTGGTATCGTCAGCATACTGGTCATATAGTCATTAATTACATATTTTTTTATGCATATCGTTACTATAGACTGAAAATAATAATGGAGATAATATTGCTCCTTTTAGCAAACCTATATTGATTATTCGTGTTTCTGATTTATGGTGTACTTATATTTCATTTGTGGTTCTTTGTTTAATTTCTACCTACTGCTTCCGATTTTCTAGGTAACTTTCAAACGATGTTATTGAGTTCTCGCTTAAGTCGTATATTTTTAATTTTTTTTTTAGCAAGATTTTATGATCTACTGTACCAAATGCTTTCGTGAAGTCATAGAAAATTCCCGATATTTTATTCTTGGTGACTAGTTTATCTAATACATGTTGCACCACTTCCTGAAATGTGCTGTTTGTGTTTTTGCCTGGTAAAAATCCATGGTGACTGTTGGATAAAAGCCCTTTCGTTTGAAAATATTCTAATAATGCTATATTCATGCATTTGTCAATTGCTTTAGAAATACAGATAGGTTTGCAATGCGTCGAAAGTTTTTTGAGTCTTGTTTATCTCCCTTTTTATGTACGGGAACTATTCTCTCAATTTTTAATTGTTCGAGATATTTTCCAATACTAAAAGAAAACTTTATTATATATGTCAATGGGTATACTAATAAATCAGCTACAATATGCACAATATTACAAGGAATGTTATCTGGACCCATTGATTTTTTATGTGAAACTGATTTTAGTGTTTTTGTTACCTTCCATTTATTCATTTTAGGGTTATTAAAAGTAGTTTCACAGTTAATAGTTAATACATAATTTTTTATTACATCTGCTATACATTTTTGATTATTAATTTTCCTTATTATTAATTTTGAGAGTGATCGGTTCTATTTCCCTGGCATTTTTAGACATATTAACGTTAGTTTTAATTATATTCCAGGCTGATTTTGTAATATTGTGTGAATTTTCAATGATCTTGCTATATTATTTTTCTTAGTAGTTTGTAGTAGATCGTTATATTGTCTTTTTAAATTGTTGTAGTTTATTTTCTCAGAAGGGTCATTTGATATTTTGAATAACCAATGTACATTTTAAATTTTTCTTTCATATGTATAATTTCTGGTGTTATCCATTGTGATATTGATTTGGGGTCAATTAAATTTACTGTTTTTAAGGGAAAAGCCATGTCGAAGTAATATTGACCTAGGTTTAAAGTTTCGGCGTCTATAACTTCGGACCCATCTTCGTTTAGTAGATATTGAGAAAATATTGATTGGTATATTCAATACTTTTTGCGCTACTTTCTTGATGGAACGAAATTTTCAAATTGGGTAAATCAAAGCACCTGACACGTGTCAGGTAACTAAAAATAAAATTAACAAGTGCTTTAATTTACCCAATATTTATTGGTTTTTTTATGGAATAGAGACGTTTTTTTATTTTTTTAATTAATTTGTGAGGTATTGTTTTCTATAATTATTTCGAGATTAATTGCTTTGTGATCTAAAATTTAGGTTGAAATGTTGCAGGACGACATTTTTTATTACAGTTGGTAAACATTTTATCTAATAACGCTCTTTCTCGAGTTGCTTTATGAAGACAATGTTCATATGAAAGTGGTTACTTTTTCATTAAGCTTATCCAATAGGTTAATATTAAAATCCCAACAAATGAATATATCAGTGTAATCAGTGTACTTCGAATGTAAAAAGGTTAATGTATTATTTAATTTGTCAATAAAGAGTTCAAGACTAACTAACCTAACTAACTAACCGGAGGGTGATATACAGTTTATGTTTCCAAAAATACTTTTATTGTTTAGACTTGCAACAATTGTTTCATCATACTGTGTTATTCAAGGAAAAATTGTGTCGCTAGTCTATAAATGTTTTTGAAAATTATAAAAGTGTCTTAAGTTTTTCTGCTACCCACGTGAAGATAACTTTTTGATCCCGAGGTCTGCCTCTAATTATTTTGATAACTATTTCATAAGTTAATTCTCAGAGCTTCTTTAAAATTTATTTATGTTTTGCATTTAAATCTTCTGTTTAAGCTTAAAGTTATTTTCCAATATTTATTTTTAACACGTTTCCCTATAACAAAATGAAAAGGAGACCCTTGACACTTTTAATTGTTTTATAATTTATTATTACTTTGATTTTTTGCTGTTATTAGAAGAACTGAATATTTAGTTCCACATAATTTCTAACTTCATCATGTAAAATTTTCCATATTTAGAAATAAAACTGGTAAGAACCAAACTGCACCTTTTAAAAATAAACATTTACAAAAAAATGTTGCGTCAAATATTTGTATAAAAATTGTTTTTCTTTTTACTGCTGATTTTTAACGAATGGTCATTCAAAGTTTAAGATCATAAGTAATTGAAGGTCATCAAAGGCCTAGCAGTAACAATTTAAATTTTTTCAAGTCATCTAACGGTCATTCATGGCTTATTCAAGGTTCTTAAATATCGAACAAAGATCATTCAATGTCATACGAAAATCGTTTCAGGTTACATTCAATTATAGACATTTAGGATGATAAATAAATCGTTTTAAGTTATACATCAGTGCTTAATCAAAGTCATTTGCAAATTTAACTTAATTTAAAGCTATTAGAGGTCTTACAAAAACAAAACAAAGTTATTTGAGTTACACATTTAAATTTATTTATATTATTTTAAAGTAATTCCGCACGAATTATTTTGTATTAGAAGATTCTTCAATTGATTATTCAATTTATTTATGACCTTTTTGGAATCATTCAAGGTTATTAAATATACATACAAGTTATTTCAATAAAATCGTTGTACGATTTCTAGATGTAGCGATTTTTCTGGTAGTTAGTAATATTAATACTATAAAACTGGAACATTTTCGAAAAATAAGGAAGCAATTATAGACTGAAGGAAATAAATGCCAAATCTGATAAACAGTGATGGGTTTTTCCTACATTACATTACAGGCTTACCTAAATTACGTTTCTAAATTATTGATATATAAGTAGGACATCCGGCCAATAAAATGGAATTCGTGTACGACTGGACAAATATTGCCTCATATCCGTTAATCAGGAATTGATTGATGCACCGAATAAGGTAGACAAAGAATGCACACTTTCGGGCTTTAGAAGAACACAGGATGTAATTGCTAATCGCGCATAAATCATTGCGAGAACATTCAAGATGTAGGCATTAATTTAAAGGCGCATTAATTGCAACTTCCTGACCGTATACATTATTTAATCTTAAATTATAATCCTAATTCTGCCCACGGTGGTAAATTAATTGTGATAATTATATACATAATTAAAAGTACACTTTACAAAAACTCTACGTATACATCACATATCATTCAATAAATAATAATTATCGATTAATATACAAGTGAGAAGAAATGCAAATTTAGGTAATAATTACTATATTTTTTGATAATAAAATATTTTTTCCACGATTATATATTTTATACATACTATTGAAAAGATAAAATCAATTGGGTTATAAAATTTTATGTCAACTGCAAAAAATATATTTCTAACAAACATCGGAATAAAATAGGTAGGACACCAAATAAATCGTTAATATTGGACGAAATTGGGAGAAGTAAAATTCTCGTTATGTTCCATTTCTTTATTCTTAGGTAACTGACATGTGTTTCGGTCCTTATAGATTATTATCTAAGTTAGAAAAAAATTTTAGATGAAAAAATGTCGCAAGATATATGTAAATAAAATTCAGTCTAATTGTAAGAAATTCAGGCGCTAATGACGTAAAGAGGGGTTAGCAGGAAGGATTGAGATTAATGTGGTCAGATTTATATATAGCATAAACATAATCGATTAGAGCTATCAAATAAGTTAAAGAAATGAAGTGGGACCTTTAGGGATTGCATTTAAATAGAAAACCCAGTTCGAAGCTCTTTGAATGTCTAAAAAGACGATTGCCGTTTTTTGGCATTCGAGGTGTGCTTTTTGGCAGTTATAGGTTTCGATTAAAAGTAGTAAAGAAGTGTAACGATGTTCAAGGAAATGAAATTGGTAAGCAGGGATATGGTGCTATGTATGAAGCATTAATTTGTATTTTACTATGCTTTCAAAAGTCTTATCCAAGACTGGAAGCAGGCTAATTGCATGAAAACTTAACACGTCTAATTCGCCTTGGTCAGATTTGGATATGCATGTAATTCCACTCCTTGGATATGATCTGCAAATATGGTTGAATATTTTTAGCGTGTGTTTATTGATATTACTACAGAGGGATTTAAGCATAGCTCCAAGAACCTTGTCATTAACGAAGGCGGTGTTTTTACTTTTATGTAGGTTAGTAAAATATTCTGCCTCTTCATCATCGAATAAGATATGAGAGTTTTAAAATTACGATACTAAATATTTACTGTATTTAAAAAGTCAATGTTAAATGTATCGTCAACTGTTATAGTATAAAGGCTAATAAAAGGATTCATTAAGCACTTAATTAATCCTTTTATTAACATAAAAATGTTTCACCACGGGTTAAGTGAGAAGTTAATTAATCGTGTAAAGGCTCTCAAAATGTTCTGAAAAGCAAAAACACGCATTTCAATTGCTTGATAGTATTATAAAAGTGTCTCACTTTTTATCTAGTTTAAAGTCTCCATACAAAAAACAATGGCTATATTTAAAACAAAATAAATATTCGATATTTGAATTGAAAATTTAAAAACGCGTTCGCTGTATTAAATAAAATGTAAAAATTAGGTATTACAGGGTATTCACTTATAAGGCTCAAACAATATAGAAAATAATATAGTTTATAATTTCCAGTAAAAACTTAAAAAGAAAATTATAATTAAAGCATTAAACATGTAGAAAATAGTTTAGTCATCTTAAAACTTTCAGTACAAAAAAAATGTCATATTTGACGTGCTAGAAAAATTAAGACAATTTAAGTTTGAACTAAAAATTAAATATGCATTCGTTGGATTAACATATTGTAAAATTTAAATAATGTATGAAGAGTTTTAGAGAATATCTTAATTTATAATTTTCTTGTGAGCAAAATTAAAATGATCCGAATTTTGAATGATAATTTGAAAAATCATTCGATCATTTAAGAAATTGATAAGCATACAGTAAATTGTTTTTAAGACTCAAAAGTAAGTAGAAATAATGAAAGTAATAATTTTTACGAAAACCGATTTTTATAATTGACGTGCGAGAAAAATAAAAAAAATCAAACTGTAATAAAATAATTTATTTACGAAATCGTTTTATAAGCTCAAAACAATCAAACATTTAACTGACAATATTAATTCGCTGGATTAACAAATTGCAAAAAACATAAATTGTGTTCTGAATTATCTTAAAATGCTTAAGATTTACACACAAAAAAGTCTAATTTATAATTTCAGAACAAAAATCCCATATTTTAAATTTTTTTTTAAATTTAAAGTGAAAGACGTGCGAGCAAAAGTAAGGCGATATAATTTGAACGCATTCGTTGATTTAGACAATTACAAAAAAAATAATTGAAATTCTTTTCCGTTAAAATGCGTATATTACATAGAAAATACTTTAGTGTACTTATTTTAGAATTTATTTCCAGCAAAAAACCTTGTCACATCTTATGTGCGAGCAAAATTAAGACAATCCAAGCTTTAACTAAGAATTCAAAAATGAATTGACTGATTTAAAAAATTTAAAAAGATGCATGAACGAAATTGTTTACTTTAGATGAAAATTTATAGAAAATAGCCTAGTTCTAGTAAAAGAAAGGTTACTATTTTTGACGTGTGAGTAAAATAAGAATAATTTAAATTTCAATTGAAAACTTCAAAAATGTATTTTATTTCAAATAAACGTTTTATACAAAATAGTCCAAATTTATAATTATCGCAATAACAAAAACCAATTGCTATATTTGAATTATAGATACGACAATCATAATTTTGAAATGCATTCGATATATATACCGTGTGTTCCGTTTGAAGACGTATCTTGCATCTCTATTATTGAGTTTGGATTTCTATTATTGAACGAAAATGATCAGAATAAATTTAGAAAGATTCCTTTACCTACTGAAGTTATATTAGATGTTTTATTTTTGTTTCTTCTTTAGTTTTAGCCGAAAAATAGCTTAAAAAGTCTGAACTAATATGGTATAATAAAATCATCAAAACCCACAAACAAATAATTAAATTCAAAATGAGTGCCTACATCACAAAAGGAAGAGTTCAGTGCTTTGAAAAGTCAGTATGTAACATCTAAAATTATGGATGGCGAGTTCAACAGCGCAAATTCATTATTCTTGTTGAAACGAGTTAACTCAATAGGTACAATTGCCCTAAACAGAATAAAACTCGTTTTAGTATTTTTCACTTATTGTGTACAATTTTTGTAGTATCCAGTTAAATTACAATTATTAGACTATTCAAAATAATGCTTATGTAATAATATAAAGGATTATTTGAAGAAACTATAACAAATAAATCGTTACTTTTGATTTTGCAAATGCTTATTTTTAAATATTTTTACTCTGTTTCTATTTTGTGTACCGAAACTTGAGCTGCATTATATGCTGAGCATCCGACCTGATTACAACCACCGACTTTTGTAATTTGATCCGTGATTTCATTTTTTGATAAATCTAAATACTTTAATTTGCCTTCAATAAAAATTGGACCTCTAACTCTATTTTTAAAATTTCTGCCCATACATTAAATTTTATAAACATTCAGTTCTTGATATTGCAATATGAAGAATTTTTTAAGACCAATGACGATTATTTTGTTCCTTATTTTTAGACACCAAATAAAAAGTATATTTATCTGCAAAACACACACTATTTATATCTTATTCTCGTTATATTTTCCATTTCCATTCCAAAATTTAGATCCTAAATCTGGATCAACTGCTAGCAGTTCTTGGTGGCAAACACTGACTTTTGACAGCAACTACTATTTTGAGGACTTTACTATCGAAAATTTGTTCACACTTTTTGAGCTATATTTTGACTAAAACTAAAGTTGAAACAAAAATAAAACCTCCAAATTAACTTTAGTATATACAGGAATCATTCTAATTGAATTCTAGTTATTTTCGTTCAATAATAGAGATACACATTTTTTTTAATCCTAAAACTTTTGTATCTTAACATTTTTCCCTAGCTATCTTACTTTAGCAGTTAACATATAATGTAAATAGAAAATCTCTTTAAAAACTCAAAACCTATAGAAAAATGTTAGTTTATAATTACAAAAAAATAATTGCTCATTGATTGATGTGTGAACAAAATTAAATTAATCCAATTTTAAACTGAAAATTTAAAAATGTATGTCGAGTAGTAAAAAAAAATTTAAGAAGTAAATTTGTTTAAAAGCTCAAGGCACATAAAAAGTAGGCTAGTTAATAATACCAAGATAAAACAATTGCAACTTTTCACTTGTGGGCAAAATTATAGAATCCTAATTTCAGTTGAAAATTAAGAAATGCATTCTATCGATTAACATATTATAAAATATAATAATTTTATAGGAAGCTCAAAATACATAAAAAATATCTAATTAATAATTTCCGAAAAAAAAACATGTTTGACTCGTGAGCAAAATTGAGACAATCCGAATTTGATAATAATGCCTTAATTGCGTCCATTAATAGAAAATAGTAAGATACATCATTTATATTCTATTTTAGATCGTAATCAAAATAACCAAAATTTATGCGCGACCGCGTGCCAAACATTGACAACATTTTTATAAAATAAAAAAAATTCTAAACTTAATTTACCTATAAAATGTAATTTTGCTGTAGTTTTAAAACCATGCAAGAAATTGTAAAAAAAATTGCTTCATAGAAAAATCTAATTTATAATTTGCAAGATTTAATTTGCCGCCATTTATGTAGGCAATTTTAGCAATCCTAAGCAATCCTAACAATTTGACTTCTAAGATATAGTTAGTAACACGATACAACATAGTCTGTTCACTATTGAACAACATCTCAAAAATAATGAAAGTTTGGCGGCCACAGTTTTAGTTTTATTCAAAATATTGTCAAAACAGAGCTTTACTTCGTCAACTGTGAAGAGATTCATATGAACAATTCAGGGAGACTGGATCAGTTGTAGACGCTAAACACAATGGTCCTAAAAAGAAGAAGTTGATGTTCCAATATTTGAAGCGCTGTGGACAAATAACACACACATTTCAAGAAGCTCTCTAAAGCGCATGCTCATAAAATAATTTGTATCTTCATGCTTACAAAATTCAATTAACACAGTTGAAGCCTAATGGCTAAAAAAATAATTCTTTGAATGCACTATCCTAAATAATGAAGTACATTTTCACCTTGTTGACTTTGTTATTCGCCAAAATCGCCATGTTTGGTGTTCAGAAAATCAACGTGTAATTTTCGAAATACAAATTGTCACTGTTTGGAGCTCATTGTACCATACCATTTGAAAATAAGGCTGGGCAAGCAGTGACCGTTACTGGTGCTCTATATCTTGACATAATAGCACAGTTATTTCTTTCAAAATTAGATGATATCGATGTGGCTACTATGTGGTTATAATAAAACGGTGCCACATTTCATACAGACCGTAAATAATTCAATTACTACATTTCCTGGTCTTGTACTCTCTTGTTTCTGTGATCAGAATTAACCCCCCAGATAGTGATTTAATACGATTCGATTTTTTTATGGGATTATTTAAACACATATTGATTATTTAAAGTCAAAGTTCTATGTTAATAAGCTCACCACAAGGGACTTAAACCCTGCATCAACAAAATACAGCCATATTTATGCAGAATGCTCATAGAAATATAGTTTTCAATGCCTTATTGTCTTAGAAAAACGCGAAAATATTTTCGTAAAATTTACAACAAATTATTCTTATTAAGACTACAAGAACAAATCACTTTTGAAACAACTAATAATTGACATTCAATCACATATAGTTCAAACTAGTGTTGCTTTGATAGCCTTGCTATTTTGTAACACGCAAATTACTTTTGTATCATTCAATGTCTGTAGTAGCTAGAGAAATAGTTGTTTCAAAAGTGATTTGTTCTTGTAGTCTTAATAAGACTCATTTGTTGTAGATTTTACGAAAATATTTTTATGTTTTTCTAATTATTAGTGAATTTTATACAACGTAAAGGACATATATTTTTATTCTTAATGTCTTATTTTTCGTCTTAAATTGCTATCAATTCATAATTTATAATAGTCTACAAGATTTATTATTTATTAATTTTTGATACACAAATATTACTAATGTATCTTTTTTCATTGATTACAACCAGCCCAATTTAAACAATTACGAAAATGAATAAAGAGCTCAATGCCTCTTAGTCAGCTGCCAGAGACGATCCTCCCTTTTTTTTGTAATGAATAATTCAATCAGCAATTATAGCATTAGCGTTAATCACATTTCGTCCTTAAAACTCTAGTTCCATGTCAACTTTTTTTTTCTGCTGCAATTTCTTAATTCGGTTTCCAATTGAGTTTAATTCTTTGCAGCCATTCCGGAAAGGGTTGTAACATTTAGCACGGTAATAAGAAAATGATCGTGTGTAGAATACGGACCGTTTCATGCATAGAAATTGCCCTCCTTTTCCCTGAAAATTCGCACTTAAAACGAAGTAGGGGCGAAACCCAATACATTACAGTATTAATTTTCTCCGGTATTAATACGTTGTCGAAATTTTAATCCACTCGACGCATTAACCGTCCTGCTAATACACTTGTTAATTGGAATTTGTTTTTGTTAGTGGGGGGCGGGGATTTTAAACAATATCGGCTTTAAAAGATTTATATATAATAAAAGGTCAATAATTAAAAATGCACGTGGTTTATAATATTTATAACAATGAAAGCAAGTATATCAATAAGATGGGGTAGACGTATATCATGTAAAAATAAACCCTTCTCAATAAGGTTACTTACAAATTTATTTGTATATTAAGTTATGAATTTTGATATTTGATTTATATTTATTTACACGAATACGATTTCATAAATAAATAAAGTAAAGAACCTTAAAAATACTAATATTAATATTAACATTTTTCGTAATCATATAATAAAGGTCCAAAGTCGATTCCGCAAAGAAAAAAAATAATTAAATGTGTTAACACAAAATATACATATATATTCATAAATAAAAATATTTCGTTTCTATAAGGATTTCCGCTTCAATTACCTCGAATACACTTTTATACAGCTATAATTAGTCTTAAATTAATTTATTTATACGTAACTAACGCAAAGATTTCCTTTATACACGTAAATATATTATTTTTCTGAAAAGCTTTTGATCAAACAATAAAATCTGAATTTTATTATAAGTTATAATATGTGGCGAGGGCATAGAACGTAAAAATACTAAATATTCATGTATAGCGACTTAAAATTGAAGTCACGTTTTGAATATGTACGAGGCATAACGTATGACGTTCCACGGTTATAAAGAAATTGACAGATGTGCTGGGATAAGCAGAAGGGTGAGCACTTCCGAAAAAGGGGATGCCGAGAAGAATACAGCAATTTCCATGTAGCACTAATTGAGTAAACTTCTTTGTGGTCATGCTGAGGGCAATAATAGGATTTGCAGGTCCTGCTGGACTTTGTGCGTACGGCGAGAGGGGATTAATATTATTGGCTTTGGAATAGCTGGCAGTAATACAGGTTGTGTAAAGGCCGTCAGCTTACAAGTGTAATAATTATCGTGAACTTTATCAAATTATTTTAAATAAAGCAACATCAATAGGCGAACTTAATATAACATATACTTGATTTATATAACACAGTTTTCGGTCCATATCCTTTTGTAAATTTTATAAATATAATTTGTAACAACTCTCTAAATAATACATAATTGCTATTATATTAGTTTACGTTAATAATAACCAAATGGAAAATTAGCGTTAAGTTATTAGAATAGTACTGTTATTAATAACTAAAATACTATGCAAAGAAATTTCGGTTTCTATTTATTTTACGTAATAAATTTAGATTTTTAGAAGCTTCATATGAGCGATTTAACTGTTATTATGAGAAATTCCTCAGTTATTTCTAACATCCATTTTGGCTGAAGAGTATAAATAAATTGTTAGCAAATGTTTATGTCTCAAATATCTGTTTGGCTGTCCAGGGTGTTAGTTAAACATAAGGACAACGTTCAAGAGGTTAATAGTTGGGCTACTACAAGTATATTTTGTCCTTTGATAATTTTCGAAAACAGTTACTAAGAATGGCTTTTATTTACTAATAGCATTCAAATGGAGCCTTCCAAAAGAATTAAAGTTTAAATATCGATCTTGCTGAGACTGAGTAACGTCTATCTGTTTGACGTTTATTTTCTGAAAAACGAACCACATGAGGTACTAAAAGACCATTTTTAACAAAAGTTGAACGTTTGGGTTTGGATTGTGGATGACATGCTAATTGTTCCGGTACTTCTATTACGGAAATTTACTGACGATGTATATCCCAACTTTTTTAAACAAACGCTACCTCAGTTTATAAAATATGTACCATTACCTAAAATAAATGCTATCTGGTTTATGCACAATGGTACATCAGCATATTTTAGTGTGGTTGGTCGTAAGTTTTTAACATTAACGTAAGAACATCGCTGGAGGAAATTAGTTTATACTACTGCAATAGAAAAAAAAAACGACTGGCATTTTTGAAAGGTTTCGGCAATCAATTAGAAGAAGATTGTATTATTGCAAGCTAGCTGCATGTAATCATTTTCAACCGTTCTTATAGATTAAGAACCTTTACATGTAATATTTGGTAATAAAATGTTGTTATTGTTGACTATTCCACTCCTATTGTATGTAGCCAATGAAAATGAGGCATGTGATATTTTTTAGCCAATCACGTCAATTTTTAAGTGAATAAACACCAAGTTGCTGTTTATTCACCTGAATAACCTGAAGTTAGCTATTTCCCGACAAATGAATTGAATTAGCCTTGATAAAAAAGCGAAAACCGTTGTTTCTACGTATGTCAGTTGCAAGTAGGTTATAAAATCAAAAGGTTTGGTAACACTTCATCAACCATAATAAATGCGACGGTGACAAGTTCTGCACCAAAAAATCAAACTTAAACATGATCGTGTGTTTGGAAACGATTTGAAGAAATCTGCGCCGATAAAAACTACCAGTTGTTAGCAAAACTTTAATGGAAACTCTTGCCGCGATTATGATGACTGGGCGTATAATATAAAGTAAATGCAAATGATTATAAGGGATAATTACCAAAATACTGCAGGAGATATATCATAAAAAATTTAATATAAACATTGAACCATTCACCGATATTCGTTTCAAGTCGTGGAATAGTCTTTCCAAATACCATTCGTGATGACAATTAAATCGGAATAAATTTTGTTTTTAGCGCATTCAAGTTTGTTGCTTATTCGCGATTTTTATTCGAGCAACTGATAGAAAAAATCACTCGCCTGGCGGCTCGTGATTTTTTCGTGACAGTTGCTCTCATTAAAATCGCTAAGCAACAAACTTTCATGCAAAAACAAAATTTATTCGAGTAAATTGCCATCACTTATGGTATTACTTGTGAAAATATTATTATCCTATATCTTCAAAACAAATGGTGATGTGGCCATCATAGTACTTTCCCTATATTTTTCTCGAAAACTATGAGGTTTACGCAAAAATGTTGTTCTTAATAATTTGTGCACTTTCAAATTCGCTACAATTATTTGTTATATGAATTTTATCTATCTCCAATAGTTTATTAGCAATTGGCAAAAAATGTCAAAATTTGCAATTTTTATTTTTTTTCTCGAAAGTTAAAAATTTTATGAAAAACATGTTCGAATAAAACTTGTTCAGTTTTTCATTCCCTTTAACTTTTGTTTGAACAGTTTTTTAAAAATTTTCATATTTAGAAAAATATCACGAAAATACAAAAAAACGCCTCGAGTAAACAACCACTTCCGGTTTATGAATGTTTACCAAAAGCTTTCCAGATCGAATTTTTAACAATAAAACCTTAAATTTAAAGTTTCATGCCATTCGGATCATTCGTTTTTGAGATACAGCACCCACCGACAGACAGACAGACACACACACACACAGACACACACACACACACAGACACAAAAAAATTGTTTCCAGAAATTAGTGTTTTGGGTTCAGGGAACCACAAAACGGATATTACAGCAAAAAAAAATTTTGAAAAAAAAATCACGAAAACAATACTCCCCCTATATGGGTCATTCTTTTATAAATCGTACGGATTTGAGAAAAAAAAATTATCACATTTTTAAATTACACACAATTTTTTTTTGTCTGTAAATGTGTACTTTTCAAAATATTTAAAGTTAACATTTTGATAGTTTGCTGGATTCACCAACATTAAAAATTCATTATCTCCGGTTCTGCTGAACGGATCATTCCCATTCTTCCGCCATTTTATACCTTGTTATGTTAGCTTTTTGGTCGCATTTTGACAGTATTTTTTTAGTCCCATTTAATATAAAATAATAACAATTGAATTGTTCAAATGAAATTTTCATGCTGATACCCAGAACGTATGCAATTTAAAAAAATACCATGTATTCTGCGCCGATAAAAACTACCAGTTGTTAGCAAAACTTTAATGGAAACTCTTGCCGCGATTATGATGACTGGGCGTATAATATAAAGTAAATGCAAATGATTATAAGGGATAATTACCAAAATACTGCAGGAGATATATCATAAAAAATTTAATATAAACATTGAACCATTCACCGATATTCGTTTCAAGTCGTGGAATAGTCTTTCCAAATACCATTCGTGATGACAATTAAATCGGAATAAATTTTGTTTTTAGCGCATTCAAGTTTGTTGCTTATTCGCGATTTTTATTCGAGCAACTGATAGAAAAAATCACTCGCCTGGCGGCTCGTGATTTTTTCGTGACAGTTGCTCTCATTAAAATCGCTAAGCAACAAACTTTCATGCAAAAACAAAATTTATTCGAGTAAATTGCATCACTTATGGTATTACTTGTGAAAATATTATTATCCTATATCTTCAAAACAAATGGTGATGTGGCCATCATAGTACTTTCCCTATATTTTTCTCGAAAACTATGAGGTTTACGCAAACATGTTGTTCTTAATAATTTGTGCACTTTCAAATTCGCTACAATTATTTGTTATATGAATTTTATCTATCTCCAATAGTTTATTAGCAATTGGCAAAAAATGTCAAAATTTGCAATTTTTATTTTTTTTTCTCGAAAGTTAAAATTTTTATGAAAAACATGTTCGAATAAAACTTGTTCAGTTTTTCATTCCCTTTAACTTTTGTTTGAACAGTTTTTTAAAAATTTTCATATTTAGAAAAATATCACGAAAATACAAAAAAACGCCTCGAGTAAACAACCACTTCCGGTTTATGAATGTTTACCAAAAGCTTTCCAGATCGAATTTTTAACAATAAAACCTTAAATTTAAAGTTTCATGCCATTCGGATCATTCGTTTTTGAGATACAGCACCCACCGACAGACAGACAGACACACACACACACACAGACACACACACACACAGACACAAAAAAATTGTTTCCAGAAATTAGTGTTTTGGGTTCAGGGAACCACAAAACGGATATTACCGCAAAAAAAAAATTTGAAAAAAAAATCACGAAAACAATACTCCCCCTATATGGGTCATTCTTTTATAAATCGTACGGATTTGAGAAAAAAAAATTATCACATTTTTAAATTACACACAATTTTTTTTTGTCTGTAAATGTGTACTTTTCAAAATATTTAAAGTTAACATTTTGATAGTTTGCTGGATTCACCAACATTAAAAATTCATTATCTCCGGTTCTGCTGAACGGATCATTCCCATTCTTCCGCCATTTTATACCTTGTTATGTTAGCTTTTTGGTCGCATTTTGACAGTATTTTTTTAGTCCCATTTAATATAAAATAATAACAATTGAATTGTTCAAATGAAATTTTCATGCTGATACCCAGAACGTATGCAATTTAAAAAAATACCATGTATTCGCTATTTCTTAATCTAAAAGACCCATGTTTGAAAAAAGTGGGGTCTCTTTTCAGTCAGAAGATATTAAATATTATTTAGCGCGCCCCGTTCAAACGCCGCCGCGCGACGCACGCATGCAGTTGCTTTTGAACAGTTCTTCTATTATATTATTAATTCAGAATGTGAATAGAATATACACTGCGGGCCAAAAAAACGTTTTGCTTGCACTTTTTTTTCTGTGATCGGTCTTATGCAATGGTATGTCAACGTCCCTTTCACCGTTATGGCCATTTTAAATCTTGCCTCTAATTTTATTTCTTCTTCATTATATTCTTTATTTTCTACAAATGCTAATGAAATAATAGGGAGAAACTCTTTCGGGGTTTGGATTGGATTGCTTATTCTTTGAAGACTACTTCTAGCAGCCACCTTTTCAAAGTCCCACCCAAGGCATCACACGTACCTTTGCCGTGGGAAGTTGGAAAAATATGTTTTTAGTCCCATTTAATATAAAATAATAACAATTTAATTGTTCAAATGATGTTTTCATGTTTTTACCCAAAACGTATACAATTTAAAAAAATACCAGGTATTCTCCATTCTTTAATCTAAAAAACCCATGTTTGAAAAAATTGGGGTCTCTTTTCAGTCAGAAGATATTAAATATTTTATAGCGCGCGTCGTGTAACGTGCGCCCCACCCAATCGTGTCTAAGCTTGTAATCAGCCGTACTCGGCACGCTACGATACAGTTTATTGTTTGAATCAACAAGGCTTTGGATTTTATTGGAACTTCACCTATTAAAAAGAAGAAAGTTTCCCAGAAGTTCTATTCGATGGAAAGAATGGGCTTTTCGAAAAATACATCATTTTCCTTCCGCTGCGATTCATATGATCACTGTTGCGAGAAAACTGTCATAGAAGAATGAATCTTAGCCGATCCTAGGCCGAAGAGCCATCCGTCAATAGAGAAAGAAGTAGTTGATTTAATAATCAGCTTTTATGAATTCGATGAGAATAGTCGCATGATGCCAGAACGAAAAGATTATGTTTCGGTCAAAATAGATAACAAACGCATTTACGTGCAAAAGCGATTACTATTAGTGAACTTGAAAGAACTTCATCAATTATTCAAGGAAAGTTACCCACAAGCCAAATGTAGTTTTTCCAAATTCGCATCTTTGAAACCAAAACATTGCGTACTAGAAGGTGCATGTGGAACCCATTCTGTATTGGTGCTATTCATGAAAATGTAAAAGTATTAATCGAAGGATCGAATATTAAAAACCTGACGGCCGATACTCTGAACCCAATGAAGACTTATCATGACTGTTTGAGACGTATGATTTGCGTTGAAACAGCAACAAATTGTTATTTTGGAACGTGCTCTGAGTGCCCTGGTGCAACACATCTAATCGACAAATTAGAAAACATTTTCGAATATAATTATATTGACGAAACTTACAAACAATAGTCGAACGTCGATAGGACTACTATGCAAGTTATGATATCCCCAATTGACGAATATTTAGAAAAATTAAAGACCGGTTTAGAAAAATTACTTCTGCTTTCATACCTTGTAAGTAAACAGAACGATTTTATGAAGAATAAAAAAAAGAGCTGACAGAAAATTAATGCATTGTAATCTGCGATTTTTCTGAGAACTATGCTTTTGTTGTTCAAGATGCTGTACAAGGTATTCACTGGAATAACAACCAGGCAACAGTGCACCCATTTGCAATCTACTAAAGGCACGATGAGGGCGAAACCCGAATGAAAAGTTTCGTAATAATATCTGAATTTGACGAATAAAGCACTAATAACCTTTCTTTACAATTTTATTTGATTTACCAGTGCTAATCCATTGATAATGGTCACTTTGTGTCCTAAATGTACATTTGGTAAATCAAATAAAATTGTGAAGAAAGGTTATTAGTGCTTTATTCGTCAAATTAATTTGATCTTTACGTAACTCTATCAACCAATTTAATATCTGAATGTTTGCATCATGATACCATTGCAGTGCATGTGTCAAGAAAAGCTTAAACAAAATTAAAAAATTACATATTTTTCTGATTGGGTAAGTCCGCAGTATAAAAATCAGAGAAAAAATGTTAATCTCACTCATCATCCAAAAGATTTTAGTTTAGCTGTAGAGTGGCACTTTTTTCCAACTTCCCACGGCAAAGGTACGTGTGATGCCTTGGGTGGGACTTTGAAAAGGTGGCTGCTAGAAGTAGTCTTCAAAGAATAAGCAATCCAATCCAAACCCCGAAATAGTTTCTCCCTAATATTTCATTAACATTTGTAGAAAATAAAGAATATAATGAAGAAGAAATAAAATTAGAGGCAAGATTTAAAATGGCCATAACGGTGAAAGGGACGTTGACATACCATTGCATAAGACCGATCACAGAAAAAAAAGTGCAAGCAAAACGTTTTTTTTGGCCTGCAGTGTATATTCTATTCACATTCTGAATTAATAATATAATAGAAGAATTGTTCAAAAGCAACTGCATGCGTGCGTCGCGCGGCGGCGTTTGAACGGGGCGCGCTAAATAATATTTAATATCTTCTGACTGAAAAGAGACCCCACTTTTTTCAAACATGGGTCTTTTAGATTAAGAAATAGCGAATACATGGTATTTTTTTAAATTGCATACGTTCTGGGTATCAGCATGAAAACTTCATTTGAACAATTCAGTTGTTATTATTTTATATTAAATGACACTAAAAATATACTGTCAGTATGCAACTAAAAAGCTGATATAACGAGGTGTAATCTGGTAGAAGAACGGGAACGATCCGTTCAGTAGAACCGGAGATAATGAATTTTGAATATAAGAGAATCCAGCAAACTATCAAAACGCAAAATTTACATATTTTGAAAAATACACATTTACGAACGAATTCCCGTTATAGGTGTCGGCTTATTTCGTGTATACAAGTGATACAAAAATTTTCTGGCGAATCCAAATCATGAAGTCAAAATAGGTGTACGATTTATAAAAGAATGACCCATATATACTATATAGGGAAAGTAATAAGGAATTTAAAAAACAATCAAAGGCCGAAATATTCTCAGAATAGTCTAAAAAGTAACTC
Source organism: Ontholestes murinus (assembly GCA_963969525.1). Lineage (NCBI taxonomy): Eukaryota > Metazoa > Arthropoda > Insecta > Coleoptera > Staphylinidae > Ontholestes > Ontholestes murinus. The sequence continues at coordinate 15,878,620 of OZ018397.1, forward strand.
TTACAATTTTATCCGAATGTTTAATAAATATAAATAATAAAAATTATATGAAAATTCGGTGCTAAAAGTATTAGCATCGGTAACTAGACATAAAAAGTAAATAATTAAGAATTTTTTTTATTGCCCTATTAATTTCGAGACCTATAAAGTGACTACTATTGATACAATGTTTTGAAATACCCGTACATTGTTTGTTATATAAAATCGATTTATTGTGTTCTAGCAGTCTTGTATGAAAAGTTCTTCCTGTCTGTCCTATGTATATTGCATCGCATTGAGCGCACTTAACCTCGTAAACACCACACTTGTTTTTATTTACTGGCGGTTTGTTGTTCACTAAAAATTTACCGAGACTTGATTGATTTGTACAAATGCTATCAAAATCCCTTTCTTTAATATTATTTACAATTTTATTTGACAAGACTTTACCATAACTTATTTTATTCCATATTCTATTATTATTTACTTGAATATAAACATATTTCATTCAGTTTCTTAGGTTTTTTTTGTTTAATAAATTATCAATAAGATGGTCGGTGTAACTATTATTACGGGCTATTGTTTTAATTATAAATAATTCTTTATCAAAATAATTACAACAATAGCCCGTAATAATAGTTACACCGAACATCTTTTGATAGTTTATTAAACAAAAAACCTAAGAAACTGAATGAAATATTTTTATATTCAAGTAAATAATAATAGAATATGGAATAAACTAAATTATGTTAAAGACTTGTCAAATAAAATTGTTAATAATATTAAAGGAAGGTATTTTGATATCATTTGTACAAATAAATAGTAAATAAAAACAACAAGTGTGGTGTTTACGAGGTTAAGTGCGCTTAATGCGATGCAATATACATAGGACATACAGGAAGAACTTTTCATACAAGACTGTTAGAACACAAGAAATCGATTTTATATAACAAACAATGTACAGGTATTACAAAACATTGTATCAATAATAGTCATTTTATAGATATAGATAATTTTAAGATTTTATACTCAGGTAATAAGGGATTTAATTTAAATCTGAGAGAAGGCCTTGAAATTAATAAGGCAATAAAAGCGGAAAAACGCATCGTTAACGACAACGAAGAGATTTGGTCTTCTTCAATACTCGAATCACTTGTTACCTGAATATATAAATATCGCCGGTTTTCTTCTAATAATTACTCTTGAAAATGCTGTAAAAAGCGAAACTAGTCGAGTGAATATAAAATTTAGTGAAACAAACCAAGTGTTTTTAATCAATTACATATTATTCCACAGTTTCACCACGAGGTAAATGAGAAAATCATTCATGAAATAGAGTCGCAATATTTAAAACCTACATTGATAACAATTTTAGCCTTCTATATTTACTAATCACAGAATAAATTGTTTCACTTTTTATTTTTTAATAAAAATATTTATAAGAGCTGTTTAGTACAGATGATTCTAGTTTTCGTGTTTCCGTTGACTGTGTTACGATTACACAAAATGCATGGAGTCGGAAAAGGTACAAAATGTCACAATTTGAGCGATTTTGACTGGGGTCTGGGATCGAAGTGTTGCTTATTGAGATGTCGGTATGTCCTATCGCGAAATTGCCCGCCGTATTAATTCCACTACAAGGACCGCAATGCGTGTGTATCAGGTATGGATAGTGGAAGGTAGAGGAGCAAGACGAAGACCAATTGGTTAACCAAGGCGTACTACAAAACGTCAAGATCGGCGCTTAAGAGAAATAACCCTGCGAGACGTTTTGCTACTACGGGTCAAATCGGTGATCAATGGTTTGACGAAGAAGCTAGGCCCGTTAGTATGCGAACTCTATATCGCCGCATTCTTTGGGCTTCTTTTATATCGTCCAAGATTAGTGCTTCCTTTGACAGCGAGACACTGTCGCCAAAATTTGGACTGGTGCAGAGAAAGGCAGCGTTGAGAGGCAGAACGGCATGATGTTGAATGATGAATCACGATATTGTCTAGGCAAGTATGATGGCCGAAGAAGGGTATGACGTTACCATCAAAAGCGACCTGTCTTAGGTTTGCTATTGATAGGTATGTACACAGGGTTGCTAATGATTTGGGGGCTATTGCTTATGGTAATCGATCACCTCTTTTACTAATTCGAGGCATTATGAAAATTGCGCGTTATATTGATGACGTCATACGACCGACTTTATTGCCTTATATAGATGACCCAGACGTACTTTTTCAGCAAGATAATGCACGTCCACAGATTTCTCGTCGAACTATGAACTTTCTTCATGAAGCTGGTGTTAATGTTTCATTCCATGGAACATGTATGGGATATCATGGGAAGAAAACTATTATCTTTGCACCGTCCTCCACAGACTCTAGGACAGTTGATCCACGACATTCAAGTTGAAGTGTATACAGGAAAGTGGTTTTATTTAGGAAGAATTATGTAAGCATATTGGGTAAATACATAACAGTAACACTAAATAAATAACACTAACACTAAATAAATAACACTAACACTAAACACATTTTAGTTTTTTTAGATTATTTGTTATTAAAATTTCTTGAAAATGTGATCATTTTATTCCTGATATAAGGCTACCATGTTGGCAAAAAATCAAGTTAAATAAATAAATCCTTCTGGGTGTAACGCTTCTAATGTCATTCAGTATATATCATTTAAATTACCTTATTGGGAGAAGTAATACACTTGTTATTCAAATTCAAATTCAAATTCCATTATTTCACGTTGCCACATTAAACAAATTACATATCAAAATACATTACATTACCATAGGTTGCAGTGGATGTGAGTGTCATATATACATATATAAATATAAATAAATAAAAAATTAATATTGACTCATATATAAAATATACAATATAAAGTCAGGAACTTTATCAAGTGATAAATAAAACATTGTTAATATCACAACAACAATATCAAACGTACTGTACGTTTGATAATGGCTTAGATTATTATCGTTGATGTGCCGCGATTTTCGAAATTTTATATGTTGTTCACTTGTTACTGTCTCTGTAACTGAAGTATAGCCAGTGAATATTTGCGCATGGTGGTCGGAAATATGAAGATTTATGTTTATACAGTTCCAGTTATTTAGCGGCATATTACTTAACATGTAATCTATCTCTGTGCTAGTCATGCCCCTGTCTGTTAGCTGAATTCTGGTCGGTGACTTTATTTTATTGATAAGTTTAAATGAATTGAATAAATCATTTAATAGTATAGTATTTCTTGATTTGACTGAACCATCGATATTGAAGTCGCCACACATTATAATGTATTTATGGTTTTGATCAATTGTAACCAGAATGTCAGTAAGTTTATCCATAAATGTATTTACATCCCCTGATGGAGGCCGATAAACACAAAGTATTGCTATCCTAACTGAGTTGATTATTACAGAACATCCAGCGCATTCTATTTCTGATTCAACACAGTGTTGTGTGATATTATTAATTTTTGAATATTCGAAGCTGTCATCTCCAAGAATCATACATCCCCCATGTTATTTCCTGTTACGAATGTAATCAGCAATTTTTTTGTATCCTTTTATGTGAAAATAGTTTTTATTGAGTTGGTTACACCATGTTTCGGTGATGTACATTATATTTGTGCTATTATTGCTAACTCATCTGATTTATTAAGAATACTTCGAATATTTTGGTGAATAACTTTAATTTCTAGATCTTTGGTGTTTTGTATTATTTGGGCGAAATTGTTTTAGAAAAAAATTATATTCACTTACTCTTATGCCATTTGGCCACAAATCTGGATCAGTTAATAAATCTGCCGAGTCCAGCGGGATGCCAATTTTAAAACATTTATATTTTTCTTGTGTTTCACGATCAGTACGTTCAATTGTTTGAATGGTAACTGGCATGTCTCCAATTTTTGTTTTTAATGTTGATCGTAGATTTTCCTCCAAATAATCACATTTGTATTTACCAGCATGGAACCAATTTTTTTCGTTCCGGTTTATAGACAACGTCGTCCTGGCCATTTTTGTTGCCTTCTACGATGTTACCCGCTTGTTTTGTTTTGGAGCTTTGTTTTTTTTTTTATTTGTTATTCCGTGGGGTTTGTGGATTCTCGTGTTGTTTATTTACATTGCTGTCCGTTGACCTGCTTGGATTCGCAGCCGGCAAGGTTTTATTAATATCGCATTTTTTCGATCTTTCTTTCGCATGTACTTTTTGTGCTGCAGTCTCTCCCATCTTCGTTTGTTTATTTTGATTTTTGGCGTTTTCTTCGCTAGTAGTGCGATCTAGTGGATATATGGTTGTAACTGTACAACATTTTCCTGTGATATAAGCAACTGATTTAGTGTCCTTATCTGTTCTTGTAGGAATGTTATATTGTCCTTAAGGTTTTTAATATTCACGTCCTTCGTATTCAATAGACATTTAAGATATTTTACCTCTATTTTATGATTTGCCGGGATAACTGTGCCCGCACTGCTGAATGAGTTGTCCAAATCGCCATCTTCATTTTCACAGGTATTGTTTACATCGTTTTTATCCAACAACATATTATAGTGTCTTTGTCGACTTTTGTCTCATCCTTCATTTATTTAATACACCCCGGATGCATTTTCATATTGCACGTTTGGCAACTAGGTCCCTTTTGCGCTATATTGTGGCACCATTTACACTTTTCGTTGGGAACTTTAGATCGCACGTCACTCTCACTCGACGCCATTTTTGGAAATTTCCAATGTTCCATTTGTTTATTATCAGGTAACTGACACGTGTTTCGGTCTTTACGGATCATTCTCAAAGTTTTAACTTTGATAAAAGATAAAAAATACATTTTACACGGAGGCAATATAATATTAGAAGTAATTCTAATGGATGCACCTGGTGGCGCATTCGGTTGCGACCGAACTAGCGTTAGCGAGAGTGCAGCAACGTTGGTTCGGGTCAGCAGTTGGATGGGTGACCGATACCATTCATCATTGGGATACAATTAATGGTGCTTTAGAGTAACGGGGGCGATCCTTTAAAGTAACAAGCTCATTTACACACACACAAATACACAAATAACACATGGCGGAAGAACCACGTGGTCGATAGCCTAACACTACTACTACTACTACTAAAATATTTAAAAGGGTAAAATAAGTAAAAGAGTAATAAAACTATTTAAAATATCTGATAGTTAAATATAGAAATGAACAAATTAAAAAATTACAAAATTACGACACAACATATTAAAAATAACCTTATGATTCATCAAAGGATGATGAACAATTGCAATACTATTTTCTTGAACTGTTTAATTGTTAAGACTTTCCAAGTATTTGGTAACTTGTTATAAAATTTAATAGCCCAATAGTTGGTACTGTTACAGGATTTTGTCTTATTTTGTTTATTTGAAAGTTTTTGTCAGGTTGCATAAGAATGTTCTAAATTAAAATACTTATGTGGGTTTTTCTAAGCGTATAGCACTCAATTTAGAATATAGAGAGATGGTAAGGTTAAAATCTTTAAACGATTAAAAATTGGCTTACAATCGTCCCTATATTTAGCTTCTCCTAGTATGCGTATTGCATTGCGTTGTAGTCTAAATATTCGATGCCTACATGAAGCATGTCCCCAAGCCAGAATTCCATATATTAAACGGGATTCGATTGGACTAGTGTAAGCAATTTTCTTTATATTCGCCGGCACCCTACCGACAAGATTGCGTAAGCACATAATTTTGTTTGGAAGCGATGCAGCAAGTAACATTCCTTGATTTTCCCAACATTGTTGTGAATCAATGTGCACACCTAGGAAACAATGACTCATCATTTGTTTTCCCTCTTTCAAACTAACAACAACAAGTTTATTTTTGGCAGCCCATATTTTTACCTGGTTCATTTCTAACTCATTCCTTGTTTCGGTGTCTCGAATGTTTCCAACATCACTTATGATAGTGATCAGCAAATAAGACAGTGTTTGCGATTAGTTTGTAAAGGAAGGTCATTTATAAAGATTAAACACAGTAAATGCCCCAGAATGGAATCTTGTGGATCCCCATATTTAATCTTTACAGATTTCGATAGTACTTCATTGAAATGAACACATTGGCATTGATTACTTAGATAAGAATTTATAAGATTAACACTAGTATCTGTGAAGTTATACGCTTTTTGTAGAAGTAGGTCATGTGAGACACAATAAAAGGCTTTGCTCAGATTAATGAACGAAACTATTGAGACATTTTTATTTTCAAAAGCGTTCATGATCAGTTCATTGTGAGCAAGGATAGCATTCGGATTTGACATGTTAGTTCTGAAACCAAACTGACTTTTATTAAAAAGGCCATTTCTTTCAAAATAGTTAAGTATTTGACATTTTATAATTTTTATAATTAACTGGTCTATAATTATTCAAGTCACGCTCGTCGCCATACTTAAATATTGGTAAGATAATAGATAATTTAAGAGCATTTGGGAAAATACCAGTGAATAGTGTTTCATAAATTATCTTTGTGAGGGGAGTAATGATTATGTCAAGTGTACGTTTAATATGGATCACAGATAAACAATAAATATCCTCACACCTACTGTTTTATATCCTGTATTGCAACTCTAACAACTATTGGTGAAACTTCACTAAATTTAAAATTCAGGGATTCTTTAATTTTAATTGAGTGATCAAATGCTGAAATAGGCAGATTTCCTATTAGTTTTTCTGCTATATTACTGAAGAAATGATTAAATTCATATTGCCTTTGTCTTATCTAGAGCTTTGCCAATATATTTCTCGCTTACGAGTATTTTTAATTAAACATCTGTAGCTATTACGTAAGTTGTTTCTTATTTAAGTTTTAATTCATAAAGCTGTAGATATAAAGCGACCGATATTAGCAGATGTTCCTCAGGGCTCTGCCCTCTCTCCGGCTCAGTATGCTGACGACACTGACCTTCTGTACAGAGGGCGCTCTACCACCCACTTGGAGACCACTCTCCAGAAAGCCCTAGACTTCTACGAGGAATGGGCCGACAAGTGGCGGCTAGCGATAAACGCTAATAAAAGTGTCTCTGTACACTTCAGCAAAAATAAACATCGAGTTATTTACTCCCCAGAATTCTCCTTTGGGGACTCATTAATTCCAATCCGAGACGAGGTTAAATACCTCGATCTAATCTTCGACCAACACCTAAGATGGTCAAAAACAATCTCACATGTCCTTCAAAAGGCAAAAGCGACCCTGTCAAAGCTGTGGCCTGTGATAAACAAAAAAATCCAAGCTAGCCCATAAGTCCAGGGTTAAATTCTACAAAATGGTCATTAGGCCACAGCTGACCTACGCTGCATCCATATGGGGCTACTGCAGGCCCACTCAGATCGCGAGACTACAACGTCATCAGAACGTTGCTTTACGAAGAGTCCTCAATGCTCCGCCTTACATGCGGAACACTCAAATCCACAGAGAAACATTCACACCGAGTGTGATGGAGTTTATCCGGGAGACTGCAGTAGCCTTCTACGATAAGCTTGACAATGATCCCCCCTCTGGGATCACTTTTCCAAAATACGATTTCGATGTAAAACATCGAAGGCCCCAAAATGTGCTAATTGGTACTCAATTAGACCAAAATTCGCTGCTCCCCTTCGAGGAGAGCGTTACACAGGACGATCGGTAATCTAGACTAAATTCATCTAGCGATTTCCTCGCTTATGTCCTTGACTGGGAAAATCCAATGGCATTGAACCAGTCCCTCCCAGATAGATCCACGGAGGAGAGGTTTTAGTCGGTAGGAGTCCGACACTGCCCTACTAAAAGGGCGTCCCATGATGTTATTGCTCATGCATTAGTGGCTTAATTTTTTTTAATATATACTTCGCAACCCCAGCTTATCTAACTTGAGAAAACATAATTGAACGACTATTGTTCTATAATTGTTTACAATTTTTTTTAAACTGCTTTAAAAACCGTAGCACTATTTTTTCATTTCAGATAGGCATTCTAAAATATGTGTCTCGTAAAATTATTGAATTTATATCACTGGACCATTGGTAGTTTGATAAGAATGAATTTTTAAAAATAATTAACGTAGTTTTAATATATCCGCTATACCTGAATCCGAATTTGCGAGAAGGGTTCCGTACGTCATACTGGAGGGAAGACCTCTGCCACTGCCATTTTTAGATTTAAAATATTTCCAAAATATGTTGATGCCATAAGGTACTCCTCTCAACGTTCTCGATTTAATTTATGTGATCTTTAACTATAGTGTTCTTGCATACAGCTCGTAAATTAGAAAAAAATGCGTAGTCATTTCTAGAACCTGGCCATTTAGAATTTCTATGAGCTCTTCGCTTTTTCTCAATTAAACTTATTAAAGATTTCGAGAACCTACCAGCAAAATGGTATTTTAATTTCTTTCCTTGAGGGACATAACGATTAAATGCCTGGTATAGAATTTTGTAAAATGTCATATATATATATATATATATATATATATATATATATATCATGTTCTATTGTCAGACTCGTAAACAAATGTATTCAGTCAAAGCTGTTAATATAATTACTTATGCCTACGATATCAGCGATATCGAGAAATTATAGTGAAATGATTCATCTAATATTATTAATCTATTGGGAACATGTAATCCATTAATAACGGTGGATGATAAATGTCACACTTTACCAATGGATCAGAGAACAATTTACACTGGGGTCATTAGAAATTGCAAGGTCTAAAATATTACCCCTATTAATAATAAAGAAGGTAAACCGCCGCTCATTATTCCATGACATAGAAGATACGCACTTTTACTAAACGTATTTATTGGTAAATATCCGACACATTCATATTCGGTGTACCACTTCACTATCGGTAGGTTTTAATCTCCAAGCAAAAGCATGTTTGAATCTGTGTATTTTTCAATGCATACATCTCAGTAGCTGAACGCGGAGGAATGTAGACACAGCCAATTATATTCTGGCCGATGATAGAAAAAGAATTTCACGATTTTCGGAATCCACAGTAGCAAGGCCAAAGCTTAACTTCCTATTTACTGTATAATAGTATACCGGTTATCGATAACTTCGATATCTGGTATATCGGAATGTAACTATGATTCAGAAATACAAATGACATCAAGTCATTTGCAAAAGCAGCATTATAGAAATCAAATAATTTTGTTCTCAGTGCTCTAACATTTTGATAAAACACAGATAGACCAAATTATTTAGTTAGTATCTAACTTTGGCTTATAGACGGCTTTTCTATTCGAAAATGGTGATGACGAAGAGGAACACATTCTTTAACCTTGTGGCCATTTTGAATGAGGCATTCTAACCTAATATTTTCTTTATATGGTTAGCAATGGCTTTTGGATCAACATTTGGCTGAAGCCTGTAGCTATGTTTTCTTAATTAAGCTTTATTGGAACGCAAAATCAGATACTTCGTCAGCAATTATGACTGATGGTTTTTTTCTGAAGGAATCAATAGAAATTTTCTTCAAGAAGAAAATATTTAATTTAAAAAAATTAACAGAAATTTTATATTTAAATATTTGCAATAAAATTTTTAAAAGAAATTAAATCCTTAGAATATATCAATAAAAGTAATCAACTGACATAAACACATATTCTATATCTGTATAAATAACGATACAAAAAATGTCAAAATCTAGTAATAAAATGTATTAAAATCCTTTAGTTCGTTGTAGAAAATTAAATAATAAATTTAAAAATACGAAAACATTTCGTGAATCTACAACAATGAGTCTTACTAAGACTACAAAACAAATTAATTTGAAAGAACTACTTCTCTAGCTAATACTTCGACAGACATTGAATTATACAAATTAATTTGCGTGTTACAAATAGTACAACTATTAAAGCAACACTAATTTGAATGAAATTATTTCTGATGAATAAACTAATAAGTATTAGCTAGAGAAGTATTTGTTTCAAATTAATTTGTGTTGTAGTCTTAGTAAGACTCATTGTTGTAGATTCACGAAATGTTTTCGTATTTTTAAATTTATTGTCAAAATCTAGTTTTAATACTGTGATGAAGGTGAACTTTAACTTGTAGTATATAGTTTTATTCAATCAAATAATTAATTATTAAACAAATTTCTAATGTCTATACATTATTAGACCTGCCTTAAAGATCCCAAATCGGTTGCCTACCACTCACAAAAAAGTTCTTCGCCAAATTGTGAATCAATAATTACTTTAAAATTTCTAATGTTTATACATTATTAAAATCGGCTAAACAAAAAAGTCTTGTTTTTTGTTGTAAAAGTTTCTCTTGAAAAAGAAAAAATAAATTTATTAAATTTTGTAGAAATTTTCTCTAATATAGAAGTTAAATAATTAATTATCAACTTTTAAATATGGAAACAAAAATTGCGAATTAAAAAAATGGATTGTATAAACACTCAATAATCGCTTAAACATTTCTGGCCAAATTGTCAATGTTTGTAAATTTGCCTTTAGAAGAGGAATGTATTGTACTAATTATTGTTCAAATAAAATTCTTTTTTCTGTCTATGATGTTTCCAAAGAAAACCCACAATTGTTTAGATAACTTTGTTACCAAATTTCCAAAAACAATATACGATTAAATATATTTATCTTTAGTAATTATTTTTATTTGAATTCAAAATCATGTACATATTACAGCCTTACTGATGAGATCGAGAGATCGAAATATTTGTCTGCAGATGTTTGCAAACTTAATTGTTTCATTATTTAATTACGTTTGCTAGATTATTAAGCATGTTTGCTCAAAGTGCAATCTTTTTAATAAAACAACACCGTGATTTTGATTGAACAAACTAAAATTAATTCCGAGCGAGAAAATAGGAAATTTCTAGCTATACCATTAATAACATGCCACCGTAAGTAGTTGACTAGTCGAGCAAGCATTAATGAGTTTATTGAATCCATGCAAATAAATTGGTTTCGTATGTCGACTGCAGAAAATCTAAAGAATTTCTAAGAGGACCACTACTTATTTAAATGCAGTGCTAATTCATTCGTTAGCTGATTTAATTTTGTAAATAATACGGTCAGTTTATGTAATATTGATTGGTTAAGGTTTCAATTAATTAATAACCGGTAACACCTTTAATATTTATAATTTAAATTAATGTAATATAATATATGATTTCGCATTGACGAATTAAATTAGTTCGTGATTAATTCTTGGATTGTTTGAGTATTTACTATTATAAACCGAAATATACATTTAGCGATAAATAAACAAAGTGAGAAAAGTGCCAAACTATTGCTTTTTACATTTAGTTTGTGATTATTAATTAATATTTATCCTTTTTACAAGCGACTGTTTGTTACTACAAAAAGAATAGGTCTTAAACGGCCTTGTTAATATTGGATCTAGTAATAAAATATGCACCAGTCCCTGCAATTTATTTAATGTAGTGTACCTAAAATTTAAAAATATCCGCAGTGAAACTAAAAATATAAATTACAAACAAGCCCATCTAACTGACACAAAGCATGCAGAACATAGTTTATAATCCGGCGCCATTACAATGGCGTGTTTAATTTGCTATTAAACAAAGTTCGAGACACACGCAATTTTCAGCTGTTCACTAAATAGTTTACTAATTAGCAACTTGCCTCGGAAATTATTTAATGCCGGGCGCTGATTTCCTACCCTTCCCTCACTCTCATTTATTTTGAAAATTTGTAAGAATTTATAATTAACTACGCATGCTATATGATAATTAAGCACATGCATATTTTAATATTAAAATATTTTCAGCTGTGTGTATGTAATAGAAATACTCACACAACGTGATTATTTCTCCTGTATGAAATTGAACATTGTTGTTAGAACATTATAAATTGTTAAAATCTTGTATTCTGCATTAGACAACACTTCAACTGACCTGGAAAGGTTGAAACTGTATTAGTGGAATTACTGTTCGTAATATACTTTAAACGTACTTTTTTAACACAATAAATTGTAGTAAAAAATATATTATTTAATTTTAGAACGCTAATGATCATTTTACTATTATAACATTTATAATTGCATTTGTGTTTTTATCCAATCCTTAGGGTTCTTTTTAAATCGTGGATTGTATTCTCGGGTTTTTTGTGATTTTGAATTACTGAAATAGAGATTAGAGCAGTAATCAAACATATGTTTTAATGCTTTGAATTGTTTCTATATTACTAATAGATTATAATGTAATAATTATTAATTTTTATTAAACTTTAGATCTCTACTTCTGTCATTGTTGTTGATATTTATTGAATGATTGTTTTTTCTTAAAATTTTGATAAATATTTTTAGATTCGTATTTATATGTAATTTTACATTAGAACAATTCTGTAATAAAGTTAATGATTTCCTGTCCTCAACTCAAGCGGATATCGCACACGAAGTGGAAAAAGGGCAAATCAGATCTAAAGTTATTACTTTTAATATGCCTGGGCCGTCAGGATCCTTAGACGAAAGATTGAAATTGAGGCTGACATTCTCACATTGATCTCATTAATTAATTCTGAAACAACAAGTAATGTGTCCAGGGAATCCTGGAAATAGACTACGTCCAATTAAGCTTATATTTTTGGAGAGCAAAGATGCTCTTGAAGTTTTGAAAGTTTCTACATCCACAGATACTAGATAAACAAAAAGGTAAAATTAACCTAACAATTAGATATAGCAACGGTCATCCAGCTAATAAAGTCCGTTTCCGCGAATAAAAACTTACAACTTTCAAAATATTGATGGCCTTAAGGGAAAAATGAAAGCCTTTGAGTCTAGTGAATAGGTCTAAAGAACTTTGAAATTTATAGAGTTGATAGCTATCCCTGTAACAGAACAAAAAGCTATTTTTAAAATTTGGTTACATCAAGAGAGTAGCAGAAAAAGTAGCGATTGTGTTAAGTGCTGTTCGAAATGCAATCAAAAGTAGCATTTTATTATGTGGAGGAAACTTTGAACAGCTGTTAACAACAAAATTATTATTGGTTCGACATACATTTCACCTGCATCCAATATTTCCAAATACCAATACCATGCTGAGGAAATTGAAACAATCTGTAATGCATATCCACATCATATTTTGTGGTGATTATAATCTCCAAAATGCAGCCTAGATGAACGTTGGTGATAGTGTATTACATGAGAACAATAATCAGTTATCCCGCGGAGGTAAAGTCAAATATTTTAATCATTTACATCAGATGATATTCTACACAATTGGAAGGTGAATTTCTACACTACTGGAAGAATAGCTATATACTATCTATTTTTAAGAGTGGGTGTTGAGGCAATTATAAGCCCAAATGATTAGATTGGATGATCTCTGAGCAACTAAAATGCTAGTGCTCTCAGACGGTTGTCGAACAGTAATATGGATTAATGCACGGCAGATCAACGGTGACCAACTTATTACTACATCAATCCTTTCTGTAGGATGGATTGGAGAGTGGTTTGCAAGTGTAATTTATATACGCAGACTTCGTCAAGATATTCAATAGAGTACAACATAATATTTTGCTAAAAATTGGAATTAATGGGCCTCAAGAAGAACGGCTTCTTAGTTACTTGAGCAATAGAACTCAACGTTTACGTAAAATTTGGTAAAAACCTTTCAAAATATATTCATGCACCATCTAGGGTACCGCAGGGTTCACACTGTGGTCCGATTTTATTTATTCCTTTTCTTAATGACATAGGAGGAAGGCTAATAACTAGCAATTTCCTTCTCTATGCTGATGATCTTAAGATATTCAATACAATTAGAACTACAAGTTATCAAAAAGCGTTTCAAGATGATCTCAAAGGTATCTCTATACCGTAAAAAAAATTAGCTTGAATTGAACTTAAGTAATTTTTTATATCCTTGGGTGAAGTATTAATCTAGGTTATGCTATTTAAAACCATTGATTGATTCATACAACTAAAATTAAGAATAGGAGTAATTTTTACATCAAAGTTTGAAAAAGCGTTGAAAGTCCTAGGATTCGTTAGCCGTTTATCATGCGACTTCAAAGTTACCACTGACAAAGCCGTATATACTGTGTCAATAGGGTCTCATCTTGGATGCGAATTCCATGTATGGTCCCAAGGCAATTAAGCACATTGAATAATTACAAAGAAATTTTCTTAAGTCAATTTATTGTAAGTTGGGTAGAAATAATAAAAATTTAACTAAAGTGGTTAAATCTTTTTTTGGGGAATTAATTAATTGTCTAATTTTACGCAAAGTGATTTGTTTTGTTTGCTTTTTAGTATTTTAAAGATTCTGCCAGTTATATTTTGTATATAAAAAAGAAATGTTATGTTCGAAAATTGTTGGGATAAGTATGTTACTGTTCTTGCAAGGAAATCATTTTTGACTAGCCATCTTCCTAGTCATCATCATTCATGTTGGATTTTTCTGTTATCACAGGGAGCGGGTTAAAGGAGTTATTATCACAGAACGAAGTTTAGCGTGGTGATGATGAGAGGCAACATTTAAGTATCTGTATGAATTGATTTTTTTATATACGGTGCAACAGAGAGTTCCGTGAGAGTTTTTATTGATTAGAAGGTCGAAGAATAGTAATGATTCTGTTCTAATTCTATTGTAAATTAATTTTGGGATAATTATTATATCAACATAACGTAGCCATAGAGATGAAACAAAAACAAATAGGCGATTATAGGCGAGAGAAACTACTTTTCACGTAGTGTTTTAGAGGTTCTATAGTTCTATAGTAAGTAGGCTGTTGATAATTAGTTTTTAAAAGTTTAATTGTATCGTTAATAGATATTTGGGTCAAAAAGCATTTAACTTCAAAAGTAACCAGAATATCTATTTTAGATAATTTTGTAGGTTTGTTGAGGTCCAAGAAGTGTAGTGAATTTTTGACTTAATCGGCAGTGGGTAGGAGTTGTTTGGTTAAAAATTTAGCTAATTTTTGGTGGGCGAGTAGAGAGAACTGACGATGAGATGGTTTGTCGTATTTTAGGTAGAGCGTATAGCTCAGGGCATTTGGAGGACTTTTCACGTGGAGTTAGAGATGGTTTAGTTTTAATGTAAAAAATAACTGCATGATTTTGCTGGTTTATTCTAGGTATATAGTTGTTTGAGAAGCGATCAATTTAAAGCTGTCGTCGGGTAACAAGTTACTCAATTTTAGGTGATACTGAATATATTTGTTCAGAACTACTGTGGCGTTCCCTTTGTCCGCCGGTAGGATGATTTGGTTTGCACTTTATTTTAAGTTTTTCAGCGCCATAAATTTATTTCGGTATAGATTGAACTTAGGTGGGCGTAAAGTACATGGGCCAGTTCTTGGCGAATAATTTTGAACTATAGTAAAAATTAATTGCCAGAGTTAGAATGATTCAACTTAAGTCAAATATTCGCCGTTTTGTTCCAAATCTTGTTGCCATTTTGAAGGTAATTTCATCCCGCCTCTCTCATATAAGCCCTTGTCCCCATTGGCAAAAAATGGAGAGAGTCAATTTTCACAAGCTTCTCTTAAAGCATATTTTTTACCAGTAAAATTGTTCTCCATGGACAGCAACATATGGTAATCACTTGGTACCAGGTGGATGAATAAAAACCTTCGAACCAAGCTTCCCGAGTGTGTTGTCCTGATGGAACACAAGTTCTCTTTTATTGGCGAAAACAGGCCGCTTCTAGGTGACTGCTTCCTTCAGACGGTCCAATTGTTGAGGCAATTAGGAGTATTGCCGTAGAGAAGCAGCTAATAATAGATGCCAATCCTACCAAACATACAAGATAACCGTCCTAACTCTCAATCCTGGCTTAACCACTGTTTTCGCATGCTCACCGCGATTCAACCACGACCGTTTTCGCTTGACTTTGTCGTAAGTAATCCACTTTTCACCACCTGTCATTAACAGCTTCAGAAATGGGTCGATTTTATTGCGATTCAGCAGCGATTCGCAAATGGAAATTTGGTCCATGAGATTTTTTTGCCTAAACTTGTGTGACACCCATACATCAAGCTTATTTTTGTATCTTGCCTTAACCAAATAGTTCCCAAAGGTTATTTTGTGCAATCTTCAGCTTTTGGGTAATTGAAACAGTATTTATATGACGGTCGGACTCGACAATGCCTATGATTTTATCGATATTTTTCCACTGCGTAGTGCGTATTTGACATCGAAATTACGGGAACGGAAACTACGAAACCAAAATTGCGGCTGTTAGAGTATTATGATCGTAAATACTATTCACACTTTAAAACAGTTGGCTTGCGTTTTCGCCTTTATCGAAAAAAACTTTATAATATAGCGTATTTTCTGTTTGCTTGTGTTCTTTTTTGACGAACGCTTAAACAAAACTGACCGAAATATTTTTAGTACGAATTCTCGTCTTTCTAACTCAATCTAGTGGAAGCCTATCGAACTTATACAACGCGAGATACAGATAACTAAATTCATCTGTTGGAATAATAATGGATTTCTTTTTAGTACACCTTATATTATATTATCTACACAGATCGGGCGGGAGTAACTGCAGAATTGTTGCCTTTTGATAGGACGTCAATGGAGGCTTTTTCTAGTAATTCGTCGGAAAAATTAAACCGTTTTGAGATGCTGAATTTTAGATATTTTGGCAGAGGGAACTGGTGGTGATAGGTTTTCGTATTTCTTTTCAGTTTCCAATTCAGATTAACTATTATAAAGTGTACAAAGTGTAAATTGAATTTTGTTAGCATTTGAGGGCGTTCCTTGGCAACGTGAGGTATAAGGAAGATGGCGGCGGCGGCAACAACGGAGGAAGCGGCAGAAAATTTGATGCACCAAGAAAAAATTATTTACATTGTTTATACCTTATGCCGTTTTCAAGACATCGTTCAAAGTTATTTGCATTATTTAATGTTTGTTCATTGTTGGCGCCTTAGACTTTGTCTAGGGTTACCAAATTTGATAATTCTGCGACATAAATCACAGTCAGTGATCTCCGACTCGTGCCGTTTTTACAGCACTCACTCAAGGTTTAATAAATAATAATATACATTTTTATTGACAAACTATACATGTTTACATTTAAATAATAAATAATGGATTATGTGTTAGTGAATTAGTTCGTCAAAAGGCTGTCGACCAGAGGTCCTTCGTTAATGGGTAGATGTATGAAACGATGAGATGAATTAGGATATTTATATTTGGGGTATACACTAGGATTTCTAGGAATACAATATAAGGATAATATGTGAAACTTGAAAGGATTTTTGGAGAATTTTTCTGATAGGAATCGAAGGCGTTCTAGGATGGAGATAACTAAATTGGTATCATATAGGAGCTGGCTAGAAAGATTGTGTAAAGGATTAAGAGGATGACGGAGTTTTGTTAGGGTACGGAGGGATGCTCGCTCGCTAACTTCAATATTGCGGGAGGTTGGATTGTTGAGATTGGGATAGTGGGCACAACCATAGTCTATTAATGGGCGGCAAATCATCTTGTATATTTTGACTGTTGGGTTGCTAGTAATAAGATCATTTCTGTATGTTAAACATCTGAAATATTTTGCCCTGGTTGTCATTTTGCTTTTAATTAGAACTGTGTGCTTTTTGAAATGGATTTTAGGGTCTATGGTTATGCCTAGGTATTTAAAGGAAGTTGATGGAGGGATAATAGTTTGGGAAATTGAAACTTTATAAATGAGACACAATAAATTTGTTTTACCACTATATTTTAAACAATTACAGTGACTATAGTTTCGAATATAAGCTATTAATTATCAAACTTAAAGTAACTTTAATTACAAACAATTTTGTATTTATATAACAGCGTTGAAGAGGGGCGTATACATTAGGTCAGTCTGGTCGTTTAATAGGGAAATTCCGGGATTAGTTGAATTGAAACATTGTAAGGGGAATTATTGCTGCGATGGTATGGAATTAGGAGCTGTGATTTATGGGGATTGATTTTAATACGCCATTTTGCAAATCAGTGTTGAACGGAGTCAATAAGCTCTTGAAAAAATTGGAGGGCTTTTGGTAACTTAGGAGCATGGGTAATTAGTGCAGTATCATCTGCAAATTGCAAGAGATATTTGGAAGGATTGAAGTAGAGAGGATCAGGATTATAGATGTTTGAGGTAAAAATGTTGTGTAATAGAGGTGAAAGGGGAGAACCTTGAGGGAGTTCTTGTTCGGGAGAAAAAGTACAAGAGAAAGAATTGTGAATTTTTACTTTTAGGGAATTCAAGGTTTATTATGTATTTTTTTAATATTTAATCATTATTGGTGTTACAGACTTTATCCAGGATTGATAACTTTGATCATTCTGCAACGTAAATCGCAATTCTCGACTCGTGTCATTTTCAGGACCTTAAAGTTAATTACTACCTAAGCCCACGCCGGTAGGTCAGTGTACCCATTCATAGTTCTAGGAGCTTTACACCGAACAGTCTGTTATTCTCCTTAATTTCTGCGACTCTGTCGATGATTCTCATGACTAGAGAAGTCTTATTTTGCTGGACTAGTCTTAATCAGCGTTTCTCATAGGGTAAGTCTTAGTCACTAACCTACTATAAGGATGTTTATGATGGATTTCCTCACCTTGCACAAAAAAATAATAATTTTGTTAGAGAGAAGAAGGCGAAGTTGGAGAAGCTGCTCATCGGAAAAGGCTAAAAGATATTGGGTTTTATAATTTATGTTTGCTAGTAGTACTCGGCTGATTTTGTTTAGGACGGATCGCGTTCGTTTCTAGTAGGTTTGATACCGTCATTTAATAAAACTGGACAGGATGTTGTTTTCGCGGCATCTGTTCTGAGAGTGTTACTCACACATTAGTTTAATCGTTCGAATTTCTTAATCTGATGCAGTGTGTCCTCGCCGTAGAGGCTGATGATGTTTGTACGGATAGTTTCGCAAAGATTAATTTTGTTCATTGTAATAGTTCAGCTAAATTCTTCTAATTTGTAATTTTTAATAGTTCTGATATGAACCGATTTGCAACGTTCCGATCAAGTGGCATTGGTCTTTTTCGGGTAGCAGTGGTCGAAAAAAGTCATGGTAAGAAATTTGCGTTGAGGGATATTTTTTGTTTGAATCTAGGATTTGGAAGTAAAAGAATTAGTATAGGGAATATCTTCTTGAAAGGTTCATAAAGTTATAGGATGGAGATTGTAGAAGAGGATAGGCCAATAGTCAAGTAAAAGGCGGTAAATCCTATATAGATGTGTGCACTTCTGTGCAAATATATACCTTTCCTCTTGTAGGTTAGCTCACAAAACTTTGCGGCCTTTTTCTTAACTTCTACTTTAATGGAAGAGTGGAATGGTATTTTAGGTTCGATTAGATATTTTCAGGTTAAGGAAGAATAAATAGTTTGACCATTTATTGATATTGTGGGAAGTAAATGTTTAAGTCAGTTGAACTTTTGGAGATTTATGGTATTTCGCAAACCAGGTCGGTAAAGTAAACTTAAAGTAAAAAACTAACACTTCCATCACAAATAACTTTTATTTGAGCTCGATGTACATTTCGGTCACAAAGTGAAAATTATTTGTGAATTAATATTTGACTCCAAGTTTGTTAATTCAATCTTCACTTAACTCAAGAATAAATTTCTAGGTCTATATAGTATCTACTTTGCCCTAAAGAGTGCTTAGAGCTTTTGAAAGTATGAGAGCCTGTGTAATTAATCATTATTGCTGGTGTAAAGAAGAGAATAGGCGAATTTATTAAATATTTTGGATTGTGTTAGCCTCTCGTGAACTGCGGCCTAGCAGATCTATTGCTTTACCCTTAACCAATCACTTCACAAGCAGTCTCTTGTCCTCCATAAACCTAGTAACTTTCTTGGAGGTGATGCTGCTCTCTTCTTCGTGGGATAATCGGCCCCTGTCGAAGTATGAAAAAAGCTTCTGAACAATCGCGACACAATTCTGCCGAATCACATAGTCTGCAAATTCCACTTTTCCCATTTTACATAAATGGTACCAGAGGGCAGAATGCCCCGTCATAAGTCCGGTCACAGTTCTTAGCTCGTTCCTTGTGAGTTCAAGCACCTTATGGCTGTGATCGAGTTTTGGATTGGGATAGTAGTTGTCATAGACCAACAGATTGTATAAAATGGAAGAAAGGGAAAAACCTTGCGGTAGACCTTGATCAGAAGAAAATGTGTTAGAAATTGAGCTGCGGAGTTTGATCTTAAGGATTCGATTGTTTAGAAAACGATGCAGGAGATTTAATATGTTACCTTTAGAAAGACGATAGCAGATTTCTTCCCTTAGAAGTTTGTTGTTTAGCAGTTTAAAGAGAGTATGGCTAGTGGAAGGGTTTTGAACTGCTGTTATAATATTGGTGGATGGAACTAGATATGTAGGAGGTAGCTATAATTTTAAAATAAGATTGAAACATTTATCAAAGGGAGAAGTTATCTGAAAATAAAGAAATGGAACATAACAAAATATTTACTTCTCCTAATTTGAAAATATGGTCCCATCAAGAGAGTAGCAGAACAAGTATCGATTATATTTATCAAAGGGCAAGAAATAAGGTTATTTTATGGTAAATGTTTAAATGGAAGAGATCATTTTGGGGTATGATATTGTTATTCTTTTCTTCATTCTCATGGTATATTTTGAGTATAGTATTAATGTTATAGGTTAGATATGCCTTTAATTAATAGCATTAAGTCTCTTCACGTAACCTTCAACTACCAACGGAGAGAAAATATGGTATTAATGGTTGAATATTCTTATTATGTAAGATAATAACGAAAAGGAGCCTAAGAATACCATCATTATCGTAAGTCATATTTCTGCCATGGTTTTAAATTTCGTTGTAGTCATCCTCCTTGAATTCTTCGCTAATACCACATGTCAACTTGGTCTTCATAGTCATTTTTATTGTCGACTAGTTTATGTTAAAAAGGGTTGATATATAATAATTTCAGTAGTATAAAATAAATTCATTATAATGTTAAATATATAATTTTTAAAATTCTTTTTAAAGATTTTTTGAAATTATTTGGTTTTTATAATTGAGACAAATTAAAAAATGTCTTCATTTTTTTAATTCACATATATGCAATGATTTCTGTTATATTTTTGTAGAATTGTTCTTTGCCCGCTACTAACTGGGAAATCGGATTGCAGTAATAATAACAACAAACTGAAAGTTTAAAAGTTTATTTTATGATTGTAGATAATTATAATAATGATTGATAAATTTATGATATCTGTTACAAAATAAAGTTTATAAGCACCATTTTTTGATTTTAAATAAATTAAATTTGTCATATCTTGTTTATGTTATAATTAATGACGTTCCTTACAAATCTTTCTTATTTCTCCATTAAATATAATCACTTTAGACACTAACTAACTAACAAAATTTTATACGTGTGATTAATATAATTACCATATTGTAAAAATAAACATAAAACATTCACTTTAGTATTATATAAAATTCGCCGCTCACATAAACGTCCAATTTAATTTGGTTTGTGGGAGTGACAAATATCATCAAATTAATCGCAAGGCTAAGACAAAGCCGCTATTTGTTTGATCTTTCTAAATTTCATATATCATTTTTTTTTCTAAGAAATAGAATCCCACAGATAATGAACGAAAACCTTGATACACCAAAAATAGTGTGGATTTATTTTTTGCCTTCGACTAATTTATAACAAATAAGTAGTTATAATATATTAAGATTAGTATTTTTCTTATTTTATAATAGTCAAGTCGAGTATAGGTAAAGATATAGAAGATATAGGTTCAATGAACTTTTTTAAATGTTTAAAGACAGTTAATATGTATTTGTTTCTCTGAATTAAAGCATCACTATGTTTTACCTACAAATAATTATTGTAAAAATATTATATAACGTGTGGGCACAGTTATAAAAATATAAATAACTCATCACAACTTGAGTTTTGACGTTTTATCGCCATTATCAAGTAACAAAACAGTGAATTTTTTAATTCAGTGTAAGTAAGGACTACCACGTAGTAACGGTCGCAACCATTCTCTTCATGTATTTGTAATATAAAGTTGAGTAACTAAATAATTAATCACAGGTATATACCTTAGTTCACTCTTTTAAATAATGAGGTAGGAAGGAATATAATTGTGTTTAATTATTTTATTTAAACAAAAATTACATTTTCATTTAATCCTGTAACAAAAATATATTTTTTCATAAAAAATGTATCACGAAGTGTACGTTCAACTATTAATCAATCAAAAATTTGGTATTTATATAACCATCATGTTTTTTTTTTTATAATCTAGCGTTTATTCTCTATATCAATTTGAATTATAATTTTAATACAACATTTCTAGAGGTAATTTTATTATCATATCCCGACGTACTTGCTTGCAATGTATAAGTAATTACTTATTTTGTTATTATGCCATTAATAACTTATTGAATTATGCGCGAAAACTAAACGTTTCCAATAATGTACAGTTATTGTACAACTTAATGAGAATTTATTTTCGGTTAAGTGAACCGTGTATAAAATCCGACGTAGGTCAGAGAGAGCACTTTCATTTTTTCCCCCAGCATTTATCTCATTTATCCAATCTAGCTTGATGAAGATTAAGCCTTGACCATTTCAACACTCATCTCCGCGTATAAAAATAGTAACTTTAATCCGGAACTTTTTTTAAAACTCCGGCAGCCCGACGGGTGGGCTTGCGAACTTTCAATGCAAAATTCCGGTTTCCGCATTCAGCGATATATCATTAATTTTTAAGCAGCTCAGTTTTCGAAATAAATAACGGCTATAAATTAAGCCAAATGTGTGGTTAATGGTTTTCTGGTTACGGCGCATTTAGCTCTGGCAAATCCCATAGGTAACAAGGAAATATAAACTATTTAGGGTCAAGTTTATTACACCGAAGTTGATCTTAGATGGCGATTTATCGCCCGTATTGTTATTCCTGCAGCCGCACGCTGCATTATTGATTGGGCCCGGATGAAATATTGTTTTAATAAAATGTTTAGTGTCTAAGACCATGGATGTGGATAAACAAATCGAATTGACAACATTCGAGAATTGTTGTCAGGATGATGGATGCGTTTAGGATTTAGTTTCTTGTCATCGTAATATGAAATTATGTTTGGTTTTTATTATGTAGCAACGGAAATATTCAAATATGATTTTGTGTACTATCAATAAATATCAAAGTATTAAATTAAACAATACATTTTAACAGGTTTATAATAATATACAAAATGCAGGTGATATCACAAAGACCTTTTATTCAGACCATTTAACAAGAATACACAGCTACCCTACCCCTTATACTATTAAGTATTTGTACTTTTAATAAAATGTATTAAAATCCTTTAGTTCGTTGTAGAAAATTAAATAATAATTTAAAAATACGAAAACATTTCGTGAATCTACAATAATGAGTCTTACTAAGACTACAAAACAAATTAATTTGAAACAACAACTTCCTTAGCTAATACTTCGACAGACATTGAATGATACAAATTAATTTGCGTGTTACGAATAGTACAACTATCAAAGCAACACTAATTTGAATGAAATTAATTCTGTTGAATAAACTAATAAATGATAAAGTACTTTAGATTGTTTAAATGTAACTATAACATGAAAAATTATGAAAAAAAATGAATTTAAACTGATTTCATTAAATTAAATTAGCAAAAGCAATTAAAAAATCTAGCATTCAAGTTTATAATCATCTGCAGACACGTGTTTCGAACTTTCGCTCTCTTCAGTACAGCTATATTATAAAATTGATTTTAAATACACTTAAAAACATTTACTAAAATAAATATAATGAAATATAATAATAAGTATAAAGAAATATATCATTTATTAGTTTATTCAACAGAAATAATTTCATTCAAATTAGTGTTGCTTTGATAGTTGTACTATTCGTAACACGCAAATTAATTTGTATCATTCAATGTCTATCGAAGTATTAGCTAGGGAAGTTAGTTGTTTCAAATTAATTTGTTTTGTAGTCTTAGTAAGACTCATTGTTGTAGATTCACGAAATGTTTTCGTATTTTTAAATTATTTGTACTTTTTATTATATTTGTTAAAAAAATTTTGTTTCTTATTGATATTACATTTTTACAAGTGACTTGAGTTTTGTTAAAGAGCTGATAATTTTCAACTTTAAATTAAATTAAATACATTGAATACACACATTTATATAGAATTGAATAAGGAGAATAATACAAGGTCAACATGTTCGTTAATAACAGGGTTGTCCGCACTAGTCTTAGCCCTGTGAATTTTTAACGACTCCAGTAAATTCATTTTAAGTCCTTTGTCCGCGAAATGATTGTTGAATTTGTTTGATTTGATCGAAATGACCTAATCTTTTCATTTGGCCTTTGTTTTATACAAATTCCGTTGCATTCTTAGCATTTTAGCTTAAACAGGGTGTTACTGTGACTCGGGGAATAAAATTAACCACATAAACCAGAGATAAAATAATGATAATGATAAAAAAAATTATTATAAAAGTCTTCAAATGACCAAGATACAGGCTCTCAAAGTTAAGAAATTTGAACACATTTTTATATATATATATATATATATATAATTTATTCTAAAAAAAAATAAATAAACAGGATATCATTATAAATTATTGTGTTTAATACTATAATAATATCGCTGCTCCATCTTCTTCTTCCCTCCGTCCTCGCCTCGAGAATTGTGGGTAATTGACCCGTCTCGGGCTATCGGTATTGAGGGATCCATGGTTGCTTCTTTAAATACCTGCATTACTATATTTTGTTATTCAGTAATAGGTTTTTAATTTTTAATTTATAAGCAGGATATTTAAGCGTCCATACATGTTCCTGTAGCTCGTTGTATTTTTTAATTGAGTCTGTTGTTAGTGCTTGTGTGTATAGTTTGGTTGTGGATTTCTCTGCTCGTAGATCTGATTTCCTTCTTGTTTTGTGGTTGTGTATGTCTTTGTTTGTTTTAAGTGTGATATTCGTTTTAATAAGCTTGTTTTTAATTTTGTATATTAATAGTAGGTTATTTAGTGCAATGATGTTTTCTATATTCAGTTCTTGCGTTCTTATGTATAATTCATTTGTATTAGTTTTTTTGTCCATTTTATATAATATTTTTAATACACGGTTTTGTTGAACTTGTAGTTTTCCAATATTTTTCTTAGTTGTATTGCCCCATATATTACTTAAATATCTAATTTTTGATGTGAAAAGTGCGTGATATATTTGTTTTCTTATTTCTGTTGGTATGTAGTTTCTTATTTTGTAGATCGAGGCTATAGTTTTTGTATTGTGCTGTATTAGTTGGTTGATGTGTCCATCCCATTTAAGGTTATCTTGAATTTTTAAACCTAAGTAATCAATTTCTTTTACTTGTTTTATTTCCTGTCCTCTTAATTTTATTTTGATATCTATTTGTTGTTGTCCTGCACTAAATACCATAAATGTTGTTTTTGATTCATTTAGTGTTAGTAAGTTGTTATAGTACCAATTTTCAAGAATTTTTAGGTCTGAATTTATGTTTTCTTGTATTTCCGGGTAGGTATTTCCTGTATACATTAGGCATGTGTCGTCTGCATATAAGTATGATTTTCCCTTGAGATTTTATTCCATCATATCATTTGTGTATATTATGTATAATATTGGGGGAAGTATGCCACCCTGTGGTATTCCGTATTCTGCATACATCTGTTGGCTTTCTATATTATTTATAATTGTTGTTTGAGGTCGGTTCGTTAAGTTTGTTTTCAGTAGGTTTATGTCTTTTCTGTTTCGTATTCCTATTGTCATTAGCTTTTCTATCATAATATCTTTTGAGATTGTGTCGAAGGCTTTTTTTAGGTCTATAAAAATAGCGACAGTTTTTTGTTTTTCATGTGATGCTGTTTTTATTTCATTAATTAGGTCGTACGCTGCAGACGTTGTTCCTGAATGCTCTTGGAATGCATACTGTTGTTTTTGAATAATATTATGTTGACTTAGGTGCTTGTTTATTTGAATTTGCATAACTTTTTCCAGTATTTTGTTTAATGTTGATAGTAGTGATATTGGTCTATAGTTTTCGGGGTTAATTGTATTTCCTTTTTTGTGTATTGGTATTATAATTGTTTTTTTCATATATTCTGGGTAACCTCCTTCATCCAGTACTTTATTTCTTATTTTAATTAGTATAGGTATCAGTGCTCTTTTGTTTTGTTTTATTAGGTAATTTGTAATTTTGTCAAATCCAGGTGTTTTGTGTTCTTTGAGTCCAATTATTATATTATTAACTTCTTCGTAGTTTGTACGTTTAAAGGTCAATATAGTAATTTGTCTTTTCGTTTTTGTCGCAGCCGGTGGTTTTTTTGGATCTATGATTTGTTAGGCTAATTGTTTGCCTATATTTGCGAAATAATAATTGATTTCATTCGAAATCTCAGTTTTATTTTTTGTGAGTGTTCCATTTTGTTTCATTATTTCATCAATTTCTTTTTTTTTCTTTCTTTCTTGTAGATTTGATTGTTTATTATTTTCCATATTTTACTTGGATCGTTTTGGTTTATTTCGAATTTTCTTTGGTAATATCGTTTTTTTATGTTTTTTATCAATGTTGTGGTTGTTTTCTTTTGCCTCGAGTATTGTTCCTTTAAAATTTCGTTGTTGGGATTTTTAAGGAATTTTTTATGTAATTTAGATCTAATGTTAATTTGATTTATGATTTCTTCGTTAATCCAAGGGTTTTCTTCTCTTCTCTTTATATTTTTGAATTTTTGAATATTTTGTATTATATTTTCTAATTTGACTGATAGTTGTTTAAAACTGTTGATTTCATTTATATCTATATGGTTTATTTGATTTGTTATTAGTTCATAGTTCGTTTTTTTGATTGTGCTATTTTTATATGTTGGTTTTATTTTTTTAAATTAATTTTATTTGTATTCTCAGGGCATTATGGTCCGATATACTTGACTCTAAAATTTTTATTTTGTTTATGAGGTTAGTTCTATTTGTCAATACGTGATCCAGTATAGCATTGTTACCGTTATTATTGAGACGCGTATATTCTTTTTCACATATTTTGTTTTTGATTTTATAGTTATTTTCAGTTAGAATACTTGTGTATTCCTTTGTTGTTTTATTTTTTTCTAGCAAGTTTATATTTATATCACCTAGTATGATGTGATTATTCTTCTTCTTAAAAATATGATTTTTCAATGTATTTTTCAGGATATTACAGTTAATGTGTGGTGGCTTGTATATAAGGGTGAATGTAATATTGTGTTCTATTAAATGTATTGTTAGAAATTGTATTTTTTTAATTGTTTTATTTGCTATGGTCTTATAGTCAATGTCATTTTGTATGTATATTGCTATTCCCCCTCCTCTTGAATCTCTTGAGTTGAATTCTGCTTTATAATTATGTAGTTTAAATAAGTGTTCATTATGAGGACTTAACCATGTTTCCGTTATTGCGATTATGCTCGGGTTATTTTGTATTTTTGGTAGTATTTCTATTTCATGAAATTTGTTTTTTTTATACTTCTAGCATTGTGTAAATATATATTACACATGATTTTAAATTAGTTTGTGATGTTCATATTTTATTTTTTTGATGATTAGACAATTTTGTTTAAATCTACGTGAGTCCTGATTTTAATTTTGTTAATTGTTTCAGTCTTCTTAATATATATATTTCCATCTCTTGTCCATAGAAACTTATATTTGTGTTCTTTTTTTAGTTCTCTTGCTTTATAGAAAAGTGTGTTTGTTAATGGAGTGAGTTGTTCATTTATGTATATTTCGTTTGTTTTCCCTTTAAGAGCACATTCTGTGTTGGTTATTGAACCAATTGTTTTTCTGGCGTGCAATATCTTTTCTTTCGTTTCTTTTGTTTTAAATTGTACAATGATTGGACTATTTTCATTGTTTAGTTCTTTTCTGTTTGCAGACTTTATTTGGTCTCTTTCAATGTTAATATTTAGTCCTTTTAGAATTTTTGATACCACTTCTTCCGTTTTCTCTTCTTTCTCCTGTTTTTGCACTCCAATTATGATGACGTTGTTTTTGATTTTATCCTTTTCACTTTTCTCTACTGTATTTTCCAAAATTTGTATACGTTCTCTTAATTCTTCATTTTGTTTTTTGTTATCTTTCAATAACTGTTTTAATTCTTTGTTTTCAGTTTGAAATTCATCAAACTTTATACTCATGAAATGTACCGATTTTTGTAGTTCCTTAAGCATTTTATATATGTCTTCGTTTTTTCATCTTCGCTTTCACAATAGAAATAAAACAAAAAACAACCATAATAATAACTGGTTGTTTTTTGTTTTATTTCTATTTTTCCTGCTTGTTTACATTTTGTTGTTATTAAGTGTGTATATAAGAAAATTTGTGTATTTTTGTAACAAAGGGAAAGGGAGAGATAATATTACTGGGACACAGTGCACTTACGCGGCCTATCGTAGTGGATGACCAGACAAAACAGTTAAGGCCACGGAATGGGTAATACAAATGATTGTACAAAGGAATATAATTGTTTTATTACGGGCCTGTCTTCTAATTCGCGTCGCGTTGTCTTCGCTTGAAAGTCACGCATGCGGATTACTATTCTTTTCTCTGTGCGGCTTGTTGATAATATTGTGGATTTTATAGATTCTTCTTACCTTACATTTATATGGGTTGGTTTTTAAGTATTCCAAAATACGCACTTCTCGCTATTGTTATTTTCACAATTTTAAATTTTAATATTTGCGGAGAATAGCACTTTTAATTCAGAGCTCTAACTACACAAGTAAACACGGCACAGGTCCGGACTAAAAAATGTTTCTAAATATTTTCAATACCCCTCCTTGTAGAGTACTGCAATTTGGTTCAGCCTAAACTAACATCAACCGCGGGAACCATAACATACAGGATGTAGAGTATTAGTCTCCGATTTCAATCGAAACAAAAATCCTCTGAACAATCTGAGTCGGCGATGACAATTGAAAAACGAATTGAGCCGTTTTTTTAATCATAAGGATTGTGGCGACCGTTACTACGTGGTAATTCATGATACACACATAACTAACGCACTTACTATGTTTTAATCACTAAAAATTATGTGTATATATTATGATTTGATATTGACATTAAACCGTCGAAACTTAAGTTTCCGGAATGGGCAAGAAATCGCAGTAATTAAACAGGTTTTTAATTTAATTTTTCAATATAGTACCCTTGCAGGGCGATACACTTTTCCCAACGGTGCTCCAACTTTTTTAAGCCTTCAGAAAAATATGATTTCGGGAACTCTGCAAAATAAGCTTTAGTGGCGTCGATGACCTCCTCATTTGACGTAAAGCGCTTGCCTCCGAGCCAAGTCTTCATGTTTGTGAACAAAAAGAAGTCGCACGGGGCCAGGTCTTTTTCCGCTACAAATGAGGCCGTTTCTCCTTCAATATTCCGTTAAATTGATCCAATAAATCGCTGTAGTATTGTCCCGTGATAGTTCTTCCCTTCTGCAAAAAGTTGATGTGTATCATACCTTGCGAATCCCAAAAAACGGTGGCCACGACCTTTCCAGCCGATGGGACAGTCTTTGCCTTCTACGGAGCCGATTCGCCTGGAGAAATCCACTGTTTCGACTACTGCTTGTTTTCTGGTGTGTAGTGGTGGATCCATGTTTCGTCCACGGTTTACGCTTTAACAAGGCCAAACACTCTTTCAAAGTGGTCACACGGTTTCGCTTGTTGTCCATAGTCAGCTAACGCGGCACACATCGCGCCGACAGCTTCCTCATGCCCAAATGTTCGTGCACGATATTTTGCACACGTTCATATGAGATGCCCGTGGTCTCTACTATTTCGCGTAAGTTCACTCGTCGATCGGCTAACACGAGATCATGAACTTTGTCGACCATTTCTTCATTTGTGGCGGTTTTTGGACGTCCACTGCGTGGTTCATCCTCAGTGCTCGTACGGCCACGTTTGAACTCGCTCATCCACAAACTAATAGTCGAAAATGAAGGTGTGGATGTGCCATGAACTTTCTGCAAAATATCTCGTATCTCCGTCGCCTTTTTTCCCATCCATCCAGAAATGTTTGATGACTGCACGAAATTCGTTTTTATCCATTTTTGCAAAAGTGCCTGACTTGCTTCACAAGATATCCTAGTAAACAAAAACGGAACGACGCACGTGTCTGAAAATTTGACAGCTTACCTAAAATAAGTTAGCCTTGATAACCATCACGATACGCGCGCCATTCCGGAAACTTTTCAATCTACCCTCGTATAAATATATTACATAATTTTTAGAGGTTAAACAAGTGTTTAGCCGATTTTTTTAATCGATTGTCTGATTTCTGTCAATTATTATTTAGTGTACCATCAGGCCTTGTTTTAGGGCCTCTACTATTCTTGATACATGTAAATTATCTTCCTGCTTATATTGATCTTGTTACGATAGTTATGTATGTAAATGATATAGGGACACTCAATAAATTATGAGGACGCTCTGAATCAAAGAGAGAAAATAAATAGTAAAGTATTTAATTGGTTTATGTCAAATAAGCTTTCCTTAAATATATGAAAAAATATCAATCTAACGTTTACCTTAAATCATAGCTATGAAGAAATTGGATCGTGCCAATTTTTAGGTCGTAGAGTCGACACTAAGTTCAGCTAGAACGAGCATGAAAGAGAACTTAATTTGAAACTCAGTTACCTACTTACTTCAATTAGAATAATTATTTGCCTTTCTTGCACTATTTGCTGCATACAAAAAATACTGCATATTAATTTATATGTAAGAGCGTGAATCATGCTATTTGAATTTTTTCAGCTTACACTAAAATAGGTAATTGCCAGAAGGTTCCTATATAACATCGAGAGGGAAGGTTTCCAAGAATCTAGATGCTATGTATGTTGCTCTAATTACCATCTCATTACCTATCATATCAACATGAGGTCATCAAATTAATTTTACCATGTTTTGTATATTACAAAGCAATCTACTGTATGAATAAATAAATATTATACTATTTTTATATTCTGAATGTTAGATTTTTGTTAGTACTATTTTAGGCTAATTAAATCAAAGTCAGTTTAGTGGTATTAATAGCTGTGGATTCTATGAAATGATGGCCACGATATTTATTTGTTTATTTCACTCTTAATCATTTATTAATTTCACGTATTAATATCATGCTCGTTTACTGAAAATCTAAGAGGTTTTACCGTGACAAAAAATAGTTTAATTTAACTACGATTAAATAAATTTCTTAAATAATCATAAAAAGGTATATCTCTAAATGAAACTTAATTTTATTATTTGCAGTTTTTGACTAAAAGTCGTTCTAAAATTAGATGCACGATTTACAAGTTGAATATATCGATTTCGCATTCATTGTATTGACAAAAAATCTAACAGAGCTTTAATTAACTCATTTAATTTATTTACTAAAAATCAAGTAAATGAATTCTATAGACTTGTAGGTGTTTCTGTATGGAAGCCATATTTGACTAGGATATTATTCGTCAATTTAACTGGATTTGAATACTGTTTATCGATTTCGCTACGGATAATTTATTACTTACTTATAAACTTGATTTATAAGGATTTCTGTTTGTATGAAGAAAAGGATATACAGGGTTAGGAGAAATTACAAGAACAGTCGATTATTTCAAAAGGTACAGCAAAAAATCTCTTATATAAAAGTTGTATGGCTTTAAAATGTCTACTTATTAATAATAAATTGGAATATACAGGGTGGCCCACAGAATTTTAATGAATTTTAATTTTTCGAAATGGAACATCCCGTATATTACTATTTATTTTGATAGCCCTGTGAATTTTGAACATTTTTATTAACCATGGATTATAATTAAAATTGTATTTCTTAGTTCTTCCAAATTTTTGGATTTGTTCCGACAAATATTATAAATAAAAGAAATATAAGAGCAAAACAAGATTTTTTCTATTCATCTAATTGGGAAGGTGATATCCAAAAATTCTAACTTTCAGAGAAAAATATGTGGGGTCCATAGTCCTGATACCAGGTTAAGTTAATATCGAGAGTTAAATTGTTTATAATAGGAACTATTTATTGCCAAAGGAGTTAGAGATATCATTTACCGGTCATATTTCCCGAGACAAAAAAGGGTTCAGTTAGATGCCCCGCAAACAATCCAGTTCAGACATTAACTCTTTCTGGAAACTGTGTATCCAGTTCTTAATACCAGTTCTAGTTATTTAGTCTCCAGTAACGGTAATTTTGTTTATTGACTATTCCAAATAGTGTAAAGATCTTCAATCTTTCTCGTAATTATTTCACAAAATTTTAGTCATAGTCAACGTCACAAAGTTCTTATACAACATTACTTTGTACGGATTCATTTTCTTGGCATGAAAAATGGTTCTTATAAATTTTTGATTTATGATCCGATACAAGGTGGGTTCTCTGGTATTTTCTTGTATTGAAATGAATGTCCAATCATCAGCAGTAGCACTCCTAGATCTTCCAGATCTTGGTTGTGTTTTTACACTCTCGGTAATTCTGTAAAGCTCTACAGTTCGAAACCTGCATTCTTTTTAAATTTACCTGTCTGGGTGCAAATTGTTATAAATATCATATACCTCCTGATATGATCTCTGTTTATTTTTGTTATACCACTCAAATTAAAAATATCAATTCTCTTTGTTTCAGTAAGCAAAATGCCATGAAGTTTACTTGTTTAATTTGGACGGAACTTAACTTTCAGATTATTTTCAAAGGCCATACCTAATACGTGTAGGTCATGTAACTACGATTTCGTTCCAATAATGCATTGTTATTCGTTATTATTTGAACTATCGATATCTAGGAAACTAATAAAATTAGATATAACGTATGGTTAAGAAAAAATGTTCAACATTGACTGAACCATCTAAATAAATAATTTTTTGTTCTTGTGGACTATGGCCCTTTGACTTAGGCATATGCCATTGAGTCACGACATGTTTGTATTTAACCTAACTATATTTTTGTTTTTTTATCTAAGATAAATTTGTAAATGGCCCAGTATATTTCATATATATCTAGGGATAAGAGATTAGTAATATTGACTGGTAACAATGTATGTTTTTTTATTACATTTAAAAGCATAATTAGTGTGGTTTCTGTTTATGGTCCAACCAATAATTTAAATAATAAGTAATATACGTGGTGTTCCACTTAAAAAAAATATTAATTTTAATTCACCACAATTTTGTGGGCCATCCTGTATATTCTAATTCCTGTATCTTTCTTGAAATTATTACTAAGACTATTATCATGATTAATAATGACCCAGACAGTCAATGTCGTTATTATTAATCTGTAAATAGTCCCCAGCTCAGATTCGTTTGTGATAATGGCGGAATTATAAAATTACTTATTCGAAAGAGTGCAACACTATTTTGGGAACTTTCTTGAAACATGAATAAGATATAGAGTTCTTGTTAGAAGCGAAGGAAAGAAATGTAAAGCAAAATAATAATATAATATATTTATTTACGGTATAACCCCTTTTACATAAAATAAAATAAGAGCAATGTCTATTAAGCGGGCAAGGGATAACCTGATTCGGTTCTGTATGTATCCACACGAAAAGAGAGGTTCGATCGAGTGGTACGCTGTGGGACATGGAAAGTAAGTTGATCCATTAGATTCGGAGAATCCATTATTCCATATAGCAGGTTATAAAGAAAACATAATTCCGATATTTTCCTGCGTTCCTCAAGTGTGGAAATCTTGAAAATGTTCATTATTGCATAATTCTCCAGATGCATGCTGCCATCCAATCTTGCATTCCATGCATCTTAAAAACTTTTTTGCGCCATTTCTAAACGGCTAATATTAGTTTGGGTGAACCTCCGTTCCATACAACAGAGGCGTATTCCAAATGGCAACGTACAAGCGAGCAATAAAAAGTTTTTATACATCCAGCATTCAAATTTTTACTAATATGCCAAACATAACCCCACATCTGTAATTCTTTCTTTCAGTTCTTGTCAAGCTGTACAAACAGTTTGGCTTCTTCAGCCTAATATAATTCGAGACGTAGACTACAACAATTTTTGACCAACTATGAGGCACATTTAGCGTTTCAAAATTCAACTGCTGCAGCGGTGCAATCATCAGTCTGCGCAAATGCATTGTGAACCTTCATCGGTTGACAAGACTTAGGCGCCATTACATATTTATTAAGAATTAAGAATCCCAGCGACTGTGAGTTACGCTTTGTTATTCGCTTTATTAGTGCTAAATGCCTGAAAGTAGCTGACATTCATCATCATATCTGCGAAGTTTGTGGAGAAAACATTACGAGTAATGGTGGAATGGTTAAAACTTTTAAAAACCTTCTGTCATTATTAACAGAACAAACGCGTCACGATTTCTCTTTTTCTATAGTTTAAAAAGTATTTTATATGAAATTGCAAATAGATACCAAAAAAGTTGACGGAGGAGAACAAAACCAAACATTTAGCCATTACGTTGATATTCCTTAAACTGCTGAGGTTGATGATTTTTTAAAGCAAAATAGATTACGCCGGAATCAAAACATCAATTCATGGAATGGCGACATTCAACATTGCCCAATAAAGAAAAATTCAAAAGGACAATTTCAGTGAGGAAAATCATATGTACAGTGTTTTGAAATAGGAAGAGAGTGTTGCTTCTCGACTTTTGCCTCGTGGGGTAACAATAAATTCTGAAAATTCAATAAGAAAAGTGTGTCGAGCAATCCAAAACAAAAGGTGCGGCATTCTGAGTGGAGCAAACCTTTTGCTTTACGACAATGCCTGACAGAACGCAGCCAATTGAACTCAAGGTAACGTCACATCGTTTGGCTGGGAACATCATCCGCCATATAGCATAGATCTAGCGTTTAGTGACCAGCATCCGTTTCTGAATTTGAAACAGCATGAGCCATGATGATGATGATTGCCTCAAAATAACTGTGAATTAGTGGCCATCAAATCATGCGGCAGACTTTTATGATGGCAAACAATTGTTCGATGTGATAAAATGAGTTACTGTATTAGTCGTTATTCATCCAAGAAGAATTTTAAGCATAAACAATCTGATTTGGCTTTA
This sequence comes from Ontholestes murinus, assembly GCA_963969525.1. NCBI lineage: Eukaryota > Metazoa > Arthropoda > Insecta > Coleoptera > Staphylinidae > Ontholestes > Ontholestes murinus. The sequence continues at coordinate 15,913,636 of OZ018397.1, forward strand.
TAATATCTTCTTTAGAAGACAAATCTCTTTGAGAAAAGAGGTGAGACAATTTCGAATGCGAGGGTATTATACCACAGGCACAACTTTTCACACACCAAATTGTAGCTGGAATTAATGCCTTAATTGGCAGTTTACTATATGACATGGTTATTTTTTATGGGTATATCATCAATTACTTGTCTACTACAATCAGTTGGTAGGATATCAGCAAATGCCGACAGCAGAGAATTTATATTGTCATCAATCAAAACGGTGTGCATTTATTCTTACCTGTTCTATTACCTCGGTTTTATTTAAAAGATATCCTTAAAAATTTTAAGTATTTTGTATGATTCCTGAGTATTGTTTTTAAAACCAGAATGGAAAAATTCTTTAAATCATAGTCAATATGCGGCATATTTTGAAGTAAGTGCCGCTAAAAATATTTCATAAACAAGGGAACTTTTTATAACAATTTTAGTTTTACATAAAAGCCTGTACTTTAGCCGACTCTTCCGCATAATTACCACCATAATTAAGGCATTTTTCTACTCTTATATGCTAAATGCAAAATGTGAAATTATTTGCCCATTGAGTGTGAAATAATTAGACTATTTTTTTCAACGAAGTATTATCAATCAAACTCGATGTAACAGTTTTTGTATAATTTTAGATCGCACAGAATTGTTTAACACAACAGTCTACTTTTTACAAGGTCTATTGTTTTCCATATATAGATACTTTCCAAAATACCATAAAATGTTAATAAAGTGAATTTCAGAGTTAACAATGAGTGTAAATTGAAACCAAAAAAAAATATTGTTATGGTCACCCCATCAGAGATAATGGAAGCGGCAGAATTAGCAACTGCAAATTTGTTTCCCACAAAAAGAGCCTATACACTGGATCAAAGATAATTCAGCAATTTTTTTCTTTTGAAGTGTTCTTCTTTCCTACTTTATTGTTGTTCATTGTGAAAATTTATTCTATGCTGCGTATAACAATAAATTTAGAGCACAATATAGATTTTACCAAGTATCCCAAATGATAAATGAATGAATAAAGCGTGCATCAGATGGGTACAAACCAAAACAATCCAAAATTTTGTCGCCACAGCAAGTAAAAGAATTTCTAATATAAGTGCCAAATGTAAGCTGCTTATTAACAACAATATTTATTTTGCAAACCAATTAGCGGACTTACGTGTGGAAGGTCGATTATTGTGCGCCTGCGTTGATTACTAATAGCAATATTAAAAAGGGCTGTATGAATTGTTAATATTAAATTACTATTATTGTAAGTTGGTTTAAGTTTTGGGATAAGGGGAGCTTGTCAACTCATGTTGAGGATCTTAGAACAGCACTTTTAGTATACATTCCACATACAAAAACCAAAACAGAACGTTAGTTTAATATTTGATGCAATTTCTTTAATATTTGTAAGAAATATGTGGATTTTCGTCTTCAGAATCTTGTAAATAATACACGTTTCTTCTTAAGTTATCAACGAGGAAAATGTTCCAAACAGCCCGTTGGGATAAATAAATATGGCAGCCTTGCTAACAAAGTCGCGACATTTTTAAATCTGCCAAATTCGAACTTGTAAACAGGCCATTTGCTAAGACCATCATCGGCAACCATTTTTAGGAACTCCGATGCAAATATTACTGAGTTAAAATAACACGGCGGAAACGGTTATATTGACCATGAATTTAATAATAAAATTTAAACTGCTAATAAAATTGTACGTACTATTGAAAATAATGAAGATAATAAAATGGCACGTAAAAAAATATATGAATCTAAATAAATATTATCAAATAACATTTGATACAATATAAAATATATACTGACATATTTAATTTAAATGTTTCATACTTGAAATATTTACAGCATTGTTTAATAAGTAGCCACCCTCGTTAATAATTTATGTTACACTAATGATTTATTTTTAATTAAACGCCTCTTGTGTAACTAAAAGAATCTATTATGAAATATCTTCACGTACTTAACTTTTCCACGTCACGCTGATTTATTTCACTAATTAAGTGCAATGCTTTAAAACGGCGCGATGAGTCAGTGCAATTAAATCTCCGGCATAAAACTCAAGAACTACATAAAATTAATTTACGAACGTCATTCATTTTATCGTTAAGCCTACCTACGATTACCAGCAGAAATTGATTTCATTGCGATGACGAAACAAGATTAATTCACGCCAATCATTCAGACATATTCATCTCTCTCTTATTCCCTTTATTTCCATTCTTTTCTATTACACTGTAATATGATTTCATTATATTTTTTTTTTAAATTTTGCCTTTAAATTATAAAATATAGTTGCAATTATTAACTATTATTTAATTTTAGTTTTAATATAATAGATTAATGCATTTTAAATAAATTAAGAAAGTGAAAAAATAATGAAATTTACATAATAGTATTAGGTGTAGTTTTTCCAATAGGTGATTTTAATAATATGTACCTCGCGTTGTAAAAGTGTTCTTTGAGATGATTGGTTCATATATTGGAGGTTAGAATGGATGAAGAATGTATGGTAAATTTTGGGGAAAGGAAACCAAACTAACAGTCGGGTATATGGTTGTTAGCGGATTGAAGGAGTTGAGGATTAGGATCAGAAATCAGGTTTGTAAATGCAGATTGCAATACTCCATTAAGTGGGGAAAATTGATGGGAATAGCTCTAATTATATATCTACAATATCAACATATGGGAGAGATTTTTTAAGAAGTAGACAAGGAATTTTTTTTTAGGACATGGGACAAGAATTTTTGAGAGAGTGCAGTTATATATAGTAATCTGTTTCATCTATAGAATCGTCGATTAGATAATATTGATAATAATTATTATTTATTTATGTATACCTTCAATATACAATGTTATCTTACAAATTAATTGAAAAACGTAGTAAAAACTAAAATGAACATGCTTAATTTTATAGTAAGAGAATAATTTATTTAACAAATTGTACTAAATTACAGTTAAAGTTATCAACAGAAAATAGAACATTTTTATATAAACGCATCATAGAGTTTATAGGCGAGTAAAAATTAAAGTTAGTGTTGCACAAATTACATAAAAATATGAGTTTCTAGTTGAAAATCTTGGCACAAAAACATATATTGGCATCAATAAATTGGCACCATCAATATGTATTATCTAATGTAGACATTTCAATGAGATTATGTCACGTCTAGAAGCTAAAGACTTAAAGTTAAACATTGACATTAATTCAATATAACCTATTGTATTACAAGGATACTATGAATACTTCTTAGAATAAAAAAATGTAACTAATATTTTTTGTACCCGTCCCAACAATTGTAAATGTATTGCATACTTAGGTGACCAACCTGCAGTACAATATTCAAATTTAGGACGCACATAAGATGCACACAATTTTATTATTGTATGTATATCATGAAATGGTTCACTAATACGCCGAATAAATACTAACATTTTCAGGGCATCTTTATGTACAGCTTAAAAAGGACAAATTTTTGTCAAATCAGACTCCCAGATATTTTACTGCATTAATCTTTTGAAGCCTAATAATAATAATAATAAATAAATTTATTTCCTAACAGAAAAACTAAAACAAGAAAATTCATAACTTATAATACTGTATACAACTTATAAATAATATAATATTACATAATTCCGTAATGATTCTATTATAACTAAGGATAGCGATTGAATGTAATCTCATGCATATTACCTAGGCGATAATTAAATACAACACAAGACAAAGTTCTGGAAAAAGACATATACTTACATTTGGTTATGTTGAGTGGAAGTTTATTGTTAATACTCCACTTGTGGATCAAGTTTAGATCCTCTTATAGTACACGGCAATCATCTACAACATTTTTGCTTATAAAAACTTTCATGTTATCCACATAGAATCGGAAACTTCGTTCTCCAACTCGAGGTATTCCAGGCTCTAACGTTCCTCTGATAAGTAAGTTCTGCACCAACTACAGGATATTGTTTCGCGTAGGAACAGGACCGGGCCTTCCAACATTGAATTGGCTTTATAAAAAATGTATCTTTTTGAATTAATATAAGTATGCATAATTAGTTACGTATTTGTATTATAATAAAATGAAAAACTAAGAGGTGGGTGGTGATTATGTACCTTAGTAATAGGCACATCACTCTAGAAACTACACTGAATGTTTTAGTAGTTAGAATAAGGGCTAATAGTTTATTACTTATATTAAATCTAGTGATATAAACTTCCTGTAAAATCTTGGTGGCCAAATGGCTGATGTAAAGAATAAGATTGCAACTTAATGATATTTATTTACACGTAAATACAAGTGAGTACAGACTCTAGCAGCCCGATTTATAACGTAATTTTCGCACTGCCGTTACCGAAGTATATTATCAAGTGTTTTAGTTCGGCCTCTCTGGTGCTTATCTAAGGGAAGAGACGCTCCGCACTCGCGCAGGCGTGGTGTTAGTTCGGCCTCTACTCGTGCTTATCTAAGGAACGAGACGCTCCGCACTCGCGCAGGCGTGGTGTTAACATGCCGCCCCCTTGAAAGACAGTGATCTTTCAATAGTGAAAGTTTTTTAAAAAAGGGTTGCGGCTAGATGCACGGTAGTGATCATGGCCACTATTATGATATTATACAAACAAAACACATATACAATATATACAATAATATGGAGCAACAAAAAATGCAATTTGTATTCATTTACAATGTTCGAATCGATATAAAGTTCTAATTAGATTCGACGGATTGTTCACGCTCGATCGGTAAAACGCACACTTTGCATACCGCTCGCTTAAGAGGAGTCCTACCGCTCGAACGCACGGCGAATTTTGCTCAAAAACCGGATTGGGGCCTGACTCCTAGTGACTTTATATTATAAAATAAAATGTTTAAAAAAATATGACACCATAATGAAGGTGTGTTCTACAGATAGAAGAGTTATTTTTTTTAAATACCACCCCTTTATGTAAAAAAAATAATAAACAGCCAAGACTAATATTATCATTTTGTAGGTTTTTAACATTTTTTTACAGCAAAACCACAACTCGTACAAAATATTTACTCCTTTAAAATATAGTTCATACTTTTCTTATTGCGCACCTAAATTTTCATTAAATTCTGTCGAGAAATAACATAATAATTCGTCAGGGCAATTGTTGTGTTTTCATTAATCCCGGAGTGAGAAATTACACGGATGTCCCTACTCTTACACCACGGGATCCCCACCTTCGCCGCCCGGCCAGACCCTTCAGCCAATGCCACTTGATAATTATTATCGGTTGATCTACAGAAAATATATATTATACAGGGTCCTGCAACAGTGCGTCAGGCTTTCCTAGCGCCTTTCTCGTAAGAGATAGAAAAAAATGTTTCGTATAAAAATTTATTGATTTAAAAATCTCTATGCCGTAAAATTATTTTCAAATATACAGGGTGTCCCAATTTTGCGGTATAACAAAAGAAAGAATTTTTTTAAATGGAACACCCTGTATATTCTTTCATTTTCTAATTTGGATAATATTTTATAACTTGAACCTTTTTTTGGTTTTTAATTTCGATATGGCATTTCCGAGTTATTGACGTTTTTCTGAAAAAAATGTAAAAAGCAAAGTTTCACAAAAAAAATATTCTGATGTTCTATTTAAAATTTAAGAAATGTTCTTTTTCCTGGGGTTGGTCATAAGTACTGTTTAGGTACCAGTGTTAAAAATTTTCACTTTTGAGGAATCCTGCCTTTGTGTCAGACACGCCATTTTCTAAAATTTCAAATTGTCGTAACTCTTGTTTTTTAAAAGGAATCATATATTTTTTTAAATTTTATATTATTCTGCATCTAATTTCCTACACAAAATATCAAGCATACCCTATACCTAAAATTGATATTTTTCAAGATATAAAAGGATTTATATTTCAAACGGTTCTTGAATACGAATTTGTTTTTGAATAGATAGCTATGACTGAAAAAAAATGCATCTGTCAATTAAACAATTCAATTTTCGAGAAGAATTAATTAATGTGATATATGCTACTGGAGAAGGTGGAATTAATTGTTTTCAAGGCTAAAGAATTTATGCTCAGCGCTACCCAGATGGGCGAAAACAATTATTTTTCTTATTATTCGATTAGATTAGAAAGAAATGCCAAACTTTGCAAATAATAATATGTGTAAACCCCATAGTTATTGAGATATTTAATAGTTTTCATAAAAATAACCATTTAATTATACATACTTCCATGTACGTAGTTGATCATGCTGAGGCAAAATTACTAACAAAATGCAAGTAAGTGTCAATGTGAGATAAACAGAAACAGATAATACGATTCATTATTTTATTCCAAAGCCGGGAAAGATAACAAAATTATTTACTACAGTAAATGTTCAAAATGTCTTCAATTTTCATTTAGGCACAAATTAAAAGACCTTTCAACAATTCGTTGATGCATATTCATTGGTGCTGTTGGTGGTTCCTTAAAAAACAATCTAGCAGGCCATTTGGTGGATCCATTCCTACCAATCCACTGGTTGGGAAAAATCAAATGCCCTCACGTCTTGCGAAAATTGGACAGGTGCTCCGTCTTGTTAAAACCATACCCTGTTTCTTGTTAGTTAGGGTATATTAGCTAACGTTCCGGGTAATTCAATTCAGGAAGTGCAAATACATAGGCCTATTGAGATGGCCCTCGAAGAAATGTGGACCTACTACATGGTTTCCAAAAATTCCGCCCCAGACATTCAAAGACCGTCGACACTGATGATCAACTTGTCTCATAACATGCGGATTATCAGTTGAATAATAGTGAAAATTGCCTGTTGACAGATGCGTTGTTATGGGATGTCCTGAATTTCCTGTCTTCCCTAGATCCAAATTCGGAATGAAATTGAAAATCAGTATTACTCAGTTCTTGATGAAGCTGAATATGGTATGCATGATATCGATTTTTCTTCAGAATGCTTTGTACTGACTTCTCGCTTATGCCAGTTCCTTCACCAATGTCTTTTTGGTTTACGTTGGGATGCTCAGTTGCTGTTAATAGCACTAAAAGTTGGTTTTCCTCGTTGATAATAGGCTTTCTTCTTTCTTGTTTTTTGTACTTCACACTTCCCATTTCAATAAATCTATTGAGTAAGTTCCTAAAACATTTCTCCTCCGTTCACCCTTTTCAAAATCCATGATGATAATTTGCTGTCTACTTATACCGCGAAACGGAGAGAATCAATTTGCAGCAAATATCAGAGAGATTTACATGTCAAACTAATTGTTTAATTGACAGATGCATATTTTCAGTCATGGCTATCTATTCAAAAACAAATTCGTATTCAAGGACCGTTTGAAATATACATTCTTTTATATCTTTAAAAATATCAATTTTAGGTATAGGGTATACTTAATATTTTTTGTAGGAAATTAGAAGCAGAATAATATAAAATTTAAAAAAATATATGATTCCATTTAAAAAAAAAGAGTTACGACATTTTGAAATTTTAGAAAATGGCGTGTCTGATTCAAAGGCAGGGTTCCTCCAAAGTGAAAATTTTTAACACTGGTACATAAAGAGTACTTATGACCAACCATAGGAAAAAGAAAAATTCTTAAATTTTAAATGGAACATCAGAATCATTTTTTTGTGAACCTCCGCTTTTTACATTTTTTTCAGAAAAACGTCAATAACTCGGAAATGCCATATCGAAATTAAAAACCAGAAAAAGGTTCAAGTTATAAAATATTATCCAAATTAGAAAATGAAAAAATATACAGGGTGTTCCATTTAAAAAAATGTTTACTTTTGTTATACCGCAAAATTGGGACACCCTGTAAAAATAATTTTACGGCATAGAGATTTTTAAATCAATAAATTTTTATACGAAATATTTTTTTCTTTCTCTTACGTGAAAGGCGCTAGGAAAGCCTGACGCACTGTTGCAGGACCCTGTATATGCGTAATAAGCCGTACTTACAATTATAGTTATATTTAAAACCTCATCTACGCTTTTTCAATACTTGTTTCTTAGAGATATCTGGTGAAGTGCTAAGTGTAATTTTCTATTTGAAAGGTAAGATATTTATTTTCTTTTATGTATATATACCGGGTGCTGAATTGGTTTGGTATACATAGGAATTTAACATGTAATATCACATTTATGCATTTTCCTGCTGCCCAGATCATTTTAGAGAAAAAGTAAAAGAATTAAAATTTCATTTTATTTCCTATCGATGTGTTACTGGAAAATTTAGTCATATCAATCTGTGGAGGATCATAAACTAGTTGTTATTGAAACATTTAATTCAATTTACATGAGAATAGTCAAAAAGCCATAAATTCAATTTTAGAAAGATATAATTTATGTCATAATAGTATTAATAGTGGACTCTTTGACTATATTTTTTAATATTAAAATTTCTCTCCCATTGATATATTGATAATTACAGAATGACTTTATGCAGTTCTTTCATTATGATTTATCTCTGTCAAACTAATGATTACAATATTGCTGATATTATAAATAACTGCAATTGTTTTACTTTCATCTTTTTCATGGCTACCCATTTTTTATTTATAATAAAATTTTAAATGACTATAACTCACTCATTTTTAGAAATAACTATGTCGTATGCCATATTGGATTAAAGAGAAAAAAATTACTTTTTGAATGAGGTCACAGCCAACTATGGTTTCCATTTAAAAAAATGTAAGTTTGCGTCATATCTCGGAAAATAATAGCGATAAAAATTTTCTGATTATGTTTTATTAATCTGCATAAAATTATCTAAAACTTTGTCCTTTACAGTTTTTTTCTACCTGTTATAAAAACCGAGATATATTGATTTGAAAAAATTGACACTTTTTACTTTTTTTAAAATATCTAGTTACCCTTGACTTTTTTGAAAACTTTGAAAGTGGAATTTTATTCGTCTCGTAAATCTACACTTCTTTCCCCATTTAACCGTTTCTCTATCTCTTATAGTTTCCGAGATCCCCATAGAGAACATCGAAAAAAACTCACCCTGTATATATTAAGTATAATTTAAGAATTTAAATTAAAAAACGCGAAACCCGCGCATTTTGTTTAGTGAATGAGATGGGCAAACCAAATGCAGCCAGAAGGAAGGTTAGTGCAAAGGGGAAGAAGAGCAGCAATACACAGTTGTTAGCTGGAAAGTTAAACAAATTTTCCATGGGGATCGTATCGAATATTATCGACAATATCGAAAGCAATCAAGAAGAAAAGGAACAAAACGTTTGTGGAATTCGTTTTGGTAAGTAATCTCTATGGTTTTTAAATCGCGGAACATCTTACTTTTGAATTGAAAAAATTAAAAACTAAACGCTCCTCAAATCTTGATTAAATGTTTTTCTAATCACACAAATGTAATGAAACCGCAAATATTTAGATTAATTTTACTACTATAAAGTACAACTATAAATAAAAAATGTTATATTCACAAGAGTAGTAATATAATTTTTTCTTGTAGAGAACAATCAGACTGACCACATTTCAAATAAGGATACCCTTGATTGCTTACATAACATTCAACCCCGACCTGGTACAACTGTCGACTTCCTGGCGAATGCTAATCAACATGGTCCTAGTACAAGTAAGGACGACTTCATTCCGTTTGACGATATTTCGAGTGTCAGCAGCGATTTATTGGAGGTGACTCAACAATCAAATGATGCATTTCTACCAATGGAGGATAATCATCTTTCTTCAAGTATCAGTAGCGACCTTGAATTAATTCCTCAACGTCAACCTGGTTCAAGCATAGGTAACAAAAAAGGCAACATTTATGAAGCAATAAATTTAGAAGATAGAAGAATAATTGATATTCAAATGTATCACAATCAACTAGTTCAGATTGCAAGTCATGGAGAAAAGTATGGTTGCAATTTAAAAAATCTCACTTTTTTTAAAGAAATAAAAAAAGGGCTAACATCAACATTCCATTTACATTGTAATATGTGCAATGAGAATTTTGTATTGCATACTTCCAAAGACAATTTTGTTAACAACGACGCAGTTCAGGGCGCAATGAGCATTGGTTGTGGATTTTATAATATGGAAGAGTTATTTTCCGTCAAGTACTTTACAGGCCTATACTACTTTATGGAGAGAGACATGGACACTAGATCAAAGGCAAAAATCAAAAATACAAGCGAGTGAAATGAGATTTTTAAGAAAAGTGGAAGGAATAACAATCATGAACAGAATACGAAATGAAGAGATAAGGAAAAGACTGGGAATAGAAGACATTAACAAAGTAATAGAAAAGAAACAGCTGGAATGGTATGGACATCTAATAAGAATGAAAGAAGGAACACAAACTAAAGTAATATGGAAAACCAAGACAGAAAGCAGGAGAGGAAGAGGAAGACCAAACAAAACATGGGATAACAGAATTACAGAAATAATGACTAAATATAAAATAGATATAAACACAACCAAAGAAACGGCTAAAAATCGGAAGAAATGGAAAGAAATAATAAAAAGATTATAAGAGAAATAATCTCGACACCCGTAAGGGTATAAGAGATGTAAAAAGATTATATATATATATATATATTTTCCGTCATTAAAGTGCCATTTGTGTCAAGTACTTTATATAACAAATGTCATAATTTTGTAAGCGATGGATGGGAAAAAGCATCCGTTATTGAAATGTCGAAAGCGGCAAAACAAGAAGCAGATTATGCAAGAGAGGTAGGAAATGTTGATAAGGACGGAGTTCCTCTGGTGACTGTAGTTGCGGATGGTTGCTGGAATAAACGTTCTTATAAACAAAATTATAGTTCATTGTCAGGGGCCGCAGCTATAGTAGGGTACAAGTTTGGTAAAATATTGTACCTCGCAGTAAAAAATAAATATTGCTGCATTTGTTTAAAGACTCCCAACAAAGAGCACGTGTGCTATAAAAATTATGAGGGCAGTTCAACCGGAATGGAATCGCAAATTTTGGTAGAAGGTTTTAAATCTAGTGAAAAAATGCATGGCATTAGATATGCCACAATGATTGCTGATGGTGACAGTAGCACTTATAAAAAAATACTAGAAGCACGGCCCTACAAAAATTTAACAGTGGTAAAAATTGAATGTTATAACCATCTCCTTAGAAATTTTTCTAATAAATTAAAGGTCTTATCAAAAGAGACCCGATTCCCAATAAAATATCGTAAAATTATTGCTCAATCCATTTTACGATTTCGTCGGGCAATTGTTGGAGCGATTGACTTTAGAAATAATTCACATGCGGAAAATAAAGTGTTGTTTCTAAAATCAGATATTGACAATACTATACATCAATCTGTCAATAGTAATATTGTAGAGCAGTTTCACTCGATTGTCGCAAAATTTGTGGGGGGTAAACGTATAAATTATTCCCGAAAAAGGTCTTATAAAGCACGTTGTCACGGCGCAGCTGTTTCTTTTAACACAAATATGCCTCACACAATCTTTTACCGAACTATGTACAACAGAAGTCCAAGTAATTTAATAAAACGTATGGAAGCACGGCGTTTAAAAAGGGCAAATTTATTAAAGACGCTAAGGTCTGTTCGAGGTGTAAGAATAGTAAGGGCAACAAAAGATAAAGACACAGATCAACATTACGGTGAAAATTGTATTACAAGTGATTTAGACCGAGACATCATGGAACAAGAAAAAAAAAAAAATTTGAACAATTTGCAGAGAACTGACCAAGAGGGAGCAGAAGTCGAACGTTCTACTATCTTACAATCCGAAAGCGGCTATTGGCTTGAGACCAGAAGAAAATTATTAACAGCATCCTCTTTTTTTTTCGGTTTGTTCAAGAAAAGATACAACATCATGTGCAAATTTAGTGAAACAACTAATTTACAATTTTCAAAAGCCAATAAGGTCAAAAGCTATCGACCATGGCAAAAACAATGAGTCGATTGCAATACAACAGTTAGAGGACCAAGAAAATATTTCAATTGAAAAATGTGGCCTCTATATTCATAACAATATACCATATCTTGGAGCAACACCTGATGGTGTTGTAGGAGATAGCTTAGTGATAGAAATCAAGTGTCCCTATGCTGCTTACAATATGCACCCCGAAGAGGGAATAATAAACAAAAAAATTACGTTCTGGAAATTTGACAATACATCTAATGTGTTTACCATAAATAGAGGACATAAATGGTATTATCAGATTCAAGGGCAATTGGAAGTAACCAACAGAAAAGGATGCATTTTTCTTGTTTGGACAGGGCATAATTTCCCTCTAAAAGTGTAAAAGTGGAATATATAAGGCGGGACAGACATTTTTGGCAACAAAAAATGAAATTGAAATTAATTCGGTTCTACGAAGAATGTTTGTTGCCAGAATTAGTAGACCCCCGCCACATCCGTCAGTTAGCCATCAGAGAGCCAAAATTTATTTTAGAGGCTCAGCAAATAAAGAAAAATAAATAGTGGTAATTAAACTCTAAATTTGGAAAATTTATAATTTCTTGGAAATAGTAAACCATATAGATGGTGACAACAAGTTTACATGGTTTATACATTATAAATTATCTCAGAGTAACGACCACAGGTATTTATACCCTCTGTTTTTATTTAAATAATGTAACATTTTAATTGTAGAAAAAAATTATATTTCTAAAAGTTTTAAAATATTAAATAAATAAAAATTCGATTTTGTCTTATGTTTTATTATTTATTTTTATTATTTACCAAACGTTATCTATAAATTTTTTGCACAATAGGGATTAATATTTGAACAATTTTTAAACTCTTTCAAATATTTTCATGGACAAAATAGGTATATGTATTTACTTCTCAACTAATTATTCTTTATTACAATTGATTGGTTTCGGAACATATTTAATGTACGACCGGTAAATTTATTACGAAATAAATTGTAGATTTCTTGAATCACTTTCCCATTTATTACTTGGTGAAATATTTTGAACTATTATTAATGAAGGTTTAAATTAAATTACAATTGGTTTGTTTCACATTTTTTTGTGAAACAAACCAAGTGTAATTAAATTTAAACCTTCATTAGTAAAAGTTGTAGATGATTTTATCAGGTAAATAAAGAAAGTAGAACATTATGTTTGCATTTACTTATATACATAATTATCATGATTACATGTATCTACTTTCCAAATCATGATAGTTTCTTGCAGTTTATTGCTATTTAGTAAATAAATCAAATTCAAAGTTTTTTTTAGTTAAGTAATAGAAATTTCAAACGTTTCTGTACAAGTAAATACTTTTTACTTCACACATCATTATAGTTTATTGTAATGTTGTAATCTATTATTTTACTTTACACGTGAAATAATGAAATAATTCACTGCGTTTGCATTTCACCAGAATTGTATAATGATAGATTATTCAAGATTATTTTAATACGATATAAACATTTGTTTATGAAAATAAACGAGAATTCCATCGAACACAAAGCAAAACCTATACGATGCGTGATTTAATAATTTTAAAGTGTGTCGACAAGTGTATATATTATGTTTTTTCTTATGCGAGCTCTGGATCATATTTCAGTTGTAGCGCGATCGGTTTGGAAGGGGATAGTTCGCGCAAAGCAATACGGTTCTAATTGGTTGGCCCCTGAGAGGAGAAATTTGGTAGTAGTGGGAGATTACCCCGCTTTTAGTGCCGTGATTTTTAATGCGTACGCGATACGATTCCTCTTAAAAATGCCACTTGTGGTTTTCACAGACACTACACGCACTTCGCCATCTTCGCCGGGATGTAACGCGATGATTCTTCCCATTGTCCAACGAAGCGGTGGCAGGTTGTCGTCTTTAAGGATGATCATGTCGCCTACTACGACTCCTGGTGCTTGTGCTGAGGCTTCCTTCGAGCGTTTCCACTTAGTCCGTACCTGCAGTTGCGACAGGTACTCCCGGGACCACCTCCTCCAAAAGTCTCCGCGGATCCTTTGCATTAACTGCCAACGGGACAGTCGACCCATCGTAATATGTTTCAAGTCAGGACTTGGAATATCCGTCAGTGGTTGTCCTATTAAAAGGTGGCCGGGGGATAGATAGGATAAATCATTTGGGTCAGTACTGATTGGAGTTATCGGACGGGAGTTAACAATGGCTTCAATTTGTGTAAAAATGGTTGAAAGTTCTTCAAATGTAACCTTTGTTTCCCCTACTATTTTATACAGATGCCTTTTGGCAATTTTAATTGACGCTTCCCAAAGACCCCCCATATGAGGAGCTCGCGGAGGTATAAAATGCCAATTTATTCCCTGGCTGCTACATTCACACCCAAGTCTTTGTATGTTTTTTTGGTTGTCAAAAAAGGTTTTTAATTTTTGAAGTTCGATGTTTGCGCCGACGAAATTTGTACCGTTATCGGAGACGGGCGATAAATCGTCGCAGTGCACCGATGAAAGCTTCAGCAGTTAGATCACTAACGACCTCAATATGTACTGCCTTTGTACACATACAAATAAATAAGGCGGCGTACGCCTTCACGGTTTTACTTTTGCGGATGCCCTCCTTTATGTAAAAGGGACCGCAATAATCCACCCCACAGGTAGTAAATGGTTTATTAATTGTCACCCGTGGAGCTGGCAAATTGCCCATTATTGGCTGTTGTGACCTTGGCTCGGTTTTAAAACAGATTATGCACCTGCGAATGACATCTTTAACACAATTTTTGCTATCAATTGGCCAATAGTTTTGTCTTACGGCTGCTAATGTAGATTGAACACCTGCATGCATATTAGTTATATGCGCGTCAGTGATAATTAATGTTGTCAAGTGCATTAATCTCCCACCAACTCGCATTATGCCATCACTGTCAATAAATGGGTTAAGGTTTAATAATTTGCTTTTCCTAACCACGACCTTATGTGACGCTAAATCTGCCAATTCCTCAGAAAAACATTCTTTTTGAACAATTTTTATTAACACTAATTGTGCTTTCTGCAATTCACTGACGCTTAATAGGTCAGTGGACTTATTTTGTGGAAATTTACAATTTGATTTAAATCTAAGACATAATGCTATAACACGAACTAATTTTTTCCAATTATTATATTTATCAAATATGTTGTTTACAGTAGTTGCTATATGCACATAACTATTTTGTTTAATTTCAAGTAAACAATCTTAATCAATGGTTTTACAAAAATTAGGCACTAAATGTTCATGTTTTTTAAGAAAAGACGGTCCATTCCACCATTAATAGTGATGGGAGCATTCCCCGTGACAATGATTTGACGTAGGACCATTCCATTTATTTAATAAGAATCCGCCCCCTTTTAGAATTTGTATGATGTTATTACGTAAAATTATGGCATCTTCTAATGAATCTGACCCGGTAAGCAAATCATCCATGTAAAAATCGCGTTTTATAGCAGTAGCCGCATTTGGAAGGTCGTGTTTAGCCTCTTCTGCTAATTGTTGTAGACATCGAACCGCTAAAAACGATGCCGGGGCAGTCCCATAGGTGACCGTTTTTAGTTCAAAATATTTTAATGGGTCACCTTTGTTTTCGCGCCATACAATTCTTTGAAAATTCCTGTCACTCGGATCAATTAATACTTGGCGGTACATTTTTGTAATATCCGCGGTAAAAGCAATTAGAAATGTGCGAAAACGAAGCAAAACACTAAATAAATCGTCTTGTAATGTGGGACCATTTAACAAGATGTCGTTAAGCGATTTACCATTTGATTTCGCGGATGCATCGAATACAACGCGCAATTTTGTCGTTATTGAATCATGTTTGACAACCGCGTGGTGTGGTAAGTAAAAATGAGGTATATCATGTTCAGGATTAATTTCACACATGTGTCCTAGCTCGTTATACTCATTAATAAATTTCGAGTATTCTTTTTTCAATTCAGGGTTCCGTTTGAACCGCGTTTCGAGGTGATAAAATCGTTTTATGGCAGTAAATTTTGAGTCACCCAGGTCAAGTGGGGAACCCTTAAAGGGAAGTGCAACCATAAATCTACCCTCGTCTGTCCTTTTCACGTTATCTGAGAAATGTTTTTCGCATTCAATTTCGGCCGGAGCCAACGTCTTCATTGCATCTGGCTGTACTGATTCTAATTCCCAGAAACGCTGTAAATCAAGCATCGCAGCGTGACAAACAGTTGTCTTTTTTCCGGTCACTTTCGGAATGTTACCCCCTATTATCCATCCCAGATGAGTTTTCGAGAGTATTGCCCCCGGGACGCCTGCACTTTTTCTACCCGTACAAAACAGGTCCCAATAAATTTCCACGCCTAGCAAGCCATCAACTGGTCTCGATTTTTCAAAATTAGAGTCGGCTAATTGACAATTTTTGGAAATTTTTAACTGTTTCCTGTCTATGTTTTGACTAGGTTGTAATCCTGTCACATTGGGTACAATATAAAATTCACCTTTATTGTGATAATTGTTGTAACGCGACTTAAATTTGATTTCCATTTTATGCATTGCCTTGGAGATCGAGCCATTAACACCTTCAATTGTGAGATTATCCTCAATCGTGTTTAATTTTAGTTGATTTGCAAATTCCTCAGTTATAAAATTTGATTGACTACCCGAGTCTAATAAAAATCTCCCCTGAATGAATTTATTATCATTATTAAGTACGTCAATCACCGCTGTTGATAATAACGCTACTGACACATGATTTGCGACATTGACTGATGAACGACCTTCACCTGGATTATTAACCGGTGCCTTATCATTATGTGATGCACTTTTATGCAACATAGTATGATGTTTTAATTTACAAATTTTGCATGGATTTGCATAACATTTTTGTGCTGAATGATTGCCTAATTTCAAACAATTTGAACATAATCCTTTGTTCTTGACAAATTTAATTTTGTTTTCGACATTCATATTTTTGAATTTACTGCAACCGTATAAATCGTGGTTATCATTACAATAATGACATGTTTTGATTTTAATAAAATTATTTTGAGAGCTAGTAGCCTCCCCTATCAAATTGTTTGTTAACTCTAAAGAGTCACATTTGTTTTGAACAAATGTGCACAAATCCTCAATTTTAGGAAATGTCTTTTTGTCTAATGTGCGTTCAAATTCCATGGATGTTTTTTTATCAATTTTGTTTAAAATCAAAAATACCATAAAATCTTCGAAAAGATTTTCCTCTGTTCGATCTAACGCTTTTAACGCGCGAATATGTTTTCTAACACCGCTAATAATTTCTTTTAATTTAATGAAATTTTCTGTTTCCGTATTTGGTGAATTAAAAATTGCACCAATATGTTTATTACTTATTTTTCTTAAATTGTCGTAAGTTTCAACTAACATTTTCCATGCCGTATCATAATTCGCGTCGCAAACATCGAACGAGTTAATTAATTCAGCTGCCTCGCCCTTTAAGGCCGAAATTAAGTAATGAAATTTTTTAAAAATATTTTTAATTTTGCTGTTTTCATGAACCAATGACTTGAATGTATTAAAAAATGGCATCCAGTGTTCAAAATTGCCATCAAACTCCGGAAGCATAATTTGAGGCAGTTTTAGCTCTGCGTTTGATTCAAAATGGGCCGTCGCCGGTGACACTTTATTTCGTTTACGCGTTTCATTATCAATTAATGCAGATGCAGTGGCATAAACATTGTCAAATTTTGCTTCGAACTCAGTTATTTCATCTACTGCGCCTTCCTTGGGATTTTCTATTTCTTCAATATCGGTTTGAATGTTAATAAAATCATTTAAAACCCCACTAATGTCCTGAGTTTTATTTTTTAATGCGTAAAAATTTATATTGTCGATATCTATTTCCCCGATATATGTTTCAAATCGCGTCAATTTACCCTTTATAATTGCCCGCTGTTTTTTCAATTCACTAATATTAGCCATTGTTAAACTATTAAGGAAAGGAAAAAAATAGGAATACGACCTTATTGCCTTCTGCTTCTTGTAAATGCTTCTTCCAGTGATGTGGATTGGCTTCTTCTTCTTCCGGTTCGCGAACACCAATAATTTTCGGTTTCTACGTCCGTTATGATTAAATTTTTGAGTCTATTGCCAGTGGTAATTATTTATACCAGACGATGTACTTCACCTCGCGATTGCAAATATTTCGTGAACGATCACTAACACTGTTTTCAAATTCGACTCGAAGGACCATGTAAAATCTTGGTGGCCAAATGGCTGATGTAAAGAATAAGATTGCAACTTAATGATATTTATTTACACGTAAATACAAGTGAGTACAGACTCTAGCAGCCCGATTTATAACGTAATTTTCGCACTGCCGTTACCGAAGTATATTTTCAAGTGTTTTAGTTCGGCCTCTCTGGTGCTTATCTAAGGGAAGAGACGCTCCGCACTCGCGCAGGCGTGGTGTTAACACTTCCTTTCCTAATGATTTTATTAATTTTGAATATTAAAGGCACCACAAATAAAATTGATTTATTTTGGCTTAAGATATCATCTAGCTCATTAAATAAATTGATATATGACTCTACCGTCCCTCCTGCCAGCTCTATCACATCTAGAACTATTATAAAAGTCAGGTAATACTTTAGACTCCATATTATCGTCTCTTAGTCATGTTGCACTAAACATTAGTATATCAAAGCTACTAGCAAGAACATCATTATAGAAAATATTAGTTTTAGTAAGAAGACCACGAACATTTTGATAATAAACGTTAATTTCGTTAGTTCGATCACTTTTAACAGCAATATTTTAGAATTTTTTAGTAGCTTTTAAACATCCAGAGCCTCGAAAAATCTTTTTCATTTCATTCTCGCAATTAAGTATAATTTTTATTGGCCTGCATTTGTTGTTGATCTTAGTTCTTAGTTTGTTTTGGGGGTTAAAGTTATAGATCCTAGAATATTTTTCACAACTACGTCAGCATAATATGCATTAAATCACATAAAATTAAATATATAAGTCCTTAGTTGTTTCAAAAGTGGTTTGTTTTTGTAGTCTTAATAAGACTCATTTGTTGTAGATTTTACGAAATATTTTCGTGTTTTTTCTAATTATCACATAAAATTATGTTATTTGCCCTCTTGGCTCTTTCCATAATTTCATGAGTAATTCGCTTATTGTCAAGTTTATTTTCAGCTATTTGCTTCTCAAATTTTAATTTTTATAAGTTATTGGGGAGAAAGGGTGTTTTATCAAATGAATTGAACCAGTCAGTTAAGGTATTATAAAAGTCATTAACGTATTCGTGGCTGTATGCTTTTTGAAATGTATCCTGCAAATGCATTCGCTATTGATATATGATCAGTCAGAATTTTACCGTCAATTGGGTCTGCAATATTCGGAATTTTATCAGATTTCTTATATTTAGAGAGCTTTATTAATTCGTTCCTCTAGGTTTTTATTACCCGTTTTTCTAGCATGCTTCCAACTATGTACGTTTTTTGTGTTCTGATATTTGTAATTTATTGTTTATGTTCTTTAAAATGTTGCTTTAATTTTTAATTGAACTGTCTATTATAGTCTCTTATATTTCAGCAGTTTAGTCGATGTTATGTCATTGATGATGGTTTTTATATTGCAGCTCTGGTAGTGATGGATGTATTCCGGAGATGATTGGGATTGAGTATTAAAATAAAACTGTCCGAAACTAGGTCTGGATTTAATTTTATGGAGTGAATTAGATAGGAATTATTGAATTTGATGAAATTTTCTTCTATTAGCGTTAAAGTCACCAATTATAAAAACTGTATCGCCGATAGATGAATGTGGATTGATGTAGGCTAAGAAGACATGAATGACATTAGTCGTTTGTAGGCGATAATGGAGACAATTATTAATTTGGTTATTAATACAGGGTGATTTGGCTTCTTCATATGGTAAGAAGCTATAGAACCTCCTTGTTGTTTTTCATTTGCAATTGTAGAAGGAATTTGTATACTATTCCAGTTAGTGAAATTAAGTTTCTGTAGTTTTTGTTTCAACGAGGAAGTTTATGTGGATTATAAATATGAATTAAAGGGAATTGATGTTGGAATAAAGGATACGTATATTAGCCATTATTTACTTGCACATTACCAGTGTATATACCATTGGTAGGAAGGACGGTGGGGATGACATCGGACAATTTTAGGTCGAATATTACGATAAACATGCGATTGCCATCAATATCAAACGATTCAAAGAACCTTCTTCTGAGTTTTTTTAGAAGTTCAATGCAACAGTTAAGGGCCTGCTTATTTATGTGGCGTATGTGTCGAGAATGTAGTCATTTAATGAAAATAGTTTATGAACTTATATATGTTTCGTTACTGACCTATACATGTCTGCACTTTTTTTGTTAGTTAAATGTATCTTAACGTTGGGGATTTCCTCGATTTTTGACCATGCTGCGTATCCCTCTTCCTTGCACCTAGTACATCTCTCTGAGAGAGATGTGGTGCATGTAGACGTGGAATATGTTCCTCCACAATTCGAGCATTTTCCTCTACAGCTTTCATTGTATTTTAATTTAAACAATATCCTGATAGACTTTTTTGAATTATGAATGCTTTATTTACATAAGATAAGCTTCCCCGCAGGACGAGCCCATATTTTAAGTATGACTCGATATTTACCTCATAAATGAGTTTCTCGATTTCAGCATTTGTCTTGTTTATAAGAAATCGTAGACTATAACATGAACTGCTTATTTTACTGCACAATGTGTTAATATGTACTGAGAATGTTAAGATTTCATCTAAGATAACTCCTAAAGATTTTACATTATCAGTGAAACTAAAAGTATTACTGTTGAATAATATTGACTTCGATGTAATTAGATTTTGGTTAGTAATAATAATATATACGCTGTTTTTTCTCTATTGAGTACTAACTTATTTTCCAAAAACCATGATTCCATTACAGATATATTATAGTTTCCTGTAACCGCCTAATCTAAGAAATTTGTTTCCTCCAGGAGGAGATTTGTATCGTCTGCATAGTTTATGAGCCTAGAATTTTCAGATGTATCATTAGATATATTATTAATAAATACTACAAATAAGAAAGGTCCGAGGATACTACCCTGTGGGATTACTTCAGGTAATGTGAGAGATGTTGATAGGTCATTTGTTCCATCATATGGATGTTTTATTCTAGTGTGATGGATTCTGTTTGTTAAATAAGATTCTATTAGCTTGTATGCAACTCCCCGTATTCCGTACATATACAGCTTTGAAAGTAGTATTTAATGATCTATTGTGTGGAAGGCTTTTGATAAATATAAGCTTTTAGGGATTCCGGGTATATATCGGTTTCCACTGAGGCATTTATTATTTCACTTAAAGGGGTGGCTATATGTTCTACACACTCTTTTTATTATATACGTAGGTATTTCGTCCAGACCTGCGCTGGAGTAATTAGACATACTGTGTACGATATTTATTATTTCCTGAGGTTGCATAAATATGGTATGTTCATTAAGAGCGATTTTTTGAAAGGTGTTTTTACTTGATGAACTAGGTGACAGTGTACTTGCTATTTTGTTAAAGAAAGTGTAAAAATCGTTGACTAATTGGGATAAGTTATTATGTTCTGAGATCTTATTTGGCTAGGATTTCCCTACCAAATTTCTAATAATGGTCCACGAGCACTTTGATTCATTTTTCATTCTCAGTAATTGTAAATCAATTTGTTTATTTTGTTCTGTTTTTTTTGTTCATTTTTGTATAAGATTCTGTAGTTTGAGCAATAGTTTGAAATAATTTTTTCTTTACTTTGTAATATGGCTTCAGTTTGAAAGATGTTGATTTTCTTTTTCTTTTTGATCTTTGTTTTAATCGGAAAATTGCTATTAAAATACTATAAAAATATATTAACAAACATATCATATTGGAGATTTACCGATTGTTGATACAATGTAGTAAATGGCACATTTGAAATATTTTCAAGAAATTTCCTTGTGTTTGAGTACGGGAATTTTCTTGTTTTGCGAAATTCTGGTTTTATGTTAAATTGTGCATTATAATTTAGAAGTTGCGCAGTGTGATCTAAAATAGTTGTTTGTACGACTTACATTGCGAATTCCGAATGAGTGTTTGTTATTATATTGTTGATACACGTTTGTGCCGTTTTACAGATTTTAGTAGGTTCGCTTATAAGATATTTTAAATTAAATGAATTCAGACTATTTTTAAAATCTAGCGTAATATTACTACAGTTTAGTAACAGTAATTTCTCAAATAATTCCTTAAATAGGTTAAAGTCTCCAGTTTGAGTTCTATATATACAAATTATTAGCACGGATCCCCCAATTGAACAAACTTGCGCCCCCGCACACTCAAACACTCTGGAATATGAAAAAGCACTTATTCCAATAGCGTATAATCTATGGATTCTTCTACAAACAGGGCTACTCCTCCATGTTCTCTTAGCTTCCTGCAGAAACTTGAGAATAAGTTAAAGTTTGGTATTTTAATTATATTTAGTTGTTCTTTCGTGAACCAATGTTCAGATATACATAATATATTATATCCCACTTGTTCAATTAGTGCGTCCAATTGATTAGCAGATGTTGTTATGTACTATACATTCTGATGTAATAATTTAATTTTAATTCATTTTCGATTGATACTATCGTTTCAGTAAAGTTTGATGGCCGACCTGAAATTTTCCTTGCGTTTGGGCTCGAAAAAGAACCAATTAATAAAACATTTTTCGACTAGAAGTCCTCATTAATCACAGTTCATTCTGTGGCGATAGGAATCCCAATCTTGAATGAAGAATATGACGCCTCTTCATATTTTGGTTTAAGTTTTTCGACTATGTATGAAAAATTACCTGCTTTATTGAGGTGCTCTTTAATTTGCTCACAAACAATCTCTTTGTGGAGTCGTTAAACAAAGATCCATTTACGTGATTGAAATTCCGCTACTGGTAGATCCTCATTGGTGGATTTGCCATTGAATTTAAAAGTGGTTGAGTTATAAATATAAATAATTTCATTAAAACTAGTGTTAAATTTAGAGATACTGTACTTTTAGTTGTCAACTAAATTTCATAGATTACTGAATTAGAAAATAAATTTGTGTAGTTTTAAGTTATTAGCAATTATACTCTTAATTTTGTAAATGCCTTAAATTATTACAATTGAAATTATTATTAACCAACTTTCGCATTATATTACGTTATCTCTAAATTTAAGGATGCATTGTTTTTATATTTTAATTATATTTCATAGATTACTTAATTTGCAGTTTAAACCAGATGTGAATTGATTTTCGAGTTTTCAAAAACCTTAAATAAACGCACGAGAAATAATTAACAAACTTCCATTTTGTATTGTATTCAATCTGAATTAAACGAAGCTATATTTTATGTTTTAATTATATTTTATAGACTACATACATTCTACTTGCACTAAACCGAAATCCAGCATATTTTGCTATCCAAAAAGTGTTAAAATTTGGGACGCGTTTGTCTCTAAAATATAATACCAAATTACTTTTTTTAGTAATTAAAGAACATAGTGTCATAATGTGATTCTTCATTATCATCTTTAGAAGAATTAATATAATGCGTCATATTTTAGAGCAGAGCAGTTAACCTGGCCCGAATTTTAACGAAGACTTATTTCAACAAAGAAACCCATAAGCCTCATACAAACCACAAGTACACACGAAATATACAGGGCCAGTTCTTAGTTTACAATTAGACCCCGAGACAAGTTAAGGAATTGAAATTATTAGTATTATTTTAAACCTATAATGAAAGGTAATTTTGTTACATTTAATATTGGTTCTAGTGATAATATATAACATAGGAGTATTATTTTATTCATAGTAGGAATTTTTCTTAATTACCGTCATGTATTCATTGATTTATTACCAACGTCAATAAGCAAATTTCATACAGAATAACATCTTTATTTGCAGAAATGCATGTAAAATAAAATTTGTAAATATATATGAATATGGCGCAAAATATCAGCTTAGCGAATTTTATTTATAGCGAATATTACGTTCTTTTTATTTTAAATGCAAATAATTATATCCTAATTTATTTGAGTAAATGTGGAAAAAAATTACAGGATAAAAATATTTAAAAGTAACTTTTATACATTATTAAAAAGTTGGCGTTTGATCTACGATGGAGCCACCGCAACGAATACTAATTATAAAGTATTAGGTGATAAACGATCTCACTTATCTTTCTTTATGCAAAATCTATAGGGGGCGAGTACTTGTAAAGTTAGCAGTCTGGAGGAAACGTACAAACTAAAACCACTGTGTTCTGTGAAGTCATTTTAGTATTCATCGCATAGGTGTATCATCATCATAATTCACGAGATGATCAAAGTTCTGAGAGAATTTCCGTATCCTTAAGATGAGATTATCAACCCCCACACAGGTTGAATATAATCCACATTGTCAACACGCCTCAAATTTGATGAGTTTTGTTACAATACCGCGCGGCATCGTCCCCGGAATACCGAATGATCATCATAAGACAATTCCTCTTTACTGCAGCGTATAAACCGGGGTGGGTGGTTACTTAAAAAAATACAAAAACCCTGTTAAATATATTATGAGATACAACCCGAGGAGTCAACATAACTTATATTTCCACACTTCTTATTTTTCCCTGACAATTTGCTCGCTTCCTAATTTATTGCGTCCTATTTTCTCTTTATTTTTTTTTCTTCTTCTCGCTGCCTTTTATGGAAATGCATGTCCGGCTCTTTTCCGAATAAAAAAAATCGTTTAATATAATTGATGTCGTCGCATATCCAAAGTTTTTGCATAAACATATTCACGTTCCCGCACGGATAGTGGGCGTCGGGGGTCAATCGATAGCAATCTTCCTCGTCCCTGCAGATCAAAGCGGAATTTAAAAAAATAAACTAAAATCAATTCTGACATAACAATATTAAAATGTCAGATGGATGCACAGAGTGAAAATTCAAAGGCGACGTTCGCTTTTTCAGAGGGTGATTTTCCCATTCCATGTCAAATAATATGCAGTTATAGGATAGTATATAAGTTTGGGGATTAGTGATGGTTGACTTTACGTATTCATATTAAAAATTTAAAAGAAATGCGACATTAAAATTTTTATAACGCAACCATTTTAGTTCTCTAGTAAATAGAAATATTGCGAAGAAAACATGTTTTAAATATATTATAATGTAATTAAAACTCCATAACCTCAATAAACTAAAAATAGTAATGCAATATATTTTTTATATTATAATATGAATGAAACATAATAAATACAAGTCACAATGTACTGAGAGAAATAACACTTAAAAAAATACTTACAATTAGGCATAAATAATATGAATTGTAGCAATTTTAAGCTGAAGGAATAATTCATTATTAAACATTTAATGGAACATAACAAGTGTATTACTTCTCCCAATATGAAAATTTGGTTATATCAAGAACGTAGCAGAAAAAGTATCGAATTTATTAGACACAATATTTTGAAACCTATGAAGTGTCAAGTTTGCATTGCAGTTTTTATCGCTGCTAAAACTCTAATCAACATTTTACCTCATATTGTACAATATATTTAAGCCACATATTGGTCTAATTACCACTACTAAACATCTTTATTTACAGAAAAAAATAAAATAAATTAGATGTAATGAATAAAATAAATTCTCATATAAGATAATTCTTTAATTTTCTGCTCAACGGCTATCGACCGGTGGTCTAATTATGAAGGTGTAATTCTTAGTTCTATTGCTTAATATTTCATTTTCACAAAATTGGCAGATATGGTCCGATAAGTAAGAGTCTGTATCATAAAACTTGGTTTTGTCATCATTATGATTTGAAATTATATTATCGAGTACATTTTTATCAGTAACATTTACCTTAAATCCATATGATTGAATGACATCAGTTATCGAACTGGTAGCCACTGGCAAATTTAATGTTTAATTGTGGAGGCGTTCACTTTATAGTTCATCTTGAATATAATGATGATTTAAAAATTACACGTGATTATCAATAAACTTTAAGTTTGATAATGACTATTCGCAATATACACTTCTTTTTGCATTTTTGATATTTTGTTAGGATCTTATTCGACACATTTAGAAAAAGGCCAAAATCAAATTTAAATGGAATTGTAATCAATTAAATCTAGTTTAAGGCATGTTTGAATCGGGGTGTGCAAAATGATATAGCATTTATGAATCCATGTATGGAAATACAAGACATTTCCATGGATTCCAGCCATTGCAAGATTTTATAAATTATCTAGAAATGCCCCAAATCCTTCCCTTTTAGTTTTAAGCTATTATATGTTTATATATATGAATTTAAAATACTTAAAATAATGTTTAACAGAGTTTATTTGTGTTTCGTTTTACTTTCTGCTAAAAAGGATAATGATGTACTTTTATATAGGGTCCGCCAATAAGGGCGCGTGAACTTTAAAATTGAATAAAACAAGTTGTGTGTGAGGTAGAAACGAAATTTATTTTTCATTCGAAAGGGTATTCGACCCCATTAAGTATGGAAGATAACATCGTTCAAATGACCACCGCGGCTCCGTTTGGTAGCCCGGATCCGGGAGGTCCAATTTTCGATGACTCTGGAGCACATATCGGCCTCAATTTGAGCGATGGCGTTGCGTATGTTGACTTTGAGGTCATCGGTGTTTAGAGGCTTGTTGGCGTAGACCAGCGACTTGAGATAGCACCAGAGAAAAAAGTCTAAAGGCGTTAAATCGCACGATCTCGGTGGCCAGTTGATATCGCCTCCGCGCGAGATGACCATGTCCGGAAATCGCTCGTGCAGAATGTCCATTGTGGCATGGGCTGTGTGGCACGTGGCGCCGTCCTGCTGGAACCACATGTCGTCCGTGTCCATATCATCCAGTTTAGGCCAAAAGAAGTTGGTTATCATCGACCTGTAGCGCTCCCCATTGACGGTTATGGCCGCCCCAGCTTCGTTCTCGAAAAAGTACGGACCGATGATGCCGCCGGCCCAAAATCCACACCAAACAGTGACTTTCTGGGGATGCATTGCCACTTGGTGGACCTCGTGTGGGTTGTTCTCACTCCAAATGCGGCAATTTTGCTTGTTCACATACCCGTTCATCCAGAAATGAGCCTCGTCGCTGAAGATGATTTTTCGGCCAAAATGGGGGTCTGCTTCCAACTGCTCCAGGCCCAGTCAGCGAACGCCCGACGCTGTCTGTGGTCGTTTATCTTGAGCTCCTGGGTCAATTGGATTTTGTACGGGTGCAGACCCAAATCCAGATGCAAAATTCTGCGAGTTGATGTCTCCGAAAGGCCAAGTTCCTGTGCACGACAAAAAATGGACTGCCTCGGGTTCTTGCGCACACTGTCACGGACAGCAGCGATATTTTCGTTCGATCGGGCGTTTCGTCGACGTGTCAGTGTTGGCTGCTTGTTTACTGAACCAGTCGACTCGAATTTGCCCACCAATCGACGGATAGTCGACTCTACAGGCCGATCATCGCGACCGTAAAATGGGCGAAGTGCGCGGAACGTTGCTCGAACTGATGACCCATTTTCGTAAAACAATTTAATAATTTTCACGTGCTGCTCGACACTCAAACTTGCCATGGTGATTTGGGGTTATATACTGAACAAATGACAGCAACTTTGACAGCTCTACCTCGAACAACATGGCCGCACCCTTCCGGCAAACTTCGAGCGTCCTTATTGGCGGACCCTTTATTTCTTGGCCAGTTATTTGGTTCTTTCATTTTTGCTGCATATTCTGCTGGAATTCCTACTTTAAAGGCCCTTTGCGAATTTATTTGTACTTCGATTTCCTAGGTTTAAATACATTCATCATTGGTAATATTGGTTTTGATATGTTCCCTTGCCATATACACTGTGGAATCTCTTGTAGCTCTTCCCACGGAGTACCATTTTAGACGATTTAATGGTTGCAGTTGAGCTGAATTTGATCCATTTCCCAATATTGTTTTGTTTTTATTTTGTTTCCGTTTTACTTCTATGCATTTTTCATTTCCATAGATGATTTTTTAGTTGCCTAAGGCGATTCTTGGTACTGCATTTTCTTCAAGTGTTAAATCTAACACATCATTGGTATTTAGATCGTATTGTATATTTGTTTGTTTAGTGTTATAATTATTATTTAATAATATTCGGTTCATTAAGAGGCATTTGTTCATTTTTCTCGTTTATAATTAAATTATTCACAGTTGCCCTTGACTAATAATTCGCTTGCATTGTTTTACATGTGCATGTTTATTTGGATTCTGTAATAACTTCATTTTTAGCCATTATGATTTGTTTCACTTAAAGTAACTTACTGTTTTTTATTTATTAGTGAGAGAGATAAATTTATTTACAAATTTACAATAATTTAAATAATGTATAATTAATTTACAAACATATAAATGTATTGCACTTTTCTTCCCTTCGTCCTCACCTCGAGGTTATGGGGCATTTATTTCCGTCTCGCGCTATCGATATTAAGGGATGTTGTGGTTTTCCTAACGTTGTCTTGTGTTATTTTATTTAAGTTTGTTGTTTAGAATAATATGTTTAACTTTTAGTTTAAGGGGGAATTACTCTTTAGAAAATTCGACAATTCAATTTTTCTTTTTTTGCATTTTATTATAGTCTGGGGTTCTGAGAGTGTGTTTCGAAAATATTAATTTGAAATTCGTAGAATTCCCATAGTTACACAAGCTTAGGCTGCTACGCGGTTCTTATACCGTCGACTGTTATACCTCGACTGTTTTTCTGTTGTATGGTCCCCCCTTGTATCTATGGCCCCCCTTGTATCTATGGCCCCGGTACAGCTGATTAAGGGTAAGTTACTCAAATCAGTTGTTATCCACCGTAAGTTCAACCGTATCAGTACTAAATGTATTGCAAACTTTGAACGCGTTTTTCTCGGAACGACATTTTGCAAGACGGGCGCACGTTTTTCTCAAAAACTATTGAACCGATTGACTTGTGGTTTGGCACACATATTGAAGGAACCTTTACTTATGGTTGGATCTAGGATTATTTTGATAGCTTGTATATTTCACTTTCAATCTGATATTTTAGTTGAAAATTTTTCGGAAAAATTGAACTTTGATCTTTAAACAGCTGCCGTTTCTATAAAAATAAGTGTATTTGTTTAGTTCTAGTTCGGACGATAACTACACTCATATAGATTGAAAAAACATATTGTTTTTTTATTTTAGACGATTAGCATCGCCACAACCCGTGCGCCCGATTGGACAAGCGTCTCACGCCGCGACATACATAACAGCGCATAACTTGTATACATGTCGATTAAGTAATTCAATAAAATTTATATTGTTAGTTTAAACATGTCTTAATATGAGTGAAAAATCCCAAAAGTGTAGGTTTGATAGTTTTCACAGAAATAATTCCTAAAAATTACTCTCAAAACGGGCTTCAGGAGAGTAATACCCCCTTAAAAGGAGTTTAGTTGAGTGATTTTATATATTCGGGTAGATTGTTATATTGAATGATTGTATCTGTAGTCAGAGCTTGTGAATATTTTGTTGTTGTAAATCTTTCTATTCTTATGTCTGATTTTCTTCTTGTTTTATATTCATGTACTTGTTTGTTTATTTTGAGGGTAATATTTGTCTTGATTAAGTTATTTTCTATTTTTTATATGAGTAGTAGGTTGTTTAGTGAAATCATATTTCTTATGTCCAGTTCCTGTGTCTGTTGGTATAGGTTTAGGGTATTTGTTCTTTTATCTAGTTTGTATAGTATTTTTAATATTTTGTTTGTTGTATTTGTAGTCTCATTATATTTTTCTTCGTTGTGTCTCCCCAGATATTATTGAGGTAAGTATTTTGTGATTTGAAGAGAGCGTTGTATATTTGTTTCCTTGTTGTTTCTGGTATGCAATTTCTAATTTTTGTGAGTGCTGCTATAGTCTTGGCGTTCTTCTTTGTTAGTTGGTGTATATGTTTGTTCCATTTAAGGTAGTCGTGTATTTTTAGTCCTAGGTAATTTACTTCGCTTATTTGCTTTATGGCTGGTCCTTCGATGTTGATCGTTAGTTTAGTTTTGTGTCTATTGTTGAAGATCATGTATTCTGTTTTTTCTTTGTTTATGGTCAGCATGTTTTTATGGTACCAGGTTTCTAGTTGTTTTATGTCTGTATTTATGTCTGTCTGTATGATTTCATAGTTGTTGTCTGTAAACACAATACAGGTATCGTCAGCGTATATGTAAGGTTTTCCTTTGAGATTTAGTTGTAGTAAATCGTTCGTATATATTATATACAGAGTCGGGGGTAGATTTCCTCCTTGGGGTATTCCGTATTCTGCTTCCATTGGTTTACTTTCAGAGTCATTTGCAATTGTTGTTTGTATTCTGTTGGCTTATACCTATTGCCATGAGTTTTTCCAGTAGTTTGTGTTTTTAAATGGTGTCAGATGCTTTTTTCATGTCAATATATAATGCAGCTACTTTATATTTTTATCGACTTCTGTTTTTATGAAATTTATGAGGTCAATTGTCGCATATGTCGTCTCTGAGTGTTTTTGGAAAGCATATTGTTCACTGTATATGATATTGTTTTTTATTAGGTGGTTGTTGATTTGTATTTGTATTACTTTTTCTAGAAATTTGTTTAGTGTCGATAGTAAAGCAATGGGTCGGTAGTTTTCTGGGTTGGTTTTATCTCCTTTTTTTGTAAATTGGTTTGATTTGGGCTTTTTTCATGCAGTCTGGATATCTGGCTTCATCTATCACTATATTTATATTCTTGACGAGTATTGGTTTAAGTGTAGTTTTGTTTCGTTTTATTGTGGAGTTTGTTATTTTGTCAAATCCTGGCTCCGAATGGTCTTTTAGTTCTGTAATTATTTTGTTAATTTGATCCATTGTTGTATGTTGGAATTTTATGTCTTCTATGTGTCTTTTTGTTGTTGTTGTTTTTGTTGGATTTTCTGTTTTGCTAGTTTGTTCTTCAGCTAATTTTTTCCCTACATTTGTAAAGTATGAGTTTAATTCGTTTGCAATATCTGTATTGTTGTTTGTAATAGTGCCGTCATCTGTCTGTATTGAACTACGAACTTTTGATTCATCTATCACTTGGTGGAACATATTGTAGCAATTGGGTAAATGTGTAATTAATTAATTTCACTTGGTTTTATTTGTTTCACAATTTTTATTTATTTCATTTCATTATTGACACGGAATACGCACTTAATTCACTCACTAATAAACAACCTGTGGCAGTTATAAATTATAATAAGTTAAGGTGCGCTAAAATATTAAATAGTAATAAAATTTGTAAGTCTAAGAAAATTCAATTTGAAAGTAATACAATTAAGTCAATAAAATCAAAAATTCAAAGTAATAATTTAATAATAAGTAAAGCCGATAAAGGAAACACAATAACCCTTATGAACAAAACAGATTATATTGATAAAACATTATCACTTTTAAATAATTCTAATTTTTCTATTCTAAAGAAAGACCCCACAAATACATTCCAAACCGAATTGAAGCAGGCTTTAAAATCATGCTCACAAATAATTCATCAAAACGAGACCTATAAATTACTAAATATGAATCCATTACCACCACTACTATACGGTCAACCTAAACTGCATAAGGATAACACACCTATTAGGCCGGTTGTAGCATACATGAATGCCCCTGCTTATGGGGTCTGTAAGTTCCTAAATTATATAATACCTGAATTTATTAATTTCACACCCAAATACTCGATTAAAAATTCAATAGAGTTTGTAAACAAGACAAAAAATCAATCCATCCCACCTAACGCTAAACTGGTTTCATTTGACTTTAAAAGCCTTTTCACATCGATACCAATCCAAACCTTAAAAAAGATATTATTTAACAAAATAGACAAATAGACAATTAAAAAAACTTATCAATATTTGTCTTCAACAAAACTATTTTAAATTCAACAGTACCATTTATAAACAAAATGAAGGCTTGCCTATGGGCTCCCCTTTGACCCCGTTACTTGCAGAAATTTACATGTCTGATTTCGAAGAACACATATTAAATAATTCAAACAATAAATTTTTCAATCATATACATCAATGGGTGAGATGTGTAGATTATGTATTTTGCATATTTATAGGAACGAATAGACAATTAGATCAACTTTACATATATGAATTCTATTGATAATAATATCCAATTCACTATAGAAATTGAAGTAAATAACAAATTGAATTTTCTAGACCTAACTGTAACTAAAATAGAAGACCGATTAGCTTACAATATTTATAGAAAGGATAGTTTTAGCGACGCAATAATACCGTCTGATTCTTATCAATCCTATCAAATTAGAATACGTATTTTCCATAGCCTAACAAATAGACTACTTAATATACCAATGTCAGAAATTGATTTTAATAAAGAGGTGGAAACAATTAAACAAATTGCAACTAATAACGGTTATAAACCAAACATAATAAATAACTTGATAAAGAAAAAACGTAATTCCTCTTTAACACAGGCAACACGTCCCAAAAAATAAGTAATCTTCTACAGAAATTAAATATAAACATAATATCTGTTAATAAAAATAATTTAAAATCATTACTAGTAAATAACAAAGATAAGGTATAAGGATAAGATCAAAAAAGTGGTGTATATGAGATCAAAATGGCTAAAAATTGGTTTTTAGCAAACAAATTAACTGTAAAAGTCGAAAAAACACAGACTATCACATTTTCATTAAACCGAAATATACAACTTAGTAGTGCTAAATTTCTTGGGGTCCATCTGGACTCAAAGCTTACTTGGAGCAAGCATACTGTTGAACTGTCCAATAAACTATGTAAAAATATTTATCTCTTACGACAACTTAGTAACTCCCTGCCAGAATATGCATTAAAAACAGCCTACCTTGCTCTGATCCATAGTCAATTATCCTATGGGATTTTAGCATGGGGATATTCTAGTATACTGTCCTCATTGTTTGGGTTGCAAAGACGTGCAATACGTATAATAGCCTCGCTCGACTTTCGAAGTGACTGTAAAGCATATTTCATCAAGTCCAAGATTCTGACGGTTCCTTGTGTTTATATGTTGGATTGTCTAAAATTCGTTCACCGGAACTTAGATAGATACAGTAAACACAATGAAATACATGAACATAACACTAGGAATAGTGACCTACTATGCCCAGCTTATCGTCGCCTATCGAGATCACAAAATGGAATAAACCATTATGGTCCACTATTATATAATTTGTTATCTGAAGATACAAAAAAGCAACCAAGTATTAAATTTAATGCTATAGTAAAAGAACTCTTAGTATCGCAAGCCCTTTATAGTATTGATGAATATATATTATATCAACAATCTCGCAACATTTGATCGCTACTTGTTTTGATTCTTCTGTACTCAACTGAAATTATTTTTAATATTTTTATGATTTTTACTTGTAGATCAATATCATATCTGTCTATGCTACAGATATTTCTATTGTTTTTAAATTGTACTGCAGATATCTATGTTAAAATGTGAACTGTACTGTATTTTATGTTTTTTAAATTTTTTTTAATTGGCGCCATGTTATTCTTATTCACATGAATTTGTACTATGTCAATTTTATACTATCTTCTCCTGACGTGTGTAAACTACTGTATCAACACGAATAAATTATTATTATTATTATTATTACAGTGTTCCGGTTGTGAGTCAATTTATATCGGTCAAACAGGCAGAAACCTCAAAACCCGACTAAACGAACATAAGAAATCTATATTAGATAAAAACCCAAAAACAGGCTTCGCAAAACACTGCATTGATAATAACCACCTATTTGATCCATCTCAATCTAAAATTTTGAGACAGATGCAAAAATGTAAAAAACTTAATTACTGGGAAGTTTTTCACATTAAAAAAGCTCTAACTTGCGGCAAAATCGTCACTAATGATAATTTGGAAATTCCAAACTCCCCGTTGCTAAATACATTTATTGTCTGTCCCAAAATAGGCTTAAATTATATATATATAAGCGAGCAATATTTTCTTAGATATTTGTAATTCTTGTAAAACCCTTTGAGAATGATCGTGTGATCGAAACTAGTTAGGGAAGTGAAATAAATAAAAATTGTGAAACAAATAAAACCAAGTGAAATTAATTAATTACACATTTACCCAATTTGTGTATTGATTCTATATAATTTTATGCTTTATTTTGTTTATTTATTTGTTGATGTATTCTTTTCCACAGTTTAAAAGGGATTTGTTTATGCTTTTGGAATTCATTTCTATAGTATTGTGTTTTCGTTTGTTTTATTAGTTTTGTTGTGATTTTTTTTTTGCATCGTAGGTTTATTTTATTATTGCGTTTGTGGGATTTCTTGAAAGATTTTTTGTAGTTTTTGTCCTAGTTGGATTCGTTGATCCATGGATTGCCTTTTGCTCTTTTGATTTTCTTAATTTTTTGGTTGATTTGTAATATATTTTGTAATTTTGTTGATAGTTGTTCAAAGCTGTTTATTGTATTTATGTCTATATCTTGTATTGTTAATTTATGTTATCCATTATTGTTTGTTTGAATATATCATCTTGATTATTGGTTAAGGGCAATTGATCTGTGAATCATCGTCGGTTGATTATTGCATCTGGTTTTATTTTCTTGCAAACAGGATCTGTGGTAGGATTTATAGAAGGTTTTATATAAATTCCATTGCGACCACCACCTAACACTTACATTTGTTACACCAACTTTGTTTTGTTTTCATCATCATCATTATTCAGCTCTCTGTGTCCACTGCTCGACATAAGCCTCCCCCATTTCTGCCCATTCCTTCCTGTATTCGTCTTTTTGTATCCAGTTGCCTGCATATCTCTTTAGATCATCTGTCCAACGTGTAGGGGTCTTCCCTTGCTTCTTTTATCCAAGCGCGGTCTCCACTCGAGCAGCATTTTCGTCTATGTCCCGTCCGTCATTCGTGCCACGTGTCCAGCCCACTTCCACTTGAGTTTGCAAATTTGCATAACTACATCCGTGACGCCGGTTCTTCTTCGTAATTTTTTATTTCTTATATGATCCCGCAATGACACCCCGAGCATGAACCTTTCCGTCTTGCGCTATGTTACCATAAGTTTCTTAGCACTTGCTGCGGTTAGTGTTAAGATTTCAGCTCCATAGGTCATGACCGGCAGCACAGATTGAACAAACATCTTCCTCTTCAAACACTGTGGCATGTGGCTTTTAAAGACTTCCGCGAGCTTTTCATAGGCTTCCCAAGACAGTGTAACTCTTTTTTTTTCATTTCGCATGTTTGGTTATCTCTTGAGATTTGGTTTTCATAACCAAAATAACTATACTTATTTACCAGAGCCACTTCCTCATCATCAATGAGAATTTGCTCACTGGGAACTAAATTTATCATATATTTTGTTTTTAAGATATTCATATTTAGACCTACGTCAATACATGCCTTTTAGATAGATAGATAGATAGTATTTGTTTATCCATTGTACTTGCAAAATAAAATCAAAATACATATATAAAAATACTTTCTTACAAAAATTTTGGAAATGATCGAGTTCATAAAACTATGATCTTCCACTTTGCCTACTGTTGCCTTGATGACACTGCTGCCACATAAGGTTTCTTTGGTAGAGGTTGTTCCACCATTTTCTTGCCAAGTTTGGCTTATTTTCATCTAAAGAGAGGACTCCAATTATATTACTTATGCTAATGTAGTTTTTGTAACATATCTTTTTTAAGGTTATCTGATAGCAAAACTATATCATGCGCAAAACGCAGATTTGTTAAGTTTTGACCATCTATATTTAGGCCCTTGATTTCCCAATTGAGTTTTTTTAAAAACATACTCCAAAACTTTTAGAAAGAGTTGTATCTCCCTGTCTGACACATCTGCCGATTTGAATGCACTTAGTATGTTCATGGAGTTTTACCGTTATTGTAGCACTTTTGTGGATATTGTAAATGAGCTTTGAGTATCTGTAATCAACCCGACATTCCTGTAATGAATTAAAGACCGCATTCAGCTCTACCGTATCAAAGGCCTTTTGAAAGTCTACAACAGCAAGGACTAGTGGCCTGTTGTATTCGATGCTTCTTTCAATCATCGATTTTATGCTTTGCAGATGCTCATTTGTTCCAAATTTAGCACGGAAGCCCGCCTGCTCTAGATGTCAATAGAAATCCAGTTTTTTTCTCAAGTCTCGGTGTTATTATTTTTGTCAACAGTTTATAGAGCTGGTTGAGAACGCTTATCGGTATGTAATTTCAAGTTCCGCTATATCACCTTTCTTATGGAATAGTGTTACAATAGCATTTTGCCATTTGTCTGGTATTGTACTATTGCATAAGCACAAGTTAAATGCACAAGTAAAAAGCACTGTGATCTTTCGTAGTAAAGGCGTACCACCAATTTTTATTGTATCCGCAACTACGTTGTCTTCTCCGGAAGCTTTGTTATTTTTTGTTCTCCTTAGCTCATCTATTGTAATTGCATGGTAATTTTTCTGAACCTTGATTTACAATCCCTTTTTTGGCCGTCACTATATCCGATTTTGCGTAAGAATTTAGTATATCTTCGTTTTGGCTTGTTTACAGCGACTGATAAAGGTCTTCTACTAATTTTAAGATTTCTTCTCTATTTGTTGTTGTTATACCTTATTTGCTCTTCAGTTTGATTATATGTTTTTTCCCGATTCCAAGTTTTCTTCTCAGAACCTTCATACTTTTATTATCTTCGATCGTTTGTTGGATGTGTTTTGTATTAAATGCTCTAATGTCACGTCTTATGGCTTTCGCCACCTTTTTATTTGCTTCTTTTTGCTCGTTATTAGCAGCTATTCCCTCACTTCTGAGCATTTACCTTGTATTTTGGCACAATTTTTCTTCCTTTTGTATTTTTGGGCAGTATGTATTTTGGCTTTCTAGCATGGCATTGGTTAAAATGTCATTGAGTGCGTTGATATGTTCGTTTTATTTTGCGTCGCAACTTGCCAATCTATTATCTATAGAACGCTGGAATTCCTCTATATCTGCTGGTTTATTTGTTTTCTTCTTCGTCGTTTTCTCTGTGGTCGATTATTCAATACTGTCACATCCTTGACGATGCGTTTTTTGTCCGTTATAATAGAGTATATTTCGTTTCTTGTGTGACCATCTAAACTTTCCCATGTCCATCTTCTATTTAACTTTTTCTTGTAGAAGCTATTCATCTGAAATAGATTATTCTGCAACAGATAGTCCAGCATTACTTCACACCGCTCGTTTCTGCTTGGTAGTCCAAAGTTGTCCAAATGGGTTTCAGGGGTGTCCTGCTTCATTCCCATTTTAGCATTGAAATATCCGCACAGAATCGTAAATTGCGCTTGTTGCTCTGTGAGAGTTATAGTAGTTATATCTTCATAGAAGCTGCGTATACCTGCATGATCTTGATGTTGTATCTCGAGGTTAGCCTCAGAACAAGATAAACTACTCTGGTGGAAATTTTCTTTACGGAAACTATGTCTGCATTATGGCGCTAATGTATTAGGAATTCCGTTCCTCCACTAGACTTGTCATCTTCGCCCGCATAATATAGGTTATGTCCTGATTTTAGTGTCATAAATTGTTCACCGCGCCTTCTGATTTCGCTGAGGCGTATAACATTACACATAATATTCTCAGCTTCGCACTTAAGTTCTGTCAGCCGTTCCTGTGACAATAGGGATCGTGTGTTGAACGTTGCTATGTGCAGTATCCAGTTTGTGCTGTAGTGTACCTTTCTCTTCCTCAGATGTTTGCCGTTTGTCCTGCCTCGGCTACAGTAACAACTCCGTCAGCTGGCCAGCTGGCCCAACCGCCCCATCTGCACAAACTAACTCTGAAAGAAAAGCTTCCTTCCCCTCAAGAATTTCCCTGGCCGTCTGGTCTGCCGCAATCCATTTCTCTTCGCTCTCCAGTAGGTGCAGGACGAGGCTTTTTTCAATGTTTGTGAACTTTATATAGCTTTTATTTTCCTTTTTCCTTCAAATTACAACATTTTGCCTTTTTGATTTTCTAGATTTCTTAAATATTTCATTAAATTCCATTTTTCGATAATTTTTTCGTACATCGACCTATTAGAATTTGGTAGAATATTTTCTTCCATATTTTAGAAAAATTTTAGTTTTGTTCTTTAATTTTCGAATTTTTTTCTTTGAAAAAAGTTTCTAAATGTATAGAATTTTCCAGCAACATTATTTTTTTAACAATTATTGTATTGTATTGTATTTGCATTGTATTGTATTTGTTTATTTCCAAGAAGAATATTTACATTCATGGGTGAGTCATACTTTATGATAATGATAATAACAATATTGATACATATAAATAAATAAAGCGGAATCCACAGTAAACAATTAATATCTTATAACTAGACTTACGGTAGGGGTCCATAAAAAATATTTAAATTTGGTTCTTAGTTAAAACAATTAAAATGAAAGTTAATATATAAAACTTAATTACTAATAAGACATAATAAAATTTTAAAATTTGGTGTATATATATATAAAAAGAGGTAAATAAATATTAAAAACTAACTATGCACAACACTTTAAAATTGGTGTATAAATAAAATAAAATAAAATATAATTTGTTTATATGTATATACATTCACATTTAGGTATAATTCTAATTATTAATTAATTCCTATTAGCTTGAAACAAATTACAGTATGTATTGTATTCTTGGATAGAGTAGAAAAAATTTTCTTGGAACAGCCGTTTTATGTTTTGTAAGAACATTTTTTGCGGCAATGCTTTTATTATTTCTGGGAGTTTGTTGTACAGGTTTATACATTGGACAATACATGCATTTTTATAAAAGCTGTGATAGTGCTTTGGTATTGTTAGTGATCTATGTCGAACATTGTAATTATGCTGTGTTTCATAGTTAATAAATAAGTGAGTATTCGTTTGCACAAATTTTAATGTCTCGTATATATATAAGCTCATTACTGGCAAAATTTTGAGTTTTTTAAATAGTTCACGGCAGCTAGTATTGGGTCGTTTATTGCATATGGCTCTTATAAGTCTTTTTTGAGCTACGAAAATTTTATGGATATTTGTTGCAGTTGTACAACCCCAAAATATTATACCGTATGCTAATATTGATTGGCCATATATGCCATTCGAGCAGCCTCTTCGTGTATATCTTGTCTTGTTGAATAGATAAGAAACGAATATTTCGATATTTTTGAGCATAGAGTTGTTATATGATTATCCCATTTGAGATTATCATTCATAACTTTTCTAGTTTTCTATTATTGGAATTTTCCAGCGATTTTTTTTAAACTAAGGGAATTTTTTGGGTGGATTCATAGAATTTTCTAGTAATTATTCTTTTAAGCTTCTTCATTTTTGATGAAATTCAAAATATACATGCATCAATGGAAAATACTTGTATGAATTATTAAGGAATTTTATTTCAAATTACAAAAAAAAAATGATAAGGTTTTGAATGATTCAATAAATTTCAAAAATGTTCTTTTTTCTAGTCCGAAAATATTCAAGCATATTTTTAAACTTTCCTAGTAATTTCAAATAATATTTATATTAAACATTGTGAAAATATTCACCATTTTTATTCTCTTTATGAAACCACCCTATTAACCCCAATATCCCAACGTATAAATAGCCTTAGTGTAAAATTTGCCAATAATCCCTTCAATGTAGCCCTCCTCAATAAATTCTGCACTCTACGAAATCCCAATATCCCTCCCCCTAACACAAACATCCACCAAACACTCTTCATAAATTTATTAACTCGTACCATCCAGACAGTTAATCTAGACAGCAATTTTTTCTTTGTTTTTTTCTATAAATTAGATACAAGTCAGGACAGAAAGTCAAATGTTGATAGCCCAAACGGACGGACTAACTCTTGTTTTAAATTAAAATATATTTGTTCTTAATGTACCTATGTTTGACCAAATAAATATGTTGTTCTATCTCACCATTTTACTCATTTTAAATATACTTTAAAAGTTATAGAAATTTTAAGCAATTATTCATCCATTTTTCGTCAATTGCTCTTCTAAATTACAAATGGTTTCTTTGAAACTTTCTGATTTTTTTTTTAATTTTTTCTTTAATGAATGAATCTCTTAAAACGTTATACAACTTTTCAGCAAATTTTCTTTCAGTTTTCTGAAATGTTATCCTAATTCTTTATTAAATTTCGATAACATTCAATAATTTAATTATATTTTTGGGCGATTTTAGGTAATTGTTCTTCTAAAGATTTCATGTTTGATAATTAGTAGCTGTTAATCGAAATTATAATTACGTGTAATTTGAAAAAAAAATGGTATAACAGGGTAATCATATCTCCTTCATTATATTCAGCATATACCACAGAGTAAATCCCTCCAAAATTAAACATTCAAGAACTTTTAATTTACGTTGAAAAGTTTTTGAGTGAAGTTGATGCAAAAGATATTACTTTAAATTGGTGTGTTCTTAATTCTGATGCATATTTCTTTTCGTTTCTTATGCATATTGATAAAATCTTGATAGTTTTCATAGGTTAAAATTTTGCAACATTTCGAGTTTCCTTATAGTCTTAGAGTTTTGCTACCTTGCAATTGTTATTGCATTTTTGTAAATACTCGCGGTATATCATTATATATTTCTCTAATTCTATAATTAGGTTGTTACATGGCTATATTTTTTGTCTAAACCGCCAGCATATTTTGTGTATTGACTAATTTTGGGTGTATGTAGGTTACTGGGTATACGTTCTCAATTTAAATTCTTCATCCAGCTATTTATAATTGTTGTTCCTATTTTAGGTATACATAATGTCTTTAATTATTAAATTAGATCTTATTAAATTATTTGAATTGCTCTATACCTTAACTTTGAATATATATGTAGTTGGTGGTTTCTAACTCACGTTGCAACGGGTAAAATATATCTGAGAATATTGTATAGAAAGTCAAATGACAGAAAAGTAAATTATTGTTTTCTTATTAACAAAAACCATGGAGCGATTAATATGAGACAACATCTAAAGACAGTAAAATTAATTTACTTGGAATTTTAAATCTCTATGATGTCACCTTAAAAAATAAGGCATTTTAATCGTTTATAATTATGATTTTAATTTGGTAAAATGTAAATTTATTTTGAGAGTATCTAAAACACTTTATAGCATATTGCTATCAATATTCGATTGATTTAAATAATTTTTAACTATTTTTCTAATATACTCAAACGATAAAAAGCTAATAAGACAGTATTAAGTATTAAAAATGATTAAACGTCTTCAGTTACAATCTGAATTTACCTAATAGCTATTTAAAGCAAGGTAAGTATTAAAAAATATATTAATTAAAAATGGAATATGTTTTTCATGATTATAGGGAAATACTCTTTAATAAATTCCATGTTGAAACGAAAGAATAATGTAAGTTATGCACATGCAGATTATGATCACTTATAACCATATGCCCGGTTGTGTACCGCAATCTATTCAAGTTGTCATTGAATACTCTACATGGCATTTCGAATGACGATAAACGAGGTACCATTGATGTACAAATAGAGAAATCGTTATTCACTCACGGAATTAAAATATGTCTGTTTATGCAAGGAAAGTCACATCTAAGCCCGAGTGACATAACAATGATTTATTTAGAATAAATATAATACGCGCATATAAGGAGGACTTTCTATACGATGAAAACACATAATTAAATGCTTACTTGGACCGTCGCCGTATATAGCTGTGACCTATTCAAAAGGCGAGATTTCATTCGATATTAGCATATCAAATGCGGGAAAAGTGCGTTATTAATGAATCAAATTCGAAATTGTTTAATCCGTCCGTCAGACGTAACCGTTTTGCCCTATAAGGAGTGCTTTATTATTAATATCACGATTTTGAGCGAGGGCGGTTTTAAATTAGTTAACAGATGTGCCCTCCTGCCACTGCATTATCATTAAATTGTTGTTTATAGAGTTCGCGCGGATGATTGCTTATAAACAAGGAAATCGTTAATATTCGCCGACACCATAACAAATTCGTTTTCGGCGCTCAATCCTACGTAATTAATTATTGTACATACATATGGTTGCTACTTAATGAATGTTATATAATTCACAATTATTATATGACTCATGTTATTCATGAACTCCGTCTTTATCAGATGAGTCAAGTCGGAAGCTTCGAGTAATTTTAATAAAGGGAGTTCTTATAAGGAGATTGCTAAATTTAGACATAAACAGAATAAATTAGTTCATTATGAAACAAGTAAATAATTCACGATAATAACCGCAAAGTCCAAGAAATTGTTTAATTTCTTTAGTTGATTTAGGTGGGCTTACCTTCCTTCTGTAATTAAGCATGGAGCTCTCATATATAATGTTTGAGTATGGATTATTATAACTATATAAAAACATGTTTTAATTATTGAACAATAAGTAAAAAATAACGCATGGTTGGCAGCCACAGTTTGAAACTTTTATTTAAAATATGGAATAGTGTTTCATCTTCTGCAACTGTAAAGAGTTTATTTAAATATCCAAGGTGCAAGCCGTTGAAATATCAATATCTAAGTAGTGCCTAAGAGTGA
Organism: Ontholestes murinus; assembly: GCA_963969525.1. Taxonomy (NCBI): domain Eukaryota; kingdom Metazoa; phylum Arthropoda; class Insecta; order Coleoptera; family Staphylinidae; genus Ontholestes; species Ontholestes murinus. Next base: position 15,956,117 of record OZ018397.1, read on the forward strand.
AATCTCAGAACATCATATCGGCACTTTGGAAAAGAATTGCAAATTTCAAGAAGCTACATATTCAAAAATATTTGTGCCTTTATGCTTACAAAATTCAATTGACGCAACAACTGAAGCTTAATGCACAGCGAAGTGTCCTAAACATTTTCATCTACTTTACTGATTCAAAATTGCCCCCCTAGATCATGTGACTCATTACCATTGGATTCCTTTTTGTGGGGTTATTTAAAGTCAAAGGTCTATTGTCAACAAGCTCATAACCACTAGTGCATTACAGGAGGAAATTAAACGCTACATCAACAAAATTCAGCCGCATCTATGCAGAATAGCCATGAATAATCATTTATTTATTTACGTATAACGTTTTATTATATTTACGTTTGTTATTGTTATCATATGTACTTTATAATTAAAACATGACCAACTAAAAACTGACTTTTCTACTTAATTCAAATTTTGCTTTATTTCTGAGACACTCTTTATTATTCAAAGTTTTAATTACTTCCAAATTGTCTAAATTAATGATTATCTCCTAACTTGAAAAAAATTAAAACCGAATAATAAAACAGTGGATGTAAATAAATCAGTTTAGCAGACACTCAGAACTATTGTTTTTAAATGGAAAATAATGGTAATGAATCTATATGTTAAAGAAAGTGCAAACATTAAGCACAATTGAGATCCAAAAATCCTTTATAATAGTATAATATAGAACTGGAACTTTCAACATTCGTATTAACCGTGACTTTATTAAACCACTTGAATTATGGGGAATAAAGGGAATAGATTATTTAATTTTGCGAAAACTAAATGATACCACAATTTAAAATAAGCAACAGAAATATTATATGAATAACTAACATTTTAAAGGACTTATAACCTAAAAGCCCATCAATTAGACAGTGGTGGTTTCAGGGTGGGGGAGGTAATTGGGTAATTACCCCCCTAAGAATTATTCGTTCATTTATTTTTTTTATTCTTAAAAATTACTAATATTTCAAACAAACCAGTTAAGTGTTGGTGAATCTAGTCAGCGATCTATGACGATTCATTTTTCCAAAACAGGCAGACACTGTACACAAATTAAAGTTAACGCAAGCACCGTTGAAGAAGTGATGACTTGACTTTCTTTCCTTGCACAGGGGGTTCCCTTTTCTAATAATACTCGGCATATATTGATACTATTCGCCTCTTTGGTATCGTTAATTGTTACATTGTTTTACATTAAGAGATCGCGAATCACATGTCTTAGTTCAATTTATAATAATTCGTTCAATCAATTATACATAAGGTGTTTTTTGATTTTGAGAATAGTATATACATCCTTTTAAATTAATTTATTCCTGATTTCTGGTACAATATGTACATATAATAACGATATAGTTTAATTTAGTAATGTAAATTGTAAATGGAAACCAAATGGTACATTTGTGTTACCCTATTCTGTACATAAAAAGGGGGGAAAGGATGTTTTACTTGTCTGAAAAACATTTTCGACATTTTAATTGGCCAATGTTTTCTAGTCATTTAAACGGATTCTTTTGCAAATATTGCTTCTTTTTTACAAAATTTGGTGGGTTGCACCAACAAGTGCCATTGCAAAAATTAGTGTTATAGCCAGCTCAATATTTTAAATTATCAGGTAAAGATATTGTTTCGATAAGTCATGAAAATACTAAATACCATAAAAATTCAATTGTTTATGCAAATTTTTTTATAAAATCATTCAATATCCCATCATGAGATATAAGAAATAAATTAAATATGGAAAGACTTCGACAAATTAAAGAAAATAGAAATAGATTAAAACTAATATTCAAAAGTATATTTTTTGGGAGGAAACCTTACCAGATCATCGTTTGTTGGTTCTCTCTTAAATACAAAATCTATTACAAACGAGGGCAATTTTCGTGAAATTCTACGTTTCAAATTGCATCTGGTGACATAACTTTAAAAAATCATTTAGAAAACAATTAAACATATTTCACAAATGTCTCTTGAAATATGATAATTATAATTATGTTACTCATAAGCCTATGTATACAGGGTTGCTGATATGTATGGAAACGGTCGAATATCTCTTAAAGTAAGATAGCTAGCGAAAAATGTTAAGATACAAAAGTTTTATAGTTTTTTAAGCACTACTAAAATAAAAAGAAATTAAGTATACAGGATCAGTCATAAACTCAGGACCAAATAAACTTGATTTTTCTTTAATGGAACACCCTGTATATTATTCCATATTTCAATTCATCTTGAAATTCTAAACACAATTTGTATAACACATCATAAAGCTAAACTTGACCCTTTTAGAGATATTGAACTTTGAAAATCATTTTTTTATAAATTATACAAAAATAGTTAGTAATCAAGTTACCTTTCAAAATTTCCATCTCCATAACAACGCTATTTTATAAGGTGCTCAAAGTGTTGACCATTTACCTCCTGACAGTAATGAACTCTCTGAACAAAATTTTGTAGAGAATTTAAAAGGGTTTTGGGAGGAATTGTAGAAATTTCATGCCTTATCCTTTCTTGCAACTCTTCGATATTTTGAGGCCTATTTTTGTAGACTAAATTTTTTATATGACCCCAAAGAAAAAAGTCAAGTGGGGAGACCTAGCTGGCCATTCAATTGCCCCCCTGCGTCCAATACATTTATCAGGAAAAGTTTCATCGAGATATGCCCTTACTGCAAGTCCAAAATGTGGGGGAGCCCCATCTTGTTGAAACCATATTTGTTCTGCCCGTAAATTGGGATTGTTATTATATTCAACACTTTTAATGCTACTTTCTTGATGGAACCAAATTTTCAGATTGGGTATAGTAAAACACTTGTTTTGTTCCATATTTTTAATCTGAGTTGCCTGAGATTAAAAATATGGAACAAAACAAGTGTTTTACTATACCCAATCTGGAATTGTTATTGTTCGGGAATAATCGAATCAGCTCTGGAATAATATGCTCTCGCAAAATAATAAATATCGTTCAGCCGTCCAATTTCCATTTATAAAATATGGCCCAATGAAGTGTCGAGCAATAATGCCACACCAAACATTAACTTTTTGTTTTGTTTTTGTTGTTGGGTGTGAACTTCCTCCATCCAATGCGGATTTTGGTCTGACCAACATTTGCAGTTATGTCGGTTTACTTGGCCGTTTACACAAAATGTAGATTCGTCGGAAAATAATATGTGCGTAACAAAGTTAGCATTTTGATTTAATTTGTCCATAATAACTTCGCAGAACTCGATTCTACGATCAACATCGTCTTCACTTAATTCTTGTAACAAATTTATTTTGTATGGATGGAATTTTTCGCGTTTGCAAATTTTTTGAATGGAATATCGACTCATGTTATGATTTAAAGCCCACTGTTTTGTCGAATTCATTGGATTTTCCACCACATCTAACATAACCTTCAAAGAATTTTCTTCTTTTGTAACGCTTACCGGTCTTCTACTTTTTGGTAGATCTGTGACACCTCCAGTTTCATTAAAACGGTGTAATGTTTTTGAAACGGTTGGTTTGGAAATACGTTCTCGATCGGGATGCAGTTCATGAAAAATATTTACTACTTCGTCATAACGTCTTCTATCACCATATCCTAGGATCATTAAAATTTCAATCCGCTCGGTTTCACTTAAACGTACCATTTTTTGCGCGAAAATTTTTCAAACTAAATGTTCTTTTGTGTGTAACGATGCTGCGTTGTTATGGAGATGGAAAGGTAACTTGATTATTTTTGTGTAATTAAAAAAAATGATTTTCAAAGTCCGATATCTCTAAAACGGTCAAGTTTAGCTTTCTGGTGTGCTATACAAATTATGTTTAGAATTTCAAGATTAATTTGAATATGGAATAATATACAGGGTTTTCCGTTAAAGAAAAAGCAACTTTATTTCGTCCTGACTTTATAACTGACCCTGTATACTTAATTTCTTTTTATTCTGGTAGTGCTTAAAAAACTATAAAACTTTTGTATCTTAACATTTTTCGCTAGCTATCTTACTTTAGGAGATATTCGACCGTTTCCATACATAACAGCGACCCTGTATATATACAGGGTGTCCCGTTAATGTGGGGAAATGGCTGGACCATAGATTCCTGGGGTTAAAATATGACGATTTAACGTAACTTATCTATATCCAAAAATTTACGGTTAAGCCGGAATTTATCTTCAAAGTTCCAAAAATTTTTATTATTTTTGTTTATAACAATTGAACGCTTCATTCGATTTGAATGAAATTTATTATTAATAACTACCACAATATAATACATCATTTCAATTATTATGGCCATTATTGGTTAATAAGAAGTATAAAAAACAGTAGTACCACCACTTAAAAACTAAAAATTTGTTTTATTGGTGCATCAAATGAAAACTAAAAAAATATTATTTAAAAGGCCATTTAATTTAAAAACTTTTTTGTCTCTTAATAATATTTGATATCTTTCACGGTTTTTCCACAAAAAAATAAAATATATATTTTTTATCTAATAAAAACAAAATCTAGTTTTCCATCGAATCGAAAATAAATGTTTTTCGTGGCTGTCTTTGTTTAAAAAATGTAAATTATGTATAATAATAATTATATAGTGTCTTTTACTAATTAATTTTTAACTTTATTATAGTTCATAAATATTCATATTTGAAGCAAACAGATACCTTGCTTGTATTAGGATTTTGCGAAGGAAATTGTTTGAAAAGTGTTAGATGTTGTTTCGATTTACTTTATTAATTAATATTATTTAATTTTTATTCAATTGAGTAAATTGATTTTCTTATTAATGAGTGAGTATACTATATTCATATTTTATTTTTTGTGCAAAAACCGTACAAGATATCAAATACTAGAGACAAGAAAGTTTTTAAATCAAATGCCCTTTTAAGTGGTATTTTTTTAGATTTTATTGGATGCATCAATAAAAAAATATTTTAGATTTTAAGTGGTGGTAATCCTGTTTTTTATAATTCCTGTCCATCAATAATTTCCATAATAACTGGAATGATTTATTATATTATGGTAGTTATTAATAGTAAATTTCATTCAATTCGAATAAATCGTTCAATTGTTATAAACAAAAGAAATAAATTCTTTTGGAACTTGAAGACAAATTCCGGCTTAACCGTAAATTTTTGAATATCGATAAGTTGCGTTAAATCGTTATATTTTGACCCGAGGAATCTATGGTCCAGCCATTAATGGGACACTAAATAATTATTATTATACATAATTTACATTTTTTAAACAAAGACAGCCACGAAAAACATTTATTTTCGATTCGATGGAAAACTAGATTTTGTTTTTATTAGATAAAAAGATATATATTTTATTTTTTTGTAGGAAAACCGTAAAATATATCAAATATTGTTAAGAGACAAAAAAGTTTTTAAATTAAATGGTCTTTTAAATAGTGTTTTTTTAATTTTCATTTGATGCACCAATAAAAAAATATTTTAGTTTTTAAGTGGTGGTACTACTGTTATTTATACTTCTTGTTACCCAATAATGGCCATAATAACTGAAATGATGTATTATATTGTGGTAGTTATTAATAATAAATTTCATTCAAATCAAATGAAGCGTTCAAATGTTATAAACAAAAGTAATAAAAATTTGTGGAACTTTGAAGATAAATTCCGGCTTAACCGTAAATTTTTGGATATAGATAAGTTGCGTTAAATCGTCATATTTTGACCCCAGGAATCTATGGTCCAGCCATTTCCCCACATTAACGGGACACCCTGTATATATTTGAATTGGAACAGATTAATGTTCCGTTATGATGGAAGAATTAAAGGGTGCTGTATCTATTTTGCAGTCAACCTTGTCCAACGTTTTTAGAGAACCGTGTTAAAACCATGCTTTTAATTTGTCCATATTAAAATATACTCTTACATATTCTTCGTCCAATAATTTAGAAATACGGCGAAATACGAAAACTTTGAGTAAATGCATAAATCTTACGCTAATAACTTGATCTTTATCCAATAAAAATACACACCGTTTAAACAATTTATAATGATGCAGTCAATATTTTAAACGAATTACAAATTGAAATGACGAAACCTCGAATTACCAAATAGCAAAAAAATAGACCAAACGTGGATCAACCTATTATAAAGGATTATTTTTCTTACCTTTTCCCCTTTTATCTATTACGTTTTTCGGACTTATTCTCTACAATATGTCTCAGTTATTTTCTTTCACACTTCTTTACCACTGTTGCCTATCTTGTGCCATTTTTCTTAATTCTTTCTATTCTATTCCTCTTCTTCAACCAGCCTCATTGTCTCTCTTTTATTACTAATTTTATTGGTTTAATATTGAGCTGTTGAGTTGTTTTCTTACTTCTATATTTCGGACTTTGTCTCTAATTCCCTCTATCTTTCTCACACATTTCCATTGCATTGGTTTTGCTGTTTTACTCTCTGTGGTTACTCATGATTCACTACTATATAGCAGTGAATGTCTTACAATTCTTTGAAATTCTTCTGCTTTTATTGTTTTTTAATATCTTTTTCCCTAAGGATGTTTTCTTTATTGTGTTGCAGATCATTCCTGCTTTGCCTAGTTTTTCATCTTTTTTGAATCTATCTTCTCTGTTTCCTCTATTGTTGATTTATATTTGAACTTCCTAAACTGCTCTATCTGTTTTATATTTAACTCTATTTTGTGATTGCTCCCTTTTGATGATATTATCATTGTTTTGGTTTTGTTTATATTTATCTTTACCAGCTCCTCTTTGTATATTTCCTAGTTTTTCTTCGGAATCTGCTATTAGTGTTATGTGGTCGGCAAACATTAATATTTGCATTTTTAATAGTTCTATATTTTTATACCCTATCTTTGTGTCCTCGGCTCGTTTTTGCTATTTCTTATTCTTATTATTGATGATGTCATCTATACCTGGAGATTTTCCTAGTTTTAATTTCTTGATTGCTGCCTCCAGTTCTTCGATTGTTATTTCGTTGTTTCCTTGTTATTTCACCTTCTTCATCTATATTATGGTCTGTTTCGGTTCTTTCGGTAAAGTATTCTTTCCATTTATCTAATATCTTCGTTTCTTCTGTTATTATATTTCCGTTTTTGTCTTTTATACTTGGTTGGCCTAGTGTTCTTTTATTCCTCATTTGTTTAATATTTGGTTTTTGTGAATGTTTCTTTAAGTTTCTTACCAAACTGCTCCTAGAATTGCTGTTTTGCTATCTTGATTTTGTGTTCCACTATTTTATTTGCTATTTTATATCTTCTGTAATCTTGTTCTTTCCTTGTTTTTCTCTTGTGCCCTTTTCTCGCTGTGATGTCTTGTTTTTAATTTGCTTTTCTATTAGTTGCTTTCTTATTCGTACTCCTCTCCGTTAATTGTTATATTTTGGTATCTTATTCTTACTGTATTTCCTTTTGCTTTTTCTTCTCTAGCTATTTCTCTATTTTTTGTACAATTTTTTCTTCATTATTTATGTATATCTTGGAGCCACTTGATTTCCTTTAGCTCTCATTATTTATTGTTTTGTTTCCCATGTTCCAACTTCGACTCGTATTATTTGTTTTTAACTATGTAATGTAAAATTCTCGAATCCTTCCGTTGGTTTGCCTCTGCTACTAAGCCTGTTATTATGATATTATTTTTGTATTCATTTACTGTTCTTACTTTTCCACTTTGTTTCTAAGTTGTCGATTATTTTTAACATCTCTTGCTTTTCTAGCTCGCACACTTCTCTATGACAAATTTCTTTCTTTAGTTTTCTGATCTCTTCTTTTAGATCTTCTGAATTTTTTGCCATTTCTCATTAAGTCTTTAAACATGCTCTTTATTTCCTCTATTTCCATATCATTCTTAGCTATATTTGGATTTGCCTTCTCCGTGAGTTTTGTCTTTGTTTTCATCTTCCTTTGTTTTATGTTTGTATCCTTTTGTTGTTACAACATTTCCTTTTAGTTTTATATATTTTAACACTACTTATGGATAATAAAATGTATTAAAATCCTTTAGTTCGTTGTAGAAAATTAAATAATAAATTTAAAAATACGAAAACATTTCGTGAATCTACAACAATGAGTCTTACTAAGACTACAAATCAAATTAATTTGTTTTGTAGTCTAAGTAAGACTCATTGTTGTAGATTCACGAAATATTTTCGTATTTTTAAATTTACTACTTATGGACTTTTGCATTACGTGGTTCGCTATTTTAGGATCCTCTGAACTGAACAGATCTGCAATACAGATTTAATAAAAACACGATGAATTTGTTCAAGTTTAACACAATAATACCTTGTGTTTTATTGACAACAAACTGGCGAAGATTTAGATTTCAAATTTTACATAATATTTTATTATGTTTTTATATGTCCTATATTTATTTCGGGTGTGATATTATTTTGTTTTTATTTAAAAATAATAGAATTATATTTTATTAATATATAATAGTCCTTTTTATAAAAAATATATTTTTTTTATGTTGATTGCTTTGTATTTATGGAATAGAAGAAATGTTTAAGTTTTTTCTGTTTTTAAAATTACTCCCCCCCCCCTAGGCCAGTTGGCTGGAAACGCCCTTGCAATTAGAAAACCAAATTCCAAGAACATCACTACACTGTTATAAGCAAAATGGAAATTTTTCTTTAACTCTAATTAAGGGTTCTTATTGCAGATAATCCTAAATTATTTTGCACACTTTTTGACAAAATTATTATTCACATAGAGAGATATGTTCAAAGTAAATATTGAAAACAATTGAATTTTGTACTCACTCTTTTTTAATATTTAACAATCTACAGCATATCTAAAAAATTACAAAATCACGTTGTTTATTTATATTATTGTAATATTATAAAACTTAAGAAAGAGTTTTTTTCTATACCAAGTTATTTGCATAAATATTTTTATTTCTCACTATTTTGGTCGTTTAACAAGAAAATTCCAGGATTAATTTTGTCTTTCTAAATTTTAACCTCTTCTAGTAAATTCAATTTTCGACCTTTGTCGGCAAAGTGGATGACTGAAAGTACATCTCGCCCAAAGATAAAATAGCAAGTGTTCATTCAATTATTCATAAAACATTTAATTTACCTCCAAAATCGCTACATTATGAAATTTGCACAATAAAACAATTAGCACTTAATAATATATATACAGAAGAACTATTTAATAGGCTTATACACAAGTTTGAAACAAAACAATTACAAAAATATTTATATGCAAAACAGCAATCAACCGAGGCAGACACAATTGCGTGGATTAAAAACATAAAGAAATCTGCGATTTACAAGTTAATTTGTACAAATTGACAAAGTGTACATAATGGGCAGTCTAGTTGTAAATTCAACATTAGATTCAAAGAACATGATAAATTATAGCAATCTAAAAAAAAATTGATAATTTTTGAACCACTTAATAGATTCACACAATAATTTCTACAACAATTTTCTTCCAGATTTGCGGACTTAGGCCGAAAAATGGATTTACTGGAAGAGGTAAAAATTTACAAAAACAAAATTAATTGTGGAATTTCGATGTACACGCCCCCATTCAATGCAGTTGTAAAAATAAGAAAATTGTTCGTTACTTTATGTTACTTCAAGTTTGATAATGACTAGCTTATAGTCGAAACTATAGTAACAGTGTAAATCTAAAAAAATATAGTGGTATAACAATGTAATCGTCTTTTAATTACAACTAATTCCAAACAGTTTCTGATGAAAAAATATATACAGATTATGTATTCTTAAATGCTTTGTTGGGTATTTTAGTTGTGTTCTTCACTAGTATGTTAATGTAATAATCCACTTGTTTTATCGGGTTATTTTCTTTATATACTTTTATATAAATAAAACTATTTAATCACTTTCAAATATATTGTAAAACGCTACAATTGTTTCGCCACACTGTGGCTTCTTCAGGCGAAGAAATGGTATTACAGATTAGTCGGGTCGGGTATATATACAATTTTTATGGGGGGGTGGCTATTTCAAATGAATTTAAATTTAAAAGAGGTGAATTTGTTAGGTCCGTTTGATTATTGAGGAGATGTCCGGTGTGTTTCCTTTTATTTATTTCCATGCACTCCAGGATGTTAAGTTTGCGGCCTTTAGTTTCCCGGTGTAAAATTTGGAAATTTTCATTAAATTTGTGGTTGTCTTCGATGAGGTGGTTGGAGTACGAGGAGTTAATTTTGTTTTGTTCAAAGCTGGTTTTATGTTCTTTGATCCTCTCTTGAAACGATCTTCCGGTTTGCCCCACATACACTTTTGGACAGTCTTTGCAACTTAGTAAATAGACGCCACTTTGTTGAGTTTTATTAATTTTGTCTTTATTGTTTTTGATGATTTTTCCTAAGGTGTTATTTGTTTTGTAAGCTACCTTACTACCTTATATACTTTGATAAAATCATACAATTTTAGTTGGAATCTATAAAAGTGTTTATCTAGAAATGAATTTAATTAAATATTTTTGTAATTTAAGAATGTAATAAAGTTCTTTACGATGTGGAAAACTTACTAATAATTAGAAAAACCACGAAAGCATTTAACTCATTTCTTTTGGCATTATAATTTTTATTTTATTGTTGTAGAATTCGTTAAATATTTCCATTACAAATATGCATGGAAATACACAAAAAAATTCAACTAAAATGTTTACTAAATGATGTGCCATTATTGGACTTATTGGTTTGTTCAATTTATATTTATTTTGCGTGATTATAATTGGATTAGCTTGATTTTCTCTAAGGAATCATTCACTAGCTTATAGAACTTTGAAGAACGATAAGTTAGTAAGGTTACATTGAAACAAAACAGCAGTTTATTTATTAAGTAATTTCAGACAATTTATGACATAAAGAAGAAAGGTAAATATTGTACATATAATAATGTTTTAGATGCTTTAAGGAAGATAGCCACTAGTTCTATGATGTTATTTTCTTTATGATGTTTGATTATTTTAGTATTTCTGCACCAATGTTTTACATTATATGTAATGTAAAAAAACTACCAATCAACTTTTAAGACAACTACTCCTGGTACAAAAGCACCGCCAGTAATTGAATTACATAACTGTTAGCTGTCGTTATATGTCTTATTATAAAAAAGACTTATTGCTCAGAAATGGCAATAATTAGATATTCTTGAAATTTAAGATGAACTACTTGGCAAATCAAGCTATCATATGCCCAATAGAGCAATGCTGCATTTAATTAAAAATGTATCAAAGATTAACTTCCAGTAAAATGAGTAGATTAAGATTTTTGATTCTCAAAAAAACCAAAATACCACGCAACAAAACCTTCTCAACTAAATTACCTAAAACGATATAATTAGGTGATGATTTCTCGCTGGTTTGGTTAAATTTCTTGAGGAGATTTTTGTATATAATCTAACGTAGTGTCAAATAAATAATATCCTTTTATTAGACTTTAGCTTTCTTTCCAAAAATTACATATAAATATACAAAAATATTATAAAAATATACAAAAACTTTGGATGGATGAAGCTGGGCGGAGTTCATGCAGCCGCGATTATTTCCCACTCTAGCCCTTATTTATGGTAGGCAAAAATACCATATTTGGCAAAATATTTGATATATCTTCATCAATAGAGTCTTCATGGAGATTAGAAGGCGAAAATATGTGTTATTGTGTGAATTCAAGCCTTACCAAATGCGATCCAAATTTCTATAAGAATATTAGAATCTTTTTGTTAGCGTATTGGATAAAATAAGTAATACCTAATATCTAATATCTACAGCTTGATTAATACCAGATAAACCTTGCACATTTCAAACAAACTGTACGATTTTTTGCAGGACTTATTGTCAGAACAAAATATTTTACTTTTCTGCACGTGGCGAATTCATCATGGCATCGTAAATACTGCAGCCTAAATATTGTGCAAATTTATAATAAAAACAGGCGATCAGTTATGACTACTGTAATAAGTTCCAAGTTAGAGTAAAATTCGTGATCTACTGCAAAAATTTGAAACAAATGGTATAGATATTAATACACTAAGAATTGACTATCAACTATCATTTTTGTTGTTCATAATTTTTGATGTTATAGTCATATTTAAACAATCTAAAATACATTTTATCATTTATTAGTTTATTCAACAGAAATTATTTCATTCAAATTAGTATTGCTTTGATAGTTGTACTATTCGTAACACGCAAATTAATTTTGTTTTATTCAATGTCTGTCGAGGTATTAGCCAGAGAATTAGTTTCAAATTAATTTGTTTTGTAGTCTTAGTAAGACTCACTGTTGTAGATTCACGAAATGTTTTCGTATTTTTATATTTATTAACTAGCATTTAGTTGAAAACATTGCTTGCATATGTGACATTGTATAAAAAGAACCAAGCAGGAAATTCGCCACCGTTCACGGCAATTAATTTATTCACATGGCGCTACTCCGCGAATTAATAAGAGACCTGGAAGTCAAAGAAGAACTTAAACCAGCGGACCATTAGAACAATCCTACATTTGTCAACTGAAAAGTGGATGCTGACACCAAAATCATAAGATCATAAGATCGATTTAACTCATTTTCATTTAATTTAATGCATCCAGAAAAATTCATTGTTTGGTGTGCACTCTTTGGCCCGTACTTTTTTTTAAGGCAAAACATGCAACGGTGTATGGTTTCAGGAAAGGTTAAACAATTGTTTTCCATTAAACCAATGATTTTGTTTATATCACATGCGGTTTCAATAAAATGAAGCCACATGTCACACAGCGCATAAAACAACCACTTTACTTCAAACCAAATTTGCTGGTCACCTTATTTCTCATAGGGGCGACATCAATTGACAAGCAAAGTCTTGCAATCTAAGCCCACTAGACATTTTGCTCTGGGACCATTTGAAGGAAAAGTTCTACGCTAATGGCCCGCTACGATTCCAAAACTAAAGGAGAACATCGGAGTGCAATTGCTGAAATGCTGGAAGACATTTGAACGACATCATATTTCATACATAACTGCAAAGTCTCTACTTTACACTATTAACAATAAAATTAGGATTTTTTAATATCTTGTGTTTTATTCAACGAACAAATCCAATCTGGATCCCTCTTTATTCAAAATTACTTTAGAATCTATATTTGTTATTCGTACTCCTCTACTATAAGATAGTTACGACAGTTAACATTTTTTCCATTCTTAATGACCAGATCTACTTAATATTAATTTAATAATTAAAAAAAGATCTCCGTATTACATAAAACAGTCTACATCTATATTTGACTGCAATTTACATTAAAAGATTGTGGATTACATAGAAATAAGTGTAGATAAGTAAAGAACTCTGCTAAGAAAGTTATTTCGAGATATTTGATGTCATCTTTAATGGAATTAATTTTCCTAAGAAAGATATTGTAGGATGGATCTGTGTTTGATTATGTTAAAATCTTTTAAGATACTCTTATCAGAATGAATATTAAGTCATTATTTATTCGTCGCCTTCTTGTAGGAATTGAGTGTGCCGCTTAAAGAACATATTTCAGATGAACAGAACATTAGCATCAGCGTATTGAACAATAATTATCGGAGTCAAGTGTCTCTGCTCTAGAAGATGTACAGTGTCAGATACAGAGCAGAGCCATATGAAATAATTATACGGGATATACGTAACTAAAAGTATAATTTATGATAAAGACACTCGACTATAATTACTACTACGTAAGATTGAATACATTTGAAATATCACTTTTTCGCGATATTTCTTTCTGAGACGATCAGCTGATAAATGAATTTACGAGAATTCGGGAGATGATTTTTTCATTCTTCAAGAACAACAAACTATTAAAAGATTGCCTAAAACAATGAATTAGAAAGCTATAGCTAAATGGTAATATTTGAGATTTATTTTTTAGCTACTCACTGCAGAATAGCACATCCAACTTTGTGTCCAAGATTTGCCAATATCAGGGTGAAAAATATCATTATGTAATTTGAGCATAATTAGCACCTCGAGAGCTCGATAACATATTCACCTTCGATTGTTGTTTAAGAGGGGCATCTTGACAGAAACGCTGACTTCATTACAAATTGGAGCTCTTATCGATCTAAGTATATACCATTCATTGTTTGAATTGCCTTTTCTGTCATCCCTACGAGTATCCAAACAGAAATTTGATTTTTTTATTTATGGAATCAAAGCCTCCGAAATAAGGCCTCAAAGTTATTTATTTATAATGATATTTAATCAGAGATGAAGCTTGGGCGAAATATCCAGATGTATGACATGGGAGAAAAAAATGCTTTGTGTCGAAGTATTAAGAACTAATATTAGGCTATTTCAAATTAAAACACTTGTTTACTTTCATATTGAAATATTCAGTTTCCTGACACTTGTTTCGGTCAATGACGACCATTCTCAAAGGAATTACAAAATAACAGTTATTTTAAGTGTTATAATTTGAAATTACCTAATATTATAATTTCGTTTCATCAAGAGTGCAGTACAGAACGTATATACCGTATTAAGAACTACTAGCACAAATTATAAGAGTTTAACGACAGTTGCTTTACTCCAAAGCTATAGCTCGGGAGGAATGTCTAGATGAGTGACTTGAGAGGGCATTTTATTAGCTGCTTTAACCACTGATTTTGATATAATCATAGAGACGAGATAAGAAATATCACCTTTATTTTGTATTTATACCAGCTGATGAACTAAATATTTCTCAACTGTCTCTTAGTACATCATCCAGAATAACTGGACTGTGATCAGAAGGCAGATGCAGATTGATGAGTTGGATGTACATAAGAGAGTCAGGGAAAGTACGGGAAAGTTCAAAAAAACACTGTAGGAAAACCTATAAATGATACAGGAGAGCTGATTATATATTTAAAAAGACATTAAAGAAACTTGGAAAAAGTACAAAGAACAGTAATTTTCGATGAAAGAGGAGATCCACCCACAATTCAAGCTGAGTCTGGACCTAATTATCATGATAGATAAAGTCAAAGCCGCAATTAATACCGTAAAGGAAGGAAAGGCTCCAGGACGAAATGGGATACATTCAGATTCTTAAGATTTCTTGGCGATGAATCCCTCAATTTCAGATATTTAATAACATCTACAATACTGAGATTATCCCAAAAGAATGGCTTAAGTGAAAATTTATGATGTTATCAATGAAACAGGGTGCCAAGGTATGTGGCGATTATAGAACGATTAGCCTTATGAGTCACATGCTAAAGCTGTTTCTGAAAATCATTCATCGAAGAATCTATAAGCTATGGAAAGAAAGAGTAACAGGCACACAGTTTGGATTTATGAAGGGTTTGGATATATAAGCGATTCCCTGTTTTGTCTTCAGGTATGGTTCCACCGCTGAAGAGATATGAACTGTGATATTTTTTTCCTGTTTTATCGACAATCAGAAGGCGTTTGATAAAATACACCATGAAAATATAATATAGGTCTTGAAACAGAGAAATGGATGATAAAGATCTTAGGATTATTCAGAACCTATACTGGAATCAGTCAACTATTATCAAGTTGATTACTCCTCTGTAAATCAATGCAATCAATATTCTTCGAGGTGTAAGGCAAGGTTGCATTCTTTCGCCGCTCATGTTTAATATTTATTCAGAAAAAATCTTCAGAGGGAGCCCTTGAGAACACCGATATATGAATCCTACTGAATGGAGAACGATTAAACAAAATTATATACTGTAATATTTACCGATAGTATGAACAGCTTACAATAATTAATGCACAGAATAAAAGATGCCAGCATTTCCTATGGTTTAAAAATTAACATTAGTAAAACTAAATTTATGGTAATTAGTAAAGAGGGAAATGAAATGTACGAAATAATGATCAACAACACACTAATAAAGAACCATGATAAATGAGGATTGGGATCATTGACAGAAGATTAGTTGCAGAATCGAAAGAGCAAGAGCTGTATTTGATCAAATTGTTCAAAATTCACAACTTCAGCATCAATATCAAAATCTTCGAATTCTTCAATGCTATATTTTCTCGATATTCTTCTATAGAATGAAGTGAAGAACAATAACCCAAGCAACACGAAGACTCGAGGTTTGCAAAATGTGGATATAAAGGAAATTATTGAGAATCCTTTGAAAGACAGAGTGACTAAGAATAAAGTGATGGAACGAATAAAGAAGGACTTGGAAGTAGTCAAAACCATCAAAAGAAGAAAACTAGAATACCATTTGACATATTATGAGAAACCAGGCCAAACACCGCCTTATAAAATCTGTTCTCCAAGGAAAAGTCTATGGTAAAAGAGGAAAATATCTTAAGAATTAAAAAAAAAAATCGCTCTGAAAAATTACCGCGTATTCAGAGCAGCAGTAATCATATCCAGGATTGTGGAAAATATTCGGGATGATTAAGCACACGAAGAAGAAGATCGCGAGAAGGTAACTTAAAAATAAACTACAGTCGAGTTGAGATTGAAAAAGATTTGGTCAATAACGCCAGGTTTGTACATAGGAAGGATATAATGAAATCAAATCACTGCTTATAATCGAAGGTTTGTAATTCAGAAATACATTCCTGGCCTCTTTTTGTTTCAACTCTACTTATTTTTTATTTCAGTCATTTCAATTATTCAAATTAAATAATCGTATTACAACTTTCAATATGGATTCGATATATACGTAATGTTCTTAATGTCAACATATAACTCTATTTCCAGCTGATTGTATCGCCGTCAGCAAAATATTTCAGCTTTCTGGCAAATTCATGTCTTCCGTTTTATTGATACTAATTCGAAAGGAGATAATTAAATAATAATTTTATTTACTATATAATTTCTGTTTTAATTTCTAAATTTTGCCGCTAGCAAGATAAAATATAAAACTATCTATTATTTTTATTAAACGTGATTCCATCTGACTTATTAACATATTTTCATTAATATCAACAATAATACAAACAATTATGATCGCTGGCTACTTTATTTTACAGTGTTTTTAATAAATAAATATTTAATTATCGTTACAATCGTCTTGAATATTAATAATAATGATATTTTAATATTTAATTACTAATATCTGTTGAACACATAATTAAAATATAAAATAAAATTCTAATTCTAGAAATATATTATCCAATCAAAATTATAAATTATTTATTCTTAGTTATATATGAGGATAATAGGAATTGGCAAACTAGTGGAGTGACTTCGGTTTTGCATTTGAATGATTATGTTTCCAAATACAACCGCTTTAATGCGAGATGCAGCGAAACCCATCCAAGGGAGAGATTGGATGAAGTCGTAACGCATGAATCCTGGGTGCGCTATGTAGTTTCCGAATTAAGGGGAACATAATACAACATAGTAATTAAATGTCATTACTGTTGCCACACGAAATCTAGTAATTATGCAAACCCATTTCACAGTCATTAGCGACACAAAAGACGACTAATTTTAAACTGATCTACTAATCGGGAGAAATCTGTAAATAATATTAGAGACTTAATCCAATACACCTCATTAGCGGCTTCTTGTCTGGTTTCGTATTGATATTGTTAGCCGGTTAGCCGCGTCGGATTAATACGTTTTTTGATTGATGCAAGTAGTTAGAACGAATTATAATGAATTAGTCATAAAATCAGTCAAATCATATTTACTATTTAAGAACATAATGATAATTATTATTATTACTACTATATATTATTTTAAATCAATAATAAATGTGTTTAAATTTGATAACAATAAGTGCAAATCTACATAATGATGCACACAAAATATTGGGTTGAGTAATTTCGGTTTGTTTACTATAGTAACACTGTACAACAATATTTTATTTTTTTATTTACAAGAACTTAAAAATAGCTGATTACCATAACTTGAAATATGGTGATTTAAAATATGTACTTGCTTTTTCTGCATCGTCCTTCATTTTTTTCAGGAAAACGATTTCAAAAAAAGTTGACATATTGCATTTTATTAGAATAAAAAAATATATTTTTATCGTTTGCCCTTATAACGTGTCTCAGAACTCTCCCATATTAGAGATTAGCAGTAACCTCCTAGAATACTAGGATTTCATCGACCTTGTTATCGCCATTACATTCTTTAAATATTCTTATGGAATACATATCTTTACGTACTTGTCGATCACGTCATCCAAATTAGGTGAAAAAATATCTAAATTGGAATTTAAAAAGCACATCTTGAAAGACATGTTACAAGTTTTTATATGCCTTTAACGTATTTTCTGGAATGTTTATATAGTTTGCAGATTTAAAATTCGCAAAAAAGTTTTGCACTAATTCTTTAAAGCATATCCCCGCTTATTTTTTCTTTAATTTGATATTCTCAGCGAGTATTGCATTTTGCATTATATGTGTTATTTGGGGGTCTATAAATATTCCTTACTTAGAGATTTACCTCACTTATTCTGGCAATTTTTTGTGAACATTATTTATTTGTTACTAATAAGCCAGATTTTCGAGGAAATTACTTTATAATAAACAAATACGTAAATACACTGCTGAGCATAAAATTAGGGTCAATCTATTATTAGAAGTTATTTTAGAAATTTTTAGTTTTTTTACGTGTTTTTCAGTTGTAACAGTCTAGGAACTGATTGCTTGTATAAAAAAATAATCTTTTCTTGTTAAAAGTTTATGGAAAGTAATGAGCTTTTTGAAACAAAAGCAAGTTTAAGGACAGCATATTTTTTTCTATGGTATCATTTATTAGTTGCAAATTGTTTTGTGTATTGCTATCATTGTTAGTGTTTTGCAATGAGCATAAATCCTGGTGTTGCCGCAGGAATTGTGGTGGCTTTAGAAGACGGCCGCGGTTAGCACAAAACTGCAAGAAATGTTGGTATCTTGTGTGAAACGAGTATGGCAGCGGTACGAAGAGACTAGTCTGCTCACTCGAAGACCTGGTTCAGAGCAAGGCAAGACTACAACTGCAAGAGATGCCCTCTTTCTCGTTTCTAGTGCTTTGAGAATTTGAGAAACCGAAAAGTCACGGCAGATTCCCTTCGAAATCATCTGCAAGAAGTGAAAAATATAAACATATGTGAGTGGACAGTTAGGAAGAGCCTTCATGCTGTTGGATTATCTTCTCGAACTATAGCTACTGGACTGTCGCTTTCCCGAGAACACCGGATTGCGAGGTTAAATTTTGCACGAGAACAATTTGATTGGACAATACCGGATTGGAGTCGCATATTGTTTTCCGATTAATCGCAATTCTGTCTTATGGGCTCAGATAGGAGTGTAAGAGTCTTGGGTCTGTAGTCCAGCTCAAAATACACGACGCCTTTATAATCCCAACAAAATGAAAGCATAACCTTCTTTTGGTGGAGATTTGCTTTCAAAGTGATTGCAACTTGTTCGCTGGGCGTCCACTTTTGTACGGCGTTGTATACTATCATTTTTTTTATCGCAAATATGTTTGAGAAATGGAAAATTTTCATTGTTTTTCAAGAGCATGTCGCACGCATTTTAGGACAAAAATTTCTCTCCTGGCCTTGATAAAATTCCTCATTTACTTTTTATAAAATTATTTTATCAATTATGTAATTGTAGAAGCAAGAAACAGGAAGGAAGTATTACATAAAAAAGTAATGAGTGGTCCGGACATAGGAAACGACTACTACGTAGTTAAAAGCAGCTTAATAGAAAAAAAAACAGAAAGGGATCAAACAAGAAAAACAAAGGAACGAAACAAAGAGATGAACACAATAATAAGAACGTATAAACTTAGAGATAGAGAAACAGAAAAATATAGAGAAGCATTCGAAAACGGCATAGAAAGAATTGAGAATGAACTAGAAAATTTAGAACAAATATGGGCACTGTTTAAACATACAACTCTAGAAGCCGCAGCAAGAGTCTGTGGAGTAAACAGGGGAAACAAGAGAAATAAACAAACGGCATGGTGGACGGAAGAGATAAAAGAGCGAATAAAACCAAAAAAGTTAGCATGGAAATTATATTGGCAACTGGACAACTGAAAATTATGCGAAATATAAAGTTGAAAGGAAAAACGAAAGTACTAGTATGAGCGGCAAAGAAGAAACAATGGGAGGATTTTGGGAAAAACCTAGAAAAAGATAGCAAGGGAAATCAGTAACTGTTCTACAAAGCAATGAAGACACTAAGGGAAAATAAAACACAAGAACTAAACTCTATTAATAGCAAAGGTGGCGATATAATTAACAAAGAGCAAGGAATCATGAAGAGAGGAAAAGAATATTTCCAGTAGCTATTATAGGTAGATAATGCTTTAGAAGGACATTATTAAAGTGAAAATAAAGAAAATGAAGGTGACAACATGATCTACAAATTTTAAAGAGCTAATGGAGATAATAGGAAAAATTAAAAACGGAGAAGGTTCAGGACAAGACCAAATAACAGGGGAAATGATAAGAAAAAACATAGGAAAAAATGGAAACAATGATAATCTACAACAAAATATAGGAAGTACAGTAGATACGCAAAGATTGGCCCCATCTGGCAATCTTTGTAATTGTACCAATGCACAAAAAAGACAGAAATAATTGTAACAACTACAGAGGTATAACGTTACTATGCACTAATATGAAAATACTAGAACAGATAATAGACAAACGAATAAGAGCAGTGACAAAGAAGACACTAGATGAAGCACAAAGTTGATTTAGAACCGAAAGAAGTATCCAGGAATGCATATTCATAGTCAGAAAACTAATACAAAAAGATGCTAGAGGAGAAAAAAAGAGTATACCTAGCTTGTATTGACCCGTAGAGAGCCTTTGAAAAAATACCAAGAAACGAATTATGGGAGACATTAATCAAAAGGAGTGGATTGAAAAACAATTAGAATAATTAAGAAAATCAACACGAACAATACAAACGCGGTAATATATTAGAATAAGAGAACAGACTCATTTACTTCAAAAGAAGGACTACGACAAGGAGGAGGACAAATCCCGAGATTGTTTATAATATACATGGACGAAATAATAAAAGAATGCAATACACTATGCAACGGTATAGCAATAGGATACAAACATCTCCAAAAAGTAACAGTATCAGAAGGAGTATATGTAGATAATATAGTAACATTTGTGAAGAAACAAAAAGAACTTAAATAAAACTTACAAATATGGAAAGAAACGTTATAAAAATGAACAAAGGAAAGACTAAAATAATGATAATAGGAGAGGAACAAGAGACGATGAGCATAGAAATAGAGGGGGTAAAACTAGAACAGGTATCGGCATACCCATACTTAGAAATAAATATAGATAAAAAAAGGAACACAGGAACCGGAAATAAACACAAAAATAGTAAAAGCGTCAAAACTATACTACATATTAAGAGATAAATTCATAAACCCTCGATAAATATCGAGAAGCACTAGAACAAAAATATCCAAGTCAATATATAGACCGGTGCTTACCTATGGATACGAATCGTGGACGCTAACCAAGAGACAGGAAAACAGGATACAAGCAGTTGAAATGAAATATCTAAGGAAAGCCAGAGGAGTGACAAAAAGATAATAGAATGAAGAACACAGAAATAAGAAAGTCTACACTAGACTTCATATAAGAAAGACAGTTGCTCTAGTGGGGACATCTACAGAGAATGGAAGAAGCACGACAAGTGAAAAGAGTATGGGGAGCCAAAATACAAGGAAAAAAAACGAGGTCGGTCCATACTATCATAAGACCAAGTGACGACAAAAGCAATAGAGAAGAGAGGAATAATAATAATAAATCACACAAAATTGTATATAATTTTCATAAAACAAACCTCCGATCTGATAATAATTTATAATAATAATTTATTGAACGGAGGCCATTTCATACAGTAACATATATATACAAAATAAAATTGGAATAGTTACAATAAAATTAAAACAATACATATATCACAACACATTTTTTCAATCTAAACTATTGTGCACTAAGTGCACGACGCAAAGAACTTAAAGAACCAACAAAAATATCAAACCCAGTTTCAATTATGAATTGATTGGCGTGCTTTAATATGCGCGTGGTAGCAGACTGTTTCGCATAGTCCGTTCTATGGAACGGTATATGAAATAGACTAGAATTACGCAAAGGACGAGCGGGAACATGGAGTCCAAGAAGCTTTAAAAGGTCAGGACAATCAATAGTTCCATCAAACATCTTTTTTACCAGCATAATATCATGATTAACACGCCGAGAACATAAACTTGTCGTATTACTCATATTGAGTAGGTCGCAGTAGTCTCCAACAAGATGAAATTTGTAAGCCAGAAATTTAACAAATTTTCGTTGTACTTGCTCGATTTTATCAATATCAGTACCGCTATAAGGAGACCATACGCAAGAGCAGTATTCCAAATGCGGACGAACCAGCGCGTTATATAATACAATAATTGTACCAAGGTTCCGAAAATCTTTGACGTTACGTTTAATAAAACCAATTAATTGGTATGATTTTGCTGATACGAATTGTATGGTTTTGAAACCGATAACATCACAAGGTAAGCTTCAGTTCTTCAATCATATTGAATAACTCACATCATAGATGACCCAACAATGGAACTGTCACAAAAAATCAAATTTCTTGTAAACACTCTCAAAGAAGCATCCAGCACAGCTTTTCCTGAGAAAATCGGCAAAAAGTTAAACAAAGACTTGCAAATAGAATGGTACAATGTAAAACTAAGAACAATCCAGCAATATTTGAACTTAATGAATATCAAATGTAATTATAGTCAAGATAATGGGCTTAAAGCCACTAGAAATTTAAGGCAATCTATAAAAACGAAATAAAAAAAAATTAAACCAGAAGCTAACAATAAATACCTATTAAAATATTATCATTCGCCCAAGGCCATTTGGAGTTTAATAAAAAAAAAACTTAGTATTCCGCATAGTCAAATAATACCAAATAATTTAAAAACTACTTTGCAAATATACCTCATCAACTATTGGCATCTTCTGACCAACTGCGATATGTCTACTTATTTTAAATTTCGTGACGTATCAATAAACACACTTAGAAATGCAATTAACAAATTAAAATCGAGTTATAGTTTTGACATTTTAATTTTAATAATAATTGTATGAATAAAGGATTAATATCAAGAATTTAGTTCGATCTAACTAACAGCTGTAAGATTCTAGGTTGAATTCTGCTGTCGACGGCAATATTATAACAAAATCCTAGTTGTTCATTGTATCGCCCGCCCTCAAGTATTCTTAGTTCAACGAACTAATTTACTTGCTAAGCTACAATAATACAAAATCCATTTCTGCACGGTGGAGATAGAATTATATATCGTGCACTGTCAGATTAATAAGAATTTGTGCCGATGGAGAATCCTTTAAACCCAGAAGATGCATTACAGAAATGACGTGTACTAAGATTATTTATACTGAACTCTTACAATTTTAGAAATAGTTTTCTTTATTACACAAAATTTTATACGAATAATTGTATTATTAAAATTATCCCCGTTAAAATGTATAAAACACAAAGTCATTCATTTTAATACAAGTGATTACATTTCAAGAGATAAGAGTCCTTTCTCGATGCGAAATAAAAAAAAAACGCAAACACGACAGCGCTTTTATTAAAGGCATTAGCCTGTTTTATTCAAGAGTAATTTTAAATGATAAAAGGTACAATATTGTTTGGGGATTTCTTCTTACGCCCGCGCAAATGTGAAAGAAGCGCGCTATATATCTAATAATTACGTAATGCCTGGAGTTATGTAAAATAATTTTATGTAAATGCGGGAGTAATTTGTGCGGGATATTAAATATTTGCCGTTTATGGGATAAGCATACGGATTCTGGGAATATTATGTTCAGTTTTTAATGGCGTCGGTATGGAATTAGAATTTGTGTTATTCCGTAAATTGCTACTAGAATGCGGTCAACATATGTGACATTACATAACGTGCATATATCATGTGTGTGATTTGATGTCAGGCTAGCGATTTGTGCGCCATGTTATTATCACTTCGTAACTTCGATAAATTAAAATTTGATTTCAATAGAATAATAATTATGGATCCCAGCGTAATGGATTAATTTATAGGATGTAACAGTTTACAAGATTATATAGATTTTTTTAATGGCGAATAAATATTTCAGTTTAAAACGTCTTTAATTAGTAAACGTAAATATATGTATACTAAGGTTTCATAAACTACATCTATATATTTTATTTGTTTTCGTGAGTTTTATCAACTTGTCCTCTATTCCTCTCTTTCTTTCTTGGTTCGTTAATTGATAAGGCGGTAAAGTGTTGAAAATCCGTATTCATTTGTTTAATCTTTTTTGGTATCATATCGAACGCCTTTTCTAGGTCTATGAAAACTAGGTATGTCTTTTAATTTATTTAATCATTTTCTCTGTGATTTGTTTTATGTGTAAATTGGTATTTTATAGAGACCCCATACTTTGTTCAGAACCTTTTTAGATAGCCGTACTGTCGTGTTGTTAAGTGATATTTTAAGTGAATAAACAATGTTAAATTGTGAATTTGGTCTTAGCAAGTTCAACTGAAAGACATAGAACCGTGCTTGACCATTGCTCCAAGTGACTTCCTTCTTGTTAAGTAGTTATTGCTGTTAATATATTTAGAACTGATATAATCTTAAATTTTAATTACCATAATCGACTCATTGAAAAAAAAAGAAAAATTCAATTCTGAAAGAAGACTAACTCGAGAACTAATGTGGAAATAGCACAGTGCGCGGAGCGATGACACTTAAGCCATTCTTTTCGGAACCAGATGGGTTCGATCCCAGGATTTTAACCGAATTAACAGTTGAGGTCAATAACAACACTAAGCATATTGAGAAACTCACAAATAGCGTCAAAATTATCGAGAGAGAAGCTCTAGAAGCAGAGGAAACATTAACCAAATTAATAAATGAACTTCAAAATAATGTGAAAAGTTAAACGCCTTAATTAACAAGATTTACAAGGTACAATAAAGGCCTGGAAGACGAAATATAAGTTACAAACTAAAGCTATGCTAAATCTGCAAGCAATTGCATGACATTTACTCTATGGTATTTCATTAATTTCATCATCCCCAAGAAACCTGATTTAAACTGGGCCCGTAAAAATGTCCAAGAATTACTTTGTTTATATATCAATATACAGTCTCTTAGTTTCAGACTGAATGAAACTGATGCTATTCTAAATGACGATGATTACAATATATCTGTTTTTTGTACTTCCGATCGTTGGCTGGCACATGAGGAGTGCATAGCGATTGAAATAACTAACTTTCATGTAGCTGCGCAATTTTCGAGAATGAGATTCGATATGGCGGAGTTTTAATTATGGTTAGAAATAGTATAGATTATACACTCCTTGATTTTTCGAATATAGTTTCTGAGAAGGACTGCGAAATTACTGGAATAACTATAAAAAACACTATTATTTTGACAGCATATCGTTCACCCGATGGTAATTTTCAATTATTTCTAAGCATATTGTCACAGATATTTAATAGTCTAAATTTAATTAACAAAACAGTATATCTAGCAGCTGATTTCAACGTCAGATTCAATGGTGACGACATCAACAAATCTAAATTCTTAGGCTTTGCAGTAAGCTATGGTTTGTATTTTTTAGCACAGTTTCCTACCCATTATAATAATTGTATAGATAACATATATTCAAACTCTATAAAAGCATTATCAGTAAAGCCCTTAGAATTTGGCTTATCCGATCATAGAGGTATTTTATTTAACATTGTCCTTACTGAAATATTTAATAAACATATAATTAGAATTACACGACCTATTACAAAATGTGGAAAATTCATTCTTTTTAATTTGCTGGAAAAAGTATCATGGGATTTTGTAGATAAACAATTTAATGTAAATGAATGTTTCAGTAAGTACAATGTATTTTGAATTTGATGAAATCTCGCAAAGTACTGTGAGGAAAACTAATAATAGTTTAAAATCTATCAATAGTAGAGATATATACGGCATTCGTTATGATGTTATAATATCTGCTGTCTATGTAATAATTTCGCCACTGACAAAATTAATTAATAACTGAATAAAAAAGAAAATCTTCCCCGACGCACTAAAAAATCGGTTTAGAAATACCGCTCCATAAAAACGGTGACGTCTCTGACCCAGATAATTATAGGCCGATCTCACTATTACCCATATTTTCCAAAATCCTCGAGAAAATTCTTACTTTCCAATTAACGGACTACTCTGAAAAATTTAACATATTCTGCAACGATAATATAGCTTTCGTAAAAGACGTTCAACCACAGCAATGCAATCTGTAAATTTGTAGAGAAAACAATTGACATTTTCTAGCATAAACAAGTTTGTAAATCTTCATTATAGACCTTTCAAAGGCGTTTGATTGTCTTTCCCACACTATTCTACTCAGAAAAATGTATTTCTACAACTTACAACCGGATAGTTACAGACTTGTATTATCATACCTTTCAAATCGAATGCGATGCGTTTTATCACAGGGTTTTATTTCTAATGCGTTACCACTTATTCATGGTAGGTATACCTTAACGATCCATTCTGGGTCCATTACTTTTTTTTGGTATTTATTAATGACATTCCTACCTACAGTCAAAAATGCTGATGTGGTACTATACACAGATGATACTACGATTACAAACATGCCGTGCAGGACAGATTAAGTTAAAGTCTTACACAAGGAAGCACAGTCAAAAATGGTTTGATAGCAACCGTTTAAAACTTGATAATAAAAAATCAATCACAATGACATTTTCTCTCAGAAGATATGAGAGTCCAATTGAGTCAACATAATTTCAGGGAATGCATATTATGAACAATTTGTCATGGGATATAAGGTGTGATTTTCTTGGGCGAAAATTATATGTCAGTATATTTGTTCTTCGCTCACTTTCGAATAAAGTGTCTATTGACGTGTTGCTTATTTAACATAACTGGATTTTTGTTATGGGGTTATCTGAAAGATAAAGTTTAACAACAAGTGCCAACAGACAGAAAGAACCTGATAGAACGCATAAGAAACGCTTGTGCTCAAATTCTCACGGATATGCTGGTCGAATTTTTGAACACTTGCTTTAATTAGAAAACTATAATGTGTGAGAGGTATGAAGACTCACACATTCGTGTAAATTTTTCAAGGATTTTTGCCAATTTTGAATTTTGTCGATTATAGCGTCGTCTGTCACGAATACAAAAAAAAATTCAGATAAAACTTTCTTATTTTTTCCCGGAGGATTCAAATCGGTGCAAAAAATGGGGGTTCTTATTTAACTTTTCTATTTCTCACACCCTATTCTCTAGGGGGTTGAGGATAGTGAGTCGACTTTCGTATCATTAGATGTCCCCCTCCGTGGCGAACAAATTTTAATTATATTTTATTCGATGTGTAGTTTTCGAGAGATTTCAATGTCTTCAATTAAATTAAACATGCTGTATATCTTGGATATGATGAAGTATCATTAAATTGTTGAGAGTCATAGTAGCAGCAGCAATAGTAGTAGTATTTGGTTATCGACTAAGTGGTGATCGCCCCCGTCACTCTAAAGCACCATTAATTGTATTCCATGGTGACTACTGACTGAATAAATAAAAGGACATTTAAGGCAGGCGCTATTACTTCGGATGTCCCACAAGGGTCAATTTTAGACCCACTTCTGTTTCTTATCTCTTCAATGGATATAAACACAATCATTAATAATTGTTCTATTTTTTACTATGCGGATGATATTTAAGTTATTTTTAGTTCTGATGATGGCTTTAACTCTGTGGTAAATATTGATAATAACGCCAAATTTCGAAATATGATATTCATCATAATTTAAAATGCCTTAAGATTAGTTGTAGATATACCTAAATTATCTTTAAATGTTGAAATTATTCCTGTTGTTCCCTGGTTTTACTCATGTTTATTTTCTATTATTTGAGTGACGGAGAATAGATGGTCTTTTGTTGATCTTTCCACCCGGAATCCTGCCTGCTCATCCGCTTCCATATCATTGTATTCTGCTTCGATTTTTTGCCAGGATCTTGTCATATATTTTATATAGTGTGCTCGTTACTACTACCCCTCTGTAATTGTCACAGTTCAACGTGTCCTCTTCCTTGTGCATGATAGATAAAAGAGCGATGTTCCATTCTTCCCGGATTGGCTTTTCATTCAAGCAGTTTTGGATTAGTACTCTTAGTTCCGTATAGTTTTGTTGTTCCTCATTTAATGAGCTCTGCTGGGATGTTTACAGGTCCGGGTGCCTTTCTATTCTTTAGTGATTTACAAGCTTGCTTTATGTCCGCTACAGTTACTCTGATTGGTGATGCTGTTATGTTTATGTTTCCTTCTCCCTCTGCGTTCTCTTGAAAGGGTAGTCTATGATCTGTTAGTAACTGTTTAAAGTAGTCCTCCCATTTTTCTATTGTTATTGGGAGTATTAGGTCTTTTTTTTCCTGTCTCAAGGATTTTAGTATTGTCCAGCTTTCGATACTCTTTCGTCCTCCAATATACGTGTTTATTTTGTCGCATCTTCCCCCATGTTTCGTTTTTCATCTTGCTAATTTTCCTTCGAACTTTTGCCTTTGCCTGTTTATACCATATTTTATGCTAGTTCGACATATTGGACAAGTATACCAGGTACTTTTCTCTCTTGTCTCATATATCTTCTTCTATTTCTACGTCTCATCAATATGGTGTCACCCTTTGCTGTTGTTCTTTATATCCTAATACTTCCTTCGCCGTTGCATGTATCCATGATTTAATGCATTAGTAATGTTCCTCGTTATCCTTGAATTGTATGGTCTGTACTTTTTAGTCTACTTTTAGGTGATCTCAATTTCTAAGCTGCCTAAGTTAAACCTGTCCTCTTTTCTTTTTCTACTTCGTTCATGTTTGTGTGTTCTTCTTTTTCATACTTCTTCGGGAACAGGATATTTGTTATCAGTAGGTAGTGGTCGCTACCGCATGTTGCACCTCTATACACCCTTACATCCTGTATGAATTTATTTGTTTTTTGTCGTGTTATTGTGTAGTCTATTATAGATTTCAGGTTCTTGTTATTTTTGCGTCCAGGTGTATTTGTGTATATTGTGGTGTAGGTAGAATGCGTTCTGTATTTTGATGCTATTCTGTTTGCATATTGTGATTAATCTGCAGACATTATCGTTTGGTACATCTCCGTATTGTCCGACTACTTTATCCTCATATTTTTTCCCGGTTCTGGCGTTCATATCTCCTATTATGAGTTCTCGTGTGTTGCCCACTTTTATCATTTCGCGGTTTAGTTATTTATAGAATTGGTCATTTTTGCGACAATTGCATCATCGTTTATCCAGTATAAGCCTAGTATGGTCAGTTTTTGTCCGTGTAGAGTTAGGTTTATCTTAATCATTCGTTCGTTAATTACTTCCCATGTTGTTATAAATTTTCTGAGCTTCTTCCGAATAAGAATCGATATTCTTTGTTAGGCTATCTTTTCTTTTCTTACACCACTATAGAAGTGGTCATATTTCCCGAAGTTTTTCGAGCTTTGTCCTTTTTTCTTTGTCTCTGGCAGGACTATTATGTCTGCTTTGACTTTCTTTAGTTCCACGAGTACTTCGTTTGTTTTTGTTGAGAGGCCATGAATTTTCCATGTTCCAAAAATCATTTTCTTCTTCAGTAGCTTATGTCATCTTTTAGTGTCTGTTCCGTTCCGAGGCCGCTGACTGGTTCTTTTAGAAGTGCGTGTTTTTTTTTCTGACAAACATTTGTATACAATGTGCGAAATACTGTTAATGAAAACCATTTTATTAGGTGTAAATGTCGATACCATGCTGCCCTCAAGGAGGCAAAAATTTCAGCTAGTAAAAATTCCATCAAGCTTTCTGAATATAGTCCAAAGTTTTTTTAATCCTTAATTAATAATAAATCAACAAAGTTCTTTGATTCAACAATTAATAATTATGTTGCTAATGTAACAGATAATCTAACAAGTAACCTTCCGAGCTCAACCCAATCAGCCATGGGTTATATGCTTAATAGTCCCATTACGAGTGAAAAAAACTTCAGGTTCAAGGAAAAGAGGTTTATCGAGGTTAGAGTTATATTGGGCTAAAATTCTCCTAATCTAGAAATATCTATAACCTTACAATTGATATACTCCGGAAGGTATACAACTATCAAAATTAATAAATATATGCATTGAAAAAAATATATTCTCAAACTCCCTTAAATAGTACAAATAAGCACAATTTTAAAAGAGGCACCATTAATGGCACCATTAATTATAAAACCCGTTGCTATTTTATCTGCTATTGCAAAAATATTTCTAAACCAAATTATGAATTTTCTCGAAAATAATAAAGTTCTCTAAACTAATAGATGCATCTTCAATCGTATTCCTGGGTGTAGGCCTAGACACAAATTAACTTCCCATTGTCACGGGAAAGCTGTGGTTACAAAAATATATCTTACCAACTGCAATAAGCATTTACAACATTATATCATGGGGACATTCTGCCATTATGGCCCGTATGTTTACTCTCCAAAAAACTTGACATTCTGACATTGCCTTTACTATGTGTGATGGAATCAGGCACATTACAGTCAATTTACAACCATGAAATGCATGTCATTCAGTTAGGTTTAACTATTAATTACAGAAAATATACTTCAAACAACTAAACTTCACTCAACCTCAACAAATTCGACCGATACCAAATGATAAATAACGAGAAGCATTCAAATGAAATCGACGTTTAAACTGTATTTTTTTTCATAAGTAGTTACATGGTAAAAGCCGTTCTTAGTAATTAGAATGTTGTTAAGAGATAACAAAACATTTATAAATTTTGACTTTTACTAGGTAAATTAAGTATAGTACGTTATGAATCAGCTCATTGTTTAGCTAAAGTGGTTAAAATATTACTGGTTTTGAATTGTAAAAGTTTATATTTATTTAATATCTTCTCGTACTCCAACAATTACAGCTTTATGTGTTATAATGCCATTACTTAGTTCTGTGCATTCTTTGCAAAATCCCCTTAATGGATTTATAATTAAAATTCACATGGTTTGTTTCACAACTTATACTTTATTACAAATAATGAAACAAACCAAGTTAATTTAAATTATAGAACCTGTATATTATATTTTTATACCCTAAATGAATGTATTGTAAAAAACTCATTTTAGCAAGGTACACATATAAAAATTAAAACTTTTCTTTTTTTTCATAATAAAAATATAATAAAATAATAAATATTCATAAAAATATTAAGAAGAAGTAATTAATAATTTTTAATATTCACATATATTCAGACAATTATTTTAATTAAATATTGTTGATATTTGAGGCTTCTACTTCGTTAAATATTTTGAAAAACAAAATTCATTACGCCGAAAAGGGACACAAAATGTATCTCGTAGAATCATTAGAAATTCACAAAGCCCGCTGTAATCCTGTAAAACCCCTAATTAACGACCAGATTGACCTGACGTATTTTTACGGCTATATGTTAAACTCATTTCATATATATATATATATATATATATATATATATATATATATATATATATATATATATATATATATATACATATTTACTTTAAGTTTTCATTTTGGCAAGTTAATTTTCCAAAATTATAGCCAACAAGAAAGAAACAGTGTAATACAAAGAAAGTAATATTTTGTATTTTAATTAAACACCATAAATAAAATTACCTGGTGCAGTTTAGTAAATTGAAACGTTCTTATCTATTATTATTATAAAATAATTCCTTATTATATTCAAATATATAAAAATAATGTTTCTACAAGTGGTATGTAGTTAATTATTTAATACTCCAAAATTAATTCCATAATAATTGAACGCTGATGAATTCGTAAATCACGGTGAGATGAATAATTTTACTGTATCTCCATGATGCGAATAAAGATAACAGACCCTTCTGTATCGATTCAATTTTCTACAAGATAAATTGATGCATCGTTGAATTACATTACTCCAAGTTATGTAATCCGTTGTATATATCCAATTTTATACTATCGCATCAAATTTTGAAATCAATGCGATATAACCTATTTTTCAGATAAGGGAAAGATTGCGTGCGTCCTTTGCACCATGAAAATATTTGACTAACCCACAATGTAAAATGAAAAATTCTTGTATCTGTCCGGAATGTGATATATAACTTGCTCGATTTGATGCTGCTTATAGTTCCATCTATATCAGAACGAACGTACAAACGTCGAGTAGATTAATTATATGCATACCAGATTTAACTTCATTTGAATTCATAACAATATATATGTATAATTATATAAATTTGATTTCATAGTAATAATTTGTTCTGGTTTCATTGTGAATATAAATTCCTTGCCACGATAACTATAAATAAGTTTTAAAGTTTATAAAAACTTGATTTCACTCTTGACTTATTTCCGGGCGCTAGATTTTCATCAGGCCCATTATATTATTTTCCACGTGGAAAAGGAGTGAATTACCGAATAAAAGTCAACATAAATTTTAAGTGTCGCATAGTAAAACTTTATAGTTTAATAACGATGGAGCCGTTAGGTGTATTTCAGTGTGACTTGGAGTGTTTATTTCTAATACATAATTTAAATTCATTCCACATGACGTTTGAAAATAACGATTATGAAATGGATTCCAAAATATTTTTACACAGCTTCTTTTATCTCAAGATATATTTGTAATTTATGTTTTTAAATACTTAATGCGCCAAATAATAACACCTATAATTATATTTAATTATACCTAACTGGGAGATAGTTTTTGGGTGAATTTTAAGTCTATTACTTATTGTATTAATCGATTAAAACTATTTAGTGTTATTGGATGACAAAACAATTATGCGTAGATTTTAAAATAGGCGATAGGTCAAATTTAAATTGAATTGCAATGAATTGATTTCTCAATTAACCCGTGGTCAAATATTTTTGTATTAATTAACAATCCACGTGGATATAAAAAATATTAAAAAGAATAAAACTATATGATATACTTTTAAAATAAATAAATTGACATAATTATTTTTCATCCCGTTAAATAGATTTATACATTCAAAATAAATACAAATTGTTTTAATCATTAAAATTTTACAGACTGTCGCTCTCAATCAACATCAGTGCTTTCATTTAAAAAAATTCCAGAGAAAGTAGCATTTTAGTTTAGCAAGTAGAATATACAATTATAAAAAATTGTCACATATGTCTAAATGTTTGTTAATCCGACAATGTAGAGAGAAATCATTATAACTCGGCCAGTAAACAAAGCGGCGACGAAGATGAAGCCAATACACCAGCATCTGATGTGACGATGGACTAAATAGATTAACACCTATAGGTAGTCCTAGAACTGCAGATAAATACTTCGTAGGAAAAGATTAAAAAAATATACTAGCTGAAATAAGTTCCCCTAAAGATGTGCGCACAAGGAAAAACAATCTTGTTTTACACTTACCGGGATCTAAAGGAGTGGCATTGGCAAAGATAGAATTAAAATTTTGGTTTTGTTCTATTATTGATAATATATTAAGGGTGTTAGTACATTGTACTAATATACAAATACGAACAAGGCTAGTACAAGGAATCAACTCGAACTCGGAAAACACATTAAAGTTATTAGTTTGTAATTTTTAAGCTGTAAAAAGCACACAAATTAAATCTAGATGACTTTAGGCAAACTTATGGCAGTTTCGATTTCTTTAGTCTGACTTTGATTTGATGATGCGACTACACGAAATGAAAGAGTGGAACATGACAAATTACAGCAATAAGAGAATATTTTGAATAGTTTGTTAAAAACTATAGAAAAACTATTTGCTTTCTGGATATTTAATAATTGACGAGATGTTGTCATCACAACAGATGCCCTTTCAGGCAAAACGTTCCCAAGGGACCGTCTATGTATGGTATCAAAATTTTGGCATTGGCTAATATGGAGGTATATTTAGTACATGGTCCATATGAGCTTGATAATTCACCAGCAGAAGTTATCAAGAAATATAACCATTATTTTTTACTAGTTGTCCTTTGTATATAAATTTGTTAGATCGCAATGTGACTATGAATGGCATAGTAAGAAAAACACAGAGGGAACTTCCTCTACCCTTTTTTTAAACCCAACAACGAGAAGAAGTTTCCTGAGTATTTGGGTTACAGGAAAATATAACAGTTGTGTCTTTAGGTCGAAAAAAAGGAAAAAAAGATATATCATTCAGCATAATGCATCATGATAGAACACTACTGAAAAAAGTGGAAACCACTTAAATTTATAGATAACAATTCAACCAAAGGCGGAGTAGATCAGCTATAATCCAGTTATGATATTACACGATACAGTAGAAGATGGACATTGACAATTATTTTGACTCTCTTGAATATAGCTGAAATAAGTTCATGGGCAATAAGCTGTTTTGAATTTAATTTCAAACAATTGGCACAAATACAGTCGAACATCCACGTGTCATGCCAATTAAGACAAAAAAATAGCTGGAATAAGAAGTAGAAAACCTGTGAGATTAGCGAAGGTATCCAAGAAGCAGAGACCAAAAAACAAAGTACAATTATAAAAGTTGACATAAATTGCTATTTTTTTAAAGCATGCATTTATTTTGTGGCATATGTGTGTATACTGTAAAAAAAGAAATTGCTTTTTATACACATACAAATAAATTATGTTTATTTTAGTAGATATAAGAACTCTTATTGATTTAAATGCAATAAATATCTTTTGATACATCTGTATTCATTTATTTACAGCTGCTTTTCTCATTAGCTGCATAGAGAGTTAAAAAAAAATATTGGGGTGGGACACACCTCACCACACCAACCATGCAAAATATGCTCACCTTAATAACGCAGGGTTAAAAACTTTCTGTATATCAAAGAATAAAATTATTGTGTTATAGACTTCAAGATGGTTTGTATATTGGAAATAATTGTATTACGGCGTAAATTGGATACAAGTATGGGATCAGTATCGATTTTGATGATGCAGGCTATAATACTCTATTTTATTCCAGAGGGATAGAATGCAATTTAACTGTTTCATGTTTTAACTTGTTTTTTTTAACATCTGTGATAGATATTTTAATTTAAATCTAATATATAATATAATTTTCTACTTAGTAAAACCTTTGTAGATGATTAAGAACGGCTCGAAAGGTGCATCGCTTGTCAAGGTCACCATTAGATGACATATTTTTTTAAAACCTATTCTATCGCAATATGTTAAAAAATTTCTATTTAAAATTACGCAAATTTCATATTCACTTTTAAAGTAGTTTTCCTCAAATATTTATTAACTTAACACATATTTCCATAATTTCATTACAGATAAGGCGCAGCATTATATGAGTGATTCCATTTAGATTACAGAATTTTGAAAACATAAGTAAATTGTAAACCACCACCTTAACCTTACTCTCTCGCCATCCTAATCTCAAACTGAAAAACCTTACATCTCCACCTCCTTACGCCTTTGATTGCGTTTGGCACAAATGTTTGCTGTTTAAATGCCATAAACTTGAAATATCTCCATTTTTACTTAATCTAATTAATAATTTCCTCCTTAGTAGATCCTTATAAATTTAGCCTAGCCCGCTCCAGCACAATTTTCCCCGAACAAGGTGTTCTACTATCTCCATTGTTATACACTATATTTTGTTTTGACCTTTATAACTCTGATCCTCTCTATTCTACCGCGTCTCTGTACTCCCTTCAGTTACTGATCACACTGTCCTAAACTCTCACTCCCATAATCTAAAAACTACCATTTCTTCTCTCTAAACCTTTATCCATAAACTGGAACTTTGGTATTCCAAATTCAAAGCACAACTTCTTATCCCATTCCATAAATCTTCTCCAAACGATCCTAAAATTTATGTTGACATAGCACTATCCCATCATCCTCATCATGCAAATACCTTGGAATACTAATAGATTCCAAAATTTTATTTGAACCCCATACCAAAGCCATTTTTGCAAAAGGAAAAAGAATGTAAATAAAAATATATATGTTTATTATCATATAGTAATCCATTATCTGACATAATAATCTGGAAATCCGAATCTTGAAATTTTTTTCTCCAATTATCAATTGTCTTCTCCAAAATAATTAATTTTCCATACGAAGGATAATAGGAAAAGTGCTATAACAATGGCACTTTTAATGTAATTTAAACGCCAAAAACAAGCGAGGATCGTTATAAAAATGGTAAAATAATAAAAGAAGTCAATATAAAAAACAATAGTTCATATCTAAAAAAAGTTAACTAAAAATAAACTTCTATTCAAAAAACAAAACAAAAACAACGCCTGTTTTAGAAAACTGTCAACACTTCTAGTAAATTAAGTAGTAGTAGTAGTGTTTTGGCTACCGACCACTACTTTTCGCCATGTATCATTTGTATATTTGTATGTGTGTAAATGAGCTTGCTACTTTAAAAGATCGCCCCCTCACACGAAGGCACCATTAATTGTATCCCAATGATGAATGGGACCGGTCACCCATTCAACTGTTGACCCAAACTAACGTTGCTGTACTCTCGCTAACTCTAGTTCGGCCGCAACTGAATGCGCCACCACAGGCGTGTGTAAATTTTTATTAAGCTTAAAATTATTTTTTCAATAATTTGAATGGTTTCTTATAGGATAAAAATCTATGAATAAATAATAAATTAGGGCTGAAAGACCACCGGTCGATAGCCGTTGAGCAGAAAATAAAGTATACCATAATTTATTTCATTTTACCCATTAAATGTACTATATTTTATTTTTCTGTGAATAAAAATGTTTAGTAGTAATAAATTAACCGTTTTCAACTGTTTATTTAGTAAAATTCTCATTTGTTTTTCAAAATCAAAAATTCGTTTTAAAAAAATTATACCGTTCTTTAAAAAAAAATTTCTGAATTTTTAAACAAATTAAATTTTTCTCATCTTTTTTCAATTTTAACAAATCGGAAATTGTTCTTAAACCATTTTTAAAATTAAAAACAGAAACAATAATCGAAAACGACTCTTAGATTTCTTTAGCCAAAACAATCTAGTAATAACGAATACATTTTTCCAGAAAAAAGAAGTACACAAGAGAGGCAAAGAGTAGGGGTGTAAAATCTATAATTGATTATTTACTAATCAATAAAGAATACAAAAAAGAAGTTATGGATATAAGAGATAGAAGAGGAGCAGAGCTATATAGAGATCATTATTTAGTGGAAGTTAAAATAAAAATTAAATATGACGACGTAAAAAAAAACATTACAAAACCCAGGAATGCCAATAAAGTAATAAACCCATATAAACTGCTAGATCCAAATACCGCCCAAGTATATCAAGAAACAACAAAAAACAAGTTTAAACTATTTGAAATAAATGAAAACGATAATCTGGAACAATTATGGAACGTATTCAAAAAGACAATTCTAACAACAACAAGTGCGAAGAGGGTAAATGTAAATGGCAAAAAACAAACAAAATGGTGGAACGATGAAATAAAAAGTCAGAAACAAAAAAGAAAAATGGAAACAATACTTGAAAAAGCACACCGAAAGCAGCTACATAGAATACAAAAAGCAAAGAAACAAAGTTAACGAGATGCGAAAAAAATAACAATGGAAAGAATTTGGAAATAAATTAGAAAAATATAGCAAAGGCAATAAAAAACTGTTCTACAAAGTACTCAAAAATATGAGAGGAAATGACAAATACGAAATTAAACAAATACTACGAAGAGACAAACGACTTCTTAAATATGAACATAAAATTATGGAAAGAATATTTCAAAGAATTATTATTTTTTACACAACTAGAAAATAGAGAGGAAAGAAGAGACAATATATAAGACAAAACAAGAAATGGGCAAAGCATAACACTACACGAAGTGATTGGTGCAATTAAAGCGACAAACAGAGACAAATTTGCAGGTCACGACAGAATAACCCCAGAGATGATCAAACTGCTAGTGGAAAACGGAATACAAACATTGACAAGAATACTCAATAAAGTTTGGGACATGGAACAATACCAAGAGACTGGAAGACCGGCATTATAGTACCGTTATATAAAAATAAAGTTGATAGTAGAAATTACATGAATTACAGGGGAATGACTCTAATGAGCATAGTCGGAAAAATATATGAATCCATTCTAGACAGAAGACCAAGAGACATAATCTTAACTTGAAGTAGAACAAAGCGGATTCATAAAAGGATGTTGCACTCAGGACCTTATTTTTACGATAAAACAAATTATCGAAAAGAAGATAGAACAAATCAAGAACTATATGCGGCATTTATAGATTTAGAAAAGGCTTTTGATAGAATACCCCAAAGACTGGCCTGGGATAGTTTAGCGCAGAGACGAGTATATAAAGAATTGAGAGTAGCAATCAGAAGTGTATATCAAGATAATAAAATGTATATTAGGAAAGACAATTCACAATCATCATCATCGGAATTTCAAATAAATGATGGTCTGCGACAAGGTTGGATGAGTCCAGCATTATTTATAATCGTAATGGATGACGTTATGAAATAAAAAATGCAGTGAAGAAAACACATCTAGGATAACAACATACACGTTGTCCCCTGAAATTTTGAATACGGGCATTTAAATGCCTTACTTAGTTACCACGCTCGTGACGTATTTTAATGGCCAACGGAAAATAATCAGTAATTTCTAATTTGTAATAAAATAGGGAATTAAAATGAAACATATTTACACAAGGTAACGAATAACAAATAACTAAAATGTTCATCTTATTAAATGTTTGAAAACATCTCCTTGTTGTGCCAAACAATATCCCAGAGGATCATAAAATTCCTGTTAACATTTTGAAGCTACGTAAGTCAAAATGACATCCATATTGCTGCAACAACCATGGCAACCAATAATAATCGAGATACAATACAAACACATTACATTACTCATATTCAAAATTTCAGGGGACAACGTGTATATATCCCACCTTGCTTTCGCGGACGACTTAATGATATGTGCCCCAACGTAGAAAGATCTACAAAACAACCTTTGTATATGGGAAACAGCCCTAGAAAAAAGAAATATGCGAATAAATACTCCAATTAGGGCAGAAAGACCGATGGTCGATAGCCCAAACGGACAGACTAACCCTTATCGTTTCTCATTTTTATATGTTTCTCCAAATTGTATATATATATATATATATATATACATAAATATATATATATATATATATATATATATATATATATATATATATATATATATATATATACGTGTTTGAATAACGATGTTATTCTCTCTCTACTCCAAAAACAAAGGTTATGGTTTTTGGAAGAACGAATACCACAACGGTTAACATAAAAATAAAAGAAGGAAAAATAGAAGAAGTAAATAACTTCAAATACTTAGGGGTACATATACAAAACGACGGTAACGTGGATGTGGAAATAAATAACAAAATAAATAAATAAACCAAAAAAAAAATATTCCATTTAATGAAGATTAATGGGAAATAAAGAAGTAGACAAGACATCCAAAACTGATAGTTTACAAAACTATTTATAGACCAATTTTGACGTACGGAGCGGAAACATGGGTACTAACAAATAAACAAAAAAGTAAGATCCAAGCAATAGACACGAAGTATTTGAGGAGAGTAAAAGGAGTAACACGCATGGATAGGATTAGAAATGAAATAGTACGAGAAGAACTAGACACAGGATCGATTCAGGATTTGATAGAACAAAAACAGCTAAAATGGTATGTACACTTAATACGCATGAGGAGCAGCACGAAACCAGCGAGGCGCATATGGGACACAACAACACGAAGAGCGAAAACACGAGAAGACCAAGAATAGGATGGAGAGATGAAGTAGCTAAAACATTAATGAAACGAAACCTAGACTGGATAGAAGCAAGACAAATCTCAAAGGACAAAAAGAAATGGGCATTGTTTGTCTTTTTGTTCAACTATTTTATTTAAGAAATTCTCAATTGTGCCGAAAATTTAAAGCGTTCAAAAACTATCTACAGCCAAATAATCTAGGGATCTTAAAACAATTAGTTTTTTCAATTATTTGTACTATATTTGAAATAGTTTCTTATTAATTAAAAAAAAAACTAAACATACAGCAATTATTATTTTTCTCTTAAGTAAAAACTTTCGGCTGTTTTTAACAAATTCTCAATTGTGTTAATTTTGGAAATTTAAAACATTTTAAATGTACTGCTGTTCGTGTTTAGTTCTTTTTTTATTATATGTTATTTTCTTTCAAATAAATTATTTATTTCGTAAATTATGTAAGCATATTAAATAATATTTTAGTAAATTTTTGACCAAATTTTTAATAATTTTTTAATTAATAATTAGAAAAACACGCATTTTTTGTTAATGATTTGTTAATTTTCCACAACGTAAAGGACTTTATTACAGTTTTATTATTAAGCGAGTATTAAATTTCTCTTGTTTTCTTTTTAAATAAATTGTCAATTTCTTGTTTTTGAATATTTAATTTACTGTTCTAAATCTCTTTTTAGTCTTTGACTGTCTCTATTTGAAAAATGTTTAGAGTTTATTTTCAATGGTTTTTCTCTTAATAATTTACGCAAATTAACTTCTTTTAGTAAGTTTTTAACAAATCATATACTGGATTTAAGCAAAGTTCATTTTTTGAATAATAATAATGACTATTGACGAATATCCTTTTACCAATGCAAATCAACACTGTTTAGAAGAGAGAAGAGCAGGGGAAGTAAACAATAGGAAACAAAAACAAACTGTAGAGCAGAAACAGGGAATAGATAAGAATATGGATGAATTAAAGGATATGATGAAAGAAATAATGGCGGAAATGAAAAGGAATACAAATGTATTAACAGAAGAGATAAGAGAAATGAAAATAGAAATGAAAAGAAAGGAAGAAGAATGGATGCAAGAAAAAAAGGAGCTAGTTGGAAGAATTGAAAAATTGGAGGAACGAGCCGAAAAAGACGAAACGGAAAAAAGAAAAAATAACATTATAATAACTGGAATAAATGTGAATGAAACGCTGCTTAAGAAAGATGTGGAGACATTCCTGGAGGAAAACCTAAAAATAAAAACAACAATAGGAAAATCATACATGTACATATATATATAGACAATGACTTAACTATGGAGGAAAGAGCAATGCAAAGAGAAATAAGAAGCATAGCTAGGGAAGAAAAGGCGAAAGGAAGTAAAGTAAAAATTTGGTATGGACTAATCGTGTTAAGTGAAGAGGTTTTTGTTTGGGATAAAAAGGAAAAAGGTATGAGAAGAAGAAATGATTCAAAAAACGATAA
Organism: Ontholestes murinus; assembly: GCA_963969525.1. Taxonomy (NCBI): domain Eukaryota; kingdom Metazoa; phylum Arthropoda; class Insecta; order Coleoptera; family Staphylinidae; genus Ontholestes; species Ontholestes murinus. The sequence goes on from OZ018397.1 coordinate 15,997,404, forward strand.
ACATTAGACACAATACGCACATATGAAATGACAATGACAACAGTAAGCAAGGCGAATAATGGCAAATTGGAAGACAATAATTGTTCGGGTAATGAAGGGTGCTTAACGCTAGGGTTTTGGAATATAGCTGGAATAAAGTCCAAATACAAGAAAGGTATGTGGCAGAAAGATTTCGAGGATTGGTTAACCGGGATGGACCTGGTGGGATTGGTGGAAACCTGGGTGAGAAGGGAAGAGTAGGGGGAAATAAAAGGCTGGCTACCGAGGGGCTTCATGTGGGCTATAAAAGGGGCAACAAAATCGGCAGCGAAGGGAAGGGCGAAGGGAGGGATAATAGTGGGAATGAGAGAGGCTATGAAGGAAGGCAAGGTGGAGGGTGGCGAAGGTCTGGTATGGGTTAAATATCAGCAGGGAACGTATCGAATAAACGTAGGAGTGGTATATATTAATAAAAACTGGGATGAAATACGACAGGAAATCGATTGTAGAGCTGGAGAAGGAGGAAGGTATTTGGCGGGGGTGATTTTAATGCAAGACTTGGGGAATTGGGGGGAGGTATTAACGATGATGGTACAGTGGTGGAAAGAAGATCTCAGGATAAACATATAAACTGCGAGGGCAGGAAAGTGAACGAGTGGGTGATGGAAGAGGGATGGAAATTGTTAAATGGATGTACAGTAGGGGATTGGGAAGGGAAGAAAACCTACATTGGTCCACAGGGGTCGTCAGTAATTGATTACATAGGCAGGCAAGAAGAGAGGTGAGAAAAATGGAAGTGGAAGAAAGTATGGGATCGGACCATCTACCATTAAAAGTAATGATACACATAGGCAGAGATAAAGAAATGGAGCAAGAACAGGAAGTTGAGAAACTAGATAGTGGAGTAAAGGCCATTCGAGATATGAGGGAAAGGCTAAAGACGGTTCAGTGGAATAATGTTGGATCAATGGAGGAGTTAGAGGATATCATAGTGGAATGCGGAAGTAAAGAAAAGGGGAAAAGCGTGTACGTGGTTTGATAAAGAATGTCGACATGCAAAAAGAGAAGTGAGGAAGACAATGAGAGAATGCATATGGGGCGGGGGGTTGGAGAAGCAGGTGGCAGCAGCTAGAGCAAAATATCATAGTATATGTAAAAAGAAGAAAATACAGGTTTTGGAAAAAAAGAGTGAAGAATTAAAAAAGTGTAGAAATGAAGCAGAAATGTGGAATATCCTGAAAAGAGAGGAATACCATGTGGGATAGGAGACGGAATGATAAGGGAAGGCAAGGAGGACTTCACGGAGGAGGAGGTGCAAAGTTGATGAGCATTGGATGCAAGATCGCGATGACAGCGACGAAGAATCGGCTACAGGAAGAAGCAGAGGGAAGCCAACTGTTACCGGAGAGTCAGGGGGGGTTTAGAAGGCGGAGGGGAACTAGGGACCACATATTTACCCTGGCAAGGATAGCTGAGATTATCATAGAAGAAAGAGGTAGTATGTATGCAGTATTTGTGCTTGAGAAGGAAAGGAGTAAGTGACGGAATGGTAGAATGGATAAGAAGAGTGTATGAAGAAACGTGGGCTGTGGCGAAAGTGGGAATTAATGTATCAGAGAAATTTAGGACATGGATGGGGGTGAGACAGGGCTGCCCGCTGAGCCCTTTATTATTTAACCTGTACATAAGCGAGTTAGAAGAAGTACTCAGAAAAGGGCAGGCGGGTGGGGTAGTGATTGGAAGAACCAAGGTATGGATGTTGGCATATGCGGATGATATAGTATTAATGGCGAGAGATTGGGAATGGATGAGGGATATGCTGAAGAGAGTAGAGAGGTATATGGATAAGAGAGGACTAAGGGTGAACGTTGGGAAAACGAAGTGGATGCGATTAAGAAATAAAGGAAGGGAAGGAAGAGTGAAGGAGCTTGAATGGAAGGAGGAAGTAATTGAGAGAGTTAAGGTATTTAAGTATTTGGGTTTCATTTTTAAAAGTACGGGCGGATACGTGAAACATATAAAGTGGGTGCAAGGGTAGGCAAGGAAAGCATGGGGTATCGTGTGGGAGAAGTGGGAAAATAGATGACGAATAATTTCAGAGTAGCATGTAAACTGTGGGATGCGTGTGTGAGGCCAATTTTAATATATGGGGTGGAAGTATGGGGGACAAGTGGGTATAAATACTTAGAGAGAGAACAGTTGTGGTTTCTGAAACATATGTTGGGGGTCGAAAAGTCGACACCCCGGTACATACTGTTTCAGGAAACCAACAAAATGAGTCTGCAGATTGAGGCAATGAAAAGAGTGGCGAGTTATGAGATAAAAGTGTGTAAGTGTGTGGATTAGAGAAGGAAAGACTGGTGAGAGAGGTTTGGGTAATGTGCGTAGGAATGGGGAAATGTAAGTGGAGAGTAGAACGAAGGAAAATGTATGGAAGGGTAGGGGTGTCGGAGTGTGAAGTGAATGTGGCGGCCTGGGTGAAAGAGAAGGGGAAGGAAGTGGAAATTCAGGAAAGGCAGGGATGTATTGTAAGAGGTGCATATAATGATATGTTTGAAAGGTGGCAGGTGCACGGGAGGGCTAAGTTACCTATGTAACAGCGAACTCAGTAGGGAGGAAAAGGTCATCTTGGCCAGAGCAAGATGTGGGTCAGGTGAGAGAGGAAGGAAGGGCTGGATGGGAGAAAAGTATATTAGATGTGTACTATGTGGGAGTGGAAAGGATACGCGGATGAGTGTGAGGGAGTGTGTGAGGAATGGGTGAGAAGCAACAAAAAAGTGAATGAATGGATGAGAGAGGATAGGGCCGGGGTAGATATTCTGATGAGATGAGATTCTGAAGTGGGAGAAAGAAGTGAGAAGGAAGTAAAAGCAAGAAAGTGCATAGTTTTATATGTATGAATATTTGTATGCCAATAAAGATCTTTTTTTTTTAGTAAAGAAATAAACAATACCTCCATTCCTATAGTACAACATTAATATAACATTCTACTATAAAAAGGATAAATAATAGTTTTAAGTTTATTTACAAACATACTAAAAGAAAATCCAATACATTATGGCATTTATTTGCGATTGCATAATGGACTATTTGTTGCATAATTTCTATGTGAAATTAAACATTAAGCAATGGAGACAATCTTGTGACTCTTGAGGGAATATATAAATTGAATATATCTTAAATAACAGAATTATTTATTGATCCATTAAGGCGATGGTATAGATGTATGTTGTCGTGAAAATATCAATGTCTCACATTTTTAAATATTCAATTCGAAGGAGTTGTAATGGCACCATTCCGGAAGAACATTTAGGTCCTCCTGAAGCATTGTTATATCTTGTGGAGAAGTAACTTTGGTATAAATCTTGAGGTCATCTGCAAATAATAACAATTTTTATTTAAAAGGTTTTCTAATAACATTAATGAAGAGATTGAAAAGTGTAGGTCCAAAGTGACTCAGTCAAATGCTTTTGCGAAGTCCGTATAGACTGCTTGAACAGTAAAACCAGGTTTAAAAGAACCCAGAATATATTTAACAAAAACAAAAAGGTTTGATGCTGTTCATCACATATTATATGTTTACAGGAAAATTTTATATGTTCACTAACGAGTTTGTCCAACATTTTAGGTATGCACGATTGAATACTAATCGGTCCATAATTAGTCACGTTACTTTGACAGTCAGTTTATAAATTGGGTAGACAAAGTTTAACTTTCATATTTTTGGAAAGTAATCAGAGTTTAGAGATTTTTTGAAGATAGCAAAAATTGGTATTCCAAGAAAACATATTTGGTAATGTCACTTTAATTTTAATACGTTTTTAATGTGCATAACTAGTTCAATTAGTTGGTTGATAGATAAGGCGTTGAGGTGTTGAAAATCCATATTCATTTGTATATTAATGTTGTAAATAACTAATATTTTCAAAAATGTGTGTTTATTTTCACTATAATTGTTTCGCAAATTTATTTCTTCTTCAGGTGAATGAAAGTTAAACTTTAAACTGTTTATTTTCACTACAATTGTATTTCATTCACCTGAAGAAGCAATAAATTTGCGAAACGATTGTAGTGAAAATAAACACACATTTTTGAAAATATTAGTTATTTACAACTTTAATATACAAATAGTTCATATAGTATATATACTTGATAGTAAAATACGATTTCTGCATTAATAAATTTACTTCGAAAAGCATGCTGTTGATTCTATAGACAATATCAATAAAATCGAATTGTTATAATAATACAATTTCATATAACATTATAGAGTTTACTCTTTCTTTGAATAGAAATTACTGAATATTATCTGATTTTGAAATAAAACACTTGTTTGGTTTCATATTGGTACAAAATTAATTATCCTTCAAGAATGGTCGTCATTGACCGAAACACGTGTCAGGAAACTGAATATACCAATATGAAACCAAACAAGTGTCTTATTTCAAAATCAGATAATATTCTATTTTCGTTTCATGAAGAGTGCAGCGAGCAAAGTATTTACCGTAGAAATTAGTGAATGCAGAATTGAGGATGTATGAGGTAAATGATAAGATAATTTAACAATTTAGAATTACGATTTAAATGCTAGGTTAAGTGTAATTAGTGGTGGTATGATAACGAATTAGCAGCTGTGATTTGTGAGGATTGATTTTACGTTCAAGAGAGTAGGGCTTTTGATAATGAGTGAGCAATATCATCTTGAAATTGCAGAAGATATTTGGAAGGATTAAAGTAGAGAGGATCATAATTATGGTCATCTACGCAAAAATGTTATATAATAGAGGCGACAGAGGGAAGCTTTGGAGGAGTAATTGTTCGGAAGTAAAAGAAGAAGAAAATGAGTTGTCAACTTTAACTTTTAGGAATCTATTAGAACGAAATTGCTTAATCGTGAAAATATATATTATAAGGAGGGATATTTGCACTTGTTCAATGAACTTTGATGCCAGACAGAGTCAAAAGCTTTCTGGATATCCTAAAATAGAGCTGCAGAAGCTTTGTTTTCAATAATAGGTAAAAAATTGATCAAACACTTGGTTTGTTTCACTGTTTTTTTGTAAATATTTACTCAACTAGTTTCGTTTGTTGCAGCATTATCAAGAGTGATTATAAAAGAAACCGGAAAATTTTTATATTCAGGTAATAAGTGCTTTAGGATTAGGGGATGTCCAAATCTCTTCATTGTCATTAAGGACGTGTTTTCCCCGATTTATAGCTCTATTTATTTTAAGGCACTCTCTCAGATTTAAAATAAATCTCTAATTATCTGACTAGAAAATTCGTTCTAATAATAGTTAGGACAATAGTTGCATAGTAAAGTAAAGGGTTGGTCGCGTTTGGAGATAAAAATTACAATTCCTATTTTTCACACTTCTGGAAAGTTTTGCTTTTTTTAAAAAAAGGTCAATATTATTAAGTATGTGGTCGTGTATGTGGAAATGAAAGGATTTTAGGATGTGCATATGTATATGGTCATGTCCAGTCGTTCAACTCTACTTTTCTTACAATATCAAATTATTCGTCATGTGTAAAAATGTCTGCCTGATTCTGATTTTTCAAAATATTGTATTATTAATGCAATTCTATAGAAAATGAAGACTAATTTTAAGCACGTACCTTTAGCAATTTACATATGAAAGAGTGTCAATGGAACCTTTATTGATATGGATGTAGTTACATACCTGCAAATAAGAAAAAATATTTAAAATATATTAAATATTATGTTCTTAAAACTTATGTATGTATTTAATTATTTACAAGATTAAGACATATAGATATGGAATACATACAATATTTATATTACCTGCAGGTTTATAAATCGCATATTAAAGAGCGGGATTAAGTAAACATCCACTTTCAACGAAGAATGTACAGCACCTACAGATAGACAAAAACTCAAGAACTTAATTACCTAAAAACCAGAGTTGTACATAAATTAACTTATAAAGACATTGAATCAAAACTAAATACAATTTTTGATAATAACAGCAGGAACACCATCAGGACCGGCTCCTTGATGGATGCGTAAACCATTTACACACGAATGTACATCATGTATGGAAATTGGCACATTATTAAGATGCACCGATTCTTTAATATGGGAATACATATTATCAGATACTGTGGCATAAACAGGAATAAATACTCGTATAAAATAACTTGCAAATAAGTTTGCAATTTCAGATGGAGTAGAGTTTTCATATCGTCTAGAGACATATGGGTTGGAAGATCATTCGTATTAGATTTAAGTGATTTTACATGTTTCCAGAATAATTTAGGGTTAGATATAATATTATTTTCAATATTATATTCTTGGTATTTTGACTTAGTTAGGTCCTTAAATTGTTTTCGAAGGTCCACAAATGTATCATATTCAGCTTTTCCGACACGTTTCTTATATTTTTTATGTGCAAGTTTTTCTTTTCTTTAATAAGGCGTATAACAGGTGAAAACCAAACACGAAAACTTAACCGTCTTTTTCGTTTCTTTTTAAGATAAATATGAATGCCAGAATATAAAATTATATAAAAATAATCAACACACTGGTCTATAGTGAGTAAACTAAAAATATCCCAATTAAAATATTTGAAGTAATTGTTGAGTAGTTCATAAGGAACATTAGTAAAATTAAATTCAGTAACACTCGCAGTCTCACTCCCGTTAACAGAACATGACATATTGATTGAAAGAACCGGATGGTGCTTATCTGGATGCAGTAAAGGAGTTGTTTCTTCAGTTTCAATCGAGCAGTTTGAGAAGCTTACGTTATTGAAATGTTTAATGTTATTATTAACCCACTTTATTCTATATGCGAATGTTCTAACGATCTTAAAACAATTTCAAAAATAAAATAAGTGAAGCTACCGTTATTTTTTTTTTCATTAAAGGTTTTCTTAAACAAATTCTCAATTGTTTTACTATCTTAAATATTTAAACCGGTTTAAAAGTTGACTGTTTCTGCTTTGAGCAAATAATTAAGTTTTAACCAATATAAATTGTTTGTAAAGAAAGTTTTTTAGACTTATCTGAAGCAAGTAATTAATACCTCTTGTTTATAAGTTTCCAAATATTCCCAAAATAAATTCTGTATTTTTTGAAAATTGAAGCTGTTAAAAAAATCCGCTCGTATTTTCTAAGAAATTTTCAATAATTTTTCTTGTAATAATTTATCTTTATTTTTAACAAATCATAAATTGTTTTTAAAATAATTATCAACTTTTTAGAAAGTTAATTTGTAAATGTTTTGAGTTAATACGTGATATTTTTATATCAAATTTAAGTCCTTGTTGTTGATTTGTTTTTATTACATAAATTCTCATTATTTTTAGTTAAATGAAAAAATTTAGAAAAATTTTAATTGTTTTTTTTTTCAACCGTTTGTGTTTTTGTTAAATATAAGAATTTTTTTTTTTATTAGAAACTTAGTTTTCGCTTAATTTTTTTTTATTTTTAACTATAAACTGTTATTACTATAACTGTTAGGTGAAATAAAATAACCGTTCTAAGTCAATTGTAAGTTAATTGCTAAAATTGTCATTTTTTAAACTTAAACTGTTAAAAATCCATAGGTTTAACTTTAAAAAAAAAAGTTTAATTGATTTCTATAATAATTGAATTAATTAAAGTTATTTATTCAATCTTAAATATTGCGACAAGTTTTTAATTAGTATTGTTATTAAAAAGTAAGTTTAGATATATTACAAATTTTTATTATTTTTCTTTTTAGTGTTCGTTTATTGATAAAAAAAAATACAGTAATTTATAGTTTGTACCTAATTTGTTTTAATTGGTTTTTAAGTTTTAAAGCGTATTTTGGCGACTTTAATATTCCTCCATTTAATAAAGCGAGTGTAAAAAAATCAGTTTTTTATAAGAAAATTGATTTAATATTATACAGGGTCCTGCAACAGTGCGTCAAGCTTTCCTAGCGCCTTTCTCGTAAGAGATAGAAAAAAATGTTTCATATAAAAATTTATTGAATTAAAAATCTCTATGTCGTAAAATTATTTTAAAATATACAGGGTGTCCCAATTTTGCGTTATAACAAAAGCAAACATTTTTTTAAATGGAACACCCTGTATATTTTTTCATTTTATAATTTGGATAGTATTTTATAACTTAAACCTTTTTTTGGTTTTTAATTTCGATATGGCATTTCCGAGTTATTGACGTTTTTCTGAAAAAAATGTAAAAAGCGGAGGTTCACAAAAAAAGATATTCTGATGTTGTATTTAAAATTTAAGAAATTTTCTTTTTCCTATGGTTGGTCATAAGTACTGTTTATGTATCAGTGTTAAAAATTTTCACTTTTGAGGAACCCTGCCTTTGTATCAGACACGTCATTTTCTAAAATTTCAAATTGTCGTAATTCTTTTTTTTTAAATGGAATCATATATTTTTTTAAATTTCATATTATTCTGCATCTAATTTCCTACAAAAAATATTAAGCATACCCTATACCTAAAAGTGATATTTTTCAAGATTTAAAAAAAATTATATTTCAAACGGTCCTTGAAAACGAATTTGTTTTTGAATAGATAGCCATGACTGAAAAAATGCATCTGTCAATTAAACAATTCGTTTGACATGTAAATGGGAGGTGTGAATTACAAAAAAACAAAAGAAGAAAGCCTATCATCAACGAGGAACCAAAAAGACATTGGTGAAGGAACTGGCATAAGCGAGAGGTCAGTACAAAGCATTCTGAAGAAAAATCGATATCAAGCATATCATATTCAGCTACATAAAGAACTGAGTAATACTGATTTTCAATTTCGTTCCGAATTTTGTTTCTGGGGAAGACAGAAAATAATGGAGGATCTTTCGTTTTTCCAATATATTTTATTCACGGATGAGGCGTCATCCCATAACAACGGATCTGTCAATAGGTACAATTTTCACTATTATTTAACTGATAATCCGCATGTTATGAGACAAGTTGATCATCAGCATTGAATGTCTGGGGCGGAATTTTTGGAAACCATGTTGTAGGTCAACATTTCTTCGAGGGCCATCTCAGTAGGTCTATGTATTTGTACTTCTTGCAAATTGAATTACCCGGAACGTTAGCTAATGTACCCTAACTAACAAGAAACAGGGTGTGGTTTTAACAAGACGGAGCACCTGCCCAATTTTCACAAGACGTGAGGGCATTTCATTTTTCCCAACCAGTGGATTGGTAGGAATGGACCCACCAAATGACCTGCTAGATCTAAGGATCTAACAAAACCTGAAATTGTTTATAAGGAATCACCAATAGCACTGAATATCATATGCTTGATATCGATTTTTCTTCAGAATGCTTTGTACTGACCTCTCGCTTATGCCAGTTCCTTCACTAATGTCTTTTTGGTTCCTCGTTGATGATAGGCTTTCTTCTTTTGTTTTTTGTAATTCACACCTCCCATTTACATGTCAAACTAATTGTTTAATTGACAGATGCATTTTTTTCAGTCATGGCTATCTATTCAAAAACAAATTCGCATTCAAGGACCGTTTGAAATATAAATTCTTTTATATCTTGAAAATTATCACTTTTAGGTATAGGGTATGCTTAACATTTTTTGTAGAAAATTAGATGTAGAATAATATAAAATTTAAAAAAATATATGATTCCATTTAAAAAAAAAGAGTTACGACAATTTGAAATTTTAGAAAATGGCGTGTCTGATACAAAGGCAGGGTTCCTCAAAAGTGAAAATTTTTAACACTGGTACATAAACAGTACTTATGACCAACCATAGGAAAAAGAAAATTTCTTAAATTTTAAATACAACATCAGAATAATTTTTTTTGTGAACCTCCGCTTTTTACATTTTTTTCAGAAAAACGTCAATAACTCGGAAATGCCATATCGAAATTAAAAACCAAAAAAAGGTTTAAGTTATAAAATACTATCCAAATTATAAAATGAAAAAATATACAGGGTGTTCCATTTAAAAAAATGTTTGCTTTTGTTATAACGCAAAATTGGGACACCCTGTATATTTTAAAATAATTTTACGGCATAGAGATTTTTAATTCAATAAATTTTTATATGAAACATTTTTTTCTATCTCTTACGAGAAAGGCGCTAGGAAAGCTTGACGCACTGTTGCAGGACCCTGTATATTAATATAAATGTACAATTGGTTTTTGTAATTATTTTATTGTTGCTGTTTTTTGTCAATTTTAAAGCCAGATTTTTCAAACCTTCTTAGGGATATTTCTATTAATTTATATAACAGATTATTGGATGGATTGTGGATAGGATTTAGAGGATGTCGAACTGTCTGTACATCCCCATTGGACAGATGTTCAGATAACTGCAGGTTTTCCAAGAAGAGGACGACAGATCATATCATAGATGTAAACGGCTGTTTTGTAGAAATTTCTCGGTTAGAATTAATAATAATAATAATAATAATAATAGATTTATTTTCCCAACAGAAAAAAATTCCAATTACAGGGAAATGTTACAATTAAATATAATGTACAATGAGTTTTAAAGAAATAAGAAATAGTTCTAAAACAAAATTATAGATATTAAAATAAACTAAATAAAGAATATTGTAAATTTCTAACTTAGGCACAATTATTAATTCCATGTGATATAAACTAGAGACACAGCACCTAACAAATACAGCGAAAAAATCACAATAAAATAAATCAATGTATTAGCGTACATAAATGTTACACAGTTTGCTTTTAAACAATTTATATGAATCGCCAAATATGTCAGTACTATGTCGGATATTATAGTATAATCTAACCATTCAAAAATTCAAAAATGTCATGCTCTTCTTCTGATTTCTGCTATTTTTATGTTATTTTTAAATTTTAGTTTGGTATCAAATATTATAGCAAGATATTTGCAGGATTGCGGAAGGTAAAATTCTGTGATTATTTATAGTATTATTATGTTGGGAATACTGAAGACGGTGAAATGGATTGATAAGGAGAATAGATATTCTCCATTAAAAAAAATGTTAGAATGATTCTTGTTGAATACCGTGTTGAGCGATAAAGAACTGAGCATAGGTATTTCGAACTTTAACGTGGAAGAGATAGAAAGAAATGATCAATTAAATTGAGAAGATATAGTAGAATTTCTAAGGAATTACACTTGAACACCAAACCTCAAATATACTGAATCGAATTCTTTAAAGAGATCTAAGAAAACTATAGCTCATTTCTGAATTTCAAGATGTGCTTTCTGACAGTTTAATGCGAGAATTGATAAAGGTAAGGAATTGGAATGGCGCTCTATAAAAAAAGTATCAAACTATTGTTTTATTTAAATACTGTTAAATTAAATTTTTATTTTCAAAGTGTTTAGTTTCAATAATTAAGCGTAATGAACATATTTATAATTAGTAGTACATTAAGTTAATTACACTTAAATGAAACTACTATTATTAATACATAAAAACAGAATTGATTTATATATTATGAGTTCATTCAAGAGACATTAAGGAAGTGAAATAATTCGTAGGAAAAATACTAACAATGGAAATTGAGAAATCATTACAAGCTATTAGCTTTTTTTTGATTGCATTGTGGGTATTTACATAACATTCATGATTGACTCGAACATGAATATTCGCTTTATCATAGTAAAGGCATTTAATGATGTCGAGTTCAAAGGTGTACAGCACAGATATTACATTTGATGCAATACAATACATAATGCATTTTGCATGTCATTATAATCTTCCTTAACATTGAGATGATTGTATTTACAGTATAAGAGGAATTCAGATTAACATTTCTGGTGAAATGCAATATACTCCTTTGCTTATTTATAGGTATTACGTTACGCACGTTTCTGTGTCGGGTTCGAAACGAATGTAACTAAATTAAATATTTTAAAGTCATGAAATTGCATTATTGCGAATTGTGAAATATAATAACGTCAGTTAGAAATAGCTAGATATTCGCCAATACTTTAAGAATTAAATTATCTGAATGGGAAAGTTAAACTAGGTCATAATCGGTCCGCAGCTTTTTGATTGATAAAGGAACAGTAATTAAGAAGTTGATCACTTTAATTAATTGTGGATACTGTGATCTTGAAGAATATATAACAAAAATTTAATTTAATTATATCGACTATATTTAATTTTTATTTTTACTTGTGGTTGGTAAGTTAAACTTTTAGTCAAATTTTGGATAATATTGTATTATGTTTGAATGATGAAGCAAAAGAAGTTATTATTATAATATTTTGCTTAAAATTATTATGCAAAAAAATTTTAATCGATGGACGATTTTTTTTCTGTTATTTAAATAAATTAGTAGCAGCAGTGTTTGGCTAGAGATCACTTAGTCCTTCCGTCCTGTTTGTTTGTTTTTGTTTGTGTAAATGAGCTTGTTACTAAAATATGCCATTCCCAAATTAGAAACCATTAATAAACTATGATTTTAAAATACTTAAAGTCGTTTCTTTTTTACTCAGTTAATTCAGATAGTTGGAAAATGTAATTGATCCTGTAAAAGAAAACACAAGAACAAATACTCAAGTGCTTGGCTGAACAAAACTGTTTGCATGTCTATGTCACACCATAATGTTTTCGTCTGATTAAATATCTATGACCATAACCTATAATTTGCAACTTTGCGTGTCCCATTGATATATAGTTTGCCAAGTAAAATTATATGATATATGTAATAAAACGCCCTGCATAAATCTTTGTACTCTACATAAATATGAATATTTCTGTTATCATATAGTATTTTAATATTATTTTTAAACTGCTGTTTTGAAATATAAAACTGCACTCAGACTTAAAGTAACAAAACTGATGGTAATGATATATACCATGATTTTGATGTTACATAATTTCCCAATTGAATTAACTTTTTATATGTATAAATAATTATATATTTAGATAGATATTGAGAGAGTTAAAATTTCATATTTGAACGCGATAAATGATTTTGTAGTAGTTGAAAATGCACGAAAATATTATAAAAATCTTTCTGAAATACTTCATTTCGCGTATACCTGATTTGAATTGATCATTATACGTGCTCAAACTATGTGTAATAAATTTTAACGCATATAAAATGGTTACTTTTTAATCTAACTACTTATTAACCAGTTTGTAGTCCGCTAACAAATTGTTGCAATGTGTGAAATTACATTCGCTTTTGTGAAAAATTAACGCGACGACGATTTAATTTGCGTGCGCCATGCATAATTAAAATTGCCAAGAGCAATGAGTTAAATTATATGCAAATGGATTTAGTTAAAACTGTGCAGCTTTATTAATAAAATATGTGTCAGACTAATAAATCTAGTATATGCAACATCACGTAATTAGAGAACGAAATTATTGTCGGGCCGGCGTGGTTACTTTAATAAAATAAGCCGCTTAATGTTGACGTTTGTTGTTTATTTAAAAATAAAAATAAATTACCGACGAGGAATATATATAATAACGTAACGTATTTGCGTACAATTGTTTTATCTCAATTATCTAAATTGGATGATTAAACTACTTTATTTACATTCAGCACTGAATACAATAAACTTTCAATTTATTCGATTTATTCTGCATTTTTCTTGATAAACCCTTAATCGAATTAAAACGAAACGTGTACATCATCCGTTAAAAAAATTGTAAATTTATGAACGCCAAGTGTTATTTCATGCCGATGCTTTTTTTCCAGCATTGTGTTGTGGGTGTATTATAATAATATTAAGGGCAGATGCCTGTGTTTCCAATATCGAACTGTTCCGTTGGATAGTATTATGGTAATATTTGTACACTTGGTGGAACACATTTATTTTATATATCGAAATTGCTGTTTTATAGAAAGGGGAAACCTTAAAATATAACATTGTGTAATAAAATAAGAAATATAAAGTTGTTTACGTGGTATTCAGTGACCATGAAATACAATGAAAGGAAAACATATTGCCTATAAATGAAATAATCGTCGATTATATTTTAATATTGTTTGCGAGTATAAATCTATTTCAAGAAAAGTTAGTAATAAATATATTTAATTAATTATAAGTCATAAAAGTACTGCAGATATTTGTTATGCATTATACAGGGTGTACCATTAATGTGTGGGTTTATGAATGTATATTTTTAAAATACGTTATCGGAACACGGTGGATGACCCTCAAGGCTACAATCTAAAAATATTTTAGACTGAATTGCAATTGTTATACAGGGTGATTAATATAGTCGCATTTTTTAAACGGAATCCTCTGTATATGATTGCATATTTGGATACCTGGTTCACTTCTGATGTAACTTTATGTATCATACATAGCATTTAAAATTATTGTTTAGCCGCAATTCATCATTTTAAAAGTTCTAGGCATAGCAGCTCATTCTACATTCCCGGAACGCGAACCAACTGCCTGACGTGACGTGCGTCGGTGCCAGTCGTGTGTCAAAATATTGATATTAGAAGAGCCATTTTTTAACAAGATAGGGCAACTTAGCATATTGCATTTTTTTCAGGACAAATCATTTGGTTACGAAAAATGTTTTTCTGTAAACTACGGACCCTTCATCAGCTTTCTAGAAATTCAAGCGATTCCGGCCAACATGTTGATGAACAACTTCTCAACTCGACTTATTAAGTGTGTGGAAAAGAACAGACATCATCTACCTAAACAAAAAAAATGTTGATTCAATTGAAAATTTTATTGATTTTCAGCGTTTCCAGTGTATCCTGTTTTCCAAACGATGGAAATCAACAAAAGAAAAAGAACAGGAAATTTATTAAATGATCAAACGGACCTGTCCAACTCACCATTATTGAACTTATTCTAACACCGGTCCGAACCCACCGCTGTACACGTAGTATGAATAGTTGTAAATGTAAAAATGTTTTGTCATTTCTTCGCCTGAAGAAGACAGTGTCTCGAAACAATTGTCGCGAACAGCAAAATAAATTTTTGAAAGTGTTATCGTATTTCATTTACGGAAATTTACAAAAGTGATTAGAAAATGAACTTTCAACAACTAACAGCCTCAACTATTAAGTTATTAATATATGTTGATAAACGTGTTAGATATTAAGAATGTATAGTTTTTTAGTGCTTTTTCCGTTTTGATGCCTTTTTGTCTGTTTTAATGCTTTTTTCTCTAAATTTGGTGCATTTTAAGTGCTTTTTTCACATTGTTTAAAGCATTTTTATCCGCTCAATAGTTATTATTATTGTATTCATACATTTTCAAACAGTTTCTTCTAATTTCTCCATATGCTCTCTCATTTTCCTCCACTCTACTATATTCGTTTAATAAAAAATGATTCTAATTCTTTTTCCTGTTTTTTGTTTCGGGTGTTAATTTTCAAATAAATTTTTTTATTGTATATAGTAGTAATTAAAAAAAAACATGTATACATGTAATAAAATATATAAGTCCTTACGTTGTAGAAAATTCACTAATAATTAGAAAAAACACGAAAATATTTCGTAAAATCTACAACAAATGAGTCTTATTAAGACTACAAGAAACAAATCACGTACATTCAATCATTTTTAGTTCATTTTACAGAAAAAAATTCGTTCAAACTAGTGTTGCTTTGATAGCCTTGCTATTTTGTAACACGCAAATTACTTTTGTATCATTCAATGTCTGTCGAAGTATTAGCTAGAGAAGTAGTTGTTTCAAAAGTGATTTGTTTCTTGTAGTCTTAATAAGACTCATTTGTTGTAGATTTTACGAAATATTTTCGTGTTTTTTCTAATGTATACAAGTATTTTTAAACCACAATTTTGACTTTTTTGACATCTGGCTAGCTATTTTTAGTATATTTTTTTTATAATTTCTCAAGGTTATATGTTATTATATTTACGAGAAATTGTAGGAAAGTAGTGGGGAGCGTTGGAGAATTGAGTAGCCGCCAGATGTATGCTAATATGATTGGTTGTATTTCAGCTGACTTTGTGCAAAGTTACGTCGCGCTAGTACTGACAGTGAAGTTTATGTGAGTGTTACTAATGTTTAAGAAAATGAAGAACGCCGCCATTTGTAAAGTTAGGGCTCTTATTACATTTATCAACGCAAGAAATGTACGACTCGCGATAATCATCGCCAATTAAAGGAAGTATATGGAGAAAATGTTATGGATGAGTCGTCTGTTCAGCGCACATAACGTATTATTCCTTTGTGACAATTGTTTCTAAAGTTTGTGGGATATAAGGCATAATTTAACACAATCATCTAACTCAATGTCTAAAAGTTTGGAAGATGTTATTAAAGAGAGTAACAAACTGATTTATTTATAATTAAAGCAGTATCTGCTTAGATACCATAGAACGTAAGAGGTGTCAAAGACATGAATCACATACTATAATTCCAATTCTTGTCGGTTTATCATGCATATTTAAACTGGATTTAGATTCTTCGACTAAAATGACCCCTAAAGGTTTGGTGTGACATAAGATGAAAATAATACACAGTTTAATTCCTTACTTCACTTGTTTATTTAAGCGTTAGATGTACATTTCGTTCACACGGTGAACATTATCAATAACAAACTCACCTTGTGAACAAAATGTACATCTAACGCTTAAATAAACAAGTGAAGTAAGGAATTAAACTGTGTATTATTTTCATTTACAAAACACTTCACGTAAACTCAAACCAAAAATAGTAGTGACATTATATATAGATAGATTTAACCTCTAAGGTTCGTTTTAATCGAGAAATTCAAATCAAGTTCAAATATGATAAAAAAATCAAAACTTTTTAGAGCGGTGATAACCCATTCATATTCCAATATGCTTAAGTTTCTTATGTTTAGTAAGCCAAAGAACTAAATTTGTAAAACAAGAACGGACTCCTTACCTGTGATTCTAGGTAAGCATCATACTAATGGCAATATCTCCAAATTAATGAAAACCTCAAAACAATTTTTCGCTTCTTTTTGCTAAAAATTTGAATAGCTAGACCATTCCGTGGTGTTATTTATATAGTTAGTTCTGTCACTTTACTGTAACATTAGTAATTTATAGCAGGAAAGAGTTTCTAATTACAGTTTTTGATTAGTCGTTAAGATTAACTTTTATTGATAAACATGGCTAATTTGTCTCAAAATGAATTAGTTGACACGATTTTTATTCTTGGAGGATGCTCGAGAAATCCGTTGCTGCCAGGTAGAAAGTATAAAAAGCAAGATGAATGGTGTTGTCAGCCAAGAGAAGAATCATTTAAAAATCTTTTGCAACAGGAAGTGTTTCTTACATAGAAAAACAAAAATTAATTAAACTCGTGTTAAACGAAGAAAATGAATTTAAAATTTTAAAATAGATCATAGAAAATCCTCTTACGAGTATACGCTAACTTGAAAGAAATTTTGAAATTATCAGTACCTCCATTCAAAGAATTATTAAGAAAAATAAATTTCAACCTTATCAAATTAAACTGTACCAGGAACTCAAGGAAGCATATTTTTGATACCGAAATATTGTTTGCAATTAGGTAGAACAAAATGTAAATGAAAATAAACATTTTTTGGATAAAATCTTACTTAAGGAGAATGTATGTTTCACCGCAATGGATTTGTTAATCGGCACAATTTTTTCTATTACCCGGATAAAAATACTCACTGCTTCCGGATTAATAGTCAATGGTTGGTTAATGTATAGACAGGCATTTTAGGCACTTCTAACATTGGTTCATTTTATTATGG
Organism: Ontholestes murinus; assembly: GCA_963969525.1. NCBI lineage: Eukaryota > Metazoa > Arthropoda > Insecta > Coleoptera > Staphylinidae > Ontholestes > Ontholestes murinus. The sequence continues at coordinate 16,015,032 of OZ018397.1, forward strand.
TGTTTTACATTCCAACATGTATTTAAATTTACTTAATAATGATTTGTTTGGACTCCTAGAAGAAGTGCCATTTGCTAAAATTAGATTTCTTTTTGTGGGGCTATGTCAAGGAGAAAATTTATTCGGAACCACCAACAATAGCGGAAAACATGAAGAACAGAATAAGACACGCTTTCCCTACAATCAAATTAAATAGGGTTAAAATGTCTTTTCGTAAAAGAATTCAAATTTGTATAGAAAGAGACGGTAGACATTTTGAACATATGAATAAAACACGATAAGTTTGTTCGTATAACTTGAAAATTGTTTATTGTGATTAGTTTCGACAAATTTAGCTTATCATTATCAAACATATAGTATTTAAAAATTCGGTTATAATAGGTATATATGGTGTACAAATACAAAAAAGGGGAGCTATAATAGAGTTTTGAGGATGGGTATATTCAGGAGGTTTATAGTGATTTAATATCCAAACTGATTAGGATATTTTCTAGGTCTATAGTTTAATAATGTCATTAAATTGATGCAATGCTTTTTACAAATTAAACCATTTTCTCCGCTGGTGGCTGCCATTTTTTTGCTAGTGAGGTAAAAGATCGCTCAGAATCATTTTTGGGTGCAAATGTAAAAAAATATTGTTTTAAAGCTCGGCGAATATTTTGATAAAGAAAATTTAGAGTTTGAAGAAGTGTATTTCTCAGTTTTAAATTTAGCAAAATCATATACTAATAAACCGGGAAGTAGTAGCTCATTAAATAGTTTTGAAAGTGGATGCGAAATAAAACTGCCAAAGTTAGATATAAGCGAATGGATTATTTTTTAATGTTCATTTGAGTCAATGGTGCACAATAATTTAGATTTTACTTCTTTGCAAAAGCATCGTTATCTAGTGTCATGTCTCGATAATGATACCGCTAAGGAATTACTAGGAATAGGTTTAACTGAAGATAACTATGCAAATGCTTGGGCAGCTATTTTAAAAAGATATGATAATACTAAACACATATTTTATGTTATCTTAATTCAATAATTAATATGCAAATTTCACCTAAAGATTCCATTTTTAAATTGCGCAATATGATTGACACAATATCCAAAAATTTTCGCACTCTTAAGGCATTAGATAGAAAAGTGGGTGATTTGGATGATTTAATATTTGCGCTTATATATTCCAAATTAGATTTTACTACCTGTATGGAATTAGTCACACACACTATCAAACTATTTTTCATTTAAAAACGCTCCTGTTCAAAGGCGCATCGAAATGGTTCGAGAAATGAACTTATGTATTTGCTGCTAAATTTTTTTTATTATCAACGGTAATGATAAATATTTGCGATGTAAAGGCATTATTCATTCATGTCGCGCCTTGCATTATTTGAACATTCAGTACCGAATGTGGATTTAGTTGTAAACTAGTCGCAGCAAAATCAAAAGTGGTCCCTCCTAAGAAACAAACTATTCCGAGGCTTGAATTATGTGGTGCTCTTCTCTTAGCTCATTTGATGAAGCAAGTGATAACTGCTTTTCCTAAAAATCATATAGTGTAACTCCACCATCGTGGATTCAAGCAGAATCAGCACAATTTCACATTTTTGTGTCTAACCGTGTTGGTCAAATAAGAGAGTTGACATGTGATTGCGATTAGATTCATATATCCAGAAGAAAATCCAGCTGATATACTATCATGCGGTATAATGCCGAGAGAATTAATTAATAATTCACTTTAGTGGCAAGACCCACAATGGTGCCTACGCCCAAATTTATTCAGAATAATAACACCTTGACTGAAATTAAACAACCTAAATTAGTAACTTTTTTATGTGAAGTTTTTAATATAAGTAGATTCTCAAAATATAATAATAATAATATTTATTCGGGTAGTAGCGTATTGTCGACGATTCATCAAAAATTTGAGAGCTAGCAAAAACAATAAACTAAAAGGTGCTTAGAAAGGCTACTAACTACATAACTTTAGATGTTGCTTTCCGGAGGAAATTAACTGCCCGAAAGAAAATAAGCCAATATCAAAAAATAGTAATCTTTTAACACTATCCCCATTCTACGACGCTCAAGACCACCTCCATCGCGTGGGTGGGCGCTTGCAAAATGCTAATATATCATTCGATAATAAGCATCAAAGCACCGAAAAATCCTCATTTAACGAAACTGTTGATTCAGCACATGCATATTATTAATCTACATTCAGGCATGCAATCGACATTAACTGTTATTAGAGCAAAATTGTCCGCTTTCTGCTAAGACGGTAATCAAACAAATAATTCTAAAATGCATAAGATGTAACAAGGTCCTACCTAGCGCTCCAAATCAATTACTGGGAAATCTTCCAATATCTCTAATTCAAATGCAATGACCCTTTCATAATACGGGCGTAGATTATTGTGGACTGTTTTTTTTTACAAAGGATGGCGCTTGTAAGCAAAAGTTCACCAAAACATACGCTGCAATTTTTGTTGGTATGGTTACAAAGGCGGTGCATATTGAACTCGTTAGCAATTTAAGTACAAAGGCCTTTATAGCAGCATTGCGTAGGTTCATTATTTTTGTAGGTGCGAACAATGAAATTAAATCAATGATTGTAAATACCTTCTTTATATATTACACACTTTTTATCTTTATTCGTGACTATAGTTTCGACATATTTTCTGTCATTTTCAAACAATACTTCAATTTTTTTTTTTACAAACTACTTTATAAAACAATTTTTTTTAGATGGCGTTGAACAGAGGGATATATATTAGGTCACTTTGATTGTTTATTAGTAGAATTTCAAGATTACGATTAATTTTATAAATTCCAAGAGACTCGAGTAAATCCATTTTTAAGTCCCTTTCATCGAAATTAATTTTCTCAAGTACATCTGTGTCATCAAAATTGCGATTATTGTTTGTTAAATGATTGGCAAAAGTTTATTTTTCATTTTTGTTATTGTATGAACTTGACTGACCAATATATACTCCTTTACAATGAGTAACAAGTGTTACAAGTTAATTTATAAATGCGTCATTTATTTATTTAAATCAAAATTGAAATTTGTAAAATGAATCATTTAATAATATGGTAGATCTAACTGCCTCCGATGGAATACAGCGGCACTTTATTCCTCCAAGAGCACCCCATTTCGGTGAGCTATAAGAGGCCGCTGTACAAAGATTAAAATAACACTTAGTTAGGGTAATGGGCCTTTAACCCCACTATCCAACGATCCTAATGATCCCGCGCATTTGATCCCCAGTCATTTCCTAATTGGAGATTGCCTAACATCGCTGGTTGTCACAATTTTAAGAGATGTTAAAATAAGCCACGATGTCAGTATATCCCGCAGTTTAAGCAGCCGTTTTGGAATCGGTGGGTCCTTAAATACCTCCAGAGTCAACAAATTCGCCCTCGCAGACTTGCTCTAGGAAGCAAAACCCTGGAACCTGGACAATTGGTGATGGTCGGGAAGACAACATTTCTCCGCTTAAATGGACGGTGGGACGCATACTTCAGACATACCCTGGAAGTGATGGTGTAGTACGAGTCGTAGATTTGAATACGTCAAGTTGTATACTCCAACGAGCGGCAGCCAAATTATACGCTCTGCCCATCGGCACCAAGAATGAATCTTGCAAGCACTATGTCCTTTCAACGGGGGCAGCGTGTTTATGTTTTTAAAATAATTTTAACGGAGATTTGACCACCCTGCCTAGAGAAAGTTGCTGATATTCCCGAGATGGCCGCTCAAGTCTAAGTCAATCCCAGAAAGGTTAACTGCTGTGAACGGTTAATTGTCCGCCGCTTCAACCCCGCAACGTGTTAGAGGGACAGGCCCTTAGAAAAGGGGGCATTCACTTAAGAACTGTCGAATCGATAAAACGTATTTTGTAAATAATACCATTTTGTATAAAGTTTATCTAAAATTATTATTTTTCGTTTGTTAACTGTGGAAGTTGCACGATTTTACGACCACTGGTCAATCCTAGCACAAAACAATAATATTCGCTATTTTATGTGTTGGTAATCCTATTGCGCTGACAATCTGCTCTAGAGGATTTTAATCTTTATAGATTTTAGGCAAACAAAGCTAAAATACAGGAAATTAGCAAATAATTGGTGAATCTTCAAGATAAGGCTATGTTGCAGTCAAAAAAGAGGATCCTTATTTACTATCTCTAGGGTCGTATTTGAGAGATACTCAAAAGGATATTCTTCTGTGTTGTTGGTGCCGCTGCTGCTCCACACTATGTGGTAGGTATTGACGTCGCATTCTATTATCAAGTCTAGCTTACCATCTTCGCAGTGTTTGATGAGTGTCGTAATCTCATTTGTGGGAGGAGGGGCCTCGCTGTCATATGGAAGGTAGGCAGATGCTAGGATCTGAGTCCTGCCCTCAGCACACAAGTACTATGTTGTAATTGTATGGTTAGTACTTGCTTGCTAATAAGCAGAAAGAGACTTACATTATATGTTTCCCGGGCTGTCTTGGTCTGCCCTCGGAGCTGTTCTTCTGCTTATTAAAGACATCCTGGGTGACTGCTGTGGTCTTGGGCGTGCTTATCCCTTAGCAGTTCGAGTGCTTCTAGCGGTAGCAGTTAGGATGCCAATAAGGAATATAAGGTTTGACCTGATAGATTAACACAATATTAGGCAACTTAGCATTGGGTGTTCGTATTGTGTTTCTGGAATGAGCCATGTCATGCAGTATGTTTGAGAGATTGCTTTTAAATAGGAGCACAGACCTCGTATTGGTTTTAAAAGATGTTCTCTCTTTTCAACTCGCCCTAGCGTTCTCTTTCACTTTTGAGTGTTCCTTGATATATTCCAATTTATCCGTTTTGAATTGGGACACACATCAGTTGGCTGATTGGATTTCTCTGTTCTAGACGCTAAGACTATGTGTTGACAAGCTAAATTTGTTAAAACTGGTAACAACAAAAAAGTTTTCAAGTTTTACAAACAAAGTTATCGTGTTTTATTCAATTTACAAAAGCTACGTTTCCCTAACTGTGTAATTGGTCTTATTTTTCTTTATCAATCATTATAATTATTTGAATATATATTGTCTAAATAGGCACACATAGACGATAAATTACTTTTTCTAAAACATTTATAAAGAAATTACCGTTTGGAGATCTATAAAAGCTGTAATAATAATAATATTTGATTTTTTAACTTCATACCTGACATTTCATAGGTTATTTCTACAGATATATCATAAAAAAACTCAAAACGGTATATTCAGCAGAGCCTTTCATAAAGACAAGAGAGCCTACATTTTTATGGATTTTTCTAGTATGGCACGCCGCAACATGAAAATCATTTATTGTATAAGAAAAAGCCAGTGCTCACTCATCCTTAATGTTACTTTTGATCGGGTAAGACTGTAATTCCTATAATTTATTTTTTATTCTAATAACAAGAAGAGGAGTAAGAGATGAAACAACCTTACCACCAGTTAATTGTTAAAATTAAAACTACTGAAAACGGCACATGAGAAGTTTGAAACCCTGCTATCAAGCTGATCATCTTATTGCTTGATTTAATATGCAAGCAACCAGATATTACTAGTTTATTCGCTTTAATACTACCTCTACTATAGTTATGTTATGTTATGTCTTACTCAGTGTAGCATCACATACATGGTAAGGTATTTTTTTGTATTTTCTTAGCTCGTTAATCTGTTTTTATTGCTTGGTTTATGTTTATTTAAGATCTCTAGGTGAATGTATTATTTTTTGCAGGATCAATCTTTTTTCAGATATACCCTATAAATGATCTTAGCAAGGGTCTTTTCTAGTAAGCTAAAATATTATGAAATGCTAACGATGTGACAACGAAAATTCTACACATATGTAAATAATATTAATACATAACCTACGCACCTAAATAGCCCTAGATGATCTATTCGCACCTCGAAATAAGTTCTTCTACGAACTCCCATGTCAAACAGCAACGATACCAAATTCTATAAAGATATTTTTTTAGCTTTGAGAGATAACCTTACTTCAATTTCCGGTAGGTTTTCTATGGATAAGTTCTCTTACAAAATAGTATAAAGTTTATTAGAGAAGTATCCTAGGTGTTTAACTAGTGAATAGTTCAAACACCTTAATATAAGTTTGATTTTACTTCCTTCACACTGTGAAGATTCAACATTTTGATTAGTGAAGGGGTGGTTTGCTATCTAGTGTTATATATAAAAATGTATTAAAATCCTTTAGTTCGTTGTAGAAAATTAAATAATAAATTTAAAAATACGAAAACATTTCGTGAATCTACAACAAAGTATTTTTAAATTTATTATAGTGTTATATATAATCTATGGTAATTATGTTAAATAAGACAATTCGCTAAAATTATGGTCTGGTTTGAAATGACTTCCTGCTGGTTGTTAAACAATTAAAAATCTATTACACATGGAAATAAAAATTGTATTAAATAAACCCTATTTTTATAGAAATATTAATTGTTACAAAGAGTTCTTCGGTATCTAAATGCACTAGGGTAGTATATTTTAAATTTATATTAATTACCTTAGCTAAATTTATTGTGTACTAAGTAACAAATTACCAACGCACGTCAAAGGCTGTATTTAGACACCGAAACACATCGAGTTTATGCAAACATCTTGCCGGATATGCAATACTAATCAAAGTGAAGATCTAGTGTATTATGTGTAAAAGAATATTAGATATACAAATATAATGATGGTTGCGACCGTTACTATGTGGTAATTCATAATGAACACTGAATAAAACACTTACTATGTTTTTAACCACTAAAATAGTGTAAATTAGTGGTTAAAAATATAGTAAGTGTTTTATTCAGTGTTCAGATATACAATCGTCCAATGAAAATTAAATTAAAAAAATGGTGATGGCCATATTTTATATTTTACCCGAAAACTATGAGGTTTGCACAAAAAGGCTATTCTTAATGATTTGTTCACTTTAATATTTTTCATATTTAGAAAAATATCACGAAAAAACAAAAAACCGCCTCGGGTAAACATCCACTTCCGGTCTATGAATGTTTACCAAAAGCTTTTCAGTTCCAGTTTTTATCGATAAAACCCTAAGTTTGAAGTTTCATCTCAAATCGATAATTCGGTTTTGAGATACAGCGTCCACCGACAGACAGACACGCACACACAGACACAATTTTTTTTTTCTAGAAATTAGTGTAATGGACTTAGGGGACCTCAAAACGGATATTTACGCAAAAAAAAATGTTTCAAAAAAAAATCACGATCACAATACTTCGTATATAGGGAAAGTAACAAAAACTCTACATAACTTTCAACTTTTGACAGTTATTTACAAGTGGCATAAAATAAAATAGGTGATTGAATTTATACAAGTACAAGATTATAAACAGGTTGTCAGTTTAAGGATTTAAAAATATAATTAAAAAAATCAGTTTATATTTGATTCACCCTTGTATTAATAGTTTTAATATTCATTAAAACATTTTTTATATGACATATATTTTGTATTTATAGTTATAATAATTTCATTTATAAGTTATATAAATAATGGCCCTTGAATTTTTGCTATATTGAAAGTAATATATTCAAGGCTTTTTTCACTTGATTATAAAACATTAATTCTCGTACATGTAAACATCTTATTTCTAAAACAAAGACGAAGTTCGTGCGGCCGCATAATTGAAGTAGAATTAATGATGAGAGCAATTATGTGATATAATGGAAATATTGCTAAAGTAAAGAAATTATTTCATAATATTATACTAAAGTGGTGTTATAAGGTTACACTGAATTTTTAATAATTTGTAATTCGTTTAAACAATTAAATAGCTTGACACGTTTTTATGAAATTATTAAGGAAAAATTTAATACACTTTTTATATATTATTTTAGTATATACATACAGCGTTATACAGTTATGTAGCCTTTTAAATAGATAATATAGATTTTACTGTGTTATAAAATACGGAGTTTTTTTTTAAATATGGAATATAAGCGCTTCAGCCAAGTTAACCTTGATACAACAGTCTTTCATCTTCAATATAACGAAAATTTATAATTGTGAATTAAAATGTTTAAGCATCGGAATATTTAATAATATTTAGAATAATAAACAAAAATCATTCATCAAAACTATATGTAAATCCTTTAGTTTTATAGAATTTTAATTAATGAACACAAATCAAAAACAGCAAATTTGTGATTCATTAATTCCTCACTTAACCCATCTTGAATCATTTTTAAATATTAATTAAAATTTATAATAAAACTTTTGCTTTTGTTTTCCTAGTAAAGGTGTGAATCAAAGCCAATAGTTTTATTTTATATTTCACTTAATGATAACATTGATAACAATTCCAGAACATGTTTAATTGGACCACTAAAAAGAAAATCATAGAGAATAAAAAATTAGATCATATTATGGTAAATGCATTTTTAGACATTGATCTATCTGACCATATAGAGAATTTACTTAGAATTCTATCAAACCAACTTAATATATTTTTGGGTTCATAAATTGCAACAAAAATTCAGTTTATTTTTTCTGCTTCTCACCTATTGTTGAGTATTTTTTATTTTTCTTTAAATGATTTTTTTCTGTATACATACATTGAAGTTGTTTACTTTGCTTTGACAAATGCATCTTGGTCTTTTAGTTTGTACTACCTCATGTTAAAATACGTAGATATTTTTAGTACACTGTTCATAAACTAACAAAAACAATCATTTTCATCTGCAACGGAGTTTTAAAGAAAAAGTATTTAGTATTCCAAGTGTGCAATTCATTTGCTGACGTTAATAATAGTAATAAAAAGGTTAACTATTGTTGATTTATTTGTTGTTGAAAGAGGTGTTTATGTCGTATTAATCTTGATTATATTGGGATTGAACATGGTGACTTTCTTTTACCACTTCATTTTACAGTGACCATATTTTTGATCAACAGAAGAACAACATGTATATAGTAACAGTAAAAGATAGTGCACTCAAAGGCCCTATTAAATACTTCCACTACCACGTCTACCACCTAGAGGCCAGTACAGTAAGGGAACAACTAATGAAATATTTAAATATTACTATGGGTATAATCGGAGCAAAATGCGAAAAAGATGAATGCCAAATATCCCGATGATTATTCTTCTTACACAGTTTCTGTATCAAGCAAATGTGCTAAAAAAATGATATAATCTGACGCATGGCCAAATAATGTCGTTTCTTATTCCATCTGAAAAAAACGATAAAATCAGCAGATATATTAAACGATGATCTAATAAATGGAAATTGTATGAGGATAATCCATAATAACATCGGATCAATCTATAAAATGTAGGCATAGATAAAATGTTGGAAGAACATCCTGAATGTAACATCTTGGCACTAACTGAACACTGGCAGACAGCCGAAAATTTGGAAACCAACATGATTCAAAGCTTTAGACTCGTCACTAATTTCTCCAGAAAAAATCGAGACAACAAACAAACGGCATATGAAGGATCAGCATTTTATGTTAAGCTTTCATTTCAGTGCGAAATACATAAACAAATTGGCACAAGAAGGACTTTTTGAAATAGCAGCCATTGAAAAAAAAAATGTAGTAATGGATATATTTCCAGTGTATTTAACCATTGTGCACGAAAAAGTACTTTCTCATAAAATAGCAATAATTTAAATAATAATCATAACAGCAATTGTATATATATATATATGTATATCTTAAAAAATATGCAAAATTTAAAAATATCATTAAGTAGAGTTGATTGGCAGAATATATTTACTTCAGAAAATACTGATGATCGTTGGGATTATTTTAATTATATTATATCAAAAATGTTTTAAACTTAAATCTTTATAAAAAGTAAATATTATTGCCAAAAAACATATCACTGCACAGTCTGCAGAATTTGTTCAATGCAAAGAGATACTAGATATTCTATACATAAATGCAAAAGTAAATTCTGATTTCAGAGAGATGTTCAATAAACAAAATAACATTTACACTAATCTACATCAGCAACATAGAAAACCAAAATTGAAAACAAAATTAGAAATAGTGATGAAAAAAGTAAAACATCATGGAATATAATAAATAGTTTATTTGTTACTAAAACTAAACAGAACGAAATACTATCTTTAGGAAGTGAACAAAAAATTGTAAACGAATTTAATTATTATTTTAAATAATCTTCGCACAAGATAATGCCTAATATAAATAATTCCGAATATAATGATTGAAAAATTGTATTAAATCCAAAAAGTATTTATATTCGTCCTACTTCAACGGTAGAAATTTATAAAGTTGTCACGAAATCAAATACAAGAAAAGAGGTGGCCACAATGAAATTAGCAATAAAATATTAAAATTTATTATAGAGGAATTATTTGAACCGTTAACACATTTGATAAATTTAAGTTTATCTTCCGGCATTTTCCCGACTTAATTAAAAACATTTTATTGTGCCTGTCTTTAAAAAAAACGACACACATGATTTTGGAAACGATCGGCCAATAAGCCTTTTAATTGCGTTCTGCAAAAGATTATATTTAATAGACATCTTTCTTCAATAAATGTAACCTTTCCATCCATTGCAGCATGGATTTGTATCGGACAAAGGTATAGATCTGACAAAGGCATTTGTCAAAAATGACATGAAATATAAAACATAATAGTCTCATACAAAATGAGCAAAAATACACCAATGAGGCTAAAATATTGCCCAAAGTGGCTAAATACACTTCTGATGAGGATACCATCATCAATTAATATGGGTTTGAGTGGAAGTACACTACGTGAACTCCGCCCGCATGTTCCCTGCTCTAAATTGTTACGTATAATGTATATTAATTGTTATTATTTTTTAAGAGAACATGTAATGAAAAATCAATAAATTAATAGTAGAGTATAGACCATGATCACAGCTTAAAAAGCTACATAGAAATGGAGTAAGATAAGCAGCATATGAACTTACACATTTATATCTCACAAATAGTGTACAAATGGTTAAAATTGCTATCTCATAATTACAATCATTACAAATGAATTCAGAAATTCCACAAGGAAGCATTCTTGGACCACTACTGTTTATTGTTTACATGAATGACCTATTAAGTATTGTAAATCAAGCTGAATGTCTTCTAGAAAGTTATGCAGATGATACGAGTAGTTTAGTTAACGGAAAAAAACTTAAAGATGTTATTTCTAAGGAAATAATATATAATATATAATTGAATATATTGAAACGAAATTAAATATTGATATTCATTGATTATTGGCGATTTTAATCTTCAACACTATTCAAAATTCGTCTCCAGTGGTAAATTATCAAATAATATTCCACCATTAAATCATTTTATTTGTTATACCGGCCTTGTCCAAATGAATCATATATTAAATTCCAATGGTAGACTACTGGATCTAGTTATAACAGCACCATCCATCAATTGTTATGTAGAACACGCATCTGATCCAGCAGTAGCTGAAGACCCATATCATCCTGCTCTTAATATTAATCTAGTATTCCCAGGCAAAACATCTATATTTAGAGGCAATATTAATCGTCAGTAGAATTTTAAAAAGGCCAAGTTGAATGCTCTATTTATGGATATATGCAACGTTGATTGGAACACGATATTTATAACAGTGGCTAACGTTAATGATATTTTTAACGACTTTTATAAAATATTATACTCATTATTTGATAATCATGTTCCTAAATATAATAGTTCCAGAAAACGGTACCCTTTTGGTTTAATTAAGAATTGATTAATATTTTAAAATCAAAACAGCATTTTAGATCACGTTATAGGCGGCATCCAACCAGTTATAACAAGTTACGGTTATCAGAATTGCAGAAGAAATATAAACAATTGTCTAGAATTGCCTACAAAATGTTTATCAGTAGATCCGAAAATGAGATTGCCACGCTTCTGGTAATTCATTAATAAGAAACGAATGTCTACAAAAATTCCTGGTGATGTGATATATACAAAAGAAATAGTATCATCTTTTGCAATTCACTTTGCTAGCAGTTATGGACCATCACAAGGTTCCAACGCGGGATCGAGTAGAAATTCCTATATAGGCGACTATTATATTTCTGAAGAGACAGTGCTAAAATTTATAAAGAAACTTAAGTAAAATTTAACCATGGGGATGGACCATATACCTGCGTTTTTAATTACGAGGGTAGATTGAAAAGTTTCCGGAACGGGCAGGAGATGGCGCGCGTATCGTGAAATTGTTATGATGGTTGTCAAGGCTAACCTATTTTAGGTGCGCTGTCAAATTTTCAGACACGTGCGTCGTTCCGTTTTTGTTTACTAGGATATCTTGTGAAGCAAGTCAGGCACTTTTGCAAAAATGGATAAAAACGAATTTCGTGCAGTCATCAAACATTTCTGGATGGATGGGAAAAAGGCGACAGAGATACGTGATATTTTGCAGAAAGTTCATGGCACATCCACACCTTCATTTTCGACTATTAGTTTCTGGGTAAGCGAGATCAAACGTTGGCCACAAATGAAGAAATAGTCGACAAAGTCCATGATCTCGTGTTAGCCGATCGACGAGTGAAGTTGCACGAAATAGTAGAGACCACGGGCATCTCATATGAACGTGTGCAAAATATCGTGCACGAACATTTGGGCATGAGGAAGCTGTCGGCGCGATGGGTGCCGCGTTTGGTGACTATGGACAACAAGCGAAATCGAGTGACCACTTCGAAAGAGTGTTTGGCCTTGTTAAAGCGTAATCCAACGGACTTTTTTAGCCGATTCGTGACCGTGGACGAAACATGGATCCACCACTGGATACCAGAAACCAAGCAGCAGTTGAAACAGTGGATTTCTCCAGGCGAATCTGCTCCGAAGAAGGCAAAGACTGTCCCATCGTTTTTTGGGATTCGCAAGGTGTGATACACATCGAATTTTTGCAGAAGGGAAGAACTATCACGTAACAATACTACAGCGATTTATTGGATCAATTCAACGGCATATTGAAGGAGAAACGGCCTCATTTGCAGCGGAAAAAAGTGCTCTTCCACCACGACAACGCGCTGGCCCATTCATCTCGAATCGCCAATACTAAATTGGTTGAATTGGGCTACGAGGTGGTGCCGCATCCCTAGTACTCTGCAGACCTGGCCCCGTGCGAATTCTTTTTGTTCGCAAACGTGAAGACTTGGCTCGGAGGCAAGCGCTTTACGTCAAATGAGGAGGTCATCTACGCCACTAAAGCTTATTTTGCAGAGTTCCCGAAATCATATTTTTCTGAAGGCTTAAAAAAGTTGGAGCACCGCTGGGAAAATTGTATCGCCCTGCAAGGGTACTATGTTGAAAAATAAAAATAAAATAAACCTGTTTAATTACTGCGTTTTCTTGTCCATTCCGGAAACTTTTCAATCTACTCTAGTAGATATGGAGTAAGAGAAGCAGCATATGAACTTACACATTCATATCTCACAAATAGTGTACAAATGGTTAAAATTGCTAGCTCAAAATTACAATCATTACAAATAAATACAGAAATTCCACAAGGAAGCTTTCTTGGACCACTACTGTGTATTGTTTACATGAATGACCTATTAATTATTGTAAATCAAGCTAAATGTCTTCTAGAAAGTTATGCAGTTGATACCAGTATTTTAGTTAACGTTAATGATCTTGTAAACTATCTTTGATTTAGAGTTTATCAAAGGCCATAGCTTTGAGAGTAACGCTTTATAATGGCATGGGAATTATTCTCGACCATTTTAGATGTTGATCAAAAATCACACCGAGGTATTTAACATCATCTTCCATTGAAATGCCACACTCTCCGTAGGAAAAGTCAAGAAAGTCGATGACTCTTAGTCTACGTTTCCTTAATTGTTATTGAAGTTGCTTCTTTATATAGAAGAGCGGTGTCATCAGCGTATATCACTAGTGAAGATATTATACAAGACTGGAGATAGAGCAGAGCCCTGTGGAACTTCTGCTAATATCCACAACAGCTGATGATGGGTGTACAGTCTAGCCCGAAAACCGAATTGGAAGTTGGGAATAATTTTATGGTCTTTAGGGGAAGCCGATAAATGCACGAGCAGTATTTTTGTTTGCCTAGAAAAGTAAAAATCAAATTGGGCAATAGTTTTAGTGAAAAGATAGAGACTTTCTCGCCCTAATGGTGCTGACCATAGAAGCCAACGTCTAAATTTTTGTAAGAAAGTATTGTTATACAGGGTGACTGACGAAAAACCTTTGGTGCTGTATCTCGCTTATTTTTTATCCAATTTTAATAAATAAAACATCAAATTAAACCATTTTTTAAAGACTTTAATAGGATCTGAACTGTTATTTTATCTCGCACCCAGTTTTTGACAAAATACGATCAATTTTTTTTTAAATTGCACTGTATATATATTTTTATTGATTCGCAAGAAGATTTTTTTTCTGAATATAAAATTGTAGACAATTTTATCCATACATCAAACTTAAGTCGAGAAATTGAAGATTAAAAAAATAAATAAAAAGTCAAGTATCCATTGTAAACAATATACAGACCCTATTTTAAATGTCAAAAGTGACAGTGACAACCATTGATACAATACTGCAACGATTTTTAATTATTTCATAATTAAAATGTTGCAATATTTAAAGCACTGTACTAGAATTTTGTGCTTCTACAGAAATCTTTTTTCAGTTTTTGAAATCTTGCAACATTTTTATTATGAAATTATTAAAAATCATTGCAGTATTGTACCAATGACTGACACTGTCACTTTTGACATTTGGAATAGGCTCTGTATATTGTTTATTATGGGTATTTGATTTTTAATTTTTTTTAATCCTCAATGTCTCGACTTTGGTTTGATGAATGGATAAAATCCTTTACAAATTTAGATTCAGAAAAAAATCTCCTTGCGGATCAGTACAAAATATATATACAGTGCAATTTGAAAAAAAAAAGTTGATCGTCTTTTGTCAAAAACTGGATGCAAGAAAAAATATCAGTACAGTTCATATTAAAGTCTTTTAAAAATCATTTAATTTGATGTTTTATTTATTCAAATCGGATCAAAAATAAGCGAGATACAGCACCAAAGGTTTTTCGTCAGTCACCCTGTATATGTATTTTGATTTTATTTTGGAAGTACAATGGATAAATAAATACTACCTATCTATCTAAACAAATGGAAAACTAAATGTAATTTCTGTAAGATCTTTTGACATCAGTAACGACGTCATCGTTTACGCTTTGGTTAAGAGTGAACTGCCCCTTCAGGTATCCGGCGAACGCTTCGGCTTCATCGCTATCACGAAAAGCGAGTACTCTCTCTCCATGTAACGCTTTGTTACTGGGATGTTATCTTTTGAGCGTTTTGAAAACCTTCCACACACCATGTGGATGCTCATTCATCGACACCCATCGAGACTCTTATCCCTTATTAAACAGAATGTGCAATTGATCTCTCACCCGGCAAGCGATTGTTTAACTTCTGTATAGGAGATTGCATTTCGAATATTTTGCCATCTGCGGCGAGCGAAATTTTCGTCTCGGATAAGAGATTTGAGCTCGGGTGGGATGTGGAAAGGATTTATCCAAGAGGATATTCTGCAAATCGTAGACCCTTTAATAGCTGAGAGCTTGGAGATAGCTGCTTCAAGATCAATCGTAGAATTGATGACTGGAAGGAACGACAGAATTTTTCACCTTCAACATGTATTGTTATTTAGGCCAAATGGTTAGTTTTATCTCTTTGATTGGTCTAACTATTGCGATTACTAGTTCCAGAAAGACCGAATTATAGTTGGAACAGAGTTTGCAAAGGGCAGGCAAACAGATCTTTACTTTAGAGTGTTAACTCTCCAGGTTAACCGTAAGGCAAGATAATACCTAAACGGTACCATCTCTTTTCTGAGCGTTGCACTAGATTTCCTCTGTGGGTGTTTTTTTTTCACTTTTTGATTGAAGCAAAATTTATTGTTACTATTTATTCATACATTTATGGAGTATCTGTACTATATCTAATAAAACAAACATATGTTATTAAATTTTTAATATTTTTAAAATATATTTATTAAGTGATATGCTGATATATTATAATTGATTAATAATTTTAGAAAGGAATTTTTACTCAATCAGCATTTACATATTATTTACTTTGAATCTCTTACAAGTGGTGAGTTTCTGAGATTCCAAAATCTGAGAAGCTCTGCGATTTGACACTAAATTATAGTGAACAAATTGTAGAGGCCACACTGGTAGATGCTATGGATTGATAACTAAATAGATTTCTAGGATATTTATTAGATTTTAGAACTAAAAACAATATTGGATCTTGCTAAAATTAAGGAGGAGTGTGTTAAAAATTAATGTAAGGGCATATAAAACTGTAATTAATTTAACATCTACCTGTTTTATAAACCGGTAATGTTCAAAGTAAATTCTAGGATATATATATATTAGTATTATCGTAAAGACGAAAGTAATTCGTATAACGAATCTGAATAGGTAGACTAAAAATTTAATCTGTGAGCTTTAAGTTTATTATTCCTATTCAAAAATTAGCAGAAGTTGAATATTGGTAAATAATTTTGCAATCTTAGGAATCGATAAAATAATACTACCAAGTCTAATTTCTTTCGAATTACCTGGAACAAATCAAGGTTCTACAATGAAATGGAAGTAAGAAGTGATGTTCCAGATATTTTTAGGAGTGCAAAATTCTAAAATTTGTAATTATTCCAGAATAAAAATTTTTAAATTTGTTACTGCAGATCTTCTAGCCAGTTAATATACGATTTAATAGAAAATGCATGTTAGCATTGGTCGAGTTTAATAAATTAAATTCATTAATCATTCATCTCAATTTTAATTTCCCCGTTCAACTTTAGCTTGTCCTTCGATTTAAAAAAAATCTACACTTGTGTAAGAACTGACGTATAATATATGTAGTCAATAAAATGGTCTGGTTAAGAATTTTCACAGTTTTTAATGTCGTGTAAATTCTCAAGAAGAGCATTTCATTTACTACATATATCGGGTGTTTCTAAAAAATTATCGGCGCCCTTTAGCACAATCCCATATCAACTAATAGAACTGTTTGAGTTGCTCTTTCATTTAGGTATTAATTGTGATTTTAAGTTTTACTTAATAAGTACTACACCAGCGATAAAACCCCGATATTGATTTAGAAACACCCGTAACAATGGGATTTTACTAACAGCTCCTATAATTCTATATTTGACAGATAATAGTAAAAATAACCACTCTAACAAAAGCACAGACATCGAATTATATAACTAATAGCTACCACCACGTAACTTAAATCAAAATTAGAATGATGCATACGGTTTTTCTGTCTCTTATTTTTTTAAATACATCACAATAGTTATTACGTAATGGTAAATTTCTAGAAAAGTGGTTCGCTATATGACAGCTGGTCAGTAAAGCTATGCTAATAATTACGAAAAACAAAACACACTTGTTTTTTAAATTTTGCAATTATTTATTATTTGATAAAATATAACACATTTTGAACACTCATTATCTTACTTCTAATTAAATTCGTACCCCTTATAATTATATCTAATTTAAATTATATCGGCATTGTTTACCCATAAAAGTCAATTAAGCTGTTGTCGCTAATTAAGCAACAGTTTGTTTTAATTTCAGATAATTAGGCTGATTAAGTATTTACGTTTCCTCTATGCCCGTGTAAATCATTTTAGTTAATTTTTTCTTTCGTTTTTTCTCTCTCTCTCTCCTTATTTTTGTTATTATTTGATTATCCCCTTTGTACACCTTCACATATTTATTGGGTAATTTACTTTTGATGTAAGGAAAGCGTGTATGTTGCCTTGCGTTCCCTTCCGTGTGTAGATTTTAGGCGCACATTGCATGTCTATTGTTTGTGTTATCTCTGTGTAATGTATTAATGTATTTGTTCCATTTTATGTCCTGCTTTATGGCCCCGACCACGATATTTTACTTCCTCCCTCAATGTGTAATATATTTTATTTAGATTAGTGGGTCATTCGCTTAATTTATTACTACGTATTATTGTTCAATTATATGGGGGTACTTATGTAAAGGCAGTAATGACTCCGGGCAATTAAAGATTAAATAATTTTTTATTGCGATTGGCGCCCTTTTATATTGCTTTATTTGGTCTATTTATATAAGCTAATCGATGGTTAGCCAAGGACGGCTGAATGTAACAAAAGGCTGGCATTCAAAGCTTTCTTTCACTGAAATGTTTGTATTTTTCCCTTTTTGTTTCTTTTAGTAAAATCACATGTGCCATTTACTTTAATGAAAAGAAATTGATTAAAAATGTTCAAAAATATATAATAATTATGTAACATACCATTAAACTTAAATTCTCTTGGGATTAAAAGAAAGCATTAAATTTAGTGGCAATTATGTTTCAATATATGTGTTTAAAAACCTTATATATATGACACATGTATGACCAATAATAAATTTCCTTAAATTGTATTTATTCTGATAAAAAAGCAAGATTGTACACTTTATCCATTCGAATTGCATTACTTTTTAATCGTTCATTGCTAGAGAAAACTTGTCCACAAATCTGGAAAACCAGTTATATTACTCCAATCCATAAATACAGTTATCGGAATGATGTTAAGAGCTATAGAAAAGTATCTATTCAATCTGCAATCCCTAAGCTGTTGGATAGTATCTTGGCTAGGCAGTTAAAATGGGCTACAAAAAATATCATTGTTGAGGAACGACAGTCCTTGGAAGATGGGTTTCAAATTGACTCTCTATAGACTGACTTTTCCAAGGCTTTCGACAGAGAAAATCATACAATTTTACTGGAAAAGCTTAGTTTGCTGGGTTTAATGAAGGAGTTGTAGGATGGTTAAGAAGTTTTTTGACTGAACGATTTCAAATGGTGAGAATTGGTAATTGCACATCTAGGTTAATTAGTGTTACATCAGGGGTACCGCAGGGATCTCATATGGGGCCGGCTTTGTTTTTATTATTTATTAACGACTCACCAACTGTAATAAGGTATTGCAAGTTTCTTTTATATGCTGATGATCTAAAGCTTTAGCTCGATTAAAGACACTCAGTTTATACAACAAGATATTGACTCCATATTTAGTTGGTGCATTGAAAATAAATTAGCATTAAATTTAAATAAATGCAAAACTATAACCTTCTCAAGAAGCAGAAATATAATGCTTAACAATTACAGAATTAACAATACCATTTTGGTGAGAGTTGCTGTTATATTTGATTTGGGGATTCTTTTCGATAAAAATTTATCATTCAGTAATCACATTAAGTCAATTGTTAATAGAGCGACGAAAATGTTGGAATTTATTCGGAGAATAGGCGTGGAATTTAATGTTTACACCTTAAAACTTTTGTATTGCGCTTTTGTACGGTCCCATCTAGAATATGCCTCTAGTATATGGCAAACGCATCAAAAGTATTTAATAGATTTGCTTGAGAGAGTACAAACAAGATTTTTAAGGATAATTGTCATTAAATCAAATATACCGTATGCCTCGGTCAATTATACACAATTAATGTCTGATCTTAAAATTTGTTAGTTGCGTTCTCGCAGAAATTTTGCTGATTTATGTTTATTGTATAAAATAATCTCTCGTCAAATTGTTTGCGCTTCATTATTAACTTTTACTTGATTTTTGGCATCAAGTTCGAGAGAGTCATTCTAGATTTTTCAAGATATTTAGGGAAACAATGCACAGGTCAAATTTTAGTTATAATAGTCCTATGTCTAGATCAAATCGTATGGATAATGTGGTTTGTGTTAGAAATAATTTAGATTTATTTATAAATAATTTTATTACATTTCGTTCGATTTTAAAGAACATTGATTTAGATTTTAATCTTTGTTAATTTGACTATCAACTAGTCACTATCAAACATAAAGTCTTTATGTTTATGACTTTATGTTTGATAATGACTAGTTGATAGTCGAAACTATAGTCACGTGTATTTTTGTTAATAAAAGTGGTAATACAAAGTAATCCTGTTATCTTTCTCCAGTTAATTTAATTTTAATTTTAGTTTTTTTTTGTTTTTAATTATGTATTATTGGAACTACCAGTTTAATAATAAATAAATAAATAAATAAAAATGTACTACGAAGTGAACGCCTCCAAAATTCAAGATATAAATAAAAATTATATACTAAGGTAAGTTTTTGTGATCGGAAGCATAAAAATCAATTAAAAGCCCAGCGGGTCTATGTTAAGTTAAAAAAATGTTAAGTATTATATTTCAATGGATAAATTTTAAAATTCAAAGAAAATGCGTAGGAGAGAAAATTTAAATGTTAAAGTTTAAAAACACTATCTGTCTAGTATTAGTTCTAAGGAAAAACGCATTTTGTCCTAAATTTTTACTATCTACCTCTAATTCTGTATAATTTAGTTATACAGAACTAGAGTTCTTTTAACTTATGAACCTAGAATACTGATTTTTGAAGATGCAAGTAGCTAGAAAGATTACAGTGGTGACATTTTATCACAGTACAGTTAAAGTGATACAGATTTAGTTTCTATGCATATACATTTCCCTGATAATGATAATCAGATAAAGATTCATAATCGTACAGATGATTTACGACACACTTTCTACAAATTGTGGATTATAGTTAAATTTATACAATTTAATACCTTCTTTACTGATACTAATCGTTGTTCCCTACTGGATGCTTGTCGTTTTTTGGCGAAACGTGTTTGCTTTGAGTGGGTGTGATACCGTAATTTGGTAACCTTGCATCAGATTAAGAAATTTGAACACCTAAACTAAACTAATGTGTGTCTTATATTTTCAGAAAAAATGCCGCGATAACAACATCCTGCTCACTTTGACTAAATTACGGTATCACACCCACTCCAAGCAAGTAGGTTACATTCTAAACAGAGCAAGCCGAGCTCTACTATGAGAAGCAATTCACAGAACCCGATATTTTCTAGCCCAATTCGACAAGCAACTTCTTACACTTCGTCTTCTACAATCAAACAACATTCACTGCACACTTTAGTCACTTTGTGACCAACTATTTCAATTCCGGACCGAAACCACCTAAGCACTGTCGACTGACAAACTAGAACAGAAATTTAAAAAACTAGCGCCACCTGTCTCCACCACCGACACGTTTAGAACCTCTAGAGACAAAACTGTTTTCAACTTTTCCGATCATTCTCTAGACAAAGCCTCAATCGATGCCCTATCAGAAGGCAATAATTTTGCTGTTGCTCCCCGCTTGATCTCTGTAGAAGATATTATATGCAATATCGAATCCAGTCTCTACAAAACCGACAGTGCCACTTCCGAAATTATTCGACAAGAAGTACTTAGACCTTCACGACCACCGAAACCCAACCTATCACATAATTTCTTTGCGGCACTGAAAAACCTTAAACAAAACAAAAACATCTCTATCTTACTGGCAAATAAAGAAAATGCTACAGTAGTCCTAAACGTGATAGAATACCAACAAAAAATATACAATTTATTGGTCGACACCAGCTCTTAATTAATCGTTCTGATCCTTTAGACAGCAAGACCAAACAATATTTAATCCCACATCAGAAGTCCTCCAAATGTTATACGGTTTACCAAAAATACATTAACCAAGCAGACCACTCCGACCCATCGTTATTTTGACTCATCCACACAAAAATTAGCTAAATTCTTAGCCCGACAAATACAACCGACAGCCGAACAAGCCAAATCCTATCATACGTCAAAAACTCTTCTCACTTTCTGGACCTCATCAAACAAATAAAACTTTCTAAGACGGACATTCTGGTTAGTTTTGACGTTAAATTCCTCTTTACCCAAATTCCCATCTACGAAACAATAGAACTTTTAAGATCCAAATATAAACAGCCCCCGTGGTATAGACAAGCTCAATAATTTCCTCGAGCAATTAAACAATATTCATCCCAAAATTAAATTCACAATGAAACTAGAACAAAACAACCTTTTCTCGACATACTTATCTATAAAAACTCCGACGGAACTCTTGGCCACACCATATATAGAAAAGAAACTCATACTCATCAAAAAGGTATCTAAATGCCGCCTTTCACCATCATCCTGCCCAACTTCGTTCTGTGGCAAAAACGCTTTTAACTCGCTCTCTCCGACTAACAGATAAGTGCAATCTAAACAATGAACTAGCCACCCTCAAGACAGCTCTTGTCCAAATCGGTTTCTCCCCAGATACTGTTACACTCTTACTAAAACAAAAATCGAGCCCCAAAAACACCGACTAGTCCTAAAAATGACAGAATATAACATTTCTTCCGTACATACGAGGTACGACAAACAAAATCGCCAAAAAACTAAAAAGACATAATATCAAAACAATTTTTACCACTTCACGTAAAATTGGATAATTCCTTAATTCCCCCAAAAGATATCTTTCCCTTGAAAATCAAGGAGTATACAAAATTCCCTGTGTCGCTTATAATAAAGTTTATATCGGACAAACCATCAGACGTATGAATCTACCATCTTCATCTCTAGTCGAACATTTTAAATCCACCGGGAACAAGCCTAAAAGAACCAGTATATTGGGTTGAGACTTTATTACTATAACAATCGAAGGCAATATTTCTAGAAAAAAATAATTTTAATCATAAATAAAAACACTTTCTAACTTTGTTCGTATAATACTATACAATTTTATGTTTTGATAATGGCACGTTGAGATGCCGAAACTATAGTAAACAGAAAATAAATAGTGTTATACAAACAAAGTTACAAAGTGTTTTTATTAATACTCAAACATGTATAACGAAGTAGGAGCCGCAAAAATTAATAATTTTAATCATTTATGTGTTGACAATTTTTTCGATAACCTTTTGCCACCTTTTGGTAACATCATGATGCCACGATCAAAGTACTTCTAGCCTTTTTTCAGGAAAATAATGAAGTGCTGTTTGGCACAATTGTCTTTAAATGGAATTATTTACAAATGAACGAGTTTTGCAAAGGTTTGGTGAGTATGGCTATAGTAGGGTGGGTCACGATTTAGTTTAGAAATTAAAATTAACAATGATAACAATGAAACTAAAAATAATATTTAGAATATTAGTAATGAAATCAAAGGAAAAGCAAGCTCGGATGCGATACGAAATGGAGAATAAGTTGTTACAAATTTCTGTTACCGAAATGGAAGATAAAAACAATGTGCTAAAATATAATAATATGCTACTAATGGATAATATTTATCAGTTGGAAACGAGGTTAAATGATCCAGAAAAAGCAGATCTAAGACAAAAACCGGCACGAAAGTAATATTATTCCAACAAAATAAAACAGATAGCGGAATTAACATAATATTTAAATACAAATCAATTTGATTCTATAATCATAAATAAGGGTGGGATAGGCGCGTAAAAAAATTGATAATAATATGGACCATGCTCATGATAAACAAAAAGGAAAAATAACAAAACAAACGCAAATAAAATGAACCTAGCATTTCTTGAAACTGCGACCGCAAATAAACTTAGTGAAATAATTAATATCGAAATTAATTCTAGTATGTGGGAGGTACAAAAAAAGTCGTTTTACAAATAACGTGAAGAACAGGAACGGTTAAAACAGAAAATCAGAGTAATTTGGCAAAACTAAAACTTAAAAAGTTGTAGATAGAAAATCCTGGATTTTTATCGCGAATTTAAGTTAAGAGGTTACAAGTGAAGATATTCTGGAGTGCTTAAAAGAAACGAAAAAGGAAAACTATATATGTGAAATTTATATTAAAATCAGAATCAATATATGCCGCATTTAAAATCGGTGTACCATTTGCAAGTCAAGGAACTTTTCGGGCCCTAGAATACTGGCCAAAAGGACAGTTGACGAAATTGTCAACTGAGGATGAAAATTTTCAACAAAGCGGATCGAATCCACCCCAACGTTAAATGTCTACCATAAAAATCAAATTAAAGTTGTTCATCAAAATATGCAATGGCTCAGACCAAAAAAAAAAACAAGTGCAAATCATTTGTTTCATCAAACATTGGGAAAATAACCTGAGCATTAGAATATCAGTGATTATTTGTTATTTGTTATTATTTGTTATTATTCTTTGGATAACCTGTTAACATAATACATGAATAGATACATACATAAAAAATACAATAAATTTTGAGCACAGGAATCGCAGGCGGACTTCATTCTTCAGAATGTTCTTCCAGTCAGACCCTGATGGAATGTTCCATATATTCCAGAATTTCTTCCGATTGTTTCTACAACTGTAGATATTAGTTATTTTAATTTATACTTAATATATTAAGCATTTTTCTTAATATTTGTAAATTGTGTGTAAATATTTGATTAATGTCAACATGACAAACAATGTAGCAATTAATTAAGAATTATAAACTAGTAAGTGCGTTTTGCAGAAGAATCACATCCAAATGAGGATCTGCAGTTTACATCAAACAAAATTTTACTTAACAAATTATACAATTATGGCGTACGTGATATAGTTAATTCGTGCTTTAATTCTTATTTGTTAGAGACAGAGAGAGATTTGTTGAAATTAATTCAAATGGTAGCACAGACAGGTCAAGCGGCGTTATGCTTAAAACGGGTGTTATTCTGGGTAGTGTATTGGGGCCAATTTTATTTTTAATATTCCTAAATGATATTTTCGACCTAGGAGAATGTTTCAATTATTTTATTTCTAGTTAAGCTATGCACACAAATATATTGGTGACAGCATAGGACAGTGAAACAGTAAAAAAGACCCAAATAATGAATGGTGTGTAAGTAAACGACTGCAGAATATATAAGAGAACCTCAGGCCTGATGTGTTGAACATGAATTTGACAAGATTATTAACAACACAGAAAATTTTACAACTGCTTGAACTGGACCTCTTGAACGTGGCGCACATTTGATATTGAAATTTCTGTTAAGCTATCTTTACCATACAGAGCACATATTTTCTTGGGCTTGAGTTGCGTTTTTTTCTTCTTCTAAAGTATAATTGTTATATTACATATTTTTTCAATATTAATTACTAAAATATTTGCTTAAAGGTGACATCCACTCTATAATCTACTAGCGGATTTTTTAATTTCTTAGGGAAGACGGCTTAATAACTTGAATATTATGGATACTAATATTGCAGAAGTTCTAGAAAGTACATTACCATATCCAAGTAGACAATATTAAATTATACTTCAGATTTTTGTGACTGTTTTATCGGATATTTCATATCTTAGTATGCTTAGTTTCTAAAAAGTTTTGTCCTAGATATAATTTTTATTTTGCCTAAGAATTTTATGGAAGTGCAGCGAGAAAGAATTGTTTGGAAAAGCGAAATATTATGTGGAGAATGAACGTTACGATATGATTTTTGAAGATTCATTTTAGGTCACGATGTTACATACCAGTGATGCAGGGAGGCAAAAGCTATTGAAAGAATTGTTGAGTTTAAGGTACTACGTGTCATCTGCACATTATAGAAAATACCTAGTTTTAGCAGGAATATACTATGAAAACTCTTTAAGTCAACATTAGAGGATATTTAAAAATATCACTGTAGCAAACTTAAACTTCGAGAAGAAGAATCGTCAGTAAAAGTTGTGATACATGGTAACATAAAAAGAAAATTAATTAAAATGGGGTCTAGATAATAGGCTAAAAGTCTCGTCCAAAGAAAGAAGCAGTTGTAATTAGTATAAGCAGCCCATTAGAAAAAAAAAGAATCTTTAAAGTTCGAGGAATCATTGGCATAACTAACGTTAAGATAAGAACTCCGAACGTTAATACTACCAATACACTTATTTAAAATTATAAAAAAGTACATAATATTTCGGCTAAATGATATAACGTGCGTTTTCATAGTTTTCTATAAGTCATTATTAATGAACAACACATTGTGAATGGTGTTCATAATGAACCAGATTACAGGAATCTTAGTTAGTCACATAGCTATCCAAGTAGAA
Organism: Ontholestes murinus; assembly: GCA_963969525.1. Classification (NCBI taxonomy): domain Eukaryota; kingdom Metazoa; phylum Arthropoda; class Insecta; order Coleoptera; family Staphylinidae; genus Ontholestes; species Ontholestes murinus. The sequence continues at coordinate 16,040,983 of OZ018397.1, forward strand.
ATTGAACATCCTCCTTGAATGGCCAGCGAAAAATCCAGGTCTCTGTTGCGGGATTCGCACCCAAGTGATACACTGTGGTGAATAAATACTTAACCTTCACCCAGTGAACCTCCATGGGATACCGTAGCGTAGGAAGATTTTTTCAATCAATTATCTTCCGCAGGGTTCAGCTGATGCTACTTTCAATGATAATAACTCTGTACATGTGGAGGCGGTGGTTTTTACTATTAGGATCCACTTCGGCTTCTTAGGCGCATTCGGTGGCAGTCTAAACAATACCTCGAACCCACTGTTCGTCAACGGCACCTAGAGGAGTCCTTATGGTGTTTTGTTTGCCGCTTTGTACTTGGTCAGTGAGTATTCCCTAGTAACTTCTTCAACATTTTTATTCATAATAGTCATCGCGGAATTTCTTTAAGCGCTCCGTTTTTTGTTTGTTTCGGTATGAAGATCTATTATACTTTCATTTCATTATGGTCACGGGCGTATCTAGAGGTATCCCTGATTCATCATGTATCTCCTGTCACTGATAGATTATTTTATTCTGAGTCGAAGGTTTCAATGATTTTCTAATATCTTCATTTAATATTGCCTCGCTATTTCTACGAAATCCTCTACAAACTTGCGGTACTAACTGCAGCCTTAAAGTATGCATTATATATTGCAGCTATCCTCTCCGGATTTGGATGCAATCTTTCTTCACTGATTATATAACCTAGGTAGGGATCTCATTTACAGCAAAAGGATGCCTTCTGTCAGTTTATCATCAAGTTTCTTAAATTCCTCAGGTGCTCTTCCACTAAAGTAGACATAACTACAAAATTTCATCTCAGTGTACTCTTCTGCCATGGTCATGTCTTCAGCAGCGGCTTTTTATTTCTGTGCTGATAAACTAAATTCTTTTTACGTTAATTCATACTAAAATGAGCAGGTTTTCTTCCTATGTGCGGTATCAGTACGGCATCCTATATAAAGTCGATTTCCGTCTAGGAATTTGGCATATGCGAAGGTGATAGGATCTATCTTCCTTACAGAAATATTAGGACTTATTATACTGGTACCATCAGCTAAGGTTAGATACACTCTCCTCAAACTTTGTCTCTTAAGTTGTTTGTAGCAATCCTCGGTGATGAGGCTAACATAAGTTAATTCTAATTTGGATTGCTAGGGCTGCCGGATTTCTCTAAATATTTTTAGTTGCAGGAATATAATAACTTAATAAAAAATTTAAAATTATATTTTCGACTTTAATATGATTATAGAAACTGCATTATATATTATGAAGAAACTATACAGAAGGTGTAAAGTTTTAATTAGTGGCATTAATGCTGCAGTAATCTACTGATATATTTAACAGCTATTTCTCGAAGTAACAGTAATAAATTTAGTATATCACATATTATATCGTGTACGCTTGTAGACACCACGCTAAAACTAGATTTCGTGTAAATCCTTAATTCGCTGAAACCACTATTAAGTTGCGAAGGTTATTATACCTTCACATACTAAGTTTAATATAATGAAATAGTTTGCGCTAAGTAGATGAGTTATTGGATCATAATATCTATTACATTCTTGTAAATGATATCCTAAAATATACGTTAAAGCAGTAAATCCTCGTGAGACGCGTTGCATGATTAAAGATAATGCCTTTTTACGGCCGGTAATATGAATCTTAATATATTGCCAACGTAAATGCAAACTGCGGCCATTGCAATTTTCTATAAGCAGCGGTATTTAAAATATAAATAAAACTGCGCGTTAAGTTATCCTCTTAGAAAATTTGCATTTCGCTCTTAATTTTTAATTATCAGCATTCAGGCGGCGGATTATGTCCATAATTGGGAAAATTGTTTCCTCCTTATTAATTTTATGCACTTATCTCGGTGCGCTTTTTGCGACGCTATTTAAATTGCTGTTTTTCAATCTAGATTTTTCTTAATTAAACATTATCTTGCAATTATAAAATTAAATATATTGTATTCTATTATTTCAAAATGACATTGCGATAGAAATGAAAAAACTGCAAATTTTAGATAGATTTAATTACACCTTTGATTATATCTCTTCTGATTGTTTAGATTTGCATAAACATTCCTGCGCTATGTCTAATTATTGACTAAATACTTTTTACAAAACTTAATTGTAATATTATGCTTTGTTTGCAATTAATTCTTTCGAATTTGAGGTTTTTCATTTTTTTTTTTTTTTAATTTAAAGCTATGAAAGGTTTGCGATGGTGGAAGGAGTAATCAATAACAAATATATAGCCGATGGCATTGTATTATAGGATTTTAAAATAGAGTATGTCGAGTAGAATTGCCTGCGTGTATTTGGGCATTTGAATGGTTGAGAGGGCCCGGATTTTGGTGTTAATTTTGAGCTATTCTATTATTGCGTCCTCTGATAATTTTCCGCTAAAATTGTATTTCCGTTATTCGATAAACCATTGGAAACAGAATCGTCGTTGTCTATAGAATAACTTTCATAAATTGCAATTTAATGTTTAAAATAGATGGTCGATAATCTAAAATTACTTCATTATTAAGATAACAAATAACCAAAATAGTGAAATTGATTATCAGTATAACTCAATAATGAGTATATAACTATAATAATTAATATCACATGAAAGGAGAAAGCACTAATAGATAAATAAGGTTTAAATTATATCAAATTGATTTTACTACTTCTTTTCCTATTAAAAAACATAAATCAAATTAAATTTTTTACATTAGTTTTTCAATAATATCGATTATACGGACTCTCAAAATATGATTAAAAAAAATCTTTATTAATGATTCATAAATTAATTAATAAAATGTTAATAAGAGCTACTAGATTATTTTTCCTTTCTTTTAAATCCAATCTAAATATCTACCATTCACATATAAAAACGCGTATAATTGAGAAATGTACTGAGTTCGCAATTGAAATTGAACGATTGCAGCCTCAAATAACCCGATCCTTTGTCCCGTGCAATCATCCTAGATTCGCGTATAAAATCACGAAAATTCAATGCCATGACTTGCATGGAATTCGCTGCTTGATTAAAAACCCTCTATTGAACTATACTGAGGTAAGCCCTTTCGCCGCATCCGTGGTTTAATCCTGCCACTAAATACTCCACTGCAGACATTAACTTTCAATTATATAGTTAACTTATAATAAGTAAATATTTTCCTCATATTAACGATAAAAAAATGTAATATAATTAAATTTCCTTGTAAACTTTTATAGGTTTTACTTTTTGTAAATTATTTATACTTCAATTATTTCAAATTGAAACTTCAACGTTACTGCGTCTTCATCTATCATGGAAAAAATGGATCTAAAGGCAATAAATAGAATATTATTTACAGCATCTATGTTATCGTTTTTTTTTTTACACAAAGAATGTTAATTTTAGGACTGCATTATTATGTTTGTCATATGTTTTTCTTTCAGGTTTAATTTATTTTACTATTGTAGATTAACATTTCAAATTTATTTACGGGTTTTACCGTAAATAAAGTATTATTATTATTATCTCTATAGTAGTTAATACTAAAACACTATTTTTCATCACAATAGAATTAATTTAATTAAATCTGTCAATGGAGAAATACAAGCTACTGTTAGTTCTTCGAAGCTAGGCAGTTGAAGAACCAACAGAAGATATTCACAATTTGATTTTTGTGTGTTACGTGAAGATAAATTTGATTAAATTAATAAGCACTAAAAACCTTTCTTCAGAATTAAAAATTAAAATTAAATTAAAAATTAAAATTGCGAAGAAAGGTTTTTAGTTCTTATTAATTTAATATCCACAATTAGTTTATTTAAAGTTAGAAAAGAAATCAGTACTTATTTAACGCTGTATATATCACACTAAATCCACTTACAATAATTGATTGTATTTTTTAGATTTGCCTTAATGGTTTTAATGAAACTTTTTGGGCTGATGGATGTAGAGGAATGCATCAAGTTATTCCTTGACATTAAATTATGTACCCGTGGGATAACATACAAAAAGTTGCCTTTTTAGTCGCGAGTGCATTTGATACAGTATTCACTTTTTCACAAGTAGAATTATTATGTTCAGGTAGGAATATCAGGGACGATTCAAATATATGTTTATACAGCTATTTACATAAACTTATAAAGTAGAATTCCTTAATATTAAAAACATTTGCATCAATATACAGGGTGTCCCGTTAATGCGGGGAAATGGTTGGACCATGGATTCCTGGGGTCAAAATATGACGATTTAATGCAACTCATCTATATCCAAAAATTTACGGTTAAGCCGGAATTTGGCTTCAAAGTTTCATTTTTTTTAATTTCTTTTGTTTATAAAAAAAGAACGCTTTATTTGATTTGAATGAAATTTATTATTAATAAGTACCATAATATCATACATCATTTCAGTTATTGTGGCCATTAGTGATTGATAGGAGGTATAAATAACAGTAGTACCACCACTTAAGAAGTAAAATATTTTTTTATTGGTTCATCCAATAAAATCCAAAAAAGTCTACTGGAAAGGGCATTAGATTTAAAAACTTTTTTGACTCTTACTAGTTTTTGATATCGTGTACGGTTTTTGCACAAAAAATAAAATATGAATATAGTATACTCATTCTGCACTCATTAATAAGTAAATAAACTTACTCAATTGAATAAAAATTAAATAATATTAATTAATAACATAAATCAAAACAACATCTAACACTTTTCAAACCATTTTCTTTGCAAAATCCTAATATAAACAAGATATCTGTTTGTTTCAAATATGAATATTTATGAACTATAATAAAGTTAAAAATTAATTATTGAAAGACACTAAATAATAATTATTATACATAATTTACATTTTTTAAACAAAGACGGCCACGAAAAACATTTATTTTCGATTCAATGAAAAACTAGATTTTGTTTTTACTAGATAAAAAATTTATATTTTATTTTTTTGTGGGAAAACCGTAAAAGATATCAAATATTATTAAGAGATAAAAAAGTTATTAAATTAAATGCCCTTTTATGTAGTATTTTTTTAGTTTTAATTAGATCCACCAATAAAAAATATTTTAGTGTTTAAGTGGTGGTACTACTGTTTCTTATACTTCTTGTTAACCAATAATAGTCATAATAACTGAAATGATGTATTATATTATGGTAGTTATTAAAAATAAATTTCATTCAAATTAAATAAAGCGTACAACTGTTATAAACAAAAGAAATAAAAAATTTTGAAACTTTGAAGCCAAATTCTGGCTTAACCGTAAATTTTTGGATATATATAAATTGCGTTATATCGTCATATTTTGACCTCAGGAATCTATGGTCCAGCCATTTCCCCGCATAATTTTTAATATCACATTTTGAACCGAGTTAATTTTGTTTATTTATACCTCAGCTGCAGAACTCCAGACCAATAGGCCATATTTGAAGTAAGATTGAATAAATGCTTAATATATAGTCTTTAATTAGTTCGAATCCAATATATGTCTGATTTCACAGAGTTACTAAAATTATGACACTTGTTTTTTTTTTAATGTTTTTACTGTCAGTTTCCTGACACGTGTTTCGAATTACTACACTAATTTTCAAAAGAGTACAAACTTAATACTCCTTTGAAAATGAGTGTAATAACTCTAAACACATGTCGTGAAACTGTCGTTAAAAACATGGAACACAAGAAGTGTCGTAATTTTAATAACCCTGTGAAATATCAGTTCCATCAGGTTCGAATCCCAAGTACTTTATTGAATCCACGGGTGAAATAAGCATACTACAATTACAATTCTGGTTATTTCAGCCAAAGTCATGAATACTAATATTTTGTATTGGTGGCAGTCCACTGCTGTATGAACTAAATTTAAGAAAATGTGTTTTCATCTAATGTAGACTTGAGAAGTGGTTATCTAACCAATATTTTATATTAGTTAGTTGCTGAGATGCTTCTACAAACATTTGATCCCAAGAAACGCCGGTAATGTAAATGACTGGATCATCTGCCTACGATAGCAATTCACGGCCACTAGATATATCCTATAGTTCCTTAAAATATAGAATTAACAATACTGGTCCCAATACCTCTTGGTACCTACCCGAGAGTTAGCTTCGAAAAAGCCTCAGAGGTATACGCCAGAACCCATATAATTCTAATTTTTGATATAATTTGACATGATTAACAGTATCAAATGTTTTTAATAATAAATTTTCATATTGGGAGAAGTAATTCACCTGTTATGTTCCATTTGTTTATTATCAGGTAACTGACACGTGTTTCGGTCCTTACGGATCATTCTCAAAGTTAAAACTAAATTTAAAATGAAAGTGTGGCTTAAGGTCCGAAACATGTGTCTGTTACCTGATAATAAACACATGGAACATAACAAGTGTATTACTTTTTCCAATATGAAAATTTGGTTCCATCAAGAATGTAACAGAACAAGTATCGAATTTATTTAAAATATAAGTGATGCGAAACTAGCTACGTTGTATAAGAAAACTAAGTTGAAAATGAAAAGGTGTTCAAATCATATATACTTCAACCGACAGTGCCTCAAATCCAAAATAATACCAAATTTTATAAAAATCAAATGCAGCAACAAATCAATAGAAGCTAGAAAAATCAACTACGTATTGGATCGAACTAGAAAATAGAAAAGGATACACAAGACGTTTTTACCTAGGAGAAGACCTAGACTAGACAACATCTCTCTAGACTGTTTTTTGGCCGAATCTATGGAATATGTTAATAATAATAATAGACTTTATTTCTTACTTTTTACATACCACACATATACATAAATGACTTATACTTAAAAAGCAGAAAAGGGCGAGGTTCAGTTTTGTGTACCGGTTTGACACACACTGTTCTTCCAGCTAACCTAGTATATAATAAGATAACACAAAATATACTTATATATATATACAAAAACCTACATACATACATACATACATACCTATATACATAAACACATGCACATTCATTCAAGCATTTACATGCGTAGATGAATTGTAAAAATTAAATCGCAAGATTATAGGCAAAATATTATGAATTACAAAATCTTGTATAAACATACGCATACATTTCATACAGATACACCACATTCTTCAACTGCGATGAGAATCTGTTTTAAGCATTTGCAATTTGATATGTGAACGAACACTTAAATTTTTGCGTTTTGTGCCTAGGTGTATATGTAGAGTCTCTAAAACGTGTGACACGTTGGTGATCGTCGCAGCAAAGCACAATCTTATCATATAAATATTTGGGTGTTTTTGTTGTAATTATTCTGTGAAATAAAACAGCGCTATGCTATAACCAACGATTGTACATATCTAGCCATCCTTTCCCTGTTTCTTTTAATTTGTGTGTAATACGATCAGATTTGCGAATGCCATGTATAAACCTCAAGGAGGAATTCTGTATTCGTTGCAGTCTATTTTTCTCCATCATATTTAAACATGGTCCATACACCGACATACAAAAGATTTGATGAGACAAAATCAGGGTTTCACACAGCATCGTTTTTACTTGTTTACTTAATAAATGCCTATGATGGTAAAGAAGCTTTAAAGCACATTATGACGATTTTGTAATTTTGGTAACATGTTCACAGAATTTTAGGTTAATATCTAATAAAGCACCTAGATTTTTAGCGCACTTAACAAAGTTGACCATCTACAAAAATTTGAGATATTTTCGCGCACTGAACTGACATGTTTTACTGGTCCAAATAGCATTCCTGTTATCTCCATGGGATTAATCAATAGAGAGTATTTTTTAGATTGGGCACAAATGTAGTTAAGACTATTTAGTTTGTTGGTTGCTTCAACTGACATTCCTAGTGGAAAAGATAAATACATTTGTGTATCATCCGTATACTGATGAATGTTGCTATATTGTAGGTCTTTAAATATATTGTAAGTGTAGATGGTGAAAAGGAGCGGCCCTAAAATCGATCCTTGTGGTACACCAGCCTTTATAGCTGTTGGAACTGAAAATATAAAATCCACTTTAATTTGCTGCACGCGGTCCTCTAAATATGATTTAATAAGGTCAACTACACCCTCGCTGAATCCAATCCTTCAGGGACTCGGGTATTTCATTGCAGGTTTTAGAGTGAATATCATACTGCCGTAAGTTTCGCAATTGTTTATATTCATTAAAATGTACTTGAATTTTTGTTTTCTTGTACTTTTTAAGAGCTCTGTCACGACATCATACATTTAATATTATCTGTGATCCAGGGAGAATATGGTTTGGTAAAATTAGATGTAACATAGGGTGCATGAAATCAAAAATAGATGTTATACATTTGTTAAAGTAAATAATTTTATCATCTATATCATCAATATTAAAAATTTTGAAGAATGTGATTCTTTGTAAGTCTGCGTAGAATAAATTCTCGTTAAAATTCTTGTATGATCGATATCGCTTTCTGTTGGACATGCTATGTTATTTTGTTCTTTCTATTACATAAAATATTGCGTCATGATCTGAGAAAATTAAGCTTAGATTACCTGATGCCTTAATATTTAATAGTTTCCCTATATAGTATATATAGGGGGACTATTGTTTTCGTGATTTTTTTTTTTAATATTTTTTGCGTAAATATCCGTTTTGGGGTCCCCTGAGCCCAAAACACTAATTTCGGGAAAAAAAAAATTGTGTCTGTCTGTCGGTGGGCGCTGTATCTCAAAAACGAATAATCTGTTTGAGATAAAACTTTAAACTTAAGGTTTTATCGTTAAAAACTGCAACTGAAAAGCTTTTGGTAAACATTCATAAACCGGAAGTGGGTGTTTACTCGAGACTTTTTTTCTTTTTTTGGTCATATTTTTCTAAATATAAAAAATATTAAAAAACGTTTCAAACAAAAGTTAAAGGGAATAAATAACTGAACAAGTTTTATCCGAATATGTTTTTCTTAAAATACTTAACTATCGAGAAAAAAAAATAAAAATTGAAAATTTTGATATTTTTTGCCAATTGCTAATAAATCATGAGAGCTACATGAAATTTTTATAATAAATATTTATAGAGAATTTAAAACTGAACAAATCATTTAAAATAACTTTTTTCGTAAACCTCATAGTTTTCGAGTAAAATATAGGGAAAGTACTATGATGGCCACATCACCATTTGTGTTATTTGTTATGATAAGGTCTAGAAGAATAGCTCCATTCAAACCTATCCTTATTGGTGCATTAATCCATAGCCCTTCCACAGATTATTAAGTTGATTTGAAGGCACTGAATTATTATTTAGCATGTTAATATTGAAATCGCCAACTAAATATAAATCATGTGCGTTTAATATAATATCAGATAACACAATATCCAATTCTTCGATAAAACTCATGTAGTCATTATCTGGTGGCCTATAGATTACTCCAATACTACTTTTATATTTCTTGATATCAATTTCAATCCACAGTTGTTCGATCCTTGTAGACATAGGAATAATTTTGAATTTCAAAAGATTTTAGATGTAGAAAGCTACTCCACCGCCTCTTCGGTTTATACGGTCTTGTCGTACGATTGTATATCCTTTCATATCCGCTCTGCTATCCGTAATAGTTGAAGACAACCAAGTTTCTGATATTCCTAAGATATCGTACTTTTGTGCAAGGATATGTTCACGAAGCAAATCTAAGTTACAAATATCAATATTTAGCTCACGGATGTTAGGAATCGGAGGCGCACTATTAATAATAGGTTCTTCATATTCTCCATATTTTTCAAATTGTTGATCAATGGTGTACGTTTCATTTTCTACGATCAGTTGAAAATTTTTTATATTTGCATTCAGATTTTTTCTGGCATTTCGAAGATGTTCTCTCAAAATTTTATTTGTTCTTCTATCTTCTGGCGAAAGATCAAACCCAATGGTAATCCTTTTAATTTCTTTACATTAGCAAGAATTAATTGCATTTTGCAACCTTTTGCAAACTCTGTTAACAGAATATCACACCAACAGTATATAAACCAGAAGAAAAAATTGTATAAGTTAAAATAATTGCAAAACAATAAAGAACTACAACGGAGAACTACCAACAATATATTTTATCCTAGACTGAAAAACTTACGAATACCACGTTTATCGAGGAGGAAATCAAACTGATGGAAAAAGGACTAAAATACTCACCGGCACTAACGACCCTTAAGAAGAATTATGAAGAACTAGCATTAGAAACAGAAACTGCAATAAGGAGAGCAGGTCTAATGGATAAGATGGACATAAAACCTCTCTCAAACACGATTATTAAATACGCTAGGAAATCGAAACCCAAGCAAAGCAGTAATGTCGAAGAGAAAACCATTAAATAAATAAAACAAAAGTGCATAATTCATGATCTGATAATATATAAAGCCGACAAAGTAATTACAATAACAATAATCAACAAGGATGAATACGTGGAAAAAGTGGAAGCATTCATAACAGAGAATAGTTTCCAAGAAGTACAAAAAGACCCGAGAACGAAATTCCAAAAACAAATCACAGACATCATAAAACAATCTAAAAATATACCAGAAAAAGAAAAATTTAAACTAAAGGAGATGAATGCAAGAGCACCAACCCTATACGGAATGCCACTGGTGTCATATTGATAGGCATCGACATACAAAATCAGTTCATATACAAAAGACTAATACCCCACAGATCAGATTATTCTATAAAAAACTCAATAGAATTCGTGAATATGACACAACAGTTAACCTTCAATCAAAAAGTCATTTTAGTTTCGTTTGAGTTGAAAAGTTTGTTCACGTCTATATCAGTCCCAGAACTAAAAGATATTATTAAAAACCTTGTTGTACAACGTTGTTCACAAGAAACCGAGATGTATACAATGATCGAACACTGCCTAGATCAAAATTATTTTCGGTTTAATAACAAATATTACACACAGAAAGAGAGCCTTCCAATGGGCTCCCCAACATCGCCACTATTCGCGGAAATATACATGAATTGGTTCGAAGAAAGAGTGTTAAACAAGAGTAACCCAATGAGAAAGTACATCTTACATTGGTCCCGATATGTAGATGATGTGTTCTGTGTATGGAGAGGTTCAGATCGACAAGTCGACATGTTCTTACAGACACTCAACAACTATAACAAACACTTTCAATTTACAAAAGAGAAACAAGAAAACGGCAGTATCCACTTCCTAGACCTCACAATAAATATTCAAAATAACAAATTGCAGTGTGCAATCTATAGAAAGCCAACCATAACAGACATCCTAATACCATCCGATTCTTTCCAGTCACAACAAATCAATAAGTCAGCACTAAATTCATATATCCACTGCCTCTTAACCATTCCAATGGCACAAAGACGAATTAAATACGATGATCCAAATGGCCTACAACAATGGATACAGCCAGGAAATTGTATTCAATACACTTAAAAGGCAAAGAAGGGCATTAAAGATACAACTACTATATAATCCAAGAGATAGGAATACAAAAATCAAAAAACAGTTAGGAAGACATAACATAAAAACAACAGTTAATAGAAGAAATTTGGGACAGAGAATCATCAACAAGTGTGGGTGTACAAAATTAAATGTTTGAATTGCAACGGTTATTACATTGGACAAACAGGAAGAAATTTCGCAAACAAAAAAAAGCCATTCATAGATCAACAAATACAGGGTTAGCGGATTATTGTGTAACGACAGGTCACCACATAGGCGAGATGATCCCAATTCACATTTGCGAAAAAGGTCACTTACTTAATCTACTATAGGGCTTAGAGATTAAACGGACCATCAATAGAGGGCACTTTCTTCTTAACAACCAGCACGAAATAATCAATACGGACAACATCATTACCGTATAATTTCCATATAATTAGTCATAATCTTATACCTATATATAACGCCACACTTTCATTTTAAATTTAGTTTCAACTTAAGAATGATCCGTAAACAAATGTAACATAACGAGTGTATTACTTTTTCCAATATAGTATCAAATGCCTTGGCCAGGTCTAAGAATACTGCCGCTGAAGGGGTTGATAAGTCCAAACTTTTATATATACTATATACTAACATAAATTATTATTGCGACACTTATTGGAATTTAAATTATTAATAACAGCGATAAGATCACATTCCACAATTGGAATAAAAAATAATGGATCAAATAAGAGATGGGTGTATTCACGGAAGGGCGAAAAACCGAGCTAAAACGTAAAGCATTAGAGGCTCTCGCAGAAAATATTTTTGATGTCATCGCCGGAAAAATGAATGTATAAATAAATAAACTGATTTAAATTTGGCAACAACAGGACTTCTTCTAACTTCAACTATTTGATTTACCCTTTCTTAACCTAATCCTCAAATATTCTTCTCGAATTTTACCACTCCTCTAGCCGCCTCCTACTCTACAGCCATTCTCTGGTACTTCTGCAGCACTATATAGTTAGGTGTCTCCAGCTCTTATATAGCTTTCAATAACTGCATTTGTGCCCGTTTCAATTTCACATGACCACTTACTCCCCAAGTTTTTGCTGGGTACTATACTATCCACCTCACAAATGCATCGTATCAAGTTATTTGCGTACTTATATCCATACTTAATTAGGCATGGGGTCACTTTGGCCAGATAGCCTTGAGACTGCCCGTTCCAAGATTTCCTTTATGATGTCATCAAAGTGACATACGGCTACTACACCACGCCCACCGGATGTGGTTTCCTTATCAGTAACATCTGGTAGTCTGTAGGCGTCGGTGGTGGTGGTGGTGATGGTGGTGTAGGCGTTGATTGTGGTCATGGTGGTGTAGGCGTTGTTGGAGTAGGTTAAAGTTCCAGTCAAAATGGGAATGTTTACTATTGCAAAAAATTACGTTAAAGTCAACAAGATGTTCAAAGTTAAAGAACTTACTATGATATTCAAAATAAATGAAGTTCAGGAATTCATCTAAAATGTCTGTGGTCCATCGTCAATGGAATTTTTAAGTCTAATTCGACAGGCTTTAATACTGATACGTTCTGTTTGAGTGTTACATCTGTGCGCATGTATGAAGGACGTGGACGAGGAAAGAGATGCAAGACCTTTTCTGAGTTCGCTATGCGAAACGTAATACTGACACCTCATGCGCTGGTGGTTGCCATAGCTCATGTTGACAAAGGAGTATAAGAACGTACGCAGAAATATAGAAAAGTTACAGTTTTTTCAAATTACTAAAACTATCTATATGTTAGTGTCTTTACAAAATTATTCAGTACGTTTCTTGTATGGTGACGGGATATGTCTCTTATCAGATCATTAACCTTGTGAAGTGAATCTACATAAAATAAATACGGATAGATATGTTTCATAATTGACACCAGTCTTTAGCTTCTGGTTATCGGTCCAATACGAATCTTTACAAGACATTGATTTATCTTGGCAACATTGAATGTGTTATATTTTAATATGAAAGTTTGATCATCTGCAATACTTGTCTCATCTACATTTATTTTTTCTTGTATTAATTTAACAACATTAGCTTAATTATTTTTTTTCATTATCTTCATAATTGCAAATTTCAAATGAAAGCTTATCACCGAGAACAGGAAGTACTAGATTATAAATAACATGTATTGCATTCAAACATATTTAAAATATTTAACATGAAAATGCTTTCCTTGAAAAGCAGTATCATTGGCTAATTAAAGTAGTAGTAGTAGTGTTTGGCTATCAACCACGCGGTCCTTCCGCCGTTTGATTTGTGTATTTGCGTAGCTAATTAAATTAGTTTTTATTTCAAACCAATTTTAAAAGTAGGCACCACTGATCGCCTCCCGATTCTTATCATTAGCCAATTACATTAATTTTTATCTCCTGTCAGACGCTATTTTTATTATACCCCTCTCCTTCTTATCGCCAATCAATTACATAATTTATTATTTCCTGTCAACTTTTAAGTTGTTGTTACCGATAAGGAAACCACATTCGGTGGGCGTGGTCTAATCGTGGTATGTGTTTTTTTGACATCGTGGTGGCCATCTTGGAACAGGCAGTCTCAAGGCTGTCTGGTCAAAGTGACCCCATGCCTACTTATCTAGCTTCCCATTCCAGATGCCACTCATACGCTCCACTGCCCCTCTCTCTTTCTTGCAAATATACTTAACATCTCATTTTTGCGTCCCAGTTTCGCTAAATATATACCTAAGATGTTTAAATTATTTCACTCGCTCAAATCTTCATCCTTGTCTCTTCGTCCTACATTCTTACATTTTATCCATTTGTTTATACTCACATTCACCGTTAACCGTACCCTTCCAATTACTTTTTCACCTCTAGCATTTCACTCAACGTTTTTGCCAATACTACCAAAATCATCCGCATATGCCAGGCTTCATAATTTTTTCCCTCAGACTACTACTCCCACTGCCTGTCCCAGCTCCAACACCCTCTCCATATCTGCCACAGCAATGGACTCAATGGGCATCCTTGCCCCACCCCCCCTCTTAATTGAAAACGACCACACACACGCTCATTCATTATAATTCTACGCCACGTTCCTGTATCCACTTCACCACCTACTCTGGGATCCGCTTCCCTTTCAAACATTCAATCATCAACTTTCTATCTACCAAGTCATAGGCCGCCTTCAAATCATACAAATAACAATCACATTTTTTTATTATCAGAACTCTCTCAATCAAGCAGTTGAGTGTAGTTAATTAAATGAAACATTAGTAATTAGAATTACTAATGTTTCAATTAATTAAATTAATCTTCATGTAATTAAAAAAATACAGCAGTGTAGCTATCTGCTTGATCATGGACCATTCCTTTCTAAATCGATCTTGAGTGTTGGGTAGCGGCCGCTTTTCCTCTATATCCACCTTCACTTTATATGGGCTATCCATTAGCCATATTCCCCTATAGTTTTTTCATCTCATCTCCTCCCTTTAAAATTCGAACAAAGATCCCATCCCTTCGTAGTTTTGGACATTGCCTTTCTCCTTTCCATAAATTGTTCAGAAGCATTAGCATTCTCTTTTCTTTCTTCGGTGCTACACTACTTCTATGCTTCTGCCTGTATCCCAACTGGTGTTGCCGCTTTCCCTTCCTTCATTGGCTGAAGTGCCCTCGCTAACTCTTTCGTACTAAAATCTTCTTTTCCATCGAAAACCCTTTCTCTACCACCACCTTCCCTCCAGTTACTCTTATTCCTTAAAGCTCTTCAAAGTGTTCTTTCATGTGTAAATGTTTTTACTATCTCCTTTTACTTTTCTAACTGGTTCCCTTTGCTTCAACTTGGTAAAATATCTGAAGCAATTGTTAAATCCAAACTGCTCAATATTGTTTAAAACTTAATCCCTCATTGTCAATTAGGATTCCTTGAATATAACTCTACATGCCTCTCTCTTACTTGTAATCTCAAACTGTCAACAGCCCATCTCGAAGCTAACAAAATCTGTCATTGATTCTCTTGATGAAAAAAAGTGTTTGATTCGGCATGGCATCTGTTATTCAAGTTCAACATCCTGAAAATTACCTCTCATTTTATTGATCTCTTTGACAATTTTCTAATAAGTAGATCCTTACAAATTAAAATCCGCAACACTCTCTCTACGTCATTCAATTCCCAACAAGTTTTCCCTCAAGGCTCCCCAATTTCTCTTGTTCTCTACAATATTTATGTGCACTATATTTATAATTCCAATCTACAATTACTGAACAAATTTTCCTATTCTTTAAAATACGCAGACGATGCAGCCATTATAACCTATTCTAATGGAAGCCCTCAGATTACTCCAAGAATTAATCGACCGCATTAAACTATGATTTGCAAAATGGAGAATTTTAATTAATTCCCACAAATCACAATTTCTAACACCATTTCATCGACACAATAGTTGTTCTTTCAGAATCCATAATAAAATTATTTCCCCTGCATCTGCAAATTTCTTGGCATTACCTTTGATTCTAGATTTAGCTTCGTAACACATACCCAAATCCTGAAAAAGAAATTAACAAGAGCAAGGCATTACAGAATGTAATGCGCGGATCTCGCGACTTTATTCAAAATTACTAATACCGGAAAATTACAGAAAAACGGTTGTGACAGTGACATTTACTTTTTCAATACATACTTGATAATACACAAAACAATGAATAAACGTGAAATCGACGTAAACATCCCGCCCCCCATTGAATGCCAAGCATTCAATTAAACATTATTCACCACACTATCACTTGTATCAAAAGCGCACAGTTTCACAGAAGGGCGCACATATGAGCCGGAATTGGTGCGAACAGTCGCGCTCCGAATTACTCCGTCCGGTCCTGGATGAATAGCCTCGACACGTCCCAGTTTCCATAACAGCGGTGGTGTGCTATCCTCCTTGATAACAACGAGCCGTCCAGGTTCGATGTTGGCGGTGTTTTTCTGCCACTTGGTCCTTTTGTGGAGCTCGGACAGGTACTCCCGTTGCCAACGACTCCAGATATGTTGGCGTAGCTTTTCCACGAACTGCCACCGAGACAGCCTGTTTGCAGGAACGTCGCTTATATCCTGGTTGAGCGGTGCGGTGATTGCATCACCAATGAGAAAATGTCCAGGGGTTAATGCAGCTAAGTCGTTCAGATCCTCAGACAGCTGGCACAAAGGACGTGAATTCAATACAGCCTCTATTTGCGTTACGAGAGTATGTAGCTCGGTGTAAGTCAGAAGAGCATTCCTGACAACTCGATGTAGATGATGTTTTACACTTTTGACCGCGGCCTCCCACAGGCCTCCGAAGTGAGGAGCGTGCGGCGGTATAAAAGTCCATTTAATATTTTGGGTTGTGAGTGCGGTCCTTATCTCGTCTTCAGCATCCCGAAGAAAAATTCCTAATTCCCTCAGGTGGTTTCGGGCGCCGACGAAGTTGGTAGCGTTGTCGGAAAAAATCTCAGCGACGCATCCTCGGCGCGATATAAGTCTATGGAAGGCTGCGAGGAATGCTTCCGTGGTGAGATCCGCGACCACTTCAATATGCGCGGCTTTTGTTGCGAAACACACGAATATGCAGATATACACCTTCGTAGTTCTTTTAGACCGACGAGACCCATCCTTAATAATAAAAGGCCCGCAGTAATCAACGCCGCATTTTAGAAAGGGGCGAAATTGCTGTGTTCGGTATAAAGGTAGAGCTCCCATGATCGGAGCGTCGAATCGGGGCCGAGCGCGGACACACCGAATACATTTCCGAACCACTTCACGTGTCACGCTTCTGCCGTTCAGTGGCCAGTATTTAGTTCTGACGGCGGCGAGGGTTCCCTGAGTTCCTGTATGTAATTGCACATTATGAATGTCCCTTATAATTAGCTTCGTTAGCTGGTGGTTGCCTGGTAATACGATCTGGCACCGACGAGATAAAGGCATGCTAGATTCCACTAACCGCCCGCCCACTCGTAAAATTTCATCGGTGTCGATAAATGGATTTAAGCAGGTAAGGCGGCTTGACTTTCGCACTGTCCCACCCTTGGTTAACGAGTCCAGTTCATTTGTGAAGGAGTATCGCTGCAGGTGGCGGATTATAGTGTTGGTTGCCGCCTCTAACTCCTCGGTGGTGAATGGGCCACTTCTCTTCATAGCAGGGCGTCTTAGGGCATCCTTAAACCGCAGTATGTACGCCATTGCTCGTACTGTTTTATGGAAGGATGAGCAGATTGGAATTACGTCCTCAATTTCAATCGAAATAATTCCACATTTGACTTCCGGCTGTTCAGCAGTTGGCACAAATGTGACAGGGGCTTGTTCACTCAACAGGAAGGCGGGTCCATTCCACCACAACGTTGAATGGTTTAAATCCGACGGAGATAATCCGCGGCTAATGAGATCGGCGGGATTTTCATGTGTCGCGACGTGGTACCAATCGGAAACGTCACTCAATGTCTGGATTTCACCTACGCGATTGGCCACGAACGTTTTGAATTTTCGCGATTCGGACTTAATCCATGAAAGCACGATGGTAGAATCTGAATAATAATAATGTCTCACAAATTTAGTGTCTAAGGTGGAACACACGCGATCACACAACTCGGCTAGTAATACCGCGGCGCAAAGTTCGAGACGGGGAATGGTGGTTGACTTTACCGGTGCAACCCGAGATTTCGCACACAACAAGCGGGAAGAGGTTTTTCGTCCATATCTAACAGATACTATGTACACACATGCTCCATATGCATTCTCGCTGGCGTCGGCGAATCCATGAAGCTCGAATGATTCAGCGCCTACCTGAACTACATTTCTGGGAATAGCGAGGTCCCTCACCAGTTGCAGCTCATTAGCATACCGTGTCCACCTGTCGAGGTACAGGGCAGGTAGAGGATCGTCCCATCCGCACTTCATCCTCCATAAATCTTGGATTAAGATTTTTGCGGTGATGATTAGCGGGCCGATTAATCCTAGCGGATCGTAGATGCGGGAAATCTCACTTAGAATTGTCCGTTTAGTGAATACGCGCGCGGAAATTTCACTGCACTTATAACTTAGACAGTCATTATGAGTGTTCCATACGGTTCCGAGGGTGGTCACACAGTCATTGAGCCCGCGAGTCAGCACTGTTACAGAGTCATTAATGTTCGTGCGGAAGCACTCAAACACGGCGGGTTATTGCTTGCCCACTTTTTAAGTTCGAATCCACCTTTTCCGAGAAGAGTGGAAACTTCGTCACGAATAACAGTCAATTCTTCAATCGAATTCCCACCTCTTATTAGATCATCAACGTAAAAGTCTCTTAAGCACACTTCGCTGCCGACCGGAAAATTACTGCTCTCAATTTTCGCGAGTTCGCGCACTGATTTAATCGCCAGATATGCTGCAGGAGCGGTTCCATATGTGACCGTGGCCAACTCATATGACACTAGGTTGTCTTCTGGATGTTCACGCCACCAAATCCGCTGGTACTTCCGGTCCTGTTGCCGAACGCTAACCTGATGGTACATCTTGGTGATATCCGCGGTGATCACATATGTTTTCGTCCTCATACGCAGCATTATGGAGAACAGGTCATCTTGGAGGGTGGGGCCAACCATTAACATGTCGTTCAATGATGTCCCGTTGTTTGACGGCGCGGATGCATTAAAAACTACTCTGAGCTTCGTCGTTAGGCTATCTTCCTTGATTACGCAGTGGTGAGGCATGTAGTAGCCGTTCGTTACATCCCCGCTTGTTGGATGCATGTGTCCCAATTCCTTGTATTCGCGCATAAATTCACGGTATGATTCGTAAACTTCCGGCTGTTTAGCTAGCCTTCTTTCCAGCGCGAAAAATCTATGTTTCGCCGATACACTGGATTCTGCTAACCCTTTTGCATCGGTTTTAAAGGGCAGGGCCACCTCAAACCGACCACAAGGCAATCTCGTACTTGTCTTTTCAAAATGTTTCTCACATTCACGATCCTCGTATGTACTTGTTGTATGCTTGAAATTCTCGATTTCCCAGAATCGCGACACTAGTTCGTTGAGGCCCACGAAACCTACCGTCGCACAGTGGGTGGTTTGCACCTGCGGTAACTGACCTGCAACTATCCAGCCGAAGTGAGTACTTATTAGCGTCAATGGACCCATGGGGATGTGACGCCCGTTTACGATGTCGTAATAAAGGCCTGCCCCGATGAGCAGGTCAATTTCTTGCGGTTTGTGGAATGACGGATCGGCAAGTTGAATCCCCGCGGGGGGCGTTAATCCCCGGATATCCATTTTATGATTCGGAATTTTATCCGTTATTTTGTGCATTATTAACGCGTTCATTGGTGTATTGTAATCGGACACACGTGATTGCACAACAAATGTTCCTATTTGTTTAATGTCGGTTCTTGAGCCTCCGACTCCGACGATGGGCGTTGACAAGGAGCGCCTTGTCAAATCAATTTTCGCAGCACATTTCTCCGTAATTATGTTCGCCTGCGACCCGGAATCCAGCAAAGCACGCACCTGTATTATTTTTCCTCGCTGGTTTCTTATGTTAATCACGCAGGTTGACAGTAGCACAGATGATGGATGATTCGAGAGTGTTGAAAGTGACGCGGCCTCACTACTGCAGGGTTCATTGGTACTCGACGTAGGTGGCGTCGCGGCTTTGTGCAGTAACGTATGATGCGATTTGTTGCATTCACGGCACTTTCCGGATTTGCATGATTTTGCAGAGTGTTTGCTCCCCAGGCAGTTGAAACACAGATGTTTTTGTTTCACCGTTTCAATCCGCTGTTCTACCGATTTTCCTTGAAACACGCGGCACTTGTATCGCACATGTAAACCGTCACAAAACACGCACTTTTCTTCGGTCGATTTAACAGTCAGCGACTTGACTTTCGGAAACTGCACCATTGTTGTACGCGCACTATCCATCGCTTCCAGTTGCTTGCATTTTTTTTCAAGAAATTCCTGCATTTCTGAATACGTCGGTGTTTTAGAGCAGGTTTCACCTTCCCACTCCTTCTGCAGCTCCGGGTTTAGCTTCTCGGCGATGATTTCCACTAGTAAATCGTCCCAGGCATGCGTCGGCCGATTGATAGCCTTAAGCGATTCGAGGTTTAGCGCAACGACGTCGATTAAATGCCGAAGGCTCGTGTGGCTCTCCTTTTTGACCGTAGGCAGGTGAATTAGCGATCGCACATGTTTTTTAATTACAAACCGTTCGTTTTGGTAGCGGCTCACTAACTGGTCCCAGGCAAGTTGATACGCGTCGCTTGACATTTGCACGGATTTGATCATTAACGCGGCTTCTCCCTTGAGCGAACTACGCAAGTAGTGGAATTTCTGTGCGTTTCCAAGCGTCGTGTTGTCGTGGATGAGGTTCTTGAAAGCGTCACTGAATCCTTGCCACTCGTCGTAGTTTCCGCTGAACGTAGGTAACTCGATTACCGGTAGTCGCACTTGGGGTTCATGTCTTGACGGCGAAGACGCGCTGTTGGCCTTAGTCGCCGCTTGCAATTTAGCAATTATTTTGTCTACCTCACACTCGATTGTGAAATAGTCGTCGTCGAATGATTCTTGGTCTGCCATGGAGTCGATGTCATTATCGAAAAGTTCCATCACAATTTGATTTAGATCTTTTCGGGCTGGAACAAGGTCGTTCCAGAGCTTCAAAATAATTTGCTCATCATTTTCGGGTTCCGCAAGCCGTTTCTGGAGCCTTTCCTTTTTTTTTGATGATATTCTTCATCTGCCATTGCAGTTTCTTTACAATTGCAGCAGACATGTTGACTTACTGAGATGTGTTGCACAAAGTAAAAAAGCTCGGTTAATATTGTTCGTTTGTGTACGGCCGACAACCAACTTGCGCACTCACGAGACACAAAAACGGCAAGTTGTTGGAATTGTTGCACGCGTAAACGACACGAATATTAGACCACCTTTTGCTCGGTAGCAAAATGGTTCACGAGAGAAATTCACTATGTTCGTAATTAACTGTAACTTATCCGGTTCGAAGGACCATGTAATGCGCGGATCTCGCGACTTTATTCAAAATTACTAATACCGGAAAATTACAGAAAAACGGTTGTGACAGTGACATTTACTTTTTCAATACATACTTGATAATACACAAAACAATGAATAAACGTGAAATCGACGTAAACACAGAATTTTTATTTTTAAACAGCAAGAAATTGCAACTTATACAGCAGTGCAAATATATAAAATGATTTGCCGCCCTCTATTGGAATATGCAGCTATCTTCTTCCATAATTCACATCCCGAATCTTTAAACAACATCCAAGAAGCTACTAAAATTAGGTATCCCTTTAATTAACTCTATAACCCATAAAATGCACGCCTTTATTGAAAAAGAACTAACAATACTCCTATTAATGAAATATTATATACGGTACAAAACCCGAGACAAAACTTTCTCTCAGTCTCACCAAGGATACCCCGGTGTTCCAAGCAGAAGCGACAGCTCTTCACCACTGCACAAGAGAAATAGCAAGACAAGACACCAAAAGTAGGTCAATTGCTATATTCTCCAACAGCCAGGCGCTACTAAGAGCACTAAGCTCCACACAGGTCGAATCTAAGCTAGTGTGGGACTGTATATGTGCTCTTAATTAACTTGGCGGTCACAAAAAAAGTAACAATCACATGGGTCCCAGGACACTGAGGACACCCGGGGAATGACAAAGCAGACGAACTGACCAAACAAGGCAACTTAAAAGGAGTAATTGGCTTGGAACCCTCCTGCGGAACCTCCAAAACCGCAGTCAATCGATTCATGAAAAAATGCGTGGCGGACGAACTCACCGAACATCTGAACCAAGACAAAAAAATGGTCAAAACAATAGTTGGTCTGATGACAGGACACTGCAAGCTCAACAAACATATGAGCAAAATAGGCCTGGTGAAAGAAGCATTATGCAGATTCTGCCTAGAGGAAGAATGAGACTCGTTCCACATCCTATGCCATTGCGGAAACCTAGCAAGGATTGGATACCAAAAGCTGGGCATTACAAACCCAAGCGCGGAGACCTATACCCAAGCCCCTCTGGCAAGGCTAATAGGACTAATCAAAGTGAAAAAGCTAGAGCTGGTCATCTGTTATAAAAAGGGATACACAATAGATCTGAAAAGGTCGCGTTGGAATAGACGCTGGTCCCATCCATATAACATCTATATTTATATAATGAAAGATTGCTATCAGAAAAATTTGCCCTCAATTGCAATATCCTAGACCAAATTAACCGCCTATGTATCTCTCGCAACGCCAACATAATCCCAAAAGTTCCCACTAGGACGAATTTTCATTTAATAAAATCGCTACACAATTACCCTTGTGACGATACTGATGAACAATAATAATAATATCAGGTATATGCCTGAACCTCTGCAGAGTTTTGTGTTGGGTGTAGATAACTAACGTGGAATCTCAGACGGGCCCTGGATCTGGAGGCGTGGTACGTGGTGGTGCTGATAAAAAGATGTGGGAAGAGGAGAGAGAATAGGAGAATAGTAGTAGAGAAGGGAGTATCGTTTTTTTCTGGCTGTTTGTTGTGGGATATAGCTTGGTTGGTGGGCGGCGAGTGTTTTCTTTTATATCTTGAATTTTGGAGGCGTTCATTTCGTAGTACATTTTTAATGAATAACAGAAAAACGTTTAACTATTTTATACAAATGGTAATTAATATTGAGAGTAATAAATCTCGTTTCTGCACTAATGTTTTACATAATAGTGTAAAAACTCCAGCAAATAGTTAAAACAACTACTCACCGTACTAAAGCACCGCCAGGCATTGAATGACATAACCGTTAGCTGTCGTTACATGTCTAAAATTATATTTAGCACTATGTAACACTTTTGTGGTGTTATCGTTTTTTAATTTGCATATTTTTTTATACTACTTTTTATTTTTATACAATAAAACATCGTGACTAGTTTCAAATTACAGAGTAATCATTATCAAACACTTAGTTGTATAAAAATTAAAAGTAGTATAAAAAAGTTAAACGTTTTTCTGTTTTTCTTTTCATTTTTCTGTTTTATTTCTGTATTTAATACTTTGCGCCCTCTAATATTTTTTTTATATTAGGGATTGGGTTTAGAAATAACTAGATAGTTAGGGATATTGTTTATTTTGATGCTTTAGATTACCTATTAACAAGATACATTAATATACACATACATAAAAAAATACACTAAATTTTGAGCAGAGGAATCACAGGTGGACTTCATTCTTCGGAATGTTCTTCCAGTCAAACCTATATAGAATGTTTCCTTTTATTGGAATTCTGGAGAGTTTCTTTTACTTCTGACTACAGAAGGGCGTGTTTCCGAGATTCCGGGTCTATGTTCGCGATGGTGGCAAGGTTATCATGTGGGATGTCTATGAGTGGTTTGTTTATGGGGATAACAGAGGATGTACGGGTAGCAAAGTTTCTGGTTGTTGATGAGTCGAGTTATTCTTAGTTAGAGAGGAGAAGAGCCTACATGTCTGTATACAATTTTATTAGGGGTGCCTGGTAGTAGACGTCAGTACTCTGTAAGAAGGCGAAGTTCGAGGGAGAAGAGTGGGGTAGGCTTTGAGGCAGCGGAGGAAGTGAAGTAGACGTAAGGGAATTCGAGGATGGGTCTGATTTTAGCGAAGAGAGGGGCAAGTGCCTTGAGAGGATTTGTTTCGTATTTGATTTGTAGGGGCCGCAGAGCTAAGATTATGTTGGAATATGATGCCAAAGTGGGAAATTTGGTTTTGAAGGGGGAAATTGTTGACTGGAAGGGAGAGAGAAGAGTGGGGAGTTTTCGATGGAGGTGAAGATGGAATTTGAAGGGGTTAATTATGAAATGTCATATGTGGGCGGAAGGAGTTATTACTATCTTTTTGTAAGTTAGAAACGGCTGAGCGGGGGATTCTATGGGATGTCTACAGAGCTGTGTCATTATCATATGCTTGGTTTAGAGAGAAATTAGGGTGAGGGATGTCACACGTCAAGAAAAAGTAGCGGGATTGTGCACGGAACCCTGTGGAATGTAAATGGAGAAGAATTTGCGGAAAAATAGAAGGCTTAGTGGAAGCGATTCTATAAGAAGAATTTGATTCTGCAAAGTAAAGGGTGAGGGTTGTTCATACAGTATAGTTTGAGGATAAGGCCTTCTTGCTATACTGTGTCAAACGTTTCTTGTATTTTAAAAAATATAGCTGCAATTTTATGGCCGCTGTTGGCCGCATTGACTGAGGAAAATGTAAGTGCGAAGGTTGAGTCATGTATGGAACGTCCGTGGCGATAGCCGATTTGGTGCTTGTGGATGTGGTGTTCAGGAGAGTCAAGAAGTTGGGACGAATGATGCTCTCGAGAAGTTTGCTCATAGTGTTGAGCAGGGAGATGGGGCGGTATGAGGATAGATTAGAGGGGTCGTTGGACTTCTTGGGAAGCTTAACAACTTTAGCGGCTCTCTAGAGGGTGTGGAAGTATCCAAAAGCAGTGCAGGAGCGAATGATTAGGCGTAAGACAGAGATGAGTTGGTTGGAATATGTTTTAGGATTTTGTCAGGGTCGGGAGATGAATTTTTGGAAGATTTAATTAGGGAAGTGGGATGATTTTGTCGTTATCGATGTAATGTAGGAAAATATTAGTCAAGGGGAGATGTTAGGGGTGATTGAAGTAGTAACTAGCCTCGCAGTCGATGGGGAGATGTTATAAAAATGTGTATATATATATAACTTTCGTTCTTAAGACAAAAATCGCCAAAAAGGCAATAGTCTACTATTTTCCTGGATAATTTAAACAAAAGGTCAACGTTGTAGAATACAGAATTCATGAGAAAATTTTCGATATATATTTTTTCTGACAATTTTGGAATGTTAAACTAGTTCAGCTAGTGAAAAGCGACAAACTTAAGAAATATAAGGAACTTTATAGAAATCTGAAAATCATAGCGGAAAGTTAAAAGAACTGCAAAATGATCAAGTTTAAAAGCATAAATAATGCTATATGTTATAATTTAAGAACTTAAAACTTGCAAACTCCAAAGAATTAAGATTTTTTTTTGAGTTTTGAGCTGTTAAAATTCTGGAGAATAAAAAAGCTATACTCTCGAGAAATATGCTAAAAAAGCTCTAAAAGTTTTAGAAATTAGATTCCTTAAATATAAGTAACTGTTGATTTTCTCGCAACTAATGTTTTGAAAAGTCAAATTTTCTACAAACCAAAATAATTAATAACTGCACATTAAAAATAAATATAATAAAAACCGTTGTAACCTTTCTTCACACATTTCTAATACCTAAATGGATTTCGTTATTATCAATAACGAGTTCTTAGAAAATAAAGTTTAAAGAAAAGATGCAATAGTTTCATTTGTATTTTTATACTCTTCACAGAACCTCAAAAACAAAAGATGAATGAACATTGAAAACGCTGAATAACTCAAGTATTTTATTTTCAAGTAATTGTCTTTAAGAAAACGAAAGTTGTACACCGTCAAAATATAGAGAGGTCCTTTTCATTTGAAAGCTTTATTATTTTCTGGTAACTATACAAATTTAAGAAAGCTAAAAACTATCAAAAGAACAAGAATCTTGTTAAAAAAACTTAAAAAAATCTGTTTCTTTTTATTATAAAACATCCTCGACAATTTGCTTTTTTAGTAATCGTGGAATTTTTAAAACATGAAATGTAATGTTTATTACCTTTTAGGAACCAAAAAATGCTTTTAGGAAAACTTAAAAGTATGACGCAACACTGAAGATAAATAGAAGTGTAAAAACTGATTTATATTTAAGGAATGCAAGATTAGTAAACTCTGAAGAATGAAGATGTATTTATTTTTTAATAGAAACTTTGAATACAGAGCAGTCAATTTTTTTTTGTTATTAACTCTAGAGACTCTAGAACTTTTAATAATTGGACAGCACACATGTTTAAAACATTTAATTATTGGTAATTGTAGGATTTTGGAAAAGTTTTTTTAATAAATAAATAAATAAATTCATCTTCATTTTAGTTTATTCTAGAGTTCTAGAATAGACTAAAATGAAGATGAATTTATTTTTTAATAAAAACTTGAACCATAGAACAATTTATTTTTTTGAAACTGTAGAATTCTATATAAACGAAATGTAATGAACTCTAAAAGTATGACAAAGCCTCAAATGTATAAAAAAATGCTTTTTAGTAATTTTAGAATATTGAAAAGCTTAAATTCTTGTAAATTCTACAATGATAAATTAATAAACATTGTTAGTTTTTAAGGTAAAAAGCATTTGATTTTCCTTTTAGTAAACTGTTCATTGTAAACTCCTTTATTTTTTTGGCAACTATGAAATTTTGTAAAATTCAAAAGCTAGAAACTCTAGAAACCTAATTGAAAATTAAATTTTCATCAAAATATTTAATTGTATTTAATTTGATAATTATTTAGCTTATTTTAAAATCAAACTAACGATAAAACTGTACTGATGAGACTTAAAATATAGAAACAACGTGTTAATTTTAGACTTGATTATTACATAATTAAATTTTTGCTATTATCATTAGTTAAATCGAGGTAAATTCATAATGTTGGATTAATTTAATTGCATACTAGCATACTAATCGATAGGAAGATAGGAAGATGCAAAATACGTACGTTGCAAAATAAATTATTATTTTTAAAGCAAAGAATTTAATTAGCGATCCATTTGTAAATTTATTTTACAGATTACGGACTACTAAGAGTAGTAACCCAATTTGCTATGTAACTTTAGACTAATTTTCTATTATTTCTAAACTTTTACGTGTTCGTTCAGTGTTTGCGAGAAAATAAAGGAATTAATCACTTAAATTCCTAGTCTATTTCATGAATTCTGATTTAAACAAAGTAATTTCGGTGATTTAATGAAAATATTTAGGGCGTTACGAAAAGAAACAACACAGCTGTTATTCTTGTAAATTGCATTCGATAATAAAAAAGTAATTTTGTTTATTGGTTCATGTAGTCGGGAACTAATTGCTCTGGAAATAAATAATTTGCTTCTGGCATGCAATGAGTTTTAAGGGCGCCCTATATTGCCGAGGGCCGCCATATTTATCTCTTATTTATTGCGCTTCGTTTCGGGGTGGATATTTGTAAAATATTAATTATCGGTCCCCACCTTCGTACGATATTAATAAAGACAACTTTATTAGTTTTTATCATCACCATCATGCGTGTGATGTATATTTTAAAGCAGAAATTCTTTCCTTTTGATAAATATTTTATTGCTTAATAAAGAAAATAATGAAAAAGGTGACACGATGTTTTTATTTTACCGCTCTATTAAAAATTACACGTCTTCATTATATTTAAGATGTACCACAAAGTAGATGTCTACAGAATTAAAAAGAGAAAATAATATTAAAGTTATCATGTTTAAAAAAATATTATTTATTTTACAGCTCATGTACAAGAACGTGGTATATTGAATTACCTCATTAATATGTGTCGCTACATGTTTGATAAAATCAGGATTTTATAATAATTTTGGAACAAAACTATTTTTAGTGGCGTATTAATATGGAAAGTTTAAAACTACTCATAATTTATTCTTTCAAAATCTGATTACATAAGGGTAAAAAATGATTTAAATCAATAATAATTTATAACACGAATATAGTTGAAGTTTTTTTTTAATTTATGCTTTATGTAAATAAATTCTTAACCATGTATTCGTGTGGGTGTAAATAAGAGCTCTCGTAATAACGCCAAAGTCTCCTATAAGAACCTCGGATTATTAAATCGTGTGACCATTGCACCATGTACGGTATGAATCGATAACGACAAATCATGAGTTTCCATGTAATTTTATAGCATTTCGTATAATCTGTCCCAAGAGTCAATAAAATCTCCGCCAGATAGTTTGCTTGAGGGCGGAGTTTACTCATTTCGCCTTAGATTTAGTATCCTAGTTCCCATCTATATCTAATAAACCCCACCATATATTATTAAGGAAATCTGTTAGCTAAGTAAACAAGAAACAATGTTTCCGAATCGTATAAGTTTAATAGCTCCTTTTATTATTATTTTTCTTTATTGCAACTGTAGCGACGCCATATTTCATTCCGGAAACGCGTATTTATTCTGCAGATAAATTGAATTGAAAATAAAACTAATTTACTTTGGTTCCTTATGTTTTAATCATATTGTTACAAAGTTTCCCCGATGCCACGTCATACTGGGTATAATTCATTTCCCGTTTGAATTATGGCCGACCAACAACTCCCGATTTTAAATCTTGATGCTGAAAATATTTATGACACTAATTTGTACTTCGCTCTGCATCTGCAGTGAAATTGCGTACTTAGAAAATTAACATTTTATCTCCTACTTCTGCAATTGCCTTATTGAAAATATTGAAATTTTGAATAAGTAATTCTAATAAATTATTTTAATGTTAGAAGGAATTACAATATTTTTATTTCTTATTATTCTAATAGTAATATATTTTTAAAATACTCTCCCTTATGGTTTAAGTAATTGTGGAAAATTTCCTATATTACTATTGTAATTGATATTAAAATTTAGTCGTGCTTTTTACAAAGTAGACAATAAATACTTACGTATTTGCTATTACACGTAAAAGTAAATAACACTGTAGAATGTTAAATAGCTTCGGATATTTTCTTGTATATTTGACAATAACCATTTCGTCGCTCCTAGTAAATGTAACAGCGTTCGTTCCACTACATGGGATGTTAATAAAATAAAACTAGTCATTTTTCAGTTTAGAGTTCTAATAAAGTCTAGAAGCGTACATGTACTCGTTAACGTGAGATACCAAGAGTAGAATATCACGAGTAAACCTTATAAATGGTCAAGAGACATTTTTAAATTGTGTCTGTAACATGTGCGCCCTTGTGGTGTAATTGACGATCACGATATCAGTTTGATTACACAAGTTAATATATTGCTAAGTTTAGTATATTTCAAATATTTAAAAAATATATATGCAGTATGCTACATGTGTAATATTAATAATAAAAGTATTATATTTACACTAAATTAAAAAACGTCGAAATTCGAGTCGTGTTGTGTTATTTAGTTTATGTAATTGTGTCTACACGTTATTTACTAATTTTATAATCATTTTTTGTGGTAAAAATATAGTAAATTTTTTAATTCAATATTTCTACTCAGATTTCTCTTAATTATTGTAATTTTTTAAAAGTTGTTCAGTTTTGGTTTTTTTATATTTTGATTATAATTTAGTGCCTTTCTTTAATAATAAAGTTCACTTATTTTAAAACTTGATTTATTAGTGTCATAATATTTTATTCATTGTTTATCAATTTTTCATTATTTAGCACAGATTTTCAATTCTAATAATTTTCTGCTAACAATATATTGCAAGTTAGATGAATTTTAGATGTGCAAGATAAGGTAGGTAGGTTTAAAGTTTTTTAGTAGAAACTCAGAACGCTTTAATATGTATACAGTGACAAGAAGAAAATACCGCTGGAATTAAGTCACTAATATTTCCGTGAGATTAGTTTTTACAGCTTTTGACAACAGTGCATGGATGAACCTAATTCGATTTTTGACGACGAAACATGATCAAAAACCATTATATTTCGGTGTTTAATCATGGACGTAGCTTTTATAGAAAATATTTTGAAAGATAATAAGCCTATGTACAATGATTGAATTCATTTTTTTATCTATTCCCGCAATAAAATAGAAGTTTCAAGTAGATCTGCGATATTGGATGCTTAAATTTCTCAAATGTTATTCCAAAGTAATTTCAAATTAACAGCATTTTATAATACAAAATCGAATGATCATTTTCTGATCAAGATATCAGAGTTATTCAAGATACTAGTTTTTCAACTTAACCATTGTAGAGGTTAACACTAAGTTTAGTCAACGATTATAGAAGAAAATTGTGTATTTATAAAATTTTACAATAATAAGTAATGCTATTCAGTAAATATTGAATTCAAAAGTAGGAATCATTTGTATAAACTTATATCAGGCCAATAGAAATTCAATTTAAACTGCTTCTAAGGTATCTGGAAAAGTGTTTTCGAAAAGATAAGACACATTTCGCTTAACATGTTTGTAGTACCTCGTTATACACTGATCTTTCTGCAAAAGCTGATTTCTGTCGAAGTGGAGTTAATAAACATCTAAAGTGTACATCAGAGCGAATCTTAATTTCATGGTATAGGTAAGACGGAGTTTTGTATTGAATTAACTTATGGCAGAGTGTGGCAAAATGGAGTAGACGGCGATCACTCATCTTAAGCCAACCTATCTCATGTAACTTATAACTTATGATGGAATTTCCTAATACCAACGATTAATCTTAAGCAGGAATTTTGTTAGAGCAGAATTTTATCAGAATTTTTTTATCTAAACAAAAGTGGTTTACTATATCACAGTGGTTAAAGTGGGACAAGACCAAAGATTCACATAATATAGTTTTCGGCATCAGATACAAGATATATGTTTATAAAATCTT
This sequence comes from Ontholestes murinus, assembly GCA_963969525.1. Classification (NCBI taxonomy): domain Eukaryota; kingdom Metazoa; phylum Arthropoda; class Insecta; order Coleoptera; family Staphylinidae; genus Ontholestes; species Ontholestes murinus. The sequence continues at coordinate 16,071,883 of OZ018397.1, forward strand.
AAGCCAGTATCTATATGCTCCTAGGCTTTTTACACAGTTCTTTTTATTTCAATAGAATTGGTGTTATCCAAATTTATTGAAAGAAGGGGAACTACTCTCTTTCGGGCCTTTTTTGTCTAAATTAAGTAGCTTCCGTTTTAGAATTATTAATTAAGAGAGCGTGATCATTACATCTTATATAATTTTACTAAAATCAGAATTAATTTTAGTGCTCAATGTAGTAGCATCCTTCTCAGCAAATGTATATCACAATTGAGTATCATCTGGAAAACGGTTGTAGTTGGTTAAATTAAGATTTGAAAAAAATTGTGACGTGTATATTAAAAGTAATAAATGTCCCAAGATGGAGCCTTGTGGTACATTATTACTTAAGTGATGTTTAAAGAAACTAATAAATAACTGATCAAAACCAATATAGAACAAAATAGCAAACAGTGTACTATTATTTAAAGTATCAAAAGTTTTAGGTAAGTAACGCAAGGAAGTATTGGCCATAAGAGATAATTATACTACCTGCGATGTCAGTTAAAGCTGTAGAATACTTCCAATGATTTAGATGGGGTATTCTTTTGAATGTATTGAGGGTATTCTTTCAAAGATCTATTATTTTCAATAATAATAATATTCTTTTACAGAAACTCCATTTAAAACTTTACATAAAACAAAAACTAAATACATTCTAGCGGCGCATATACACAATTATCACATAACCATACAAAATATATAATCCTTAATATTCTATGATATTTAAAAAAAAATATTTAAGTAAGTAATTATGGAAGCTTTAACTTCGTGATAATTCAAATAAATAAAACAATTAACTTTGTTGGTATCACTACTTATTGACACTTGTAACTATAGTTTCGACGAATTCAGCTTGCCATTATCAAACAATAGTATACTATTGTTAATATAGTTACAAGTATAAATAAAAAGTGATACCAACAAAGTTAATTGTTTAATTTATTTATTTGAAAAAATAAATATATCAATTATATGAAATTTAACATTAGATTTAAAAGCTTATTCAAATATGTTTCACCACAGGTTAAGTGAGCAATTAATTAAATATATTTTCATAGATCAGTTTTGCGCACAGAGAACTGCGTCATTTGAAGAATTAAGTCCTCCTCATCTGTCCAGAAGTAAAAAACCATTTAGGTTGTTTCACTTAATAAAACACTGACACAGTTCAAGGTTTCAAAAAATAAAGCTATTGGTTCCACTATTTCGCAGTTATGTACAATATCACAAGCCAATATCATTAAATTTTGAAACCTTACACTGTGTTAGTCTTTTTTTAAGAAATAACATGGAGTTTTAATAAGTAACAGCCTCATCGATGCAATATTTGATCAGGTTGTTGTTGATAATACGTCCTCTCGTAGATCGCTCTCTGCTTTCAAAGTTTTCAGTAAGTTTAAGGTACCAATACTGCTACAAGTCCCCTATATCCCTAGCCTTACTCCCAGAGATTTTGCTATTTTGTTATTAAGAATAAACTGAAAAAAAGCGATTGAATACGATTTCACGAAATCTTCCAGGGAGCGCTGCCAGCTATTTGTTACTGGCAACGGTAATATTTTAAGGACTTTTAGTTCGCTATACAAAAATGTTTATTATATTTTGCATTCTAACACCAGTTTTGATCAATGTCCCAAGAATTTTTATTTGCCAAAACACGAGGGATTCGTAGGAAAAAGAATATAAGGAAATGCTATAGGCATATAGAGAAGATGGCGGAAGAAAATTAAGTTAAGAAGTGGATAGATAGAAAATTATAAGGCTGGGTGAACAGAAGCTATAAAGAAGTGGATTTTTATCCAACTCATGTGCTAAAAACGTAAACGTGACTTAGGATCTATTTGAGGCCAGCGTAACCTGCACGTACTGCGATATCACAAGATTTCGAGAGAAAAAATTATCAAAAACGAGTATCAGAAGCTCTTGGTAAATAAAATAAAGATGTGGAGTAAAATAAAAACAGTACGCGATAGAGAATGTACTCTATAACATCAAGGAAATACAAGATATGTGTACATCTTGAAGAGATGAAGGAAGTTAAGGTATGGTATTAGTGCGTTGTATTGAAAATTTTCTCGAAAAAGAAATAAATATTAGACCCAATGGCTTGTGTACTTGAGTTTGAAGCATCTGAAACAAAAGACAAGTGTAAAGGAAGTAATTTGAGCAAAAATTAAAAATTTTAAATGTGAAAAATATGGAAAAATGAAGAGATCTAAAACAATTTAGTAGGTAGGTATTGACCTACTAAAAATTATTGCACTTAAGTTACTTAAAATGAAGAAATACATTTTAAAAATATTGCATGGTATAAAGAAGTTTTTTAAACAAATGAAAAAGTAGACTGTATATGAAGAATCTGAAAAAATAAGTGAAGAAAACATAAATTTATAGTTGGTATTTAGCCATTGAAAAAGATCTTTGTGCTTTAAATTTAAAACTAGAGTTAGGTGGCAATACTATTTTAAATGAAACATATTTAAGAAGAAATAAACATTTTATTTTAAAATACCGCAAAATAAAAGAAATTTCCTTTTGTGTATAAAAAATGAAATAAATTTTATTGTTATTTTGTTAAATTAACTGAGCAGTGACATTACAATTTTATCGTAAAAATCGTTCGACAGTGTGGCGTATTTTAACAACTAAGCGATTTTGAACGCGGTAGAGTAATCGAGCTCAGAGAAGCAGGTTTGTCAATTTGTGATATTACCCAACGACTTGGTAGAAGTGTCAGTACAATATCTCGATGTTGGCGTATTTGGACCGAGGGACAGGAATAACGGCGGAGATTACGACCTGGGCGCCCTAGAAACACTACAGAACGTGAAGATATATCTCTTCGGCTCGTCGCTGTCCTGGATCGATTTTCAACAACAGGAGCCATTGGAGACATACGGAGAGGTTCAAAAAACCAACAAATCAGTTTATCGGAGAATTCGGTCTCAAGTCGTACTGTTCTTTTCTTTGTTAGCCCTAAACTCCTCGCCATAAGAGGTGTCGTCTGGAATGGTGCAATAAGAGACTACAATGGGTCGATCAATGGAGGCAGGTAATCTCTATCAATTAATCAACGTCGCCAAGGAGAACAAGGAAATTTACAGTTTACAGTGGAATACCACTCAGCTCTTACACACGGAGTGTTGGTATGGGGCCGAACAGTTATGGAAGTAAGTCCTCCTCTTGTGTTCATTCCTGAAAATAAAACGCAAATCGCGCACATTAACACAGTTCTAAAAACAACATTAATTCCCTATCTGAGAAGGTTTGAAAACCCCATTTTTGAACAGGATAATGTAAAGCCGCATACAGCTAGGATTAGAATAGAATAGAATAGAATTTTTATTGTGTTACAAACATTAAGTTCTTACACTCGTCGTACATAATAGACTTGTAAAACTAATCCTAATATAATAACTGAACATGAGAAATTATATATACAGGGTGTCCCGTTAATGCGGGGAAATGGCTGGACCATAGATTCCTGGGGTCAAAAAAAGATGATTTAACGCAACTTATCTATATCCAAAAATTTACGGTTAAGCCGGAATTTGGCTTCAATGTTTCAAAATTTTTTATTTCTTTTGTTTATAACAATTGAACGCTTTATTTGATTTGAATGAAATGTATTATTAATAAGTACCATAATATTATACATCATTTAGGTTATTGTGACTATTATTGGTTAACAAGAAGTATAAGAAACAGTAGTACCACCACTTAAAAACTAAAATATTTTTTTATTGGTGGATCTAATAAAAACTAAAAAAATATTACTTGAAAGACAATTTAATTTAAAAACTTTTTTATCTCTTAATAATATTTGATATCTTTTACGGTTTTCCCACAAAAAAATAAAATAAATATTTTTTATCTAGTAAAAACAAAATCAAGTTTTTCATCGAATCGAAAAAAAAATGTTTTTCGTGGCCGTCTTTGTTTAAAAAATGTAAATTATGTATAATAATAATAATAATTTAGTGTCTTTTAACAATTAATTTTTAACTTTATTATAGTTCATAAATATTCATATTTGGAACAAACAGATATCTTGTTTGTATTAGGATTTTGCAAAGAAAATTGTTTGAAAAGTGTTAGATGTTGTTTTGATTTATTTTATTTATTGATATTATTTAATTTTTATTCAATAGAGTAAGTTGATTTACTTATTAATGAGTACATAATGAGTATACTATATTCATATTTTATTTTTTTATGCAAAAACCGTACAAGATATCAAAAACTGGTAAGAGTCAAAAAAGTTTTTAAATCTTTTAAAGGGCATTTTCAAGTAGATTTTTTTGGATTTTATTGGATGCACCAATATAAAAATATTTCAGTTTTTAAGTGGTGGTACTACTGTTTTTTATACTTCTTGTCAATCACTAATGCCAACAATAACTGAAATGATGTATAATAATATGGTACTTATTAATAATAAGTTTCATTCAAATCAAATAAAGCGTTCAATTGTTATAAACAAAAAAAAATACAAAATTTTGAAACTTTGAAGCCAAATTCCGGCTTAACCGTAAATTTTTGGATATAGATAAGTTACGTTAATTCGTCATATTTTGACCCCAGGAATGTATGGTCTAGCCATTTCCCCGCATTAACGGGACACCCTGTATATATATATACAAAATAAAAAATAATAATACTGTAATTAATATTAATATTGTATAATATAAGTTTAACAAAAGAAAAAATAAAAGAAAAGAAATGCTACCAAGAGGTATTAGTTTACAATTCTAATGCAAAGAATTTTCACTGACTCAGGTAGTCATTCAACGTGTAAAATTCTTTGCAAATTAAATATTCCTTTAATTGTTTTTCGAACTCCTTTTCTTCAGAGATGTTTTGCAAGCTTTTAGGCAGTTTATTGAAAAGCTTCAATGCAGCATATCGTGGTGATTTTTCGTAGAGGGTTAGTCTATGAGCTGGATATACGTATTGATTAGTATTGCGTGTATCATACGAATGGCGAGTTTCACAAGTGACAAATTTGTATTTATTCTTAAAATTAAAAGTTAGCACTTGGTAAATATAAAGGCTGCAGAGGGTAAGTAGGCCTGTGTCCTTGAATTTACCTCTACAGCTGTCTTTATACGACATGTTTGGTATTACGCGCAGTGCTCTCTTTTGAACAATGAATATTTGATTGGCCCATATTGAACTACCATAATACATAATCCCATATCTTATGAGGGATTCAACATTTGGTTTATAAACTGTGATTAAAGTTTTAGTATTTATTCGTTTTTTTTTTAATATTCGCAAACTATAGCAGCACGTATTTAGTTTCTGGGATAATTGTTCACAGTGAAAGTTCCAATTTAACTTAGTTTCAATAACCATTCCTAGAAAATTTGTTTTATTTTGTATTTCAAAATGTTCGTCATTTAAAAAAATTGAATCTAGGTTATTTGATTTATTTTTTGTTGAGAACATAATGAGATTAGTTTTAGCTTTATTTAACAATAATTTATTTTGTACCATCCAATTTTGTGCAGTTTTAAATGTTTGATTTGATTTATTGACTAAGACTATTAGAACTATTAGAACTTAAAATAAGGAGGCTAGTGTCGTCAGCATATGTTGTTATAAGACTTTTTTGATCTCTCATTTTTTTGGGTAAATCATTTACATAAATGATAAATAGTATAGGGCCCAGTATACTGCCTTGCGGAACCCCAATATTAGTTATAAGTTTATCAGAATAATTTCCATTAATTTTAACTCGGTGAGCTCTATTTGTCAAGTATGATTGTAGCAACTCATTGCCCACTCCTCTTATACCATAATATTCCATTTTTTCTAAAAGTATTTCATGACTCATAGTATCAAAAGCCTTGGAGAGATCAAGAAATATTCCTAAAGGCAGATCTGATCTCTCCAAAGCATTCGTGACCTCATTTAAGTAATCAAAAATTGCTGTGTTAGTTGATTTATTTGCGAGAAAACCATTTTGTGCTTCATCTAACAAATTGTTTATTTTAAAATAGTGAATTAATCGTACTGCTATAATTACTATGGTCTCCTTTTTTGTAAATTGGAATTATAATACCTTCCTTTAAACAGGCTGGGAAAATTCCCTTTTCAAGGCTAAGATTAATTAAGTATGACAGCGGTTCAATAAGTTCATTTACGGCTAACTTAACCACCTCAGTTATTATTTCATCATATCCCGATGATTTCTTATTTTTTAATGCAAGAATAATATTAAAAACTTCTGTGGTGGAAACAGGTTTTAAGAAAAATGATTTTGTGTGCCTTTTTAGAGTACACTTATAAGAGCACTGCGGTATTTTGTTTACTTCTGCTGTAGCTATATTATTAAAATATTTATTTAAATCATTTTCTTTACCTTTTAAAATTTCCTGCTTATCAGATTGGCATTTTTGTTTTCCCAGTAAGTTATTAATAATGGCCCAAGTGGTTTTAATTTTATTGTCACTGCTTAGGATCCGTTCTGTAATTTTGTTTCTTTTATTTTCCCTCAGAAGGTTGTCGTACTCTTTCTTAACTTTACAGTACAACATTTTATCCCTACCATTATGATGTTTAGTTATAGAAAGGCAGTCTAAGATTTTCTTTTTATTAATAATCTCTGAATTGTTGCAAAATTTTGAGATTTGGTATTGATGTTTATGTTTGTAGGAGTTACTAACTATAGGACAAGAAGTATTTAATGACGCATTGATTATGTCCATAAAATTTTGCCAAGCTTGGTCAACGTTAGATGTTCTTATCTTATCCCAGTATGGATACGTATTTAAGAATTGAAGAAATTTATTTTTATTGCTGGACTTCCATTTCCGCATTTTCCCAACGTCAACCCTTATTTTATTTACATCTTCTACCCACGATATTTTTTGAGCAAAATGATCGGACATGTGTGATTCAAACACACAGGTCCGATATTCACTTATCATATTAGTGATATTTTTGTCATTTACTGTTTCAGTGCGCTGCGTTATTCGTGTGGCACAATTAATTGCTGCCATTGCGCCAAAAGCCTCAATTAAATTTTTAAATTCTAACGCTTCCGATGTTTTACAGTTGAAATCAATATTAAAATCTCCTGCGATATAATAATTTACCCCTTCAGATAATAACTTTCCTAATAGAATTCCAAATTTACTAAAAAAATCATTATTTTTTGATTGATCAGGTCGGCGGTACACTACAACACACACGATCTTCGATTTTCCTTGAGCGAACCATTCCACCGCTGCACACTCAAATGTTCCATTTACTGCCATCTCCCTTATGTCCAATCTTTCTCTACACAAGAAATCCTGGCGAGCAAAGAGAGCAACTCCTCCATAAGCTGTTGACCTATTCTTAGTAGTTGGCCTGGAATACGATGCCACCAAATTGTAATCATCTATGTGTGTCTGTTTTATATTGCTATCGGTTTGCCAGTGCTCGCTTACCGCTAATATCCGACATTCTTTATGATTTTGGAGCATATCATTGATTTGTAGTATTTTATTATTTATCGATCTCACATTAAGGTGTATTAGCGAAATTATTTCTTCGCCACTAGCATGCATTATTGTTTTGGGTTTTGAGTTTTTTTGCGCTCTGCAAAAAAAGAATATTTTTGAATTTTAATATTTGCTGGCCACTTGAGTGCATCTGTAAACACTTCTTCGTATTGTTTTTCAAATTCTATTTTGAAGGCGGATTCCCTTTCATTCCTAATTTAAAATCTGGACACACTTAAGTGCCCTTTTAAGCATACTGCATTCCGTATATAATATTCTACATCAGATGCTGTTGTAGATGGGCTCGCACGTCCTATAAAATAATATGCTAGTCGCGGGGCCACTATTATTTTATCGATAGTATTTCCCGTTCCTATTATCACTTTGTTTGTTCGCTTTCTTTTGTTTTGCACTGTTTTCCACTCCTCACTCGGTTCGGGTTTTTTTTTCGGTTCTTGAATTGCCGGCGCAGCATCTAATTGTTTCTTGTTTTTAATGATATTCGGAATCTCCTGTTTTTGTTGATTATTTGGTTGCTGTTTATTCACACGGTTTTTTGATTTTTGTGTGAGAGAATTAATGTTGTCCATCTCGCGTTCTTTTTCAGAATTATTTGGAATCACGTTTTCTGTCAACTTAATGTTGTCCATCTCGCGATTTTTTGCAGATTTATTTGGAATGACGTTATCTACCGTTTTACAGGATTTACAGATTTCTGCATTATGTTGATGTTTATTTAACTTATCCAACAAATATCTATTTGTATTTATCAGCGATTCATTATTTAGTTTTAATGACTGATTCATTTCTTCTAATAATTTTATGTTATTTATTAAATATTCTATTTTTTGGTTTAGTAAGGTATTTACCTCCACAATCTCATCGTCTTCACCCGCGGAGGTTATGTTCACTTCACAACCACTTTCTTTATTTTGCCCAGTACATATATGTAAATCTAAGCAGGATTTATGATAGTAATTGGAGCACTCACTACACTGTTTAGCATCCACTACTTTTTCTCTTTTACACTTCGTACATTTTTGCTTTTTAGCATTATTTTCGTCGTCAACTACTTTCGTCGTCGGCGCCATTTTTATATATATTCCTATGGAATTCCTGGAACTAGCTACTATCGATTTACTTCAATGGCCTTCTCGTTCTCCAGACCTATCACCTATTGAGCACATGTGGGTTACAATTGTGAGAAGACTGGGTTATCTTTAGCCACCACTTTACGTGATACTAGCATGGGAATTTAAGAAACTTGGGATGCAATCTGTCAGACTGACATTTAAGATTTTATTTCTAGTATGCCTAGATGAGTTGCTGAGTGCTCCATAAATCGTGGAGTTGCAACTCAAATCAAATGAAAAGTTTCCATGTTTTTTTGTTGAAATTTTAATCATTTCTTACTGTAGATTATTTACGTTTGACGAATAAAGCACTAATAACCTTTCTTCACAATTCTATTTGATTTGCCAAATGTATATTTCGGACACAAAGTAACAATTATCAATGAATTAGCACCGATTGGTGTTACCAGATACCAGTGCAACATAACTATAATACGACCTAAAGTCTAAACAAATATAAAATTTTCTTTCAACTATGTGTTTATTATGAACTCGAACTATTAAAACCTATAGTTTATTTAGACAAAACATTAAGAAGATAAATTGATTCTCGAAATAGATATCAAAAATTAATGTCAAAGGCTTCAAGTTACATTTAAAGAATTCAATTTTGAAAGTTGAGATATGTTTCAATAATAAATATCAGCTTCAAAAGAGTATCCTGATCTTGGAACCCATCGTTGATGATGATAAGAGATAAGAAAGAATAGCTAATCCTAAAGTTCTCATTTAGATCGGCAAGATCGTTATATTGTTGTTTACAGTTAATGAAAGGAATACTGCTAGGTTTTTGTTTGATTGCTTCATCGACATTAAGAAAGACCATAGAAGAAAATAGAACATAAACATGGATAAAAAATGTATAGTTCAAATAATAGTAATAAATTAATGAAGTTGATAATAAAAACAGGTTCAACATAAAATAAGAACCAAAATTACTCTACCAATTAGACATTACCTAGAAAACTGGCATAAGTTGTGAAGCTTGTAGAACGTACAAGACATTTATTCAGTTTTCGCTAGCAATCCATGGATTCGTTAATATCATTTTTTTTTTTGTTACCCGACTTATTACACATTACTTTTTGAGTTATTATATGTCCAAGATACTCAAATTCAGTTCAGGGCAGGTATATCTTTATGTTTCGTTAAAACACCTTCTATAATTTCGCAATGTTTTGTTGTCAACTTAATAGGTATTTTGACTTTTTTGAAATATTGTGTCTATTATACACCTACCTCAATCAAAATTAGTTCGCAATAAATAATGAATATTATGTTCAGAAAGAGGGACTAGTCATGGGTTGATCATTATCGACACTAATTACAGATTAATATAGGGCACATTTTGAAAAACAACTATTAACTACTAAGAAAATTGTTCAAACATTCATTTCTTGTGCTGGTAAGTTAGTGTCATGTTTTGTATATAGATCGGTACACAAAGATAATTACATCAATTTCTAAAGACATCATCCACATCAATATCAAATTCACAGAGAAAGTAAAACAAGCAGATTTATTAAATTTTTTATATAACTACTAGTGATTTATACAAAAAAAAACTAGACTATAAAATATATAAAACATCTACTACAACATATACAGTATACTCTAATAATTTTCAATAGCCTAATAAAAAAAAAACATGCAGCCTTGAAATTATTTATATACACCATCTCGTTATCATTCCACTAAACTGATTATGGTTATAAATAACGAATACATAGAAAATATTTTCAAAAAAATTATAAAGAAAAATCATGTTCGTTAATCTCTAATATGCTGTATAAATGTTAAGAAGCTCCAGAATCTACCTTGTGAAAATGGTAATGCACTGGACAATGTCCTGTAAGGAGATTTGTGACGAGTCTTATTTCGCTTTTAGTGAGGTGCAAGAGCTGTTTGGCTAAGCCTGACGAGAGGTCAATAAACATTTTGGATTGTCTTTATCTGGTGTGTTTATACAATTCTTTCTTTTAACCTTTTTTCTACTCTTAGGTCCAATCATGGTAATCGCAAATCCTTTCCTGAACATTGGCATTTCCCTTGTCTTTTAAATTTGCGTGGCCTAGTACCGACATTAGAGAGAGCTTGTTGTCCTTGGCAAATGATACAGAGTTTGTTTATAGTTCCAAGTAGTTTTAGCTGTACGCTTTGAGGTTCTTTAGGGCAGCCTGGCAGCCTGAGCTCAGACAGATCTATTTCGCACAATCTCGGACACATTTTTCCAAAGCTATTGTTTCTATACGATTAATTAATTTCTCACTTAACCCGTGGTGAAACATTTTTATGTTAATAAAATGATTAATTAAGCAGTTGGTTATGTTTCACTATTTTTATGTTTCTCTGACTAGTTTCGACCGTTGGTCATTCTCTAGGAGTTATGTACAATATTAAGAACGTTTACAGATTTATCTACAAAAATTGAGGTAATAAGGGCTGTCGCAATGGTCGAGTTCCAGATTTCTTCGATGTTATTTAGTGTGTTTTTTCCGCATTTTATTGTTTTATTGATCTCCAGACCCTCTCGCAGATTTAAATCGCGTCCCTTATTACCCGAATATAAAATTCGAAAATCTGAGTCATTGAAAAAATCATTGCACTCAATGCAATGTTGTGACAGTCCTGTAGAAATTTTATTATTTAATACCGATTGTTTATGTTCTTTTATTCTTGTTTTAAATATTCTACCCGTTTGTCCTATATACACAGAAACACCATCACCACACGTAATCTCATATATACTGCACTTCTTTAGATTTATTGTTTAGTAAGAATCCCTTAAAGTTATTTTTTATCTCTACAGACAGATTGTCAACAAAATCTAGCTTATACCATTTTTTGTTTCAATTTTGTTTTCAGCATTAAAATACTTTTGTAATTTTTTAAGTTTCTTTTTTTATAAAAGAGTCTTTTAATTTTCTACCGTAACCGTTATTCTTAGCTATTGTTTTCATTTTCCAATTCTATATTAAAATTATGTTCCGATAGAGGAATGTGTATGAGCCTGTGGATGAGGGAATGGAACGTACTATATTTAATGTTGTAGTGTGTGTTGGAGGAGTTGGGAATTATTACATCTGTGAAACTGTCTTTTCTATAAATTTTGAATTCCAGTTTATTATTTACTTTAATTAAAGTTGGGTCCAAAAAAATTAAGCTATTATTTTCTTCTATCCCAATTGTAAATTGTATTTTTTATCAATAATATTAATAAATTTAGTAAATAAATCCAGTAACCGTGTGGTTCCTGTCCAGATACAAAAAACATCGTCGACGTATCTTGCCCAATAAAATATGTTGGAAGTTATAGATTGTCTGAACAAATGTTCTTCGAAGTTAGCCATAAAAATTTCTGCTAAAAGGGGTGATTGGGGTGAGCCCATTGCTAAACTGCCTGTTTGGCTGTATATTTGACTTGTCCGAGAGAAACTGATTACCTGTATTTTAATGCATGTGAGTACCATATTAAAGAGTTTGGTTTTAGGTTTTTTATTCGATTCATTCCCGAGAATAAATTCGTTTTTATACATCAGATCGAAATCAACCTTCAAAAAGTCAAAATTTGTTAGCCTCTGTAATCATCATCAGCTAGTAAGATGTCAAGACCTTCTATCCGATTGCATTCATAAGGGTAGCTGCCCTAAACCTTGTTATGGGCGTTGGCATCACTCCCCAAGAGGAGGTGTTAATTGCTTCTTCTACTTATCTTATCTGGTAGTGGTTTGCTTTAATATACTAGAAAGTAGACAGAGGCCATGACAACATTCCTGTTGCCTTCCTACTAGAGCTGCTGCTAGGTCCCTTGTGGTGAATTTTGAAATTAATATTTAACTAATGTCTTTCCTAAGCATTAGAACTGCCCTTCGAGTAATTCAGTCTGGTTTATATATCAGACTACAATTGACTTGGAGTAGGCCCTTTTTTGGCGAGACGAGGAATGCTTTATGCACCGTCTCTTTCACAGAGGTGTGTGGGACTCCTTCTGAGTAAGCCCTACCCATTAAATCTCCACTCGGTGTTCTGGGGAACCGGTGGTGTCACCAGGTATTCTTCGTCCTGAACCCCCCTACCAGCTATTATGGCCTTGCCGTCATCTCCAGTTCTGCAAGAAGGCCTTTCTTCTGGCAAATTATAGTCCAGGTGATCTCTGCAACGATAGTTCGTTGCGTTTGATCGGCCAGCATTGTTTGCACAAGGTTTCCGACCATCAGTGGAACCCCCAGCTGTGTTTTACCGCCCGCACTCGAACAGCGTATGGCCGTCGTCATCGATAGCTCCCACTTTCGACTTTCCAGATCCGCTGGAGGTACGACTGAAAGTAGCCATGTCCTGTCAAAATCTGGGTTAGATGGTATCAACTCGCCATATTTCCTCTCTATCCATGGTTCTATTTTGGGTATTAGCTTCCTCGTTCATGTTCCCTTCAGGGACTCACTCCACCTATTCGGCCAGTCCGCCTCGAATTTAGGTCTGGTGGCGCCATTAAGGCCAGTACCTCTGCCGCTGAAATCGAGACTGTTCGGTACCCACGTATCCCACTGAGTGCCGCGGGTTGAGGTTGGCTCCTTACCTGTCTCTTATTTATCCAAGGTTTCTGCAGGAATCCTATTTCAAATTTGGCTATTTTAATTCTCCAATAAAGAGCACATGATTTTTATTTAGAGTGATGGAGTTTCAATTTAATACAGCGTATGACCGCCAATAATGTTGCTTATACCCCACTAGCACTAGCTTCTAAACTTTGCGTTTCAGAATTTGCTTTTAGAGTTTCGCTTCTATTCGAATCCATCGATGGGGTAGGGCCTTTTTTTCCTTTGTCATCGTTGATGTAATATTCTAATTACTTATTAAAGTTAAAAACACTTTAAATTCACATTTAAATTATGTTTGACAATTAAAATGTCAGTTCAATTAATTTGGCACATGTAAGAATCGACCTACGTATTTGATTCCAACGTCACCCAGGACTACAATCATTGTTGGACACCCGTTAGATAACAACTCAAATATTTGTTAAAATGTCAGCACATTCACATGTATTTCTCCTTTCCAGAACTTATAATGAATTGGATCCATTTGAATATGTACCATCATAAATAATTAAAGTATTTAGCGTTGTTGTAGATTATTTTAAAATGATTAAAAATGATTACAGAATACAAAACTTTGGAAATATTACTGGAAAGCAAAATAATGATAAACCATCATTATTTTGCTTTCCAGTAATATTTCCAAAGTTTTGTATTTTCGATGGCGCTAATCATCTGAAGAATATTGATTTGATTGAAGGTTTGCGACAGTTTCTTCACAGAGCTACTAAAACTTACATATTTCTAAGAAGACTGCCAATGTATAGTTTAGAAAACAACTTTTTGTGAAATAATTAATTATACCATTAAGGTGCCACTTATAGTCTTATAGCGTTACTTATATCTGCATACCAAAGTAAAACTCCATTTCACTGCCTTCAACTGCGTACGCTGATGAGATCGAAACCGGTCCTTGTCTGTTGTTGTAAAATTTGTTTCTATAATTATTTTATTATTATTAGCAAAACTAGTTTATTTACCAACTATTAAATATTAAATATTACCTAATATTTCATGAAAATTAAATGGTTAAAAATTCGATACTTCAATATAAAATTATTTTATGCAAGCCATCAAAACAATAATATTTAAAAATACTTCTTTTTGCTTGCATGATTGCCATTAAAAGTTCCACAGACTCTTTTATTCCAAGGACCCATTAAATTACGACTACGGTTCGCGCCTGTAAAATTCATGAAACGGCATGTTCATAAACGAATATGCTGATATCGGTTTGATGAGAGAGGCAGGTTTTTTTGTCGTCTGGGGGCATTTGGCTGTAACTGGTTACGTTTGTGCGGGGAATAGTGGGTGGAGAGATATCTTAAAATTTGATCATTATGGAATTTTAATTGTCGTTTCGTGTTCTTTACACCAAGCAGTCTGCGTAAATAATCCGCCCCGTCTTAAATCCATCTGACCCAGTCTTCCTTTTCTTTTCATATTGCGTAATGTTATTTGCAGCATGTGCAGCCTCCATAAATTACTGCGGGTATAAATTCAAAGAGATTACTGCCCAGAAAAAGCCGGCCTCGTATGTTTCAAATTTAAATTTAGAAATAAACTAAAATAAATTGATGATGCGGTGAGTGTTATTTATTTTTTTTTTTCACTTTCCTTTTCATAATTATACACATGAAAAACATTTCTCGTTCAAGGTTTTAGATATGAATTTAAAATTTTAGTTTAGGAATGAATATGATTCGAAGGAATTTACAGCATTGGGAATTGAAAATAATGTGAATTTTTATAGTCATTTTATGTTGAATTGAATTATGAGTAACATGAAAGAAACGAATGAGTGGAATTAATACGTCTTTTTAATTTAATTTAATTATATAGAAAGGTTATTAAATATAGACCTAATTGTAGGCATGTAACCTCATTAATAAATAAACTACTTAAAGGCATATGTTATTATAGTAATATTATTATTCTATCATATCTAAATATTTGTGAATGTGTATATATACCTCTACCCACAATAAACGCGAGGGTTAATCATCTCTTATGTACACAAACTTTAATATAATTGTCTCCATAATTACATTTTAAGTATCTCTTTTCATAACCATTTCACTTGTAAACACAGTTATTTTATAAGGTAAACAAGTGCGTATTATGGTACGACTGACCTGTATATTATATAGTAATTAAGTAGAACATTTGTTTGTTGTAAACGTGAAGTTAAACAGAAATCAGTTTTTAATTGAGAGTTAAATTTATTTTTATATGTAACTATGAACTTGATCGAATCTGTATTATGTTGTATTTCAGATGTAATACTTAAGTTGGTGTGCATTAAATATGCAAAATAATAAAAGTATACATTCATTGATTCGTTGAGTATTAACGATAATTTAAAATAAAAATAAACTTTTATTGCAACTATTTTTACCATATTATTTTTGTTTATTTAAGGTTTAAATATTAGTAAGAATTTGAAAAATTACATATATATTAAGTAGTGGGAAAACATTTGTGTCCATTTTCGAAATGTTAATACATACTGTTAAATGTAACTTATAAAGAGTAGGGTGAAGAAATATTGTGAGTCATTGAACCTATTCAAAAATATTCACATCATATTGCTTGTTTTAGTTTTTTGTAACGTTACAAAATAAGGAAACGTTATTTTTTGTAAATTGGACATTTTTATTTAGACTGGTAAATAAAATAATTATTCTTTGTAATTCTAACCACTAAATGATATGAAATTAATACGTTAAAAATTAGAAATTGTTATTTCTGTAAATTACTCATGAAAATCTCTGCTATAACTGAGTTTGATCAATTTTTCATTTTTTTAACATCTAGTTACATTCACTACGAATTGCTGATCTGAACTTAATTTTCTGTGACTATAAAGTCCTACAATATAACTAGATTGACTTCATTATCTGTAATTATTTTTTTAGAAACTTTTAAAACTTCTAACTACAATAAATAAGTAAATAATGTTTTTAAATTTGAACAATAGAGTACATATTTCTAAACGGTTTTGAACGGTTTGACCAGAATATTATAATGATTATACATTGATTTTCTGGTTTTTTTTTCTGAAGTTTGATAAAACAATGCAATTTTTAAGGTTGCAACAAAAGTTTTGTTTTGAAAACACTTTAATTTGATATTCTGGGGATTCAAGTTGAATCGAAAATTCCTTTAAACTTAACTCAGTATATTTGCAAGTACATGTCTGTACGGAAAATGACTTGAGAACCCGAGATGATTTTCGATCCTCGAGAAAGACAGAAGTACGTCCAAGCAGAATCATCTATCCAAGTTTGCCTAAAACGATAAACAAGCTGATAAAATGGCTTTGAAGATAGTAGATTTTCCTACTTAATAGACTCAGCCACCGCGCTTTTTAAACTGATGAGAAGCATCCTAAACCAATGTTCAGTGCATTTATCCTTGTGAACGATTATTTTCACCATTTCATCAGAAATACCGTCAATGCTTGGTACATAAACAGATTATTGTAATTCAACCATCGACTCAAAATACCTTTTTCCGATTTGATAAATAATTTACTTATGAGTTGAGCTGTTAAAAATTAATTAATCATATTTATTTATTTATTTATTTATTTATTTATTTATTTATTTATTTATTTATTTATTCAACCAAACAGCCTAAGAGGCCAATTACAGAGTTTAATAATATTTACAAAATGAAAAATATCCTAAGATACATATAATACATACAATAGATTTAGTTTAAACCTCATTCAGGGACCAATGTTTACTATCAGCATTAAAAATATCTATACGATTACAGTATATATTTACTACACGACACATTGATAAAATAGGTGAGTTTAAGTGATGGTTCGTATTTGTTTGATTTATGTAAAATGGTTGCTGTAATCTACTATTTTGACGCGGTATGTAAAAGTTCATCAAAGATAGTAAGAAAGGGTCACTGACTTTATTATGAATTAACCTATGTACAAACATTATCTGAGCTAAAATGCGCCGTTTCTGAAGTGCAGTAATATCAAACTCCCTTTCCAACATCTCTGACGTATAACCCCGCGCAGGATATACATGGTGTTTCCTATAATACAGATATTTCAAAAACTTTCTTTGTACCTTTTCGACTTCATTAATATGTACGTTATATGTAGGACTCCAGACAACGGAACAATATTCTAAACGACTACGAATGTAGGCGTAATAAAACTTTGTTAATGACTCAATGCTATTAAAGGGTTTGGTATTCCTTATTAGAAAACCTAGTAATTTATAACAGACGCTAGTAATTTTATAAATATGTTCATTAAATGTCAGTTTTGTATCGAAGTACACACCTAGATCTTTAAAACAAACAACACTTTCAATTGGCGAATTATTAGCGTGGTAGTTAAATTTAATGTTGTTTTTTTTTTCTACTAAAAGTCATATGTTTACATTTTCCTATATTTAACATGAGCCCGTTTTTTGTGCACCAATCATGAAAATTAGTGATATCTTGCTGCAGTAACATAGAGTCGTCATTAGTATTTATTACCCTAAAGATCTTAAGATCATCAGCATACATTAAGCTTTCTGATTTCAAACAGCTGACAACATCGTTAAAAAACATTAAGAATAACAGCGGGCCAAGATTTGACCCTTGGGGCACACCGCTAGTAGAGACAAAATAATGTGATCGGAAACCTTTGTATTCTACGTAATTAGTCCTTCCCGTTAAATAGCATGTAAGCAGCTCAATCAAAGATTCACTCAATCCAAATGAGTTCAGTTTTTTTATAAGTAAATGATGCTGTACCATATCGAAGGTCTTCGACAAATCAGTGTAAATAACGTCCACCTGACCACGATTATCTAGGGCTTCGGAAATGATAGATGTAAATTTGCATAAATTGGTGGTGGTTGACTTTCCCTTAATAAATCCATGCTGACTAGGTGATAGAGACTGTATGACATGGTTATATATTATTTTATACATCATGATCTCAAATATCTTGGCAAAGTTGCTAATTAAGGATATTGGGCGGTAATTCCGGATATCGTCAGTATTATTATTTTTATGAATTGGTATTATTTTTGAAGATTTCCAGATAGTGGGAAATTTATTATATTTGAGAATCAAGTTATAAATATGTAAAAGTGGTATTGACAAAACTTGTCGACAGTCCCTAACAACTAAAGCAGGAATATTATCAGGGCCCATTGTGAGGTTTTGTTTTAATTTTTTGGAAGCGGTCATAAATTCGTCTAAACTAAACGACTTAATTAACAAAAGCTGATTGCCATTTGACGGTGAACCAATAAGATCCGATTTAACATTATTTGTTGAATAAACAGATGAAAAATGTGTAGCAAATGCATTTGTGATATCTTGAGGTTGATCAAGTTCGGTGTCATTTACTTTCATCACACCTGGAATTCTACCTTTACGTTCATTAATAAATGACCATAGTTTTTGAGGTTTCTGCTGAATATCAACTTCTACAGAACTAATATATTTGGAAAAGTCAGTTTTAATATTTGCTTTGACAAGTTTACGATATGCGGTGTATTGTTGTTTATTAAAAGTAGTTTTATATTTCTTTATGACATTATAATAGTGCTGTTTTCGGTTAATGTTTTGGATGGTTAAATTTGAAAACCAAAATGGAAATTTACGTGGTTTTGCAATTCTCAAAGGTACACATAAATCAATATATTTATTTAGAATTTTGTAAAATTCTTCACAGGCAAGATCCGGATCCTCTAAACTAATTACAGAGTTCCAATTCGTCTCCGAAATCAGTTTATAGAGTTTTGAATAATTTGCTTTCCTGAAATTATAAGTTGGTTGAGCAGTTTTAAAGTTTTTGACAGGGTCACCAGCCGAACTATGGAGTATAATATTTAATGAGGGGTGATAATTATCCTCAGTAACAAGCGGAGAATCACTTCTTACAACCGTACAGTTTAGGTTTTCAGAGCTTATTATTAAATCTAATAATCTGTTTGTGCTATTTCGAATACAATTAATTTGATTTGCTGAATAAAAATTTATGAAATTTGATAAACTTAACGATTTGTTACATTCAATTTTAGGAAAATGTGTTACATTAAAATCACCGGCTATTATAAATTCGCCATCTAAAAGAGATTCCGATTCAAATTTACTAAATAATAGTTCATATGATTCAACTGGTGTTTTGGGCGGAAAATAAATAACAATTATATTAAAAAACAAATTGCCTACACGTATACGTACACATACAAAATTTATATTTAAATTATAGATGCGCTGATCTTTTATCACTATTTGATTTGTAGTGAGATGTTCTTTTGTCGCTACTAAAACTCCACCACCTCGCCTAGAAGATCTGTCTTTACGATAGACATTATAAGATGGTGGAAACAGCTCTGCATTTAATAATGAATCGGTGCCCCAAGTTTCGGTTAGTATAATAATATCTAAATCATCACTAGCAAGTACGTTATTGAAAAATGTGAAGGTTTTTGTATTCAGCCCCCGCACATTTTGATAAAACAATTTTAAGTTTGGCTGTTGGGTATTGCTGGGTTTTTTCCTTGCAGTATACGGGGTAAACCATATTCGTACTTTAATATTACATTTTCACCTTTATCTTTGCGGGACCTATAATCAGTAAGTGTATTCCTTTTTGCTTCACTCTCCCGAGGAGTTGGTCTTTGTTGACATATATGTTCGAATATTGATTATGTTTCCGCAACTTAAACGCATTTTTGATAATATCTTGAGCAGCATATGTTGAGTCCAGTACAACTTTTAATAATCTTGGTTTTGAGTCAGCTCTAGGCAAACCGAGCCTAAATATTTTTATACGACTTGAGTCCAGTGGGTGTTCATGTATTTTATTCACAACTTTAAGCACCTCTTCAATTTCTTCTTCCTTGTGTGTTTTTTCTGTCAGATTACTTACTATAATGTTACATTCCCTGCGCTTTTGTTCTCTTACCTCGTGTAGAACTTCATCAATTATCTCAGATGTTGGTTGCTGCAGCTATTGATTGTAAGAGCCCTTAAGTTGAGCAATATCACGTTGAAGATTAGTAACCATATCTTTCAGGCCTAGTATATGATCAGTGAGATCAGATGTACAACAACCAGCGCATGTCCACTTTATATTTTTTGCAGAGCGAAGAATTTTCGATTCATTGTTTGATAATTTTGCGCAAACAATGCTATAGAATACTATTCCACTTAAGTGGATATTTTTCCCTTAAGTTTGGGAAATTGACCTGCAGAAGTATACTCACTAAGATCTACAAGTATTACTTATATTCTTTGCTTTATTTTATAGGATTTTTCTAGCGAATTCACTTTCAAATTAGGAAAGATTTCTTCAAATATTTTTCATTAAATTATTTTATAAACTGCAAGAATTTAAACACTAAACTAACACACTTACTATATATTACAATAACATACGACTTAAGATTCGATGTTTTAATGTCATTATTAAGTGAAGCTAATTAATGAAAGAGTTCTGTTTATACTAATGTGTAGTAGATTGGCGGGTAATTATTGTCGGGTAGGTAAAATAACTATGGTAGCCGAAAACGACCACGAAATCAGCCGCAAGGCTCCTAGACCACGTTCAACGTAGCGCCCTTTTGAGCGCGACAGGAGCCATGAGATCAACACCAGCAGCGGCTATGGAAGCCCTGCTGCACCTGTCACTCTTGAACATATTTATCAGAGAACAGGCAGAAGAGGCGGCAATAAGGCTTCAAGCAACAAAGACATGGCTTGTAAGCAACGGAGGAGGTGAACCACATGATCTTAGAGGATCTAAGGAAAAGTAATCCCGAGATTATGATGCCGGTGAACAACATCCCTCGAAAATACATTTTTAACAGGAAGCTTCAAATAGACCTGAGATTCGAAAACTCAGGAGTAGGAAGCAAGCACAGAGGCATCCACATATACACTGATGGGTCGTCAACGAAAGCAGGGGCTGGTATAGGAATTTTCTGCAAAACTCTGTCCCTAAAAAACAGTACTGCTGTAGGTATGATAATGAGCACACCAACAATGGTGGAACTCGTGGGTATACTATATGCAGCAAAAGCAATCTCTGACAAGAAGATTAAGGGTAAGAACATACACATTATAACCGACAACAGAGCGGCAATCTTGTCCATTGCCAACTGCAAAATAACCTCAGCATTAACGTTGGAATGCTGCGAAGCCCTGGAAGAAGTTGCTCATGACAACGAGGTAACTCTATGCTGGGTAAAAGGACACAACAATAGCAGAGGGAACAGAATAGCAGATGGTTTGGCGAGGAAGGCATCCGGACAAACGGTACCCTGCTGACCTCTCTGCTAGATCTGAGTACCCTACTGAAAACTGCATCAATCAGATGCCACAAGGAGTGATGGGACAACACACCTGGCTGTAGAGTCTTAAAAACTTCATCGCGATGAAGATACTGTATGCAACTGTCCAGAGAATACCTACGGAATCACACCTGCACAAACTGGGACTACAACCTAGTCCTATCTGCAGAGGGTGTGAAGCAGAAGAGGAAACCGCGGAGCATGTACTTCTAGACTGCCCCGTATTATCCAACCTACGAAAATCCACAATGGGAGAGGGATTTCTAAATCCATCGGGCATCCTCAGAGTCCCTCTTGCTGCAGTCCTAGCTTTTGCCAATGCCGTGGGTTGGCTTGGCCGTGGCAAGGAATGAGGACTCAGATGGGAGGACGCACAAAGGGCCCATTGGGGCTTACGTGCGGCGGAACTCTGCCCTCCCATCGATTTAAACCAGAAGCAGATTAACGTGGTGATTATTATTTTCTTTGCAAATTTCCGCAAATTCAAGAAGATTAAACTTTGTACCTTTGCTTCAGTGATGTAAAATTTTAATATATTGGATTTTGGGAAATCGATTATTAAATTCTAAAGAATAATCTCAAAAAGTGCCACTACTTTGATTTAACCTAAACGCCCACAAATATTCAGAAAATCTAGCTTCGACCTTTTTGTCGAGTAGAGTTACATTCAGGACACGAAATTTTATAAACAGCTGATTTTTTAAGTGTTTAGAATTATCTAAATTGCAAAATTTTGTTATAAATACTGACCAGCACTTGAAGATCAGTATTTCTTTTAAAAAGCTTCTATTTATTTAACCACCTTTCTAGTGTGCCACCGCTAATATCAAATGAAAACATTTTTTATCAAATTCAATGTGATTTGTGTCTTTCCTCTAATTGCAAAATTAAATCCATGACTTTCAAATATATTGGAATTTTGCTATTTATATTGCAATTTTCATACTCTACACCTGGCACCAATGTAAAGTTTAATGTAAATTTCAGAATTTATTAGCATTTCTTCCGGATTTTTTGAATGTTTTGCCATTTATAAATACTTTAATTGATTTATTATCTAACTTGAGTATGATTTATATAGGAACATATGTAGGTTTAAAAAAATATAATAAGATAACCGATATACCTTATATATATCCTTAAATTAAAGGTGAAAAGCGATTTTCAGAAAAACAAACAAGTAGTAATACTAAAGCCGTAAATTTAATCGTAGTGTGAGCGGGTGTCCTCTATCCCATTCTCAAATTATTAAAAGGAAGAGTATAGGTGGATTAGAGAGCCGAGATATATGTCTCTATTATCAAAGTCATAATCGGTGTAATTGTCAAAATCCGAAAATTCAATTTTACAGCTCATTTATTACTCATAATTAATAGGTATCATGGCCAAATTAATTATATTTCAATTTTCCATGAATAAAAGATTCTTTTTGTGATGTGTTTAAAAGGAAGACAAAAAATTGACTAGAATGACGTAGATGCCTCAGACTATCAAGCACTTGAGAATAATATAAGCTTAATTTTTTCGAAAAGACTTATTGCAGGCCTTTAACTCTCCAAATAAGTAAAAGCACTGCAGCTGCAATACTTGTCAGAGTATTTGCCATAACACTTGACCGAAGTATCATCCGAAAGATTCAAGCCAGGAAAACTTTCAACAGAAAGAAAACAGGCAATTAAGATGCCTTTAGACAGACAGTCAGATATTACAATAATTTGAGGAAATCGAAAATAAAACATGGATAACTTTCTGCAAGAGAGCTACTGATTCTACCCTAACAGCTAATGAAAAGCTCTGATTGGAGTTATGGAGAAAAAGAAGTCTTAGGGTTTTTCTTAAGATGTACTTCTCAGGCTCAATATTTGTGGACTCCCAAGAAAACACTGTAATATGGTGTCTGAGCGAAGGCTTCAATGACAATCTTGATAAAACGGTGGTGGTATCATTCAATAATACTAAGACGCTGAATATCAAAGCTCCCAATATAAAAGGATACACCTAGAGAAAACAATCTGCAAAGCTACAGCAGTACTATGTATATACCGCAGGCTCTATGGCACATTATGGGGACTGAAATAACAAAATGGTACATTATAGCAGTAAGACCCATTATTACTTTCCCTATATATTTATTTATTTTTTACCTATATTCTACCTATATAGGAAATAATACTTTTTTTCATACTGTGTCAAATTCCAATACTTTACGTCAACAGTTTCAATCCGGGAAAACACAAAAAACGGCCGGTCCGGTAAAGTGTTGCTATTGGAAACACAAAATTAACCACTTTAGAAAAACGAGATATGTCAAGATTTTCATTCGCAATTAATGTTGATTTTATCATGGAATATTTCGGCCACAAAGAAGACGCACCTATTTTCTTAGACTAAAAACATTAGTTCACAAATAAAATAATAAATGTAATCATTTAAATTCTTACCAAATCTAAAAAATAGGCCAACATAACTTCTTCCGTAATTTTCATCACATTATTTTCTGCTTTCCATTCACAAAAATGGCTGAATTGTTTTTGATACCTTTCACCAGACTTAATAGGTATTAATTTCGCACACGCTTCTTCAGATTTTCTTACAATTACTGGAGGATTTACAATTTCTGGGCAATTTGCATAAGAATTCATTTTGACACAACAAATTATTTAAACAAATTAAACATTTGCCAAACAACCGTTGCTAATCATTTTACGAAAATGTAACTAGATTTGGAGCATCTGTTAAATTATTTTTAAATTAATTTCAATGTTTCTTTAAAACGCAATTTGACACAGAATGAAATAAAATACATAACGACATTCGTCCGTGAACACTTTTTACAGTACTCGTTTCGAATTTCAAGACTCGGCTCCTTTGTCGCCTCGTCTTTAAATGTCTCACTCATACTGTAAAGTATGTGTTCCCGGACTTATAACGTTAATTACTATTACCTATAGACGTAGTATATAGGTAAAGTATTCTTTTAGTGATTTTTTTCTGAATTTTTTTTGCCGAAATATCTGTTTTGGGGTTTCCTGAGTCCATTTCACTGATTTCTGAAGAAAAAAAATGTGTCTGTGTGTGTGTCTGTGGGTGGGCATTGTATCTCAAAAACGAATGATCCGATTGAGGTAAAACTATAAACTTAAGGTTTTATCCTTAAAAACTGAAACTGAAAAACTTTTAGTTAATATTCATAAACCGGAAGTGGGTGTTTACTCGAGGCGTTTTTTTGTTTATTCCCGATATTTTAATATAAAAAATATTACAAAATATTACAAACAAAAGTTAAAGGAAATGAAAATCTGAACAAGTTTTATTAAAACATATTTTTCATAAAATTCTTAATTTTCGAGAATAAAAAAATTTGAAAATTTTGAAATTGTTTGGCATTTGCTAATAAACTCTAAGAGTTAGATAAAATTTATGTAACAAATAATTGCAAAGAATTCAAAGCGTAAAGCTCATAGTTTTCGAGAGAAATATAGGGAAAGTGGCCACATCACCATTTTTTATATAAACGCCTGTCTTTGTATTACGGGGACATGGCACAGAACATAGCATCAGGTATTTAGAAATTCTGAAACTGATTAAACTCTAGAGTTTCCACAAACACCGTCGGACATAATGCCAAAAATCAAATAAAAATACTTAAACATAACTCTGTAATATGGTATACAGATGCATTCAAAAAGAAAGCGAGCTCCAGTATAGTCATGTACGGGCCTACAGACAGGGTATGAGTTCCTCTTGGATAAGGACCATCATGCTAAAACAATAGCCTTGGAAAGATGTGTCCAGGTTTGTATAAAAGATGGCTAGCAAAGGGGAGACAGGCAAGTTGCCCTTAAGAACCCCAATGCGTACAGCTTCAATTCCAAAATTACTTTGAACTGTAAATAAACTCTGAAACAATCGGCTAAGGACAACAAGCTCACTCTAATATAGGTACCAGGCTACGCAAATATAATAAACAACGAACATGCTGATGTATTTGCTAGGGAAAAATCTGCGACTACCATGATCAGACCAAAACCTACATGTGTGCCATCAAAAGAATATTGGAAGGACGTGGAAAAAAAGTGGAAAACAAGGCACTGGATATACACACTAGGTCAAAGGCAATCAAAAATTTTTATTGACTTTTTGCCAAGCAGAGCGAAACAGCTGTTGCGCCTTGTGTAGTAGTATTCGATAGCAACAGATAGCCTTGCTATTTGTAACACGCAAATAACTTTTATATTATTTGATTTGTCTTTTATAGTCTTAATAAAACTGGTTTGTTGTAGATTTATGAAATATTTTCGTGTTTTTTTTTCCTAATTATTAGCTAACATTGAATGCCATTTTTTCAGAAAATTGCCATTGTCAATCTAATTATTACTCTAGTTTAGAACTAATTGCAGATTTTTTGCCACTTATTCTAGATTAGGAAAAGTCTCTCATGTCGGAAACTACAAAATATATCCCCTTTCCCTTTTGTATGCCGTCTGTTATGTGCGGAGATTTATATTTTTAAAATTGTGTGTGTACTGTGTACAAATGTAATGAATACATAGAGTCATTTGAGAGAAGTATGTAAACGGGTATGTAAGTAGTGGTTAGTGGGGGAAAGGAGGGTAACAGAATGGATGAGACAAGATTAAGCTGGTTTAATCGAGAATGGGGTAGGAGAGGGAGGTAAAGCGAAAAATAGATATGTCAAGTACAATAGAAAATTGTTTTTATACAGGGTGAGTTTTTTTCGATGTTCTCTATGGGGATCTCGGAAACTATAAGAGATAGAGAAACGGTTAAATGGTGAAAGAAGTATAGATTAACGAGACGAATAAAATTCCACTTTCAAAGTTTTCAAAAAAGTCAAGGGTAACTAGATATTTTGAAAAAAGTAAAAAGTGTTAATTTTTTCAAATCAATATATCTCGGTTATTATAACAGGTAGAAAAAAACTGTAAAGGACAAAGTTTTAGATAATTTTATGTAGATTAATAAAAAATAATCAGAAAATTTTTATCGCCATTATTTTCCGAGATATGATACAAACTTACATTTTTTTAAATGGAAACCATAGTTGGCTATGGCCTCATTCAAAAGGTAATTTTTTTCTCTTTAATCCAATATAACATATGACATAGTTATTTCTAAAAATAAGTGAGTTATAGTTATTTTAAATTTTATTATAAATAAAAAATGGGTAGCCATGAAAAAGATGAAAGTAAAACAATTGCAGTTGTTTATAATAATGGCAATATTGTAATTATTAGTTCTACAAAGTTAAATAAAAATGGAAAACCAGCATAAGTATAATAATTTTGTAATTATCAAATGGCCTTCTGTATGTGGTATAAACCCATTTGTCAAGAGGATAATACGTTTCTTACAAAAATATTATGAACAGATGAATCGCGATTCACTAATTGTGGTATTTTTAATCGCCACAATGAACATAGATGAACTTAAGAGAATTCACGAGAAGTTTCACAGAGGAAACTACAAATTAAATTTGGGTATAATCCATGGTGTGTTTGGATTAATAATTCTCGGTCCATATATTTTTGAAAGCTCACTAAGTGAAACTGATTACTTTCAATTTCTTCAGAAAACATTTGAAGATACGCTCGATTGTTTAAATTTATCATTACAAGCAAGATTTAAATGGTTCCAATATGACGGTGCTCCACCTAATAACATGTTGGCTTTACAAATTATTTAAATGATGCTTTTCCTAACTCATAAGTGGGAAGAAATAAACCAATCTCAGAGCCACCTAGATCTCCCGATCTGCGCGTTTTAGAATTTTTTCTGTGGGGTTATGTAAAAAACAAAGTATATGAAAAATCATATCAACCTGTGGAGGATCATAAACTAGTTGTTATTGAAACATTTATTTCAATTTACATGAGAATAGTCAAAAAGCCATAAATTCAATTTTAAAAACATATAATTTATGTCATAATAGTATTAGTAGTGGACTCTTTGGCTATTTTTTTTTAATATTAAAATTTCTCTCCCATTGATATATTAGAATTACTTTATGCAGTTGTTGCATTTTGATTTATCTCTGTAAAACTAATGATTACAATATTGCTAATATTATAACCAACTGCAATTGTTTTACTTTCATCTTTTTCATGGGTACCGATTTTTTATTTATAATAAAATTTAAAATGACTATAACTCACTCATTTTTAGAAATAACTATGTCGTATGTCATATTGGATTAAAGAGAAAAAAATTACCTTTTGAATGAGGTCACAGCCAACTATGGTTTCCATTTAAAAAAATGTAAGTTTGCATCATATCTCTGAAAATAATGGCGATAAAAATTTTCTGATTATTTTTTATTAATCTACATAAAATTATCTAAAACTTTGTTATAATAACCGAGATATATTGATTTGAAAAAATTGACACTTTTTACTTTTTTCAAAATATCTAGTTACCCTTGACTTTTTTGAAAACTTTGAAAGTGGAATTTTATTCGTCTCGTAAATCTACACTTCTTTCCCCATTTAACCGTTTCTCTATCTCTTATAGTTTCCGAGATCCCCATAGAGAACATCGAAAAAAACTCACCCTGTATGTTGAAGTTTTTTATGCCAATAAAGGTATTTTTCTGCTGTAATAGGTGGATCACTAATATGAATGTTAAATATCATTTTTAACACCTCTAGGCATATCAAAGCGATTAGACAAAACAAACTACGTTCTTTCTCCCGAACTCTAATTTCACTCCTGGTGTTACTAATAGTACTCTCTTGTTTTCTTCCATTTTCTTCTCAAATCGCGATTACAAAGAATTGCATCCTATGCAAATTATAAGATTTGATCCATTTATGAGTTGCAATCCAATTTTAACGGATAGTGGAAATTGATATTAAGTAACCATTTATTTATTTGAACACTTTAACTTTGTTTTACCACAAAATTTTTGTTTGTTTTGTGGTAAAACAAAGTTAAAGTGTTTTAATTATCTTATTAAAATGTACCACCAAGTTAACGCCGACAACATTCAAGAATTTATTTATTTATTTATTTATTTATTTATTTATCTTTGAGAAAGACTTAGTTCATCAGCTAGTATAGATACAAAATAAGAGTAGATAATCTCATCTTTTCTTTAAGTATCCTTGAAATCAGTGCATAAAGCCATTGTCACTAAGCATTTCTCATTTATGCCTGTAGTTAATGCGTCCACACCAAGAGACATTTTCTCTCAGGTTGATCATCTGGACATTTCTTTCAAGCTTTAGTTTCTGACTAAAGAATATTATAGATAAATAACTTGAAGACTATTTGCCAGTATAAAATTATATAATTTAGAAATCAAATTTTCAAAGAGGAATTGTAAACAAAAAGCTTTAATAAAATTAGGCGTTCATAATAAATATGATTAAATTAATTCCATAATTTTTTTAAGGTTGCCTTATAATCCATTAAATTTTAAATATCTAATATCATAATTAAGGTAATTCGCTGATAGCAAATGAATTTTCCTGTTAGAACTCAATATTGCTACGAGAGGTTTCCAATAATTTTTTCTGGATATTTTTTTTTACCGTAAAAACAGTTACAAGGACGTATATTCTAATTTGATAGTAATGTTTAAATTCTTTTGATGTTTGCAAAATATTGGACTCTGCCAGGCTAATTACAACGACAACTTATTCTTTGTAAATAGTACAGAAAACCATCCCTCGATTGAATGTTTTATTTCGGATGATTAGATTCAATGAGATTAGGCGGGGTCATTTGGCTATAGATAGCCAAATACAGCATTGATATTTAGATTTTTTGTTCTAGTATTCTACATCTAATATGTTATCAGGAATTCAATTTCCTTGGTAGAGTCAATTAACTTCCTAGAAGGCAATGCCTTAATCCGTTCTGGCGTTATTGCCATTTTTACAGTAAGGCCTAGTCTATTGCTACTAGACAATGCGCAACAGTTATTTAGCTTTGCTTGGCAAAAAGTCAATACAAATTTTTGATTGACTTTGACCTATTGTGTTTATCTAGTGCATTGTTTTGTACTTTTCCCCACTCGTGCATCACGCTCTTCCTATATGCTTTTGATGGCTCACTTGTAGGTTTTGGTCTGATTATGGTAGCCGCAGCTTTTTCCCTAGCAAGTACATTGACATGTTCGTTGTTTATTATATTTGCGTAGCCTGGTACTCATATTACCATTGACCTTAGCCAATTTATTGAGAGCTTGTTTATTGTTTATAGTTACAGGTAATTTTGGAATTGAAGCTGTACGCTTTGAGGTTCTTAAGGGCAACCTGACTGTCTTCAGACAGATGTCTCTCCTTTGCTAGTAATATTTCATAAAAACCTGGTCACATCTTTCCAAGGCTATTGTTTCAGTCTCGCTTTCGTTTTTCATGTATCTGTACACCAGATTACAAAGTTATGTTTAAGTTTTTTTTTATTCGATTAGGGCGAATTGGCGATTGTCAATAATCACTTCAAAGTGCAATACAAAATCAAATTTGGTCGGCATTACGTCCGACGGTGTTTGTAAAAACTCTGGTTTGATCAGTTTTTTTTCTGATTTACTTGTGCATTTGAAGTAGGTCTTGTAAAGTTGCTACAGAGGGGATTGTGTGCATAGCCCCCGCGATACAAAGAAAGGTCTCTATCTGAAGCTTATTTTGTACCATTGCCAACATACTGGTAAGCCTTATGTAATAATGGGTATTACTACCATATTGTACAGGCAACCATTTTAGTATACCAGTCTCCATATTCTGCCAAAGAGCTTGCGGCATATTAATAGTACTGCTGTAGCTTTATATTTTTTTAATTTTTTTTTAGGTGTCGAGTTCCAATTAGGTACCCTTTCTAATGTTAAACATATATATTGTACCTGATCGTACTGGGCAATTTTCTACTTTTATATTGGGAGTTTTGATATTTAGCATCTAACGATTAGTGAAAGGAACCACCGAAGTTCTATCAGGATTGACATTGAAGCCTTCGCTCACACATCATTCTTAGGAGTCCACAGATGTTGCCTGAAAAGTGCATCTTTAGAAAAATACTAAGACTTTTCTTAAGCCCCTCTACATAACTCCAGTCAGGGTTTTTAATTAGTAACTCCTTTACAGAACGTTATCCACGTTTTCCTTTTCAATTTCCTCAAATCCTTGTAATATTACGACAGTACCAGACTATAGGCATTCTAATTGCCTGTTTTCTTTGCACTGTTGAAAGTTTTCCTGCCTTGAATCTTTCGGATAATACTTCTTTTATCATTAGATTTTATAATTTTCAAGTCTTAGACATCTACGCCATTCTAGTATTTTTTGTAATTCCTTTAAAGGCTTCGCAGAAAAATCTTTCATTCATGGAAAATTAAAATCTAATTCACTTAGCCACGAAACCAGACCTATTAATTATGAGTAGTACATTGGCTGTAGAATTGAATATTCCTATTTTGACAATTTCACCTATTATGACTTTCAAAACGCTACGTATTTCCTTCAACTCTTCGTTTAGAGTTAAAACTGGCTTTCCGATGCTTTTCAATAAAAATCCAGTTATTGTGGATATTAGCATTTATACTAAAAGACCGTGACAGTCCATAAACTACACTTATTACAACTACTTCTCTGACTAATACCTCGACAGATATTGAATGACAAAAAAGTAATTTGCGTGTTACAAATAGTAAGGTTATCAAAGCAACACTAGTTTGAACGTATTTAATTCTGTTAAATAAATTAAAATTGGTTGAATGTACTTAATTAATAAGACTCATTTATTGTAGATTTACAAAATGTTCTTGTATTTGTTTTTTTTTTCATTATTAGTTAATTTTCTACAACGTAAAGGACTTTAATACAGTTTTATGATAAAATTATTATTTAAAAATAATTATGCATCTCTCTTATGTATATTAAATGACGTTAATTAAACTCTCAAAAGTTTAAAACGACTGCAGTGTTACTGTTATATTTGTTGACGAGTAAATAAGTATATTTCAGCTTAAATTTAAAGATAACATATATGTAGGGTAAGTGGGTGGCCACCATCCTAATCTTTAATAATAATAAAAATAATTTAGAAAGAAAAAGTTAGATCTATTTAATCAGCAAACAGTCTTTTGCATTATAATTTTTCCTATCTACGAAAGATTGTTTAAAGTAGAAAATTTTTAAAATTTATATAATGCGACGAAAAAACTATAAACAAAAACCATCTACCTCAATGTTCCAATTTAATTAGCAACCCTACACTGTAGCTATTTATACTTAACTTCAAGACGGTAAAATATTCATTGGATTGCGATCGAATTCCCACTATGCGCCCCCTAAACGTCCAAAGGGTGTAAAAGTATTCGCCAATGGCCGGAGTTTAATAAGAAACAAAATCTTAGGGACTACGAAACTTATACCGAAAGAACTTAAAACTCTTATTTAAAGGGTTAAACTCTTAATAAAGTTTTAAGTTTCCGATCGAAGGCCACATCAAAAGCCCTAATGCTGCCTCTAATTATCCCTGGTTATATCAAGTGCGAAGTTACCGCGTGATTTAAGTTTTCCCCGCTGAACTAATCTCGAAATTGAACCCGCTTTTTAGCATTTGATCGCGCACGCCGAATAACTAATGTTCCACTTATTTGATGTCTCCTCTTGACGAGCGGACCGTAAAGAATCGACGATTTACTGTTTGCTAGCTGCAATGTGTTTTATTACGAGTTCGGTCCGGAGTTTGGTGAACTTAATGCGGATAGTTAAATTTACTGGAGGCAACAGGGTAATTAAATAAACTGCCGATTTTATGTTTTTGTATGTACGAATACGCTAACTTATATAATGTTTTTATAATATTGTTCTGCATTTCAAAGAGTTATTTAATTTGTAAGTGTAATCAGGATTATACGTGTCAATTAGAAAATTAATCTTTTAAAGCTTGTTAATATTTGTAGTATAATTGGTTTGTAAATGCGAAATGAAATACGTTTAATATACATTTGGTGTGTAGGAAAGATTATTTATAACAAATAGAAATGTAGATTTAGTCGTTTTGAAGGGCGCCAGCGGATGTGTTAACAGGCTTAATGTCACCTCCTACCGCTACGACTCGTCGAGTCGTGTCTGGTGTTTGGTGTCTGCGGGGGAAGTCGCGCTGATGAGATGTAGTTAACAACGAAACGCATCCACAGGCTGTAAACACGACGAAATTGTCACTTATATTTTGTCGGAGGGCACAAAAACGTTCCACTGCTGTAATTACGTCGTGGAATATTCACAATTCAAATTATATACGATATTACCCTTCAGAAAATGTTTGATATTTTGTATATTTGCCAATCTGTTTACACGATAAATGCATATCAGAGTTACATTATTTTAGTCTCATTAATACCATATTTATCATTCCACATTTCAGACAACATTAGAAAAGAATTGAAAATGTGTTTAAATCTGAAAGGAAAATAACTAAAGAAATAACATATGTTGAGATAATATTGGATAATAATAAATTTAGTTTAGGTATTTATGAAGATACAAAATTAAGATTATTAAAAACTGAATTATTTTATTGTCAACAACAGCGATGATTTGGTTTCAATCTGCTTTAGATCTTATCAGCGTAGCGCAATTGAAGACAAGGAAAGTTTGATAATAAAAGGATTAATTAAGCACATGGTTATATTTCACTATTTTTATATTTCTCCGACTAGTTTCGACCGTTGGTCATTCTCAATGTGAGTTATAAAAATAGTGAAACGTAACCAATAATTAATCATTTTATTAACATAAAAATGTTTCACCACGG
Organism: Ontholestes murinus; assembly: GCA_963969525.1. Taxonomy (NCBI): domain Eukaryota; kingdom Metazoa; phylum Arthropoda; class Insecta; order Coleoptera; family Staphylinidae; genus Ontholestes; species Ontholestes murinus. The sequence continues at coordinate 16,105,245 of OZ018397.1, forward strand.
GTTAAGTGAGAAGTTAATTAATCGTAGAGTTTTAGAGTTCGTGATATTCGTAAATATAAAGAAACCATTAAGATGATTTCTTTTGTCTTGAAAATAAATGCTGCCTCAATTATAAATATAAAATAAGCATATATAAAAAAAAGATAAATAAGAAATAGTTAAATGTAAAGTCGTATTTAAAAACTTTTTTATTATAACCCCAACACTTTATTTTTGGTACTAAAAGTGTTAGCTTTTCTAGTGCTTAAACCACATGCATTTTATTATTCACTTCTGTTCGCTTTTGCTCTCATCTTTGGTTTTATTTAAGGAAACCATTTTCTCTATTGTATAGCATATTTGTATTCAATTATTCCCTACTGTCTGCTATTCTTATGGTGTTGTTTGATGTTTTTTCCCATAATTCTTCTCTATTTGCATCCACGATCCATTGCACCTTTTTGTCTAAAAATACTGACAATGTAACCTTCGTGTACTATTTACTTTCTATAATGTCCATTGTAGTATGACAAAAAATATTTTGCCCTTTTACTTTATGCTCGAGTTCTGATGCAAATAATCTTCTAGCATAGTTTGTGGTGATCATCCTGTTTGTCGAATTTATGGTGTCCTCCCAGAGAACTCTGCTTTGTGCGTTTTCAATACTTCTTTTTGTAGTTAAAAATTTAATATTTGCTATGATTTCTTAAAGAAAACTGCGTAAAATTTATAGAATTCTGTTTCTCATCATTTGTCTTAGTTTCTTCCTCCAATTTAAACTCTCCCTCATTAGAGATAACCGGAAAGAACCCCTTTATATTGTTTCTTTATCTTTCTTTATAATAATTTTTCTTTGTATATCATGATCCTCTGAGTTCAGAGAGGTTTTAGTAATTTCGAATATTTTGCTTCCCCTTCCTTCCCTTACAACTCTATTATTTTTTCTGTTCTATGAGGAATTTCAAAATTCCTCTTGAACTCTTAAACATCAATCATATTTTTAGTCGATTTTTTCATCATGAATATATCGCCTTATCTAAAAAATTGCATAATATTTAATTTTCTGTTTTCATTGCCAATTTAACTAACTGGGTCCATGGGCCGCTAGATGGCATTATAATTCTCATTCTGTAGCAAGCTTATATTAAATTATGTTAATCATTCCTGCCTGATTAGTGTAAAATTAATCCTTGTAATTTATAATCAACTATTTTCATTTATTTCGTTTAGTTGGACCTGATCATATTTTAAAGAATATTGATTTTTTTTCTCTAAATAACAAATAATCGTCTAACTGCTCTCTGAAACCGATATTTTTGATGAAAATGTTGCTTAAATTTACAAATATTTTGTCTTTAAAGCATGATTTCTTTTCAACTAAGCTTTAGATACTTTAAGATTTAATTAGAAGATTTAATTAGGTGCGCGTAACGTCTATTCCGAGAATTATTTTATCTTAATGTTAACTATTAAACGTTGATTATTTAGATCATATGTTGTCTTTAGTTTAAATAAGAAGAAGTAATAAATAATACTTGTTGTGTTCCATGTTTATTATATCACATTAAACTGGCACGTGTTTCAAACCTTCAGGGTCATTATCAAAGTTCATTTTGCGAAGAGAAACTTTTGTTATGTTTGATGATTATTTTTATTTTCAGTCGCCTCATTTTCAAAGTCTAAAGTTTATAGCTTCAAAATGATCTGTAATGATCGAATACGTGTCAATAATAATATCATGGAACATAAATGTTTTTCTTCGCAATATTTACATATCTGGTTACATCAAGAGTATAGCTCTACGAGTATCAATTATATTATCAAAGTTGTCTTTAGTATCGTATTATTCATATTATTGTAATTATTACCAGTTCCTCTTTCTCCAGTTCTTAATCACTGGTTTTAATAAAATGCCAGGTCACTAGAGGATCACTTCTTGTTCTAAACTCTTTCTCGCCATTAAATGAGTAAAAACTACGCGCTTCAATAATTAACTTACTTGTTATCCATGTCTTATCTCAATCCCAGTAACAACAAATTCTTGTAATAATAGCTATAATTTTAGATATCTAAATTTTGTTGGTGAAACCAGTTAGCCTTTTCTTGCATGGGTGTTTTTGATATTTACAGCACTTTCTTCTACGCTAACTTTTTCCAGTTCTTCTTTCTGAATTAAAAATAATAGGCATATTTAACAGTGAATTACAAAATGTTTTTGTGGTTAAAACCTAGTTCATTTTTCAATTCAGTGTTGTGGTAATTTGGGATATTAAATAAAATATTTTAAATATACACTGACTTCGGCGAGGGGAAAATAGATTAAAGTCACGACGTTAATAAATTCAATTCTAACTCAAGACTGATTTATCCTCTCTACAATGGACGACACTAATACAAAAATCAGAATTAGTACATGTGTACATTATTGCCAACATTAAACTGTTAAGTTACTATTATCTCTTCACCCTTACCCTTATAATTAAACATATTTTTTTTTTTAATACAAAATATAATTAACTTACTACAATATTTAACAAAAATAATAATTTATCAACAATTTCAATTTAAAGTTTTGTTTACTATTGATCTTAGAAAATAAGGTGGTTCATGCCTCTCTATTTTACATTTTACATTCTGCATCTTTTGACTGCACTTGAACCAACTTATCTTCTAAACTTTCCATTTCTAGCGCTTCCTCATCACGTATATTGTCCGATTGATCATCAGTCATTTTCTTTTTATTTGATTTTACGCGAATTTGATTCTCACTTTTTTATCCGCCAGTTTCAAGTAGTATGTTACACTTCCAATTTTATCTATTATCTCTCCTTCTTTCCACACCAGTCGAGTGGGCATTTCAAAATCATGTCTGATTGTTATTTTCAAATTATTGATTTTTCATTTTTTATTGCATAAGTGCTCTTATATCATGTAATAGCGTATTATATCTCGTTTTCAATTCACAACCCAACTTCAATTTAGCTGGCGTTTCATTTTTAATTGTATATTTAGAAATTCTATAATCGGAAAGAAATCTTAGTAACTCGGTATCTAAAAGCGCAATAGCGGCCAATGGAAAATCAGTACCATGGCATCGTTCAGCGATAAACAACGTGCGTTCTGTGTACGCAATTACTACCACAACAATGATTCTTTTACTCTAACGCAACGAAAATTTTGCCCCCATTACAACATACGGCGTAAAAATGAAGCTCCATCGATTCAATTGATTCGAAAATGGATACAGAAGTTCGAGGAGACAGGTTCAACAATGAATTACGAACGATCCGGCCGACCTAGAACATCAAGGGATCCCGAGCGTGTACGAGCGTCTATTCGTGAAAATCATGGACTCTCTACTCGGATGTGGTCTAACGCCTTAGGTGTGCCCAGAACATCTTTGATTCGTATTTCTCACAAAGATTTACATTTACATCCGTACAAAATCCAAATGGTACAGGAATTAAAGGCTCAAGATCACGCTCACAGGCTCCAATTTGCAAACGAAATGTTAGAGAGATTCACTAGCTTTACCAACATTTTTTTCTCAGACTAGGCACACTTCTATCTAAATGGGCATCTGAATAGGCGAAATTTCAGGTATTAGAGTGACACTAATCCTAAATCGAACCAACAAAAACCTCTGCATTCGCCCAAGGTTACTGTATGGACAGCTTTGTCAGCAAGAGGCATTATTGGTCGATACTTTTTTGAAGATCGCCAAAGAAATGCTGTTGCAGTGAATACACCACGGTATATTGCCATGCTACAGAACTTTGTTTCACCAGCGCTACAGGATTTCGATGGTTTTAATCAACGATCGTGGTTTAAGCAAGATGGGGCAACATGCCACACTTCCAACGACTCATTAAGTGTTGTTCGCGAAATTTTTCGACAAAAAGTGATATCCAAAATAGGTACCATTAACTGGTCATCTCGTAGCCCGGACTTATTCCCACTGGACTTCTTTCCTTGGGGATACCTCAAAAGTAAAGTTTTCTACAGCAATCCAGTGTCCCTAGAGGAATTAAAGGAAAATATTCGCGAGGAAATGCAAAACATTTCACGAAACACTTATGAGGCCGTCATTGAAAATTTCCGCTCCAGTTTGCAGCAATGTCAAAATGGTCAAGGATCACATATGGATGATGTAAGTTTAAAAAAATAAAATCCATATTTGTGTACTTTGTGTGTAATAATAAATATAAAGTTTTTATCTTACATAACTATGTAGTTCGTTAAATCATCATTTGAAATGTAAACAAACTTTTGGTCCACCCTGTACCAGTTGGCACGGGCATATCCTTATCTAAATCCGATTGGATTCATTGAGTATTTGTTTTTACTGAAGCAACAACTTTTGATAAACCATTTTTGTTTATAAAAGGATACAGGACCATTAGATTTATATTTACGTTTAGCTTTAACGTAGGTCAGTTGATATTCCATACAAAGTTTATGGATTGCGTATTCGACTTAAAATTTCGGACATTGTCTGGAGTGTGGTGAGTGAGAAGCATCGCTGTTTGGGTATTTAAATGGAGTAAGGCAACCACCCTTATGTGGAGGGTACATAACCAAATTTCTGACAATTTAAGCATCTCAATGTGTTAGGCACAAACTGTCGATCAATCAATTGTTACGATTTTTGGTAGTTAGAATGCATTAAAAGTTAGTACAAAACAGACGTTTGTAGATTCTTCACAATTCCTCCTACTAGTCAACTGTTTTATTTGAATTACTTATCAATCCTTTAGTTCCTTCAAGATTTCTTAATAACTGCAATGTATTAAGTCAAAGCAATATATAACTCCTTTTGAAACATTCAATGTTTTATGTGGTTAAACTTTAACATTAAACATATCGATTTTGTATGTCCAAAGAAATAAATTGCTTTGCCTTTCATTGTGTCTTGATATCATTAAAGTTTAAGCTTTTTTGTACACTCCACAGTGCCTTAAATACTACGTGATATAATAAATGGCGATACTTTTAAGAATTTTCGAAACGAACAACTATATTTCTCCTTCATAAATTCTCTGCTAGATTTTTCATATATGTGTAAATTTAATTCGTTCGCTGCAAATTTACGTATAAAGAGCAGGCAAGTATATACTACGTTTTCTTTATTGTTCAACTGCTTCATAGGAACGATTTTGGTCCATTTTGGATCTCAGCAGCACTTGAAGACAGAGGAACGTAGTTTTACTGAAGGGGTTTAAAACTCTTCAGATATCCGTAAAGCAACTGATCCAAGAACTAAAAGGTAGTAATTATGAATAACACCACTTGACTGATTAAGCCTTCGTGCGTTCGAAACAATAACTAAATTTTAGGCAAAACAGCATCTTTATAAAGATAAATATTTTTTATGAATGTTTATTAATTAATAAATTTCTATATAAACCAACCTACACGAGTTTCATCATTTATAAAAAGTTATTTATTATTATTACGGCTTTTTAATACTTTTTTCGCACTGCATCATAAAGAAAAATAGTCAATGCGAGCGCCATTAACTATAGGTGCTATAGATAATTACAAAGAAATTTAACGTTATAAACGTGAAGAACATCTGTAACACTACTATACTTTCCACACAGTTAGCGCCACGATAAACTTTCTGCTTGACTGGTTTGACGATATGGCATATGAATTGACCACATATCATGCAATTTGAACCTGTCATTTTTTTCTTATTGAGATTTCTGAAGCCAGATATAAAAAAGTAACTAATCGATGCCCACATGACCAACATAACCTATGCTATTGCTAGAATTCAGATGGATTCTAGCGGAGAGTTATTGAAAACTGTTGATACGCTATAATAAGAGTATTTTCATTAATGTATTTATTTATTCTTATTATAAGAACTTTTACACCTCTGTTGTTGGTGTTAGTATGCAGGAGAATTTCGTGCACTTCCCAGTGTGATCAACAATTAATATTGTATCGGCCTTGAGCCGGACCCACGGCATATGCTTCTGATTCAGGAACCTAACGCTATTACATCATTTGTAAGCTTTTATATAGAGTTTTTAACACTTTTCTTAAAGAAATACTATATATCACTATCCAGTAACTATAATTATAAAGAAAATTTAAACAAACATGACCAATATATCTTTTAGAGACAATATATTAACTAAAAGGGATACATTGCCCAGGATTGGCTAAAATTAACCTTTCTTCCTTTTCCTAAAAAGTTGAGTGTACCGAAGTGCAAATGCTCTCAAGTTATTACTCTATATATTGCATAGCAGAATTAACATTGTATTCGAAGATGCTCTGGATCAAGAGCATTTTGGTTTCCACAAATGCCTCAGAACTAGGTGCAGCATTATTCTCGATGCCACTGCTACTACTCCAATGATGCCGAGAAGTTAAATGGCAGATGTACATATTCTTTATTGGCTTCGAGAAAGCTTATGATTTTGTCTAAGACTCCAAGCTAGTTATAGCAATACAAAAAACAGCTAGATGACAGGGGCATCCAATTGATAGTAAATTTATATTGAAACCACTCAACTTAGCTCAAAACAACAACACTTCTTATCCAAATAATATCAAACGAGGTATCAGCCAAAACTGTCTGTTTTCCCCCACATTATTTAATATGTATTCAGAAAACATTTTCATAGAAACATCAAATGGCCAAAACGAAATTGCAATAGGAGGAGAAACTATGAATTATATCTCCTTCGCAAACGATACTGCCATCCTAGCCGAATTCGCCAATGTACTTCAAGAACTAATGGACAGAATAAACAAAGCCTTTGAAACGTGAGAGTTAACCATTAACGTTAAAAAAACAAATACATGTTTTTTTTTAATTTTGGAGGCGTTCACTTCGTAGTACATTTCCAATGAATAACAGAAAAACGTTTAACTTTTTTATACTACTTTTAATTTTTTAAACAATACTTCATGACTAGTTTCAATTACATAGTAATCATTATCAAAGTAAGTTTCTTAAATGTTGTTCTGTTATTCAAATACATACTTATTGACAAAACTGATGAAGAGTTCAGAAATGTAATTATCTAGGGTTGAATTGAGATTGAACAAGTCAGATCAGCATTTAAAAATCTCAGGTCCTTATTAACAAATAATTCACTTTGCCCAACAACTAGGAAGCGGTATGTAAGATGTTAAATCTGGGCGGTGCATTTCTCTAGAACAAACATAACAGTCGCCAACTTTCCCTAGGAAGCTCGGCAATGAAAGAAGAAGAAATAATAATAATTATTTTAATAATATCTCTTAAAAATCCAAATTATGTTCACCTCTATTAGTTGTTTAAGCCAGTGCTACAAAGCAAAAAAACTAAATTTAAAGAATAGAAGGCTAAAAGTTTTCGTAAACTGGACTGCTCTAACAATTTACATACCTACATTTATTTATTTAAGTTCTACGCTTTCTTTGGAAATCTTCTGCAAATAAATGTTGGTTTGGTTTTCACTTCGAAGTACTACATTCGCGAACAACTTTTGTTAGATTTGGCTTATCTTCAAAAAACCATCTAGTCGACTGCTGTTTACTTTCGGGCTCATACTCATATATCAATGATTCGTCACCTTTTACAATATCATAGAGGTGTTTTCAACCACTGATATTTTTTTCTTTTGAATTTTATTCGACCAATCCAAATGAGAAAAATTACATCTTTCAATTTTTTAATTTTCAAAAGTTTAACGTACATACCAAATACAGCTTGAATTCTGGCTTCACTCCTCATAACTTCTTTCCTTGTACTTGACCATCATTAAAATCGAAAATCAAGAGAACGTTAAGCCGTTGAATGTTGAAAATGATTTTTATATAGTCTGTTTTCGAGGGAATCGTTGCTCGCTTATTTTTATTTAAATTAAAATGGATTTCAAGTTGATTGAAGAATTTAAGGTTGACTTTTATATGAAAGACAATTTAATATCCTTACAATAACCCAGAGGACAGCAAAATGCAAGATGTTGAAAATATCTTCAATGAAACAATTATCTAATGTCTTTGTTATTCTACTTAATAGAAGCATTGGCTGTCGTTTAAAATGAATTAATATCTCGTAATTCTGTGCACCACATTATATCTAGTATTCTGTGACCCGAAACTTTTATTTAGTCTTATTTATTTATTTATTTATATCTTAGTACTCCTTTGTCACAAAATAATACAAAATTTATATTATGATAAATGAAAATATATACACAATTTTAGTCGAAAGGAGGACTGGCGGAGTTCTCTTCGTCGAAGAATATTCCACTCAAACCCATGATTGAACTCTATCAATGCTGCTTAGAATACCTTCTGCAGTATCTTTTTCTATTTTTTATGCTTAAATAAATCACATTATGAATAGCTATTTATTTTCCTTAAATAAAGAAAATAAGGAACCCATAATCCTGAAATCACATATACTGATATAGGTAGTTTCATTTTTGGGAGTGCTGGTATGAAATTCTACGCTAGTATATAAGAATCAATTATTTAATCCATCACATTAAATCAAACATTAATTTTTGAAACCAATAGATGGTCACCCAAAATATCCAGGCTATTATTATTAGCTCATTTTTCTATCTTAAGGGTAAGTAACTTTTAAAAGTAGATTCATCTGAAAACACAATCAACAAAAATATTGAAATTGCACAGAAACCAAAATTTTAAAAGAAAATAATTGCCAAATATATACAACCTAATTCTGAAGAAAGTTTACCTATTTTTTAGTGGGTATTTAAAAAATATTATGACTTACATCTGTTTATTAAAGCTCTACCTGAAAATTAAATAGGATAATTTAACATATTGGGAGAAACAATACACTTTAGATTTATGTTCCATTTGTTTATTATCATGTAACTGACACGTTTTTCGGTCCTTACGAATCGTTCCCAAAGCTAAAACCGTTTTAACTTTGAGAATAATCATAACAAGTGTATTATTTCTACCAATATGAAAATTTGGTTCCATCAAGAAAGCAGCAGAACTAGTATCGAATTTATTAAAAAGGATAATTTAACTATTCATTGATAAATATTTATGATTTGAACACCCGGTATCCTATATAGTGCCAACCGGTTTCCAAAATTAGTTTTATTTTGAAAAAAAAATAATTTTTACATAACATTATTTAAGTTAAATAGTTGGCAATTAGGACTACAATACATGTTGTCTTTTTTTAAAACCTCCTTCACAAGCTTCATATAGCCACTTCTGGTATTTTCTAAATAAGCATTATTGCAAAGACTTTTTCTCCACTTCTATTAGAACTGGATCATCATTATACATTTGGAAACAAACACTAACCCTTCCTTCGCAATTTAATTTTATTTTGCAAGATGTACATATCAAGTACTATGTATTCATTATCAATAGCTTATAACTAGTTTAACAAAGTGAGCAGCGTATTTATATCTAGAGGGATTATTGGGAAAAACGTGGATTAAGGAATTGCCGAGAAGGGGTTTACATTTGTGTTAGTCGGGAGTAATTGTAGGTATTAAGTCTAACAAAGGATTATTTATTGATTACTGAAATATTGTAAATCGTTTATTTTCGTTACAAAATTTGGTAGCAGTACGATTTAGAAAACCGCAGTGTAGAGCAAACGTTTTTAAAAGTATATAACACCACCTCAAAAACTGTAGATTTTTTATTAAATTACAGCTGATTGAAGTCGTTTAGTCGTAACAACTGGCTTAGGTCCTTTCTTTTTTCATGTGTCATGCGCAAGTGAAGATTTATTACAACTAACTCTTTGTTCCTAATTGATCTTCTTAAGTGAAAGTTAATAACTTGTCCATTAGTTGTCATCAAAATATATTAATGTTTAAATAAAGCGCCTTAGTTACACTTATTGCCTTTTTTTTAATGTACTATATATGGATGAAACTCATTTTATTTATGGATTTAATTTTTAATATGCTTCTTCTTAAATCAACCTATCGAAGATAATTGAGGGATTTAGTTCAGCAGTCCTATCATAGATTATTTAGCTCTAAAAAGTAGAGGTGAATAATCTTAAGGTGAACATCTCGACGCTACATACAGATGTATGCGAATGGAGGAACACAGTAAGGAAACTCTTTTCGCCTGCGACACAAATTTCTATAGGGTTGAAAACTCTATATATAAATATTATGTAAGGACATTTTGAAAAATACAATACAATATAAATTTTGTTCCCTTTGTTTTTGGAATATTATCAACACTCTTTGGTAGCAAAGTATATAAAGGAAAAATACTTTAAATCGAAGCGATCAATCTAATGTTGTAGCTAGAATTTTTCTGCAGTCACAAATGAACCTCTCGTCTTGTTTATTACTTATCAAATGTATCTTCATTTAGAAAAATAACTACTGAAATATAAATTATAAACATTATCACTTTATGGTCACTAAACTAATATTTGCATTCGCCAAGTAATAGTAAAAAATGACAGTATTTGAAATTAAACTATTATTTTTTGAATAATAAAATGTATTAAAATCCTTTAGTTCGTTGTAGAAAATTAAATAATAAATTTAAAAATATATTTCATTATATTTATTATCATATTTCATTATATTTATTTTAGTAAGTGTTTTTATTTGTATTTAAAATCAATTTTATAATAAAGCTGTACTGAAGAGAGCGAAAGTTCGAAACACGTGTCTGCAGATGATTATAAACTTGAATGCTAGATTTTTTAATTGCTTTTGCTAATTTAATGTAATGAAATTAGTTTAAAATTCATTTTTCATAATTTTTCATGTTATAGTTACATTTAAACAATCTAAAGTACATTTTATCAGTTTATTAGTTTATTCAACAGAAATAATTTCATTCAAATTAGTGTTGCTTTAATAGTTGTACTATTTGTAACACGCAAATTAATTTGTATTATTTAATGTCTGTCGAAGTATTAGCTAGAGAAGTAGTTGTTTCAAATTAATTTGTTTTGTAGTCTTAGTAAGACTCATTGTTGTAGATTCACGAAATGTTTTCGTATTTTTAAATTTATTATTATTTTTTGTTTAACTCTAATTCATAATACTATTTACTTAAAAACATGACTTGTCTTAAAAGCGTTATTTAATCTGAATTAAATATATTATTCAATGTAAACTATTTAAGGTACAAGAATTAGTGATAATGCAATATTTTTCCTATATTAAATATGCCATATTACATATATTTGGTAAATTTAATGTAAAAACTATTATATTAAACTCTGTAATTTTTGAATCAATAAATATATTTAATTTTTTTCTTTCTCAGCATCCCAAAAAAAAATTCACATTGTAAAAGTTTCCCGATATTACATTTTCAAACCATTACTTTTCTATTTCCGTCGATGTTAAACAAACAGAATATTGCGGCTGTTCGGCGAAAGTTTGACAATCTGCAAAATAAATAGGAACGCGAGATTAATATTTTTTTGCGATTGGCAGATTATCGTGCGGATTGAAAATGCAACGCGGGAAACTTTTCGACAATATATTTAATTAGAAAGAATATTAAAGCGGAGAGATCCGGCGAAGTTCCCGCCTTTGTATCTCTTACAAAGTAAACAAGGACGGGACTCTAAATGTTTTCCACCCTTAAACCGTCCTAAAGCAATTATAGAATTGCTTTGCTTCAATAAAATATTAAACTTTGTTACGAAGCGAATTGCATGCGAAAATATAATGAAGGTGGAGGAAAGTGGGCATGAAATACTATTTATTCTTTCATTTCTTGTTCTTTTACTACCCCTCCGCTACAATAAACTGTACTCCCGGCTTATTATTTAACAAATATATGCGTCGATAAAACTTTAATTCCGCTTTTATTAACACCCGGGAAATACTGAGATGCATCTCTTTGAAAAATTAATTATATCACACATTGTGTACTTAATAATTACACTCGAGTTGAGGCATTTTTAAAACTTTATTTTAAAAGACAGTTTTGCATTACTTTGTAAACACATAGACGAGCGTGTGCAATCAATATTTAAAGTATAGATAGAAATTATTTTTAGTAGTCATTAAATAATAGGAGAATAATACAATTTATTTTAAGTTAAACAAAGATCGCCGTCAACCGAGGTCTTTTAGAATTGGATGATAACCTCTAGGTAATTAGCCACTAGTTTCTTCATACCCCTTTATTAAAACTGGTATAATAAAACAAGATTCCTGAAGATATAGAAATTATACAGATCTAAGAGACCTATTAAAAAATGGTAACAGGTATGGAAAATAATGATTTTCATCAGAACAGCAAAAAACTATTTATAGTCCGAACAAAATTAGCAAATAGGAGTTGGATTAACAAGAGATCCATTGGTCATGTTAAAAGGAATGTCACTGCCTCTACCAGTTTTGGACTTATATACTCATTCTATTATCCTTAACATAATTTCTCTAAAATATTGTATGCCCACTTAATTAACTTTAGTTATCTTAATTAATTAAACTATTAAACTAAAAACAAACGAATATTTCGCTCAATTAAAATTGTGGTCCAGATCTTATTCTAAAAATTTGCAAGCTATAAAATTCTACAAATGTAAAACAAGCATAAATGAAAATTTTATATACAAAACTTGAAACTTTCAAGTGTTTCATCTTGTTACCCTTTCATGATTCACCACACTGTGTGGTACTCTACTGGTAGGGACAGATTAAATAATTTTCTTCTTTTTCTTTCTATATGCGTTATTTATTCTTATCTAAGCTCTCTTTTGTAAGGAAGGCAAACGTGAATTTTCCTCTCTTGAATTAAAAATGTTTTAATATTATTGCATTCTATCATTTCCAATATAAATCTCCTTAATTGTTTTACATACAATTTTGGAGATTCATTACAAATTAGCGTGTAGATTCCACTCTGAGTTTTATTTTCTCTTTATTATATTTGATTATTTTAAAACCTTTATGTATATCGTTAAGTATTTTGACAGATTTGGGCTTCTGAGATGTGTTTGTTAGCAGTTTGAAATAAGTATTAGAACCGGTAATAAAGTGGAGGGATATTTTAAGAAAACAAATTGGTAGGGAAGAATATGCTGGGATACATAACGCATTAATTTGTAATTATGTTTCCAAACAGTTTATCGGAAGCAAAGTAATTGAATGAAAACCCAAAACACCTTATTCTAATTTGCGTATGCATGTAATAAGCTTAGTATTATTCCTGTATTATCTTGACTTGATCTTTTAGGTGAATGAAAATTGAACAAAAACCAAAACTTACGTTCTAGACAGATTTCAAAACATCTTTTGGAAAGAAAATAGAAGATAGGGAATATTACTACATCTTTTGTTGCCTCTTTTGTAACCATCTGCTATTTTCTATATACTTGGGCTTTCCATTAGGTAATAGACAAATAACAAGCACTTAAGTTATTAGAAACATACTATAAAATCTTCTTGATGAAATCCATATTTTTTTAATTGGATTTCTGGTATCAGCAATGGAAGGCAGAGTACATATCTATATTTTTTGTTCTTTACTCATCTTCTATACTCTATTATCTTTCTGTGTTGTATTACGTATCCAAGAATTAAGGTTCTTAGATCAATTTCAAGAGATTTTGTTGATGATTTTTTTCTTAAATTATATTTATCCTATTGTCTATACGCTTAAGTTCTTAGATGATCAATAGAACGAGAACAAGTACTTAGGTTCTTAGATAGATTTGAAGGGATCTTCTTAATGATTTGATCAATGCCATGATCTTTCTACTTAATTTCCTTGTTACATAATAGATAAATTGTGTATCCTATATCCGCCTATTATTTACTTAATTAGGTTTTAAACTAAGGCAATAGTAAAAGAACAAGTGTTCTTATTTTTGAGTTCTTGTATCAACAATACAAGACAAACTTTCTCTATATTTTATCGTCTATCCACTCAAGTTCTTTTTCCATCTTCTGTTATTCTCTTTTTATATTTTTTCGAATTTAAGTTCTTGCATGATCAATCAAACAAAAGCAAGAACTTATATTCTTAGATAGGTTTTTAAAGGATCTTTTTGATGAATGTCATTATATTTTACTTTATTTCTGGGATAGATATATTAATATAATTTTCTATTCACTTTATATATTCTATTGTAAATCTACTAAGGTTCTTGGGTTATTCATAGAACCAGAAAAATAACGTAAGTTCTTAGAGTTGTTTACTTAATTTCTTTAATAGATATCACAAACTAGATTACTTTTCCTGTTATCTACAATCTATTTTTTATATATGTGCGCTCTAGATTACATAACATAAAAAGAACAAGAAGTTATGTTTTTGTATATATTTCAAAAGATCTTCCTAATTATATCTGTGATTCTTCTATTTAAGTTTATTTAAGTTCTAGTATTTGCAATAAAAGACAAAATAAATAACTATATATTGTATCCTCTATACACTTAAGTTCCTTTCGTATCTTCTATTGTCTAACCTTTTTCTATATTCTATTGTACATTCGTTCTTGGACAATAAAATAAGAGATTTTAAGAAATGTTTTAGGTACATGTCATGATTTTTTTATTTAGATTCTAGAACAGGCAAAATAGACTACTACATTAATTATTAAAATCCTATTTTTATCATTTTTAGTCTATCGACTTAGTTTCTTGAATGATCAATAGAACCCGAACAAAAACTTAATTTTTAATAAATAGATTTTAAGGGACCTTCTTGTTGACTTAATCAATGCTATGATTTTTTTAACTTATTTTCCGTATTTTATTGTAAAGCTACTTAAGTTCTTGGATAATCAATAAAACAAGAGCATGGATTTAGATAGCATTCAACGGCTCTTCTTGATTAATTTTATGATATTTTACTTAATGTCTAAAATTGACATAATAGCTTACAACATATTTATTGCCTATACTCTTAATATCTTCTATACTCATTAGAAAGTCGGCGTAAATCTCATTCAGTAACCACGCTGTATAAAATACTTAATAATCAGACTGATTTCCCTGAGCTGCTCATTCAGTTATAAATTCATGTTCCAAGTGATGCAAGAAGTAAACACTTATTTCACTTACCTGTACCAAAAACAAATACCATTTTAAAATCTCCAATATATGTAATGTGCGCTACCTATAATCAAATTGCAGCCAAACATCCTGATGTCTTTATATTTTATTGTATATCTGCTAGGGCGTTCTTTAATCTGATTATTTGGCATTAGTCCTAATGTTACATTTCTCTATTATCGCTACTTTATCATTAATAAATAAATAGTATTTATCCACTTAGCTTCTTAAATGACCAATAGAACTGGAACCAGAACTTATGGATAGATTTCAAGAGATCTCTTTGATGACTTCATCAATGTAATGATTTTTCTATTTAATTTCTTAAATACATAATAGGAGACTTAATAGAGTATATCTTCTATTATCTATCTTCCAATTAATTGTCATTTTCTATATACTTATGCAATCAATTACAAAATAGAAAAAGAACAGAAATTTAAGGTTTGGATAGATTCCAAAGGATGTTCTCAATATAATTCATGATTTTTCTATATAAATTCTTATATTGTCAATAAAAAGCAAAGTATATAGCTATATCTTATATATTCTAATTCTACGTTCTATTTTCTATCTACTTGTATTTGTATTTTTCCATCTTTTATTGTCTATTCTCTTGCTATATTCTATTGTGTGTACTTAAGTTCTTGGATTATTAAACAAACAAGAACATGGATATTAGTACTTGGATAGATTTCAAGGGATCTTCTTGATGAATGCCATGATTTTTTTGAAATAATTTCTGGGATATAACAGTAGATTTCTTTATATTTTAATGTCCATTCCCTTTTAATCTTCGACTGTCAATCCACTTAGATTCTTCGAAAATCAGTATAACCAGGACAAGGATTTAAATTGTTTTTTATAGTCTATCCTCTTTCTGTGTTTTATTGTGTATCCACTTAAGTTCTTCGATTACCAATTAAACAAGAGCAGGGACTGAGATAAATTTCAAGGGATCTTTTTTGTGGCTTCATCAATGCCATAAATTTTCTATATAAATTTATAAGTACATAATAGAAAACAGATTCTTTTATTTAAGTTTTTGCATCGACAATAGAAGAGTGAGTACCTATATCTTCTATTGTCTATATTTCTTTATTTTTGGTTGCCTATCCATATAAATTATTTTCTCGTCCACATTAGTTCTTGGATGAACAATCAAATAAGAGCAAGGACTTAAGTTTTTAGATAGATTTCAAGGGATCTTCTTAATGAAGTATATGACTTTTTTACTTAATTTCCAGGACAGACAGAGTAATTTACCAAATATTTTATTATCCATCCTCTTTTTATTCTTTATTATCTATTCACTTAGGTTCTTGCGTGATCAATAGATCATGCAATTAAGTTCTTGGATAGATTTCAAGAGATCTTGATGGTTTCATAAATGCCATAATTTTTTTAGAGAGTGGATTAAATATTTTATTGCCTACCCTATATCTAGCTGCTATTTTATATTTAGGGTGTCCAGGAAGTAAAGGCGAATTTGAATTTGGGGCCATTTTGTTATATGACGTTTGGCAGTCCTACTTGTTTCATGTATGTTATTTGCTATCCTTCCCATTAACAGCGTTATAGCTTTTGTGTGGTGAGCATTGTAGTTTGATGTTTTTTTTGCGTTATGAAGCAGATGACAATTAAGCATCGTATCCAAGTGATAAAAAGTTACTGTGAACGGCAACAGTTGTTTTTCACAGTTGTGGATAAAAATGACGATTATTTCTTTCAACAAGATGGTGCGACATGTCACACATCTTGTGAAACGATTGCTCTGCTGACTAAAAAGTCTCCCAAAAAACTCTATCTTTGCGTGGCAATCAGGAATGGCCTCCCAGATCATGCTATCTTATGCCTTGTGACTTTTTTGTGAGGACTTGTGAAAACAAAAGCGTACGTGAACAAACCAAAAGCAATACACCAACTGAGGGATGCAATTTAGAGGATTATTAACGGCACCCCACCAGATGTTTGTGAACGCGTCATCAAGAACTTCAATGAACGCATTGCTTCTTGCCACGCGGCCTTCTGTTGTCATACGGAGGATATAATTTTTCATACATAAATGGGAGATGTTAATTAATGCGTTTATGTAACTTTGTATGTTCTATAGAACTTTAATATTCATCCCTACTTCCTGAACACCCTATAGATATACTAGGCTCTAGGGTAGTCAATAAAAAAGAACAAGAACTTAAGTTTTTGTATAAATTACAAGGGATCTTCTTAATAGAATCCATGATACTTCTACTCAAGTTCTTGAAACTACTCTCACTATATCTTCTATTAACTATCCACTTAAGCACTTGGATGACCAATAGAACCAGAACTAAAGTTCTTAAATAAATTTTAAGATCTCCATAATGAAATCCAGCAGGTTTCTATTTAATTTCTCAGATAGACAATATAAGACAGAGTAGATTAATATGTTTTCTATTGCTCATCCTGAATCTATCTGCTATTATTTACCTACTTAAACTTTTTTTTTTCTTCTACTTAAGTAAAAATAAAACCTTCTGAGACTTTTTTTATAAAAATAATAAATTGTTTTAAGGAAATTAGTTAAGGAAGTCCATTAATTTGGGGCTTATGAAGTCTAATGTATAAAAACGCCTTCATAAGTCAAAATTGATGAAGTACAGTACAGTTTCCAAACGTTTTGTTTTTTGCCTTTTTAATTTAATAATCTAAAATTTAAATTTGTTTTAATAATTCTATTTATTAGTAAATTTGTTTTGTTTTACAAGCTTCACTTTCTGTTTTTGAAAATAAATATACAAATATTCTTTATCGATTTAAATCTTATTAATAATACTTGAACAAACTCCTTTAAAATTGTATAAACAATTTAATCTAGATTGCTTAAAACATCTTCAGAAAATTCTCTTTTTTTTGAGGAATAAAATATTAACCCTGAACGTTTTCATAATATTAGATTTTTAAATTTTCCTCGATTATTCTGGTACCTATGATTAAGCTAAACAAGACAATTACTTCTAAAATCGATTTCCTTACCATTTCTTTGAGGATTTAATTAATTATTTAAGCAACAACATAATTCCTTATCAAAATCGCTTAAAGTTTATTATCCTAATAAGGACAAGCTGCGGTGTCCGAGTGGTTAAGGAGATGGACTTGAAATCCATTGGGTTATGCCCGCACAGGTTCGAATCCTGTCCGCAGCGTTTATCTTTTATCGAATCGAATGGGATTCTAACCGTTGTTTAATAAAAAACAGAAAACATGCAGATAGCTTTATAAATATAAATAATAGAGTATTGTAAGTAAAACTTAAAAAATAAAAAAAACTATAAAAACACTTGGTTTGATCCACAAATTTCTTTATTATTTCTTTTCATAATAGTTTCGACAATATATCACTTTCAAGGAATTTAATACTACTTGATAATGACATATTGTCAAAACTAGTTGGAGAGGAAATAATAAAACATTGTGAAATTATACGAATGTTTTTTTTAAATTCTAATCATAATAGTTCATAAATGTTTCACCACGGGTTACGTGAACAACTAATTAAATAGAAATAATAGAGGTTTTGAAACTCACTTAATTAATTAATCTAAATAGGAACGTCCATGTCAACGGAAAAAATGTCCTAAATGTTAGTGAAGCAAGGAATTTTTATTTGGCTCATAATTATATTCTATGGGGCAACCGAATTAATCATAGGATAATTGACAGGAACAATTCTCTAAATGCACTAATATTGTTCGTCATTAATCGACTCATGCATTGCAAATGCACTGACGCAGCAGAGGCCCAGTAATGAGAATCCATATTGGGTCTATTAAATAATTTGACCCATTACATATAATGTTTGGTAATATTAAAGGTTAACCTCTAATAGTAACCCTTATTACAAGTACTATTTTATAATAATATATTTTTTAAACAGATATTGCTATATAATTTGATAATCCTAGAAGAATTTTTTGTAAAAAATTAAACATCTAGAAGAAAAATTACTAGGAGATGCCTAAATACTCAAAATATGCTATTTGGGAGATATATTTAAGATAATGATAATAATAATAGAAAAAATTTAATTAAAAAAGGAACTGTTTACCTTTACAATAATCGGAAAATCCCAATAAGATAAGCAAATAATGCAGAAAAATTATAAAATAATAGAAGAACAACAGTTGAAAGGTTCAATAAGTTTTTAAAAGAAATGGAAAATTTAATAACCTCCGAAGTAAATTCTAGAAATGTTAATGAAAAGAACTTTTAAAATTCGGGAAATAAAAATATAAAAAAATATGGTTAAACATTTTCTGGAAATCTGTAGCCATTTAGAAAAATATTACTGTAAGGTGCTCAAGGTCATCAAAAATTAATTCTAGAAAATTGAAGAAATTTTAGAAATTTGAAATACTAAATATTTTAATCATTTTAAAAATATATATTTTGCAAGATTTTGTGGAAAAAAGAATTAAGAAAATCTAAGTAACTGCTGGAAAATTCCAATGTAAAGAAGAAAATTGTAGAAGAATCTACAAGTTTGGAGTAACTTTCATTCTCACTGTGTGGATATTAAATTTGCTTTTGATGCATTACAAAGAAAAAAATTTCTCACAGTAGAAGAGGAAAACTTTCTAAATATTTCTGATAACTTAAAAGAAATTTTGCTAGCAAATGAAGAATAGTTTTCCAAAAAATGGAAAAGTAATGTTGAAAGGTTTTAGTATTATTGAACACAAATTGTTGGCAAATTCTAGAACCCTTGATACAAATTCTAAAACTGCAAGGGAAAGATATAGGGAGACAAAAAAAAATTAATTTGACGAAAATTGTAAGTATCAAGAAAAAAAGATGTTTAAACTCGTCAAAAATATTTTTGCAATTTAGAAAATAAATTCTAGGAAATTGACAGAATTCTAAAAATCTCAATAATAAATTCCAAAAAGTTCGAATAAGATTAAGCAATAAATGCTGAAAAATATCGAAAAATTAAAAATTGGAGTTCGGAAGAAAAAAAACTTGAAAATTTTGATAATGTAAATCAAACAAAAATCTTTTTTTTTAATGGATGAAAATGAGAATCTAGAAAATAAGAATGATTTTCAAGCTCACCGCTTCTTCTGATGCCATAAAAATTAAGTTTTGCTTAGCAGGAGAGCTAAGGTTGAAAGGCGGAGAAATTTCTAAAAAGTTCTGAAACTCTAGAAGAAAATTTCAGGAACGTGAAAAGAAATTACCAGCAAATTCTGATAAGATAAGTAAAATAAAAGAAAATTTTCAAAGCAATGAAAGAGTAATTCTGAAAATTTCAAGACAAACAATGAGAAATTGTTAGAAAATTGTATAACCCTTGATTAACAATTTTAAATGTAAAGTAAAAATACTAAATAATAATCTTGAATAAAAATAACTTGAGAATTTAAGAACCCGAAAAATAATTTTTTAAATCTAAGAGAGAAATTTGTAGAAAGTTCAAATTAATACGATTAAACTTACAGTTGTTTCAAATTCATCAAATATTTGCGGGACTTTGAAGAATTCTAGAAATAATGAAAGAACATCTTTTGAAATATTTTAAAAATCTGTAAGAAAATTTGCTTAGAAATGTCTACAAAATAAAGCAACCAATGATAGAATATTCTAGCTTAATTAAAGAAAATTCTGTAACTCTCGAAAAAAATTTTCGAAAATTCCGGTATGATAAAGCAAACAGAGGGAAATTCTAGAAATTTTAATAAAAAAGAGCTTTAAAGTAATAGGAATCGTGAATTATAAACTCTTAAAAACTAATTTTAAAAATCTGCAATAAAAATTGGTGGAAAACTGTAATCTTCAAAAAAAATACATTTTTCTCAAACTCGACAAGAAAATTTGTGCAATTAAGAAAATAAATTTAAGAAAAATGATTGGGAAATTCTAGAAATCTGAAAAAAACAATATTAAATATTTCCGATATCATTGAGCAATGAATGCTGAAAAAAATTCTATATTAAAAAACACTAAAATAGTAAACATCTTTTTAAATTAGAAGTTTTATAAAAATATTTAAGGAATGTAAAAAAGGCTTTTCATAATCAAAGGACAAGTTCTGAAATGTAGGAAAGTTTTCGGAAAGATAGGAAAATAATACTGTAAAATTTCCGAATTATTAAACAAACATGTTTAAAAACTTTCTAATCATCGATGAAGATTCTGAAGATATAAGAATAAAATAATAGAAAATATTATTAACCAACTGATTTACGAGGGTCTTAGTTGAAATTCCATATGATATTTAATTATTAATATTAATTTAATAATTAATTTTTGTTGGTGGGAGTATGCTTGAGCAGTTGTTACCGGAATGAACATTATAATTAGAGGCGAGTTGGATAAATTATGAAAGTTTTAAGAGTTTGGAAAAGAATTTCTTGAAAATTGAATTGAAAATTTTTGCAACTAGGAAGATATATTTTAAAACAAAAATTGATGAATATCCCCTAGGAAAGTTCAATGGGAAATTCCTTTTATAAGATAAACCATCTAATAATGTAAATTTTTAGCATAATTTAGAAAATATGCTAGAAAAATAATTATAATAAGATAAAGCAAAGTATGCTGTTTTATAACGTTCTGGGAGAAATTCCTAAATATAAATCTCGAAGAACACTTTAGCAATGTAAAAGAAAAATTCTTAGAAAATTACGTCAACACAGAGCAAATGAAAAAAAACTATCGAAAAAGTACAGAATAACGTTAGAAGATTTCAGTTATATTAAAAAGAAATGAAAAAACATATAAACCTCAAAGAAAATTCTACTATTGTTAGTGAACAGAGTTTTAAAAATATTATTTATCGTAAAGATAATTTACTAGATAGTTCGAGAATCTTTGAACAAAAATTTATAAATTTGCAGGAAAAACAAGAAAATTGTTTATCAAATAAATAAAAAAATAAAATTGAAAAATTCCAGGGCTATTTAGGAGCTGTTGAAAAATTTTATAATGGAGATTCTAAAAATATAAAGAATATTGAAAATTATTACTACTCGTGAAAAGTAATTAAAATAGAATTGTAGAAGACAATTTTAGAAGTTTGTTAGATAGTTTTTGGTAAATTTTATCTTTTAATTTTATAAAAGTTAATGAAAAAAACTAAAAATACTAGATAAACCTAAAATACAATTTTGATAATATGAAGGAGAACTTTTAGCAATTTAGACAATAAATACTAGAGAAATTGAAAAAATGTTTTTGAAAAATTGTACATAGCTGTAAAATTGGTCGAAAATTTAAGAAATAAATTAGTGAAACATTTTTAAATGATGAAGCAATAAATAGTGGTAAGTTTAAATCCTTGGATTTTTCTAGAAAATGCATCCTAGATATGTTTAGGACTTTTTAATAAGTTTTAATATCATTGCTTAATTTACACTAATTATTACTGTAGTATTATAAATAAAACTGGCCACCTTCATAAGAAAACAATTTACTGTGAACTAAACATATAACTAACTGAATAGGTATTAGAAAATAGACATTTGCTCTATTTCATGTGTTTATTATCATTTTACTATTACGTGTTTTGGCGATTGCTTGCCATTTTAAAATGGGAATAAAATTAATCTCAATAATAGAAACGTTATTGCAGGTATATATACTTAAATATGAATGCTCTACATCTAGTGGTACTGTAGGTATTGAGAGATTACTGCCTGCAATTATTTCCAGCTGGTTATTGATTACCTTTTTTCCCCGCTTTTGTCACTCTTTTAATTTCCAGGGCTTCTAAATCTCAATTCTTTTGGAAAATTATGAAGAGGTGTAATTTTTATATATAATATATATAAAAACTCGATGCTGAAGAAGAAGTGTTCAAACCACATATATTCCAACTTGTAATACCTTAAGTTAAACCCTAAACTACTTACTATGTTTTTACCACTAAAAATTATGTACATTTATTACAAAAACAAGACTAACGTTTCGACGTTTTAATATGTCCTTATCAAGTTTAGGCCCAGATACCTAAAGATATCATGTTCTACCAAATGAAAGGAGGCCAAACGAACAGTAATCAAAGTAGTGAAGTTCTGGCTAGAAATTCACACATATGCCCATTACATTATATGTTGTTAAAGTAATAGTACTCAAATTTTCTTATTATAAGGAAACATATGCCTCTTACAATATATTTGAATTAGTAAAATAAATACGCTATATAGATACATGTATAAATTACAGGTAATTATTTATCTTATTAAAAGCGTTTCCACCGAACACAAACAAGAAATATTATTTATAGCATTACCCTCCATCACATATATACATAATGTTATAATTACACCTATACACAAATTATTAGAATAACACATGTTCATTATTAACATTTGAAATAGATTTAATTAATAAGGCAAATAAAATCAAAAATAAAGCATTAATTAAATATAACATGTAAGAAGCGCCTCCGCAAATATATTTCATATACGTATAAACAACTTTTGCAATTAGACAATAAAAAAAATTGCGGAATTACAATTTTATAAAATTATAAACCTCGTTGAGGAGCAAGTAGGTCAGATTAAACGAGAAAAAATAAACAAACAGAAAAATCTGAAGGAATTCCGACAGTGCGAATTTCGGACTTTAATTAAGTTTTTAATCGCATACTTTCAGCACTACTCGAAGATGTGGCCTTACAAGCGCCAGCTTTTTTTATGGGCCGACGGTCTCTTTCGTGTAGGAATAATTGACTCGTAAATAATTTCAATAAATCGAACGTCCAATTAATTAAACGTTAATGAATAATTAACTAGACAGCTTTATTTCCGTATTTTATTCGAGTAAATATAAATTAGGAACAATCTGATCAGTGGGAGTATAAAATATATATTAAAATTATATATTTTATCACACGCTTCCATTAGTAAGTGTAGTTTTATTCATATTTTGGACCTTTTAAATACAATTGCTTGACTTGACATGTGACATCTGCCTGATGAAACCACTCTATGCCGAAACATTTGTCGCAGTGTTCCTACATTAAAGAGCTGTGTTCATTCTCAACCAGAACGTTTTATTTACTAAATATATAATGGAATTTATCCAAGTAATGGCCTCCACAATACAATATTTTATATTTTTACTTTCTTGTATGGAATCAAAAGAAAACTATTTTGTATATTATTGAATTATATTTAATAATATGTTTAATACTCTAATACAGGGTAATCCGAACAAAATATACTCGCCAAGGGACAAGTAATAAGCAATCAAAGCATGTCTGAAAATTAACAACTTTAATGATAAGGAAGGCGACGATTAGTTTCAAATATACTGAAGTAAAACTTGACAAACTTCGGCTTCTAATTATAAAATAGGTTCAGTGTCGGCGCTGCATGTTTGAACACCTAAGACAGGACCCAACCTTATAGTCTTACTCGAGTTAGTTAAACTTGGTAAAAGATGAAATAAGTTAATTGAAGTAATTTTCCCTGGCACATTCTATGCGCATTGCCGGATTAAGCACGGACACTGTTATGATGATTATTTGAATTGTTTTGTGTGAACTGCTTGCTCCGTGGATAATACGTATTAGTGTGTATGTATGTTTTCCATTAATAATTCAGATGGATTGCACACAACGGATAATTGTTATATGTGATGAAATTTAAATATCATAATATTGTTTAGTCCTACTGATTTAATTATATCTATAATTATCGTATGTTTATGTTTGGGATTTAGTTATATAACAATTTACAATTACCTTTGCCAATAAAATTATTTTAACTTACATAATATTTCAAAAATTTTCTTAGAAATAATATCACTGAAAATTCGTCGGAAGTTACCTTTAAACAATACAGACTACACAATGGCATCCAAAAATTAGGGAATTAACTCTTTGGTTTTGCTTACGCTTTTCTCAACAACTATAGTTACAACTTCACACTTTTGCATCGCGCTGATTCTGCTATCCTTCCTAATCAACTGTAAAAGCTCAAAAATCGTAACTTATACCTTATAATGGCTCGCCTTTTAAATAACTTTACAGCAAAACGTACGTTTTCTTATCTGTTGTTAAATATATGTTTTAGTTAAGCCTTTATGTACTACTTAACATCGTCAACCTATTTTCTGATTATTTTGCGAGTGTATACACTACTTCCGACACAGTTACCCATCATCATCAAATTCTATGACTTTAGTCAGTAAATTAGTTACTGATATCCAGGATGTGTTTAATGCAATTATTTGTCTAAAACCTACTCATACATGTGGTCCTGACAAAGTTTCTAGTTATTTCCTGCAGAACTGTTTATTTTCTTTATGTCGTCCAATTTATCTCATGTTTAACAGATCTTTGAATCAAGGAATTGTGCCTAAAACATGGAAGATTAGTTATATCGTCCCGAGGCATAAATCTGGTTCGAGGGTTCTTATAAATAACTATAGGGGTTTGTGCATCCCATCTACGATTCCCAAAATGTTGGATAAAATGGTAGCCAAACAATTAGCCTGGGCTACAAAGCAAGTCATTTCGCCTAATCAACATGGATTCGTCTCTGGTAGATCAACTCTGTCCAATCTTCTGGGATACAGAGTTTTTATCGGACGCCTTGGAAAACCGTTGTCAGGTGGATACTATATTTACGGACTTCACCAAGGAATTCGACAGGATTGATATCAATATCCTATTGGGAAAGCTTGATTCTATCGGATTATGTTACGACTCTCTCATGGGTATCGTCCTTCCTAAATAACAGGGTACAGCATGTTAAAATATGTAATTACATATCTAAACCAACTCATGTTACCTCTGAAGTGCCACAAGGGTCACATTGTGGCCCAGTACTCTTTATTATATTTGTAAATGACCTGGCTGATATAGAAAATTGCAACTTTGCCTTATATGCAGATGATTTAAAACTTTTTAAAATTGTCAATACCAGTGATGACTGCAATGATATTCAAGCCGATCTTAATAGACTTATTGATTGGTTCACCACTAATCGGCTACTGTTGAATGTTAGTAAGTGTTACTCGATGTCAACATTTAGGTGCTGTAATCCAATTACATATACCTACTCAATTAGTTCAATAAACTTGGAAAAGGTTAGCACATTTAAGGATCTGGGCATTACTTTTGATTCGAAGCTAACTTTTAATAATCATATAATTAATATATCCAAAAAGGCCTTACAAATGTGGTTGTATGTATGGTCAATTGGGAGGAACATGGATATTTCCTGCTTAAAGACCTTATATTGTTCCCTAGTTCGTTCCATTATTGAATATAATTCACCAATTTGGACGCCCTTTACTGCAATCAACATTGATCGACTTGAACAAACTCAAAAGAAATTCCTAAAGTGCATTGAGTATAAATCTGGACATCAACATACCCAAGGTGATTACTCGTCGATACTACATGACCTTAACATGAAGTCACTTGCTGAACGAAGAACTGTTGCTGACCTATGTCTACTTCAACGGATAGTTAATGGTCACATTGATGCTCCACACATTCTACAGTCCATTTCATTTCATATTGCCTCTAGAAGAACGCGATCATCTACTCTCTTCTACCCGGTTACACATAGTACAGTGTCTGGTCACAATAATTCATTAACACGGATAATGGAGCTAGGAAATGAATTTAATAATCTTGAATGGTTCGACCTATTTAGGAATTCCCTGGCCTGTTTTAAACGCTATCTGAAATATAAAACTTAATGAATTATTAATTTGTTGCAATGCTATTATTATTTATATTATATTATTTTTATTATTTTAATGTTTTAGTTCATTACTAGTTTAGTATCATTGAGATGTCATACTCATAATACTTTTTAGGGTTTTTTTTCTCCTGTTCCGCATATCTATTTGTATTTTAATGATTTTAATGTAACAATATTACAATATTATTAATTTTAATGTATTTGATATATATCACTTACTTCTAACAATATATTATGTTAAATTTATATTCTTATTATGTTCATGTTACACATACAGTATTATATATTTATATTCTACTTATATTAACATTGTTTTATATACACTATGTTCTTCCTGTGTTATAGGCGTTTGCCGTAAATAAATATTATTATTATTATTATTATTACTTTTGAATTGTTTAAATCAGTTTCTAGCTTCTGGATAAGAGCTATCCTATTTTCATTAGCTATGTTCATAAATGTGAAGCAGAACAATGACTTTGAAGAATATTACTGATATTTCTTAAGTATTTTATCAATTGCCTTTTTATATAATTAGGTTCACCATATGCAGTCTCCGAGACCACATACAAAACATGGTAAGATGGGCCCGAAGCAGAAGGCGGGAGTGGAGAGACAATGAGGGCAGGATGGATAAACCCAGATTGCCAAAAATTGCCGGAATGAAGTCACTGAGATTAAAATGACAACCGGGAAGACCACTAACAAAAGTTGTAGCTCAGCGTCCTAAATGGAGCTATAAATGTCGAAAAGAAAAAAACTTGGGAACGGAAAACGTTTCCCGACATTTGCGATGAAATTCCTTTTTTCTCCGAAATATTGTTATGCAATATATAATTTTTTTTGTACCAATGAAAAATTTAGAGTTTTGGCTGTAAACGCCGTATTTTTTTATGCGAAGATCAATGAAAAATTATTATTTTTCCATAAATTACCCGAAAAAAATTATCTGAAGGTATACGAGGTCTTAACCTGTACCTCAATTCAAAATTTAGGCACCGGCGTCAATTAGTTTCTTTACAAAAAAAATCTCAATTTTGAAAGAAGGGGTTATAACAGCGAAACCGCTAAAGTGAAGGGTATAACATGTTAGATAAAAAATAAGTACTCTCGGAGCACTTTCCAAATCTGCAATAAAAAATAGGACATTCCATTTAAAAAAACATAAGTTTGGTACGCCACTGGAGTACGGCAGGCCACTGATGATTAGAAATATTTTTGAAACTTAGCGAAGGTAATTATGCACCACTTTGCTCTTAGATTTTTTTTCGATAGCTTTTATCGTAAGAGAGCTATGGTCTGAGACGTCTTAAGTGCCACACCCGGTATAAGATAAAATACATATATGATAAATACAATTATATAAAAATATAAGTTACTTGTCGTTCACAACCGACTTTTAATTGTTTAAATTGTTTAATTTTAATTAATTTCATTGTTTAATTATGTATATTTTTGTTTTATGTTTAGTTTTAGTATTGTATAAATAGGCTTAGCATTAAAACCGCACGTCAATTGTAGTCATTAATTCATTCAGCTAGTAGTAATAATGGTCCGTTAAGTTAAATATAATAATTGTGTAACCAAGTCTAGTCCAAAATCGTTAGTATATCGTAAATTCGAAAATAAATAGTTTTTACAACTTCAAAGTGCAGCCACGAAAATATAATTTATATTTAAAAAAGGATGCAATGTAAACCATACAAAATAAACTAAACCTAAAATTATAATATATACAAATGTATTATGCTAATAACAGTAACAGACATAATTACAAAAAAAAAATTTCCTTAAAATTAATAACAATTTTTACTCTCGTCTTAAACGAACGAAATGAACTATCAAATAAATTTATATCATATTGGGACAATGGGTTAAATAAGCGCAGAGCTCGACATAGAGAACTGCTTAATCCATAGTTAGTATTGTGGTGGCTGGGCCTAAATATCTTCAAATGATGCTGTAAACTAGTTCCAAGAGCATTGAAATTTAGCATTCAAAGTAATTATTGGTAATTATTCCTGTCATTATAAAGATTAAATAAATATTAAATTTCTTCTCTCTGAAAGTTCTGCAAGGGTTGGAAAATCGTTGATTCATTTCATTATATTTAATTATTTAAAAAAAATTATTTTGCATTCTTTCTAATTTTCGAAGCTTGTGGTAGCCAAACCAATGATGCATATTTAAGCTTGGGTCTTATAAGTGTAATGTATAAGATTCTTAGGATATTTGTATTAAGTTTACTTGAAAATCTATTAACGAAACCTAATAATTTAGATGTTGATGTTACTAGCTACATTATATGAGCATTAAATGATAAATTTGTAACTAAATTTAACCCCAAGTTTTTTTTTTACAATTTTAGCATCTTTAATATATGATTTCCGATAAAATATGTATTTTGATTTTGATTCATAACTCTATTAAGGAAAAATGTAATTATATTTGTTCAAGTTCAAATATAATTTATTAATGTCACACCATAGAAATTTATAAGATCTTCCTGTAATAGAGCATAATCATTGGAAGAATTTACAGTATGAAATAATATTAAATCGTCTGCAAAAAGTAAACAACGTATTTTAAATAATAAATGATGTCATTAATAAATAAAATAAATCGTAGGGACCACAATGCAATCCTTGGGGAACACCTGATGTTACATTGATTATTTTGGAAATATTTTACTCTATTTTAATACACTGTTTATGAACTGTAATATGACTTTTAATCCATTGAACCATATTCAGTGGTAACATTAAATGAATTTAAGACAGTTTAATTAAATTTGAAGTCAGGAAACACAATTACTCTGGGTATATACAGATTGGAAAAATTCCGGAAATAAATTGACACATTCATTGCCATCACTAGCTTCTCATTCAAAACATGTGTTTTGGCTAACCAATTGTCTTACGCACCTTATAAACAAAAGATTAACATTTTGTGGGGTTTGAAGGAAATTCTATCTCTCTGTAATTAATGTACGTGTACGATGTGAACAGAGAGCTGCTCAATTCGGTGCATTGTTTTTTTAAATATTTGGACAATTCATAATCAGATTGGCTGTTAGTCGATTTATATAGGCGTTGTGATTTTTTCTTTTCGATAATTAAGTTAATAAGGATAGAATTGAACCATTTCTGGTATTTGTTAGACTTGAATTTATATACTGCTACAAATGTAACAATCAAATCGTAAGATAAATTATAAAATTTATGAAAGAATTTTAAACGTTATGGCTATCGAAAAATAATTACCCATTAATATTGGCAAGAGCTGTATTAAGAGAATTATAATCGCCATCTTTAAAATTGAATTCAACTATACTCTTATCGTTATTGAGTTTAACTGAAATTCCATAAGCAATATGATGTATGGATTCTTTGTGCGAAATTTTAATTTAATTTTTAATTTATTTATTTACGGATGACATCTTTTTACAAAATATAATTTTTAAAAAATACAATTTACATTAAATATACTTAAAGATACAGAAACGCAAAAATTATTATCAACAAAAAATAAATATGTACAATAATCCAAATGAGGCGAGAATACTAAAATAACATGTTGTAACTACATACATATACTTACACAAATTAACAATACTATATATTCACACATACAATAATTGTAATTTATCTAGAATTAAGTATAAATAGACAAAGTGAATTAACGTTAAATCCAAAAAGTTAATTTTGTTGTTATTTTCTATTTCTAGAGCATTCATCCTAAAATTAAATTCACTCTAGAAATAGAAAATAACAACAAAATTAACTTTTTGGATTTAACGTTAATTCACCAAAATAATAAAATTGAATTTGACATATACGTCAACTCAACAATCCCATTTGTCTCAAATCACCCGTTGTCACACAAACTTGCTGCATATCACTCAATGATACATAGAGCTTTCTCCATCCCCTTAACTACTGACAGAAGAGCCACAGAATTAAATAAAATAATTTCAATTGCCAGTGATAATGGTTTCCCCACGAACCTCATTCAAAACCTAATAAACAAAAAACGTCATCAAACCACAAGGGTTTTAATATATCCGAAAATAGCTAATTCAAATACATCGTTCATTCCGCTCACATACTTTGGAAAAACCAGCGAACAGATTGCTAATATTTTTCGAAAAGAGAATCATCAAGTAGCGTTTAAACCTCCTGGAAAATTATCAAACATGCTATTCAATGCCAAAGATAAAGTCGATCCTCTTAAAAAATCTGGGGTGTATGAGATCCGTTGTTCAGAATGCAATAGTGTGTATGTAGGTCAAACAGGACGAAGTGTATCAACTCGTTTTTCCGAACATCATCGTGCTTTTCGTCTTAATCAAGACACTAGCTCTTTTTCAAATCATTGTTTAGAATGCAAACACCAATTCCCGGATATAAATAATCTAAAAATCTTGCATAATTGCAACAAGGGCGCTAAGCTTAATCTCCTGGAGTCATTGGAAATTTTCAAACAGAGCCGTAATCCGTCAGTAAATCTTCTTAATGAGCAGACCGAACTAATCTTTTCACCACTTTTTAATCTGGTACTACCCTCGCGAGATAATCCGCAAACAATTAGCGGCAGGTATATTCCCTCACCCCAAAATAGCTAGTATAAAATAACAATTTCATCAATTTATAATTCACTTGATAATGACGATAAAACGTCGAAACTCGAGTCGTGCTGTGTTGTTTAGATTTATATAATTGTGCCTACACGTTATATAATATTTTTACAATAATTATTTGTGGTTAAAACATAGCGAATTTTTCAATTCAGTGTAATTGGATTATTACTTCCATAGTTCGTAGAATGAAGAGGAATTCGAAACGGAAAAGTATTACGGGTTATTCTTATCAGGGAAAAATTAAAATCTAGCACCGAAAGCAAGTATGGAAATCTATTATACCATTTATTAATTTAAAACCAAGCCATAAATCAAGCATATTTTAAATTTAAAGTTATTAACATTTCGGAATGGCTAAATTCAGATGGCAATTTTCCAAGCCTGCAAGATATCAAAATTAAAAATTTACTTTGGACCATCTCTATTTTATTAGATGTATTTTTATTATAAGGATTCCATATTATGGAACAATATTCTAATTTAGAACGTACTAGTGTAAGATATAAAATTTTCAATGTGTCAATACTAAAACCAGCGGAAAACCGTTTAATACAAACAAGAGCTTTAGGAGCTTTATTAAAAATAATATTGATATGTGATATAAAAGTTAGCCGAGTATCAAAAATAATACCTAAATCTTTAACTTCTGTTACCGATTTCAATTTAGAACCATTAATAAAGTATGAAAATTTTAGTAAATTACCACGAAAAAAAGAAATAGAACAGTACTTATTAATATTAAGGTCAAGATTGCTATTTCTGCACCACCTTGAAAGGTTATTAATGTCATTTTGTAAAGCATTACGATCATTCTCATTGCGAATTGTTGAAAATAACTTTAAATCATCGGCGAACATCAAGAATTTTGAAGTATTAAAACATTTGCCTATCTGATTTATGAACAATAAAAATAGAATAGGTCCACAATGAGAACCTTGCGGGAAGACAGAGGTTACATTTATTGAATCAGAAATATAATTATCAATTTTTACATATTGTTTGCGATCACATAAAAAACTACGAAACCAACATACAACTATATCACTGAAGCCATACGCAGTAAGCCTAGATAACAACGCACTATGGTTAACATGATCAAAAGCTTTCGAGAAATCAGTGTAAATTGCATCAACCTGATATCCACTCTTGAAAGCACGTAGAATAAAATGCTGATATGATAACAAATTAGTTATAGTAGGTCTACCTTCAACAAAACCATGCTACTCTTCATAAATACTGTGTTTGTAAGTCCACATCACTAACTTCGAAACTAAATAGTCCAGCATTTTAGGAATAGTCGACTGCAGGGTAATACTTCTGTAACTGCAAACATTATCTCTAACCCCATCTTTAAACAAAGGATTAATAAAAGATTCCTTCCATATTTTCGGAAATGTACTACTAGATAAAGAACATTTAAATAAAGTAAGAATAGGTAATGTAAGAGAAAACACACATCTTTTTAAAAAATAAGGAGGCAAACCATCAGGACCAGGAAATACAGAATCATTTAAATTACTTAGATAAGTAAAAATGTCAACGGAATTAACTGAAAGCGATTCAAGGCAGATAGACTCAACACATTCAGTTACTTCAGGAGTATCAGCATTACGATACACTGTTGAAAAGTACTTAGCAAATAAATTTACACACACGTATCCATTATTACTAACAATACCATTGTAACACATTTGTTTAGGAAACCCACGTATCCTGCTGCAATCATAAAGATATTTCCAAAAAACCTTAGGATTACGTTTGACATTCAATTCCACATTGTTAATATATTTATCATAGAGGGACTTAAATTTGCACATTGAGCTCTTAGAATTTTAAACTCATCATAATCCTCAAATCTGCCCGAGGCTTTAAACTTAGCATGTACCTTTTTCTTATTTTGAACTTGTTGGATTAATTTACTATTAAACCAACGTGGATATGATGAATTTCTCTTACGCTTTACCGGAACAAACAAGTTAAGACCCTCATTAATGACGTTGTAATAGTATATTACATAACGAGAGTTGTAAGTCATATATTACGTACGAGTGGAAAAGTTGCGCACGAGCCGTTAGGCGAGTGCAGTAATTCCACGAGTACGTACGTGACTTACAACTCGAGTTGTGTACTATACTTTTTCTACTTCCATTCATTATAATTTGGAATACTTTGCAATATTGAGGTTATGTTTACTATTAAAACACTATTTCTTACTTATTTCCCCAAAATAGGCTAATAACACATTTTCCGAATACTAAACACTATTCATACGCCAATCCATGAATTTACGGTAAACCACTTCATAACGCTCTTTGGATTTTCCGGGAGAAGATCCGCTGCGGTATGTTCTGCTAGTTGCCTAATTTCTGGTGGAGTTCCAACAATTTCTTCTGTGGAGTCACTTTCACTCATTTTAACAATGAATAAATGAATTATTAACAATAATTAAACCAAAATAACGTTAATGTAATATGTATTCAACAACAATAAATGTCAAATTCATTTGTCTAGGCTACTTGATTTGAACAATAATAGTTACGTAATATATTACGTGCTAGTTTTTTCTTCATTACGTGCATGTATCATAATGCCATGGTTACTAATCAACAAACGATTGCGTTATTGCCTACTTACTACCATGGGAGTAGAAAAAAATTATTTACAGAAATATTTAAATCTGGATTACTCAAATGGGATTTCCAATCCAAATTTCACTAGCAACATATGTCCATATTAGAAAAAAAGTAGGTCTAAGAATACTATTATAAGGAATATTGTTCTTTTGACTCAAATCATGAGAGCTAATGCATTTGCTAATAATTAATAACATATAAAGTTATATCAGGTTTATTTGACCATTTCCCATTTGCAAATTATAATCAACACATATGATTTTTTATCTTTTTTTCATGAATGATTTTCTCATTTACCTCGTGGTGAAACATTTAATTAATTACCTATTATGATTTTTTATCTTCATTTGAATCCATTAAATTATCAATCATTTTTAACGGCGATTAGTACACGCCTTCCCTATGATTTTTACTAGATTTTGTAGTCCTATCTAGCCTATATATATATATACAGGGTTATTCACGCTATACGGCACGGAATATTGTGGCCAAAATAGGTGACTTTCAAAAAGTTTCACTTTGGGGATATATGGGGATCTATTAGGGCTACTTTTTAAAATTACTTTCATAATATACAGGGTGTCCCAAAAACCCTAAAAGTATTAAAGTTGTGTTTTTTTAAATGAAACACCCTGTATTTTATTGCATTTTTTGATCCTTTGATCAAAATAAGTGTGTGTTTTAATAAGGTTTTTATTACCTAAAACTTAAGGTTTTTGAAATAATTTGAATTTTGTAAAAATTTAACCTAATTTTCATGTTTCAAATACTTAAAAAGTAATTAAGTTATGCATGCCAAATTTTCACTGAAATGTAACAATAGATTATATTTTATTTTCCAAGTATAATAAACTTGATATCTTATGCTGGGTGTAAAAAAATTGAAATTAAACAAATGAGAACTTTAAATGGCCATAACTTTAATTATTTAAATGGAACACCATATTTTTTAATTTGGCAGCAAATGCACTTTTTAATTACCTATCTTATGGTATTTATATCTTAATTGTTAAGTCTTTTCGTTTTTACAGAAAACGCCAAAATATTGTTTATTGCACCGTTTTAGTACTTTTTAAGTAAAAAAAAAATTGTATCTAGTTTTCTATGGTATTTAAAAACGTCTGATAATTAATTTAGTCTGTTACTTTAGTTTAAAAAGCTTGTCTTTTGATAACAACTATAAAGTTGTGTTATTTTGCGTTTTTGTGTTAGATCGTTAGTAATCGTTATTGTTTGAACATCGTTGTTGTATTTCATAGTAAAAAATGAAAATTTACACAGATTTTCTTATACTGGGGTTTTTGTAACTGACACTTCCAATTTCTTTAAACTGGTTTAATAGTCTCACAAAAATGGCTGGCTTAGGGTGATTTCTTTCGGGAAACCTTCAAGTAAAAACACGACAAGCCAATAAACAATTTTGATGACATTCTTCAAGCATAAAAATAATGCCAATACCCCCTTCTTTTGAGTAAATCTTCATTTTTTACCAAAAAATACAACAGCGATGTTCAAAAAATAACGATTACTAACGATCTAACACAAAAATGCAAAATAAGACAACTATAACAAAAGACAAGCTTTTTAAACTAAAGTGACCGACTAAATTAATTATCTGACGTTTTTAAATACCATAGAAAACTAGATACATTAAAATTTTTACTTAAAAAGTACTAAAACGGTGCAATAAACAATATTTTGGCGTTTTCTGTAAAAACGAGAAGACTTAACACTTAAGATATAAATACCATTCGATAGGTAATTAAAATGTGCATTTGCTGATAAATTAATAAATATAGCGTTCCATTTAAATAAATGAAGTTATAGCCATATAAAGTTCTCATTTGTTTAATTCCAATTTTTTTACACCCGGCATAAGATGTAAAGTTTATTATACTTGGAAAATAAAATATGATCCATTGTTACATTTCAGTGTAAATTTGGTATGCATAACTTAATTGTTTTTTAAGTATTTGAAACATGAAAATTAGGTTAAATTTTTACAAAATTAAAATTATTTCAAAAACCTTAAGGTTTATTTAATAAAAACCTTATTAAAACACACACTTATTTTTATCGAAGGATCCAAAAATGCAATAAAATACAGGATGTTTCATTAAAAAAAACACAACTTTGATACTTTTAGGGTTTTTGGGACACCCTGTATATTATGAAAGTAATTTTAAAAAGTAGCCCTAATAGGCCCCCATATATCCCCAAAGTGAAACTTTTTGAAAGTTACGTATTTTGGCCACAATATTCCGTGCCGTATAGCGTTAATAACCCTGTATATATATTATAATTTTTAAGTTGCATTTCAGAATCGAATACAGTATCATCAAGCCATGTTTCCACAAGAATTATAATATTATAAATTGTATATTGTATAGCAAACATTCCTTTTATTGTTATAAATCACAGGCCGATTGTTCATTATATTAATTGATGAGGCTGTTATTAGTTGAAAATTCATATTCACTTTTTAGACGTTAAAGTAAAAAAAAAAACACTTTATAAATTTTCAAAAACACTACCATTTCTTCGCCTGAAGAAGCCACAGTGTGGCGAAACAATTGTTGCGAGTTTAATGCAATAAAGTGTTTTTGAAAATTTATAAAGTGTTTTTTTTTTAACTTTAACGTCCGATTGTTCATGTTTAATAAATATATCTCTTTCGACATTATTTTTACGCAGTTGAAATACGTTATAAATATGTTTATTATAATTTCTTTGCATGACAGTTAAATTAGCTTTTAATTTAACTTCTGGAAATTGTCCACTAATTATTTTCTGTTTTTTTTTTTAATATTATTCACTTCATTTTTTTAGCTAGTATAATTTTAAGTGGACCAATAGTGTTCGATTTTCGACTCAAACGAATTATCCTTGTAGGTACAATATCATCAATAGCACAGGTAGCAAGAATATTATTAACTTTCCCCATATCATCATTTCTACGTTTATCATTACTTTGTAACATTGATTCAGAGACATTAAATAAAATAATATTGCGATTTCGACGTTCCCTATCAACTATTTCGATGACTAAATCATCCGTATTGTTAGAAACAGCAGCCAATTCATTTTTCAAGCGTTTCTTTTCATTCTGTACGTCTAACAACCGATTATTTAAAATATAAAACATATTTTCCATAATTGCATTTAAAAATGTGTGAAATTCTGTTTTAAATAAAATTAATTCAGATCCGAGTAATGCTTATATTGTGTCTGTAGGGATGTCATATATTTGACAAATCCATTTTAAATCATCAACTTTTTTTCTTCTTGTCGATATTTACCGGATAAATTTAAAAATTTCCCATGAAATCAACTAGTACAACTGCTACTACATTTTATTTCGGCCCCAATCTCTTTGGGATGCATTATTAATTTACACTTTCCACATGACAAAGACATTATTAATAAACAATATAACAATTTACATAGGGCAATAATAATAAATCACTATCGGATGAGAATATATAGTTAACATTTGACAAGTTCAAAGGAGAGAAAATAGATAATGTTTATCATTAAAGTTCTAATCTTAGAGTACGTAAAATGTTATAGAACATATATTTTGATTGCTATTGACAAATTTGTGGCTGAAAAGTAGAATTAGCAACAAATAAACTGTGTGAAAATAGTGCCAAACTGGTGTTTTATTTAAATCTATCATTAAAAGTGGCAAATAGAGATTGCAGATATTGAAAATAATTTACAATTAGCAGCTGGGAATAAAAATATTACTCTTAATCTATATATAATCAATCCAATGTTTTTTGTGATTTGTAGAAAAATCAAAATTAGACTTAAAATGTTTTCTTTCTTAACAAAACTAATAATTTTAACACACTATGGACGGGTCGGATATTAATACTCGATTCTCGAACTGCCTCCTATGGACGGGCCGGGTATTTGTATCCGCTTCAAAACGCTGACGGTGCAGGCGAAATTACGCTCATTACGAAAGCTTTAACCAAGGCTTAAACGTTGCATTTGTTTAGTCTTGTTTTCGTGTATATGCATATAGGAGAAAATGTTTATAATTTCATAATTTTTCAAATAAATAATCAATGATCAAAATCATAGGTAACATATACAAAATGACAGTTTACTGACGATAGGGGACAAATAACATTGCAGATGATAGATAAACAACAATCACAAATAACAGATGATAATATTACTAAACACCATATGTTACTTCTTAATAACATTCTTGAAGGTTATTGGCTGATTTACCTTTGATTTGTGAACAGTTTATGGCCAGTATGATAAACCGGAAGTACTGGCTTAACAATATAATTCCAGATTTAAGGTAAGGAATTGGGTCCACTCCGTTTATATTATTATAGGTTATTTTAATTATCCTATAGGTATTTATCTATAAAAGAAAATGTTATTTATACATAGTCTTCTTCATGTAAAGAATATACATTTAGTCTGTAGTTGTTGCAAATAAAGAATAACTGAAGATTCTGCCGCTCTCCTTTAAAAACTAGTACCCTGGGAATGTTATTTACAAGCTTTTCCTGCATACCACCTTTAGAATTTACATCCTTTGAGAAAGTGTTTCGAGTACCACCGGTCAGAAAAAAATTGTTAAAGCATTTTTTATATACTAAGGTCATAATTTTATGTTTCTTATAAGATACTATAAAGGTCAACTATGTTTTCGTTTTAGGTTAAAAATCTTGCCTATGTTAAATAAATCTTTCGTATGTTATTAAAATATTGATATACCTTCGGATATTTACATTTAAGAGTAGTAATGTCAATGTATAAATTTTGCTGATATAGGATTAAATTAAATTACACTTTGTCAGAATTTTTCTCTAGTCTTTACTAGTCAAGTAAATAGAGAAAAATTGTGTAATTTAACTTAAATCTTTATTAATAATAGTTTAAAATGTTTCACCAAGTGATAAATGAGAAAGTCATGTCTGTTTCATTTCTTTTTGTTGTTATCTAAATAATACACATAGCACTTAATTTGTGTTAAGTATAAGTTTTGACAGATGGTGTCTTTCATTAACTTATTTACGTTATAATAATTATTTATTTACATAACTAGTAAATTATGTCTACATTATAAAATATCCCATAATGAAAAAAAAATTAAAGTCAGTTTTCATATTGTAAACTATGAAATATTGTCGACGCAATAGAAAATTTTATGTGATAAGGGTTGGTGTACTTTTAAGTGTGTTTAATGCACGCCTGCAAATAGGGTGGCGGGGAGGCACATAATTCATTCAATTTTACACTCAAATTCACCAACTTCTTAAGCTAGGACCAAGTTTGTTAATTTAGCACATATGTTCGCGCTTAAATAATCTCTCATATCGTATTAGACCAAAGTTAAATTAATAAATCTTAGTTGAGGTGTTTTGCCTACCGGATCGATTACGCCGACATTTACGTTCCGGTACAAATAATTATGTAAGAAACAACGAACTGGTGTACGTAACAGTCTATAAAATATAATATACGGATCCAAGTTGAATTTACATTTGAAATGTTAGAATTGTATCAATTGTATTTGTTTAATATTATTGTAGATTATATTCATAATATTATTGTATAAATATTATCTCGTGATTATTATAAATAATTGAAATATCACAAATGTGAAAAACATAAATAAATCTGCTTAAACACAATTTCACATTAATTTAATTATCTAAAATATTGATGTGTTTTAATAACATATGTAAATACGTTACATATATTTTAGTGATATAAACCTAGTGTTTTAGTTTCGTGTAAAAAATGTTTTATATTACTGATTAGAAGTTATAACACTTATACTATAATACGCGGAGTTGATATATACATTTTATAGGCACTAAATAAAACACAATAAGTTTTTACCACAATTATAATTAAATATTAGATAGTGGAGGCTTTTTCTTTGTGGTACATCTTGAATGTGATGAAGAAAGAGACTCGATGAGTTTGTTTTACCGCATAATCATCTAATCTCCTCCTGCATTTATTATAATTCCGATACAGAAATGCAATAAGTTCCTATATTATACATTACCATATAGTAATCATCATCGTTATATATACTTCGTTCTAATTTTCTGTATGTTGGATGGAAAAAATACATTATACACATTGCAATATATATCACACTTATAATAATTTTTAATTTTATATATTTTGTTGATAATATTTAAATATACAGAAATCCTAGCATGGGTACAGGAATTATGTTTGTCATAATTGGGAATTGAGATGGGAATATTGTGTAATTCTCCAACAATACAATACACCTTGTTTTACGCCTTTCATTCTTAGCATTTCCATTCCATTTGCCTACTGGGAAATCAGTATATCGACCATGAGAATGAATGTATGCTTCGATATGCATTAATAAATACTTGGGAATGATACATGCAATTAGACGAACAATGTAATGGAAATATTCAATAAATAGTATCCTAATTCATTTAAAAATCATATTACAATTAATATTATTTAACGTAATACTTAAACATGAACAATTTATAGTACATTTAGTAAGTATTAAAGTATATTTGATATTTTTTAATGATTTAACATAATTAATAGACAAGATAATTTTTCCCTATGCCTTTAATTCGAGAATTTTGAGCATCTGGTATTTAGTCACTAATGGTATTGACGAATATATCTTTTCCTAGCACAACATTTCTTGTTATTTAATATTATTTCTAATAAGTAAGTAGAATATAACTAAATAGAATCCTATAAGAGTAATATTGATTCATTGAAAACTTTGATGGCGATATTCTAGAAAAATCGTTTTACTGAGTTCGCAGGTAAACAAAAATATGAGATAGAGAACTGAAATACCTGATGATTTTGATCTAAAAGAATCACTGTATCATGAATTAAATTGGTATTTGGTGTGGCGACATTACCACCCTGAAAATGAAGAATGAACATGACGAAAATTGTGCTCATTTTTATCAAATAACTGTAAAGAGGAGACACAACTAAAAAAATACATGGAATCTGCAACAATAGTATTATCAGCTTACCTGCACATAAATTTTATCATAAATCGCGTTACATTACTTTACGTGACTTTTTTAGCTATTCAAATTAATCAATAAGTATGTCTATTCACAATACAAATTATAATTGAAAAAGT
Source organism: Ontholestes murinus (assembly GCA_963969525.1). Taxonomy (NCBI): domain Eukaryota; kingdom Metazoa; phylum Arthropoda; class Insecta; order Coleoptera; family Staphylinidae; genus Ontholestes; species Ontholestes murinus. The sequence continues at coordinate 16,146,356 of OZ018397.1, forward strand.
TGTATATGCACAAAACATTGGTCGACAGAATACTAATTTTGAATACAAATTTTGTTCTCAGATTGCTGAATTATCCAGTTAACGATTTTTGTAAGAGTCTTGGTGGATTTAAATTTGAAGTTAGAAGTCTGAGATTTTAATTTAAATGGCAAAAAAGTAATTTATGACATGATTTATTTATCAAACTTAAAAAAAATTATTCAGAAAAGATAGAAGAAATGCTGAAAGTTTTTAGAATCCTCGGTTAGATTAGATTGAATAAGATTAGAGGGGACTATTTAGCTCTAGACAAATTTACAGCACTGGTTATTTCTTTTACCGGCATGTTTCTCGGAAATTAATTTCCTTGCTAAAGTCCCTGATCCGATCTGGCGTTTTCGCCATTCCTCCAGCTATTTCTTGTCTCGTTGTAGCCAGTACTACGCATACGCATATAGTGTGTCAATCCATATAGTTTATAAGTGGTATTGTCTACTTTACGTACTTTGTGAACCTTAGTTTTTCAGTGGACAAAAGCTATTTAGCTCTTCTTGGCGTTAGTGACATTTTGGATTGCCGTTGACGTGGTGTGTTTGTCAGGGCACTATTTTCTTCTCCTGGACTTGCTTTTGATGTATGGCTTTGGTGTGATCATAGTAGTCGCATCTGTTTCCCTAGCAACTACATTGACATCAATTCCAAGCATTTCTGCTATTGAAGATGTAAGGTTTGAGGTTCCTAAGAGCAACCTGGCTGTTTTTCGTATTTGAGCACATCTATTTCCCTATATTTAGATTACTGATGACAGTAGCACATTTATTGATATTCAAGTTCAATTTATTGTTAGTATACCACCTAGAAATGAGATCAAGATTATCTTGTAGCTTCAGTGAGTCTTGCAAATTACAAACATTTGAGAAAATTTTCAAGTCATCCGCATATGCTAAAACGTGGCAAGACAAGGAGGAAATTAGATCGTTAATAAACATGATGAATAAAAGCGGACCAAGGTTAGAGCACTGAGGTACCCCAGACAACAAAGTAAATGTATAAGACTTGTATCCATTATAGTGTACATAGTTAGTTCGACCATATAAGTATGAACGAAAAAAATTAATAGTATCAGTGCTGAGACCAAATTCCGCAAGTTTAATCAGCAAGATAGTGTGGTAAATACAATAAAATGCGCGAGAAAAGTCGGTATACGTCCATTTGAGTTCGATTTTCAATGGAATCACTTATATGTTTCGTAATGATTGCAAGGTTGGTAACTATAGACCTACCCTTCATAAAACCATGTTGGCATGGCGAAATTAAAGTTCCTATATGACCATATAAGGAAGTGTACAACATTTATTCGAAAACTTTGGAAAATTTTGAAAGATTAGCAATTGGTCGGTAATTGCTGATATTGGTTTTGTCACTTTTTTGTGTACACGGCTCAGACGCGCACATTTCCACATTTGCGGAAATGTCTGAGTAAGAACTGCCAAATTGATAATAGTTAGTATTGGTTTAACAAATATGTATTTACAATCTTTAATGAAAAAACTGGGTAATTGATCATCACCAGCAGTGTTGTTATTTTTGAGCTTATTAATACTATGAATAATGTCAGTCTCGTTAAAAGGCGTAAAATTAAAGGGAATGGTATATGCAGATGGTTCAGTGAAGGTTGCATTTGATGAAGGGGAATAAACATTGCGGAAGGCATCAGCAAATGAATTTACAATTTCTTCAGATTTATTGAGTGTTGTATTACCATTGCACAATTGAGAGAAAATTCTTGTAGTGCAATTTTTAGCATATATAAAATTCCAAAGTGACTTGGGATTATTTTTCATTTCTTGCTCAAGCTCCGCTAAATAAATCATGTAGGCCGCTTTTATCTTAATCTTAAGATCAATTCTGAGACGGTCGAACTCACGGTAATAATGTTGTAATTTAGATGACTTTCACTTATGACGATAATAGTCCTTTAGTCTTATTGTATTCTTAATTTTGCGCGTAAACCAAAGCGGAAAGGAGGATTTGCGTCTAATGTGTGAAGGAACCGTTTCATCGAGTAAATCACAAATCAATGAGTAGAATGCATTAAGGGCACCATTTACATCGGTATAAGTTTCAACAAAAGACCAGTCAACTGACTATAGTAAGTTATATAGTTTGGGATAAATTGATTTACGAAAGTTATAAAATTTGTTGTTGTTCGTTGTGAATCGTGTCGAATTAGAATTAGAACATGGGAGTAATTAAGAATGTAAAACTAGTGCAAGTATCTTCAGGAACTAAGGGCGCCAACTCTTGTTCAACTAAAGTATTGGTAAACATGTTAGTAAGAACTAGATCGAGTAATCTACCATTACAATTAGGAACAGTATTACATTGTTTTAAAGTCAATGTGGTAATAATATTTAGTAGAGAGTTTAACTTAGGTGATGAGGATGGCATAGTAGCAGAAGAGGTAAATTTCGGTACGTTAAAGTCACCTATTGGCAAAACCTGTTTTCAAGCAAAAAAAAGTTCCAACAATTCAAATAGTTCAGACAATAAATCGGGCGAAAGATCAGGTGGAATGTAAAGTACAACAATATAAAATAAAAATCTGTTAAATATTCGTTGGATTCTTGAAGCCATAACTTTGTAATACATATTGAATCAGGAACTTTATCAAATGATAAATAAAACTTACTTAGTTAATATCGCACACCCGTGTGTGATATTAACAAAGTAATCATATGATAAAGTTCCTGTTAAATATACATTTGCATGCAACTATATCCACAAGTGGAACTAAGTTTGTAATGGCTGTAACATCAAATGCTTCGGAGAATATATGGTCTGGGACAGCAGCAAGAACCCCTCCGCCTAACGATCGTCCAGTGACATCGCGTTGTCGATCGCACCTGAATATTTGAAAGTCGGATGGCAGTAGTTCACTATCTAGTATGGAATCATCCAGCCAAGTTTCAGTGAGAGGAATAATATCAAAGTCTATATTAAGCGATGCAGTGTAGAGATCATGTTTATTATATTTTCAGGTCTTATTTCATAAATCCTTGTGATGCAGGTTCCAGTGGGGAATCCTTCACATAGTTAAGGAGTACCATTGTAACTGAAATTTTAAAAGATAAGTAAATATCAGGGTGCGTGGTTGCTATGTCGTCGACATAACCTTGCGTACAATCGATTCGATCAAGGTTTTCAAGTTGTCAACCACCATGATAACGTTTTGAAAGCTGTGTTCCCAAACGTACATTCAATTTCCACGAAAATACCTAATGTTATCTCTTTGTGTTGCAGTGAAATGTCTATATCTGTATTCACAGTAGATTTTTCAGGTTCATAAGTAAACTGCTGCCTATGGAGCGAATTTGCCTTTAGGATGCAGCTCTTTATATAGTTGTCTCTAATTTTCTCAATGACTTTTATAATACATGATTTAAGGCTAATTGGGTGATAGGATTTGGTCTCAACAGGTCACCTTCGGCCTGCTTTAGAATAAAAACCTCCCTATTTACATTCCATTCGAAAGCTACCTTCGTAACCTGCCTACATGTAGAGGGCTATTATATCTAGCCGTGCCATCTAAGCCTGGTACTTTGAAACGTTTAAATCTATTCATTGCAAATTCATATTTCTCTCTGGTAAAGAGTTTATCAGGCTTGCTTCTGGTTTCTCTAAAAGGTAGAAATAGACTTCCTCCTGTAGATTAAGCACTGCTTTTTTTGGAGTCCACAGATGTTGAGTCTAGGAAGTGCGTCTTTAACACTAAAACTTTCTTTGAGCCCCTCTGCATAGCTGTTAGAGTGGTATCAGTAACTGCTTCATAGAACGTTATTAAGGTTTTTCTTTTCGATTTTCTCAACTCATCATTATATTCCGACACTAGCTATCTATAAGCATCTCAGTTGCCTGTTTTCATTGCATTGAACATTTTCCTGGCTTGCATCTTGGGGCGACCTAACTTCTTGTGCCACCAGGCCACGTCTCTGAAAGAGACATCTCCTCTTTAGCCAACAACTAAATTCATACGCCTTTAGGATTTTCTGAGCAGAGCCACTGATATTTCTAGCTCTTCTGTGGTCTAGATGTCGAGGTAGAGATCATCGGATCCCATACTGTGTTTCTTCGATTTCTACATTCCATTGAGTCTTCATATGTGGCCTTTACATCGAACTCAAGCTGCTGATGGTCGAACAAACGGTGTTTTATGACAACATGCTAATTTTAAATTGTACTCAGTGTGAAGGCTTGAGCCAGAGTGTTATCTATTGTCCAACGCCTCCTGCCTGATTGCATTCACAAAGGTAGGCTCGCTACCTCTATTAATAATAACTAAATTATTGGAAATAATGATTTCAAGAAGTTCTTTACCTCTATTATTGATATCCGTGCTGCTCCATATCTTATTGTGGGCGCTAGCATCACCGTTCAGGAGGATGTGTTTATTGTCTCTTCTGCACCCATCAACCAATCCACTTACTTATCTCGTAGTGGTTTGGTTCGATCTACTAGAAAATATGCAGAGGCAATGACAACCTGCCTCTTGACTTTCTTCTTGGTAACTGACCTGCCTTTGGAGTAATGTAGTCTGTTTTATACACCAGATTACACTTTTCTTGGGGACTCCTGCAACAACAATACATAGGACAAAAGCATCTTGGATCCTGAAGTAAAATTACATACATCAATTATTTAATTATAGAAACACAAGGATTTAAAATAACTAGAGAGTCAGAAACTTCATCTCTTATAGAAGAAGTAAAGAGTCATAAAAACAGTAAATTTAGAAAAACGCAGTGGGTGAGATGAAATACATATCGAGGTTATAAAATTATTAGAGGAAGAGATTTAAGAGATAATGTCGTAAGATTTAGAAGTCAATTTTTACAGAGATTCTAAAGAAATCAACGCAAAAAATGGGAGGAACTTAAGCTAATTAATTATAAGTAGTTAAAAATATCCTTTTATTCACTGTTTTTATTATACACTGTATAACATTTTTTCTTAATATCATGGCAAATTCTTGATTAGAAATTAAAAACACTTGGTTTGTTTCACAGAATATTTATTATTTTTTCTCTCCGACTAGTTTCGACAAAATATCATTATCAAGGAGTAATATTACTCCTTGATAATGACATTTTGTCGAAACTAGTCGGAGAGAAAAAATAATAAATATTCTGTGAAACAAACCAAGTGTTTTTAATTTCTAATCAAGATTTTTCAAATATGTTTCACCACGGGTTAAGTGAGCAATTAATTAAATACATGGCAAATTCTTTTAATTTATTACATTTCTAGAAGGGGCAGCTTAAAATTCCAAATTACGCATGTAAAATTTTCAGCGCAATTTGCCAGGAATCTCGGGAGACGACCTCAATCCACTAGTTGTCACTTTCAATTTTAGCTACCAGTAGTTCGCCTGTTAAACCAATAATATGCCTCCGTTGAACGATACTGTTAGTGGAAAATGAAAATAAATTATTCGGATCAGCGAGCAAGTACGAAATTTGTTCAGATGAAATAAATTTCGCGTTGCATAAACACGCGCCATAAAATTTTTGAAGGAGCCGGTGTCACTAATACTTCTATCTGTATAAATATTATATGTTGAATTAAATAAAGCACTAAAATATAAACATCGCTGTCACGCATATATAAATTGCGCGAAAAACATTTGTTTCACGTGACGGTTAAAAATGGAACAAATTGGAGAAATATGAAAATACATCCATGGCAAATCTCCAAACAAAATATCCAGGGTAATATTAAAAATCCACTGCGAGAAATATATTGCGATGAAAGAGTTTTTGAAATGCGGCTATGTAAACATATTAAATGAAATGTTACAGCTTCACATCTCTCATTAAATTCGGCCGGTCAATATAAACCACACCGACGCGATTTCTATTATATGAATGAATTTATTCCCTTTATACCTTTTTATTTGATATTTGCGATAAAACGTATTTAATTTTATAAGCTTGCGATATTATATTTATTTAAGATTTTAATTATTCTTAAATAAATAAATCTTTGATATATATATATATATATATATATATATATATATATATATATATATATATATATACCGGGTGACCCGTTTTAATAAATCCACTGGAATATCTCGACACATATGCATCCTACAAAAAAATGTTCCAAATAAAAGTTTGATGGTTTCGAAAGGGCCATCTGATCCTATACAAATTTTTTCACTCCCACCCTCCAGGGGGCGGGGCAGAGGGTCAACTTTTATATCTTAAATGGGAACCCTTATTTTTTATTGCAGGTTCGGATTCTACATAAAAAAATATGAAGATTTCATTTGAACTTTTTTTTCGAATTTTATGTTGCGTTATTCTGGAGCGCAGTGTTTGTGATGTTTGACCAATATATATTTTAGGGCATTCAGAGCAAGGAATTTTGTAAATAACATCCGACAAACTTAGTAACGGGGTCCTATCCTTTAATAGAATAACGCAACATAAAAGTGATGCTAACATAAAAAAGGGAGCTTGTGCACTAGCCACACATGCACAAACCACAAAGCATGTGATCAATCATAGTGCAGTTGAGTTTCTTGATACTGAGAGTCACCAAAAAATAGACTGTTCTTAGAAATGTGCTACATTAACCAGGAATCTGATGCCATGAATGCGAAAACAAATATAAAAGGACTAAGTGCCATTTACACGTATCTTCTTAAATTACCACCTAGTTTTTCATAAATAACACAGTTTTTTTTTCTGTTTGCTTCTTACCTTTAACAACTTAAAAATTATCAGTTGGCTATAACATTAAATGATCTCCGTGACGTCTAAATGTCCAGCTTTTAAGATGGGACTTTACTAGCCTCGTTTCTGTAAGTTTAAGTTATTGTTATTATAATTATAATGTTTATGGTATACCTTGTAGCGCCCTGAAGAAGGGAACATAGTTTCCCGAAATATCGGCAAAGAATAAAGAGCATTTACTAAATAACCTCACTTATTGACCGATTACCCAATAAACTGATTTAATATATTTACTCCGGTATATATATATATATATATATATATATATATATATATATATATATATATTATAATTTAATTTTAAATACATTCATAAAACTGGCCGTCGATCATAATATTTAAAATTGAGTTACTTTTGTATTCTAAAATGTGTATGTTTGATACTTAAAATTTTAATTCATTAGTTTCATACATTTCACAATAACGTTCGATAAATAAATGTGATTTCGCGGAATTACAAATTCTCGTGAAACCTGGAATTTAACTATGTAGGCGGTAATTAGTTCAATCGTGTAATATTTGAATAAAGGACTAAATTTGGCTTCTCAATTAATTAGATTAACTAGAAAGCGTGTTTGAATTAAATAACAAAATCACATTAAATTTTCGATTGCAAAGTTTATGTGTTTAAGCGTGGTAAAATCAGTCGATTCTATAAAGCTACATTGAATTAATATAAAAATCTTGATATGGAGATTAATCGAACACATAACGAAAATTTAAGATAGACCATGTAAACGAAATTATAATCCATATTTTTTATGATAGGTCAAGTTACGCTAGTATATTAATTACATTATTTTGGTAGACATAATATTTCCTACGGACAAATAAAATAACTATTGAAGGCGAAAAGGTGGAATTAATCGCTCTAAATACATTGTTTAATATTATCTGCAAGCAATAAAATTATGTAGTATTTAACGTATATACTAGCAATATTTATGAATATTGAAAATAAACGTTACACGACTCGGGAAATTACAGAAACATTAAACATCCATCATTCAAGCGTTCACGATCGCCTTCAGAAACTGGGATACACAATCAAACTCGATATTTGGGTTCCTCATGAACTTAAGGAAATTCATTTGACAGCGCATTTAAACGTCTGAGATATGCTCATTAAACGTGAGGAAAACAATTCTTTTTTAAAGCAAATGATAACTTATGATGAAAAGTGGATTGTTTACAACAATGTGGTGCGTAAACGGTCTTGGTCCTGAAATGGTGAATCGTCAAAAACGATAGCGAAAGCAGACATTCATCAGAGGAAGGTTATGCTCTCAGTATGGTGGGATTTTAAATTTGTCGTATATTTCGAGCTCCTACCAAGGAACCAAACAATCAATTCGGATGTGTACTGTCGGCAGTTTGAAGGTATCAATCATCCAGAAACGTCCAGAGCTCGTTAATCGTAAAGGAGTTGTGTTCCATCACGACAACGCGCACATGCGAGATTTCCACCTGTTTCGCTCTCTTCAAAGCTCTTTGCGTTGTTTAACATTTATTTAAAATGATGCTGTAAATCAGCCCCGTATTTAGTTTTTCGCGGATTAAGCCAGAACCTTCTACGAACGAGGAATTATGAAACTCCCTGAAAGATGGTAAAAGGTTATCGAACAAAACGGGCAATATATGATTGATTAATTTTTGTACATTAAATAAATAAATTACATTTGAATAACATAGAAAAATACGTCATAACTTATACGACAACCTGATATTTCTTCCAAGGGTGAACAAGTCAACAATTGCTGTATAAATTAAAAAAGACCGAAATAAGCGACCAGCCCAGAAAATTAGACTGCTTGTAATATTCTTTTTCAACGACAAATTGCTTGATTTCTTTTTTAAAATTACCAGAATAGGTAATTGTTTTTAGATGTGAGGGTATATTATTAAAAAACTTTAAATAGTTGTATTCTGGACATTTTTTATACATCGTTAGTCGGTGTTTTATGTTCATATATATATACTTAAATTCCTTGTATTATATTATACTTGTGATCACTTTTGAAATGTTGTAACTCTTTTTTCTATTTAAAATAAAACATTAACGTTTCATAAATAAATAATTCATACAGTTTCAGCAAACCACTATTTTTAAACCTTCCTCACCATGTTTCCTTATAATTTAAGTTAAGCATTATTCTTAAGGATTTTTTTGTATAGTAAAAACACCTTCTCAAATGAATAAGAAAAACAATAGAAAATCAGACTATACCTAAGTAATGATTCAAACATTGATTCGTAGGCTGTTATTAGTGTCTTTAAATCAAGAACACGTTTGAGAATCCTAAAGTATATTATACACTATTTAATTTTGAAATTAATTGCTCACTGTGGCAAGTCCAGTTTATTTAGAATAAATCCAATAAATTTAGTTTGTCTTCTATTTTATTAAGATTGATAACGTGAAGATCAATACATTTATTTTTGCTTTCAGCCATACTTCAGTATCTTTGAAAGTTTTATACGCTTGCGTTTTAGTGTGTCCACGTCTTTATGGGAGATTAAAAGTTTAGTGTGGTCGACGTAAGCTGTTATATTTATTGGTAGATCGTTTACATATATAATAAACAGCACTGGACCGAGTACACTACCTTGGGGCACAACAACATTCTTACATAATATAGATGGTTTTCTTTCGTTTATTTGAACAAAGTGTTTTCTATTTGATAAATACGATTTAATAAAATTAGAGCGCAGTCCATAATGGTATAGTTTTACCACTAAAATATTGTGGTCCGTTGCTTTTTCAACAATTTTTGAAATGACACATAATAGAGTCACAGGTCTGTAGCTATTTAGACTATTTGGATCACCTTTGTTATATACGGACTTTATTGCACCTGTTTTCAAACAATCTGGAAGACTTGCTATAAGATACATTAGAATATTTGCAGATGCTTTTAGTAGCTTGGTTGGTATTTCAATATACCGACATAAAATTTTATTTTTCAAACTACTTATTATGTTAAAAAGCTCCAATGGTTCAAAAAAGATTGTGTCCACATTGGTCCTACGACGAGAAAGAAATTTTATTTTCATTTTAATTATGCAGAACTGTGTTAAAGTATCTAATTATACCCTCTATTTTAGTTTGTAGATATTTGTGGTTTTCAACATTTTTGTTATTTTTACCTAAAATGTAACAATTTTCCATGTTATTTTTGATTTTCTAACACTGAGTGCTATCTGTGATGCACAATCGCTTTGTTTGTATTATTTGTACCTTTATTCTGAAAGGTAATTTTTAGTGCGCAGTGATCCAAAATTTGTGAATCAAACACAATAGTTTTGCTCCATATTTGTTACAATATTGTCAATAGTTGTTTGATTTTTATTTGTAACACGTGTTGGATTATTGATTAGGAGTTTAGCGTTATAGGAGTAAATTATGTTAGTAAATTCAAAAACTTCTTTAATGTTACTATTTACGTCTGTGATTAAATCACCGATATTAACATATGATATATTTTCAGCGATTAGTTTGTCAAATAACTTTTGCAGTTTGTCAAAGAATTCTATTCGTACTATTTTTCAGTGTACGATATACAACAAAACACATATTTTTCATCGTTTGCAGACCACTTAATTGCCGCGCACTCAAAAGAACTCATCGCAGATAGGCAATTGATATTGTCACGCACATTGTACGAAAACAGATCACATACGTACATAGCAGCCGTATCACGATGATTTTGCGCTGGGCGACAGTAAGAAGATATTAGTTTATAGTGTTCAATGGTGGTAACAACAAGATTTTCCCTTGTTCGCCAGTGTTCGTTTACTGCCATAATTTTACATTCCTCATGATTATATATCATTGTACTGATATTTTCATTAGATATAAATAACCATCTGACATTTAAGTGTATTATTGATATTGTGTTTCATTGAGTATTTTGTTTTTTCCTTCTTTCTGCAAAAACGTACTTCTGTATTTTCACTTTCTTGGGCCAATCAGGATCGGTAAATTTATCATTGTTTATTTTGCCGAAGCCTATTTTATATGCTTTTTTGATATTTCTTTGAATTTTTACTTCTGCAATTTCCAGATGTCCGGCCGGGCATATGTATTTATTAATATATTTCTGAACAAATTTCTCTGTGGAATTTGCTCTACCTAAGAAATACTATGCCAATAGCACCTACCTGCAGATAGTTCTTCTTCAACATTATTTTTGGATCCCGTTATTACATGCTCCTTTCTTCGCGAAAATTTTTTCGAATGTTGTGGTAATTTCCAGTCAGTGTCCGTAAATTCTAAATTTATTTGTAGATTCTTTTTTCCTGGGTCTTCCAGATGGTTCGTATCACTTGCATTTGTTTGGGTTTGATTTTGTTTCTGTTTAGAAGTATTCGTACTTTTTTTAAAGTTTACATTATTTTTAGTTTTATTTTACTCATTTGCGACTTTGCTTGCCCCCTCTTTGAGGGTTTTTAAGAAATTTCTAATATTTTGAGAGTTTTCTGCGTTCTCTGTCACTACAGTTTTTTTTCTATTCAATTACGTGCAGTCTATCTAATAGATATACACTTATTGTTTAATATCAGTGAATCGTTGTTAATTTTTAAAATTTGTATTATTCTCCCAAGATGACTTGTAAGTTTTACTAAATCTTGACATTGTTTGTGCTAAATTGTTACCTTCATCGCCAGTGGAGGTTATGGTGCAGATTTTTTATTGGCCAAAGACTAAATATAAATAATTGTTAAATACCAATATCCAGGAAACTGAATATATTAATATGGAAAATAACAAGTGTTTTAATTCAAATGTTTCTATTATTCTTTTCCATCAAGTGTGTAGCAGAGATAGTGTGAACTTTATTGTAAAATACAATAAATAAAATTATTACAAATTATATAAACACAGAATATCTACTAATAATTTAAATCTGCTGCTTCACCAAATTTTCTATTAATCTCGCTTGTATACGACTTATAATCATTTTGGATCTGTTTTGCTTTAAAAAACATTATAAAGCCACTTATATATGAACGCAATTAAGTGGCTTAATTGGACTCCATGCAGAAACAAGGATTATTCAAAATATTTGTACATTTATTAATGTGTATTTTGTTAGAAAGGAAACTAAATTATGATAAAGAAATAAATATATGACAGTTATAAAATTCCTCTCTAATCGAGAACCATATTATTCTACAGTCAATTAGACAACGGACTAAATTTAGAAATTCAATATAATATGCGTTTCTGGATAATTTTTAAGCCGCACCAAAGCAGTTTTCGGCTTGATTTTTCAGCAAAGTAGAGAAGAACAAATTTCAAAGAAGAAAAAACTATATGCAAACTAACTAACTCATATGTGATGTTAGATATCGGTTCTTTGAAGAATCGCGAAGTGTACCCTCTATATTCGTTCATTGGGACTTACACGTTTACTTTACCTATGAAGGTCATATATTAAATCTAATATAAAAATTTAATTTAAATAATAATAACGTACCTGCATAAAAATACCTATAACCTACCTACATATAAAGAAATGTTACGTTGGTTTTAAATGAAATGTAATTTAAGTTTTTGTAAATTTATTTAGTAGTCATTGTCATAGTCATTTATTACGGATGGCCAGTAAAACAAAAATACAATTATAAATATACAATTTAAAAGCAGGCATAAGAGAAACATAAAAATAACAAACAGCAATAAGTAAAGATAATATCAATTACAATAAGTACACAAATTAATAGGTATAAAATTAATAAATATATTAACACTACAATTAAGTTGTCTTGACCTCAACAGCTCTTAGGCACATTCTTTTAAATGTGTTTAATGAGATGTCAAAAACTTCAATAGACTCCCAGTAAAAGTTAATATGTATGATCATATTATTACGAAATTCACTATGAAGAAGTTTTTGGCATCTCGTCGTGCGTTTCGGAACCCTTAGAAATATACAGGACACAATTAAAGAACAAGCAAATAGTCCATTCCGTACACTGTAGGAAAAACACAAATAAAAATAAATAAATAAAACGTTTGTTCGAAAACAAATCACTTTGATCATCCTAAGCTGTATATCTTTAATTCTATCAATATGGTATTGGTAGTGGGGAGACCAAATTATACAGCAATAATAATTGACCTTACTAAAGCACTATATAGGGCTATGTAGGTACGAATACATTTAAATTTTAAGGCTAATATGTTCCCTAAAATTTAGTTTGGTGTCAAAACTCAACCAAAAGTTTTCTGGAGAAACGTATTTATATTTTAAAGGATTTAAGTAAAGATCATTGTACCAGCACCAGATCATAAGATGGTCTACGTCTTCATGCAATCCTCAAAAGTAGCAATTTTACGATAGAATTTCATGTCATCAGCATAAAGTAAAAAAATTGACTCAATATTAGAGCCAATATCATTTATAAAAATGATAAATAGTTATGGATCCAGGTGTGAACCTGGGGCACCCTCGAGGTCGTTTGTACTGCAGTACTGGAAATCATATCATAAATATTCACAATGTGATGTCGACCACTTATAAAGGAAGAAATCTATTCTAACATGCAACCATTCATTCCATACGTTTGCAGATTATACAGAAGTCGACAGTGGCCGACCTTATCAAACGCCTTACCGAAGTCTGAATAAATAGAATCCAGTTAGTATACAAAAACAAGTTAGATTGCGTTGACCTTGCAAGGATAAATCTATGTTGTTGCTCGATAATTAAAGGTTTAAAACTAAGCATCATGTACTTAACCAATGTATCCAATATTTTAGGAAAATATGGTTTGATAGCAACCGATCGGTAATTAGGCACGAGTTTCTTAAATCAGTTTTAAAGACTAGAATAATAAAAGAAGGCTTCGAAGGAGATGGAAATAAACCATCCTTGAGTTTAAAAGGTATGGTAATAGGTAGGGAAAGAGCAGATGCACATACTTTTACCAAAGCTGGAGGTATTCCATCCGGACCTGGTGCAGAATTGCAAAAAAAAAACTAATATTTATGTTATCGGTCACCTTAATTTCGGGACCTATATTAGAATGATTAGAGTACGAATCTTGAAAATAATCTGAAAATATATTAGCAATGTCTAATTTTGAATTAGCAACAATGGACCCATTAGACATGCTACAAGGAAGACCACCACTACCAGCTTTGGACTTACAGTATTTCCAAAATGCATTAATATTATTGGGTATATTCATCTCAACTTGATCACCACCAACCAGTTCTTTACAGGCACTAAATTTGAGAAAGTAATGTAGTCATGTATACAGTCCCTTCTCTTAAATTGCTTATGAGCAGCGCGCTTTGGTTTAATTAACATAATTAGGTCCAACGAAAACCAGGCTGGAAAATGGGATTGTAACTTCTTACGCTTAGGAATAAATTTATCAATAGCCTCGTTTAAAAGTCCGTGAAAAACATCTATATCTGATTCCAGAGTGTTACACCTATGTGTATCAATCCAGTTAATACTATTTAGCAAAATCTACATAAAATAACTCTTCCGATATTGATGAAATATAACTTACATTAAAATCTATAAAAAATGACGAGTGATACACATCACAGTTAACAATTGGCAAGTTAAAGTTGAAACATTAGAGATCGCGAGATCCAATACATAACCACATCAATTAATATAGTTAATAAATTGGTGTATGCAGCTACTCATAAATCCATCACACAAGAGATGCGCACTTTTGGTGTTGATCAATTATGTCAGACAATGCGCTAACATGTCCATCATAAATATCCGAAAGGGATCCAAGATGAATATAGTTACAGCCAACTATACTATTACCATTGACAGAAATCTAGATTTTTCTAGATCAGAGTCCAAGACAATCAACGAAGACTCGAAAATTATTTTTACTACGATAAAGCGTTGACTGATTACGATCATAGCGGTACAAATTATATTGATCATCAATAACTTGATTGTTTGTGATATCAGAATATAGCCATGGCTCAGAAACACATATAACATTATAGTCATTAGCCAATACAGAATTATATATATCAAATATTTTAGTTCGGAATTATTGATAACATTTGATTAGTTTGTCATATTGTTGTATGAAAATGGTGTTTGCGAGAAGGAATTAATTCTATTAATGCTATGACCTTGGGGCCATTTTGATCGATAAAATAAAGTTTCGAAATGAGTTTCATCAATTTCAATTTTAAATGATGATGATTGATCAGAATTTACGAGTCTGAAACATCTGAATTGACATTTAAAATCCTTTTAGCAGCAATAGTCTTTGGCTCAATATCTGGCTGCACTCTATAAATATGAAGCGTTTCTTCTGGACAGAAACCGATTGAAATCCATATAGGAATTCGATTCGTTGGCCATAGAGTTTTTTTGTGCCAGAAAATACTATGATCAGTGGGTCATACTTGCCCTTATCACCAGAATTGGATGAGTCGAATTTCAGTAGGCCTCTTTGTAGCTTAAATATATTCTCATCAATAGGTGCTTCATTATCAGTGACATTATTCATCTATACTTCACGTGAAGCAGGCAAAACTGGAGAATTTTGGTTGTCAACCGTTGTCAACAAATCAAGAATCTAGTATTTCTGTAAACCTATTTTTATTATCATTAATCGCAAATTTCGAATTGGGAGCCTTTAGATCAGCTTTTGAATCAGCAAATTGTTACAATAATAGCGATAATTTATCTACAATCTCACATTTGAATAAATCAAATGATGCAATTAATAATTTATTTTTTCTTCAGAAGTGAAGTAAGGGGACATACTGCCTAGGAGACATTATTTGAATGTCCAGTAGCATCTTGTTAGTCATACTATTCTTGTTTTTTGAACGATTCGGCCGTCCTGTACAACAATCCACAATTCCCTCGCCGATTGAAATAATACAGTTCAGTCTGTCAGCGCACGTTGGATGAAAAGCGGAGTTGCAGACAACTAACGTGCTTAAACAAAGGAAGTTTGCTTACATTTTGTGCAACGAACATCATTATTCTTCAAACTATTAGACATGGTTTTATAACATTGCCGTTAAATAGGTACGAATAAACAATTAACTCAAATAGGAATATACGGCCTAAATTAAGAAGGGTAAGGGAGATCGACGGGGACAAAATTCACACCCCAGGAGCATGTCAGGGGTAACTCAGTTAAACAATCAAAGTACGCTACGGAAAGGATTACAAATTAAAACAAAGGAATAGAAATAATATATATAATATATAAAAAGATATGAAACCCAATAACTATATATTGGATTAATACCAATAACAAATACCAACATCCATATAATAATAATAATAATAATACATTTATTTCATAAAGATATACATTAAATACAAGTGTTAAAGTATATAATTAAGAAACTAGTCAATAAAAAATGTAGAGTTAATTAATATATATATATATATATATATATATATATATATATATATATATATATTACAAATAAAATCGGCCCTAATATGCTCCCTTGAGGGATGCCTGTGGTGACTTCTAGAAAGGTAGATTCATAAGTTTCATGTCATTTTCGTATTTGAACCTTTTGCTTTCGATTGCATAGATATGACTGAATTAAATTAAAGTTAACACCTCTAATGCCATATTTATAAATTTTGTTTAGTAAAATCTCGTGATCTATGCAATCGAAAGCTTTAGACAAGTCCTGAAATATCCCTTAAGGCATTTCTTTGTTGTCCAAGGCAGTTGAAATAAAATTAATTAGTTCCACCATAGACGTGGTGGTTGATTTATTTTGTAGATAACCATGCTGTGACTTATGAAATAAGTTATATTTATTAAAAAATTCAATTAAGCGGGATTTGATGATATGTTCTATTATTTTAGAAAAATAAGTTAGCAGGCTAATGGGCCTATAGTTTTTACAGTTATTAGGATCACCTTTTTTAAATATAGGTCTAACTATAGAATATTTTAAATAATCTGGAAATATACCACTTCCTATTATTTTATTTATTATTCATGTCAAAGGTTCTTTGATAAATTGTATGCAATTTTTTATTACACAGACTGCCACGCCATCAGTTGCTGTTGCATTTGAATTTTTTAATCCAGCTACCACATTACAGACTTCATTTTCCGTTACTGGATCAAAGAAGCTGGAATGTGGGTGCATTTGAATTGAGTCTGCATACTGAAGGGAAGGCATCTTTTGTAATATTTCTTTTGACGCATTTACAAAGAAACGGCTAAATTCATTTATATCTCCTTGAAAGCAATGTTCTTGTCTTTTGTCTTTGTCTTTAAGTCCATTTACAATGCTCCATGTGACTTTAGTGACGTTGTTTCCATTCTTAAATTTGTTATCAAAATGCTCTTTTCTTGATTTAATTAATGCTTCATTATATTCTTTTTTTACAGATATTACTAAAAAATTATCAATATTATGTTGTAAAGTATTTGCAAATCTATCTAAAATGCCATAAAATAAGTAGAAAACATGAAATTATTACTTTGATAACTTTTCGTAAATGAAATACTATGACACTTTCAAATATTTATTTTGTTGTTCGCGATAATTGTTTCAATACACTGTGTCTTCTTCAGGCGAAGAAATGATGGAAACGAACGACAAAATAAATATTTAAAAGTTTTATCGTATTTCATTTGCGAAATATTATTAAGAATATGAACTTTCAACATCTAACAGCCTCAACTATTCAGTTATGAAATAATTAGTATCAAAAATTTTGGTGATAAACTAAACTAGTAGATTATTACAACGACGTTCCTTTTTAATAAATAAAGAACGTGGGTTTGAGTGGAAGACCATTTATTCGGAATGCACTCAGGGACACTCATGGGACTGTTACAATACATAATGATGGATGTAATAAGGGTACGGTCACCTCTATACTTAAAATTAAGGCACCATTATGTCTTTGGCCCAGAAGCGGGATCTTGTGCCCCTGGTTTGGTCAGCGCTCCTTCAGGACCGGTCTTCTGTGCTGCCACTTCTAGATCAAAGTTATGCATCTACTGGGCGATTTGATCAATAGCCTCCTGCACCACGACCTTGAGCCTGGATGTCGCGTTTACGGACAACGATAAGTATGTCATCAGCAAAACCGATAACGTCGACATCGTCCGGCAACTCCAGTTGCAGAACATATTTCATAAGAACGGGAGTATTGCAGACCCCTGTTGAACACCGTCCTTTAACGCCCAGCTCTCTTGTCGACCTTCTCCGCCGTTAGAGTATACTTCGCCATCGCAGAGGTAGTTCATAATTATGCAGAGGAGTTACTTGGTGAGCTCTTTCCTGGTCAGTGTCTCCATGCCCGATGGTCAGGGATGGAGTTGAGAGGAATCTTGGATCTAACGTGCTAGCCAGGCAATGCCTTCTTTCTCTCAAGAGGCTCTGGTTGCACTCGTCGACCAACCTCCTTACCAATTTCAGCCCAACCACGGCTGACCTACTCTGATGAAACCGAACTGACTCGGTGACAGTTCGTTGTTGTCGAGCCAAACGGACAACCTGTCATCAATGAGCCACTCCATCATCTTGCTTTCAGCGTAAAACAAAACCGCGTCCTTTTGTATCTACCCTAGATTGTCCCCACAAAAAGAATTACCTTATCCAAAGTTGATTACTTCAGTAGCATATTATAAACGCAATATATACGTTCTAAATTTGGATATTATTAAAATATTATCAAAAAGTGTCGGAAAGGTACTAACTTTATTGTACATGAAATAAGAGAAGAAGATTTTGTATCAACAAAATTATTAAAAGTTAGAGAATTCTAACGGAGAATCAATAAACTAGTTGAAAATATGTTGGGTGAGTTTTCTCAGAAACGAACCTTATAAAATTTTCTAAAGGTATCAATGAATGAGAAGTTTAAAGTCTTGAATTTATTTCCACATCAGGGTAGACCAAGAAATTTCGAAAATATTATATTGACACCACTGTATAAAAATATCAGACAAATTACAACAGCAAAATTCAAGGACATAATTGACCTTTATACGATATATACGATCGAAACATCACGACTTCTTCAAATCCCTTTCACACACACAAAACGTAGATGAATAGTAAATTGTTGTGTAATTTATGTTTGCACTTTTGTACGTTATGTAGTTAAAAATGTTCTGAATAGCATAAATTACGTTTTTAAAGTGTAAAGATGTTTAAAATTAAATGAATATTGTTTTTTTTTAATTTGAAGCATTTTAATAAAGAATAATAATATAATTAAAAACACTTTAACTTTGTTTTACCACAAAAATATTTATTGCTGTGACTATAGTTTCGAACATTCACTGTTCATTATCAAACATAAACACTTTATGTTTGATAATGAACAGTGAAGGTTCGAAACTATAGTCACAGCAATAAATATTTTTTTGGTAAAACAAAGTTAAAGTGTTTTTAATTATCTTATTAAAATGTACCACCAAGTTAACGCCGACAACATTCAAGAACAAATAATAATTGCAATTATTTAAATAGGAACTATACATTTAACACCTTTAGATACACTTAAGCAGTATGACTCATTAGGCCACTTTCAAAATATATGGCTCAATTAATGTATATTTAGACTTCTTATTTTAATTATAAAATTCCAATAAAGATTGCAAGTAATACTTTGTTAAGCATGCTTACTAACTAATATAACATCTAAATAGAACGCTAGCGAAACTATAACTTGCAGGGCTTAATCAAACAGAGGGAGGTTTATACAACGAAATAGTTTTAATTAAATTGGTTAAAGTAGGAACTTTCCGTACAGTGAATTTTTCACCGTTTGCATTTCCGCCGTATCCATTTAGGGCAAACTGGAAGATTCCACTGCCAAAATGTTATTTTTTAATGTGACTCCTGAGAATACCCATACATCAGGGTTATTTGCATGCAGGTGCCCCCGTGCAGACGAGAGGCGAGAACAGAGAATAGAGAGACGAGCGCTAAGGGCTGAGGGCGAGGGAAGATGCTCGTCTTGAGCGAGCATAGGGGCAGCCTCGCCTAGACAATGAATTAATTAATTCGGGTTTCGAAATGTAACCGACATATAAATTAGGGCGCATTGAATCATGTAATTTGTGACCGGGTGTGTTTCAGATGATACTTATACTAGGAAGTTAGGTGTGCCCTCACGAAAATCGAACTTCTTTATCGCCCTATATATCCGTCCGGCCTTGTCCTCTCTCGGGGCGTCGCGATGTAAAATTTAGTAGTTCGATCGGTTCACTTTCATTTACGAAATGAATTAACTCGATTAGGTTAATAGTAATTATCGAATAGTTTCAACAACAGTATCGCATGTCCTTAAATTGTTTATCATTTGGAAAGAGATTTTTAATAAAATTATTTCTTAGATAATTTAAACTAAAAAACTAATGAGTGTTTATAATGCTCAGGAAAATTACGAAAGCCTCTAGTTGTTAAGTTATAGCTGTGAATAGATTTCTCAATGCAATCATTTTAAATATCTCGTTAAATTATTACAATACACTTTGGTGGTTATTCAGTAAATTCATTCTCTATTAATAAATTTGATGAGCATATATATTATATATATTTGCATAAAATTATCAAATATAGAGGGCAGCATATATTTTTCACTTATCATCAGCAAATGCATGCCACTGATAATGACTGAATAATTAATTATATTATAACAGACGACCAGTCTTCTAACATATTAGTTAATTAATTAGGCATATGCTCTAATAATGTCCGCACGTCCGAAAACTAACAACAAGGGATGCTAACACATAATTTTTAATTACCCATGTGTAATGAATATACACGGTTATAAAACAATAATTTAATATCGTGCGCGCATTGCGAATCGACAACTGCGTATTAAATCAATTAATTATACATAAAATATGGGCGGCAATCATCGCCTCCATTTGAATAAACTCGCCTCCGGCGATTCGAACACATTCCGCGCGTAAAGAGGCGGCAAAAGGCACGCAAAAGGGCCGAAGGGCGACGACATAATAAAATAATACTTCCTGGTCAAGGGTTTAAAGGAGTTGACCCTCAATAGTCCTTCTGGATAACTATTGCGCCCGGGATGAACTCGAGTTTTGTTATGAAATAATAATTATGCAACTTTGCTACTTGACTAGCGTGCAAGTTGTTGATAATTAAGTTGAATATTTAGGGTCAAGTACTCTTCAAATTAGTGAATTGTAATTATATTTCACGAATATTACTAATGTGAATATGTATATGTACGTCTGTTAAATATTTCAGCATCATCAAGATCATCAAAGTCGGATGATGAATTAAAATATTGTATCTGTATTTTTATGAGAGAGAATTTAAATATAATAATTCCAATTATGTAAATAAAAATGCAGCTGAATGCTTTCTGTTTACAATGTGTAAATTGGATTGAAATATATCATTATTTGTAAACATGCGAGTTGCGATAAAAGAGCAAAATTTCAATCAACTAATCATAGCTTTTTACTTGCAATTTGGAATAATAATATCACAATTCAAACGCAATTGTTGTTTCTTTATCAGTAAAAGTCACATACTGGTTTTCATCTATTTTTGAACTCATCAGCGCAGTTCAGTTGAAGACAGTGAAGCGGAATTTAAACTCTCCGAGTTTACCTAAAAAAATATGATACTGTTTTTCTTATCAGTTGTATATAAAAATAACTATTGTTCATTTATAACTGCAAAGTTCTAAACTTTCTTTTAGTATTTATCAATATCTTGTTAATTAAAGAATTACCATAATTTTTTTATTAATTTATTAATTTCGTGGTTATATTACCAATTAACTTCCTAAAGAAATCAAACTAAAATTATAAGTAATTGATAATCATATATATATATATATATATATATATATATATATATATATATATATATATATATATATATATATATATATATCTTATTTCCTTATACCACTTGTTGTGGTGTCGGATGTATTTAGATTTAACTTTTGATGAACTTCTTCCATGTTGTTCTGTCTTTGGCTAATTTTGTAGCGTCCTTCCATGTTAGTCATTTTCTTTCTAATATTTCTGCAACAGTGCTATTCCACGTTTTTATCGGCCTTCCCACTTTCTTATTCTTCTGTATCTTGGCTTCCCTTATTCTTCTTACTGGTCTTGTCTCTTCCATTCTTTTTAGGTGTCCCCACCAACTAAGTTGCCTTTCTTCTATTGTCTGAAATATCGTTTGGCAGCCTAGCTCTTCTCTTATTGTTGTGTTTTTTATTCTGTCTTTCTTAGTTATTCCCATCACTCTTCATAAAGAATCATGTGATTTAAAAAATCATTATAATAAAGAAAATTGCAGTCGCTGTTCGACGGTCAACTTATAATTTATAATAGTTTGGATATTAAACCATACATATAGTCTGTTCGTTGGATCTTTCGTCGTACGTCACAAACTATCGCTTCAAAAGACGACGAAAGTTTTACAGTGCGTTCTTTTTCTAACGCATTTGGTTTACTTTATCAGACTGAATGGTTTTGCGTCGTTTCTCGAAGCGATAATTTGTGACGTACGACGAAAGATCCAACGAACAGACTATATACCATATATATATTTTTTGTTTTTGATAAACAATAAGTTTTTCGGATACAAGGCTTAAAATTGTATCACCCATTAATCCAAAAAAAATGTATGTATGGCGACGTGAAATAATCGGTCATCTGAAAGTGAATTAAATACAAGGATTTGAAGTGAATTTAAAAAGTACATGTTATGTCACAAAGTCATAAATGTCTTTAAGTGAAGCATCTGTGACACAGAATTACATCTAAGTTGTGCTAAATCGTATGATATATAGGCTTGTGTCAAATGTGAGAAGAACGGGATACAAAAGTGCTCATAATAGCATTAAAAATAGAAGTAGCTTATCTTTCCCGTCAAAAAAAACTCGGAATTATTTTTTTCTATTAAAAATTTGTAGCCCGCATATTACACAACCATTTAATAAATTAATAAAATTTACTTTAGGCAATACTTTTAATAAAATAAACGACGGGAATCTGGAGTTTATTCAATTAAATGTTCTCATTGCGTTAAAATTTACACTGGACAAACCCAATGAAATTTATTAACACGTTTTAAAGAACACACATATCACACAAAATATAAAAATATTGAAAAACTAGCAGTCGCATATCACACTTTCTCCACGGGTCAAATATTTTCAGTAGAAAAGACTAAATTATTAAAACATTTAAGCGATAATAGATTAAATATGAAGAAACATAAAAATTATTTATTGAATTTTGATCTTAGTCCTTTAGAGAACCCATTACTTCAAATTATTCCAATTTTAAATTTTCCCAAAACATAACTTTTAAACCCACCCCGATTTTTTCAATTATATTTATTTAGTTAAACATAATAATTTAGTCGCCCAACTTTTTTGACTCTTTGTTAGATCCGCTATTAGTGTGAATATATGTCTGAACATTAATTCAGAGGAAGTAACACCAGTTGTAGAATGTATGGAGTTCCTGTAGTCAAATAAATAGTTACAAAGCAATAAATTAAAATCAGGGTTGTGATTATCAAACATTGCTTTCTTTAGAGTATTTTTAATAATGTTTACTCCTGCTTCGGTTTCTCCGTTGGATTGTGGGTGGTAAGGCGGTGATAAAATGTGCTGAATATTACTTTTACTTAAAAACATTTGAAACATTGATGATTCGAATTGAGTTCCATTGTCAGAAACTAAAATTTTTGGAAGCCCAAACCTAGCAAACGTTTTTAAAACATTAATGGTAGCTTCAGAAGTAATAGACTTCATTATGAATACCTCTAACCATTTGGAGTGAGCATCCACTATTATAAAAAAATATCCCATGATTTTTCCAGCCATTGCCATAGAGATAATTTACTTTTCGCTGGACTACTACTATTAAAATTGCATGCATCACACTTTTTAATGATTAGCTCAATATCTTTATCAATATTTGGCCACCAAAAATACGATCTGGCTATTTCTTTCATCTTTACTATACCTAAATGAGTTATATACAACTGTTGTAATATTTAAGCTTGATATGTTTGTGGAATAACTAGTCGGTTGTTCCATATTAAACAATTACCCTCAACGGACAACTCATAATGTTTTAAGTAAAATGGTTTAAATTCTGAATCTTTAAAAATAAACGAGGGCCAATTTCCACTTTTAACGCATTTTATAAATTTCTGCAAAAAACTATCTTTTTTCGTCTCAATTGAAATTTCCTTGAAATTAATTTTGATATCTTCAGAACTTGAAAAATAGTTACAATAGTCTAGTTCACATTGGCAATCTGGACAAACTATCTGATTTTTTTCTGATTTTACATATTCGATTTGGTAATTATATTTTGCCAAAATTACTGCCCAACGTCGAAGTCGATTAGCTGAAAATTGAGGAATTCCCTTATTCGGGTGAAATATATATAATAATGGTTTGTGATCCGTAACTATGGTAAATTTGATACCGTATAAATATTCATTAAATTTATTTAATCCAAAAATAATTGCTAATGCCCCCTTCTCAATTTGTGAATATTTTTCTTCACAGCTAGAAAGAGTTCTAGAAGCACAACAATTGGTCTTTCCGTTTTGCTTCTAATACGTGACAAATGAATGCCCCTATTCCCTTTATGAGTGCTAATAGTAACATATTGTTTGGACTGATCGTCTAAAATAATTTGTTGGTAGGCATTAGTCAAATTTAATTTCGTAAATTCTTGCCTCCGCTTAATTTTGCAAATAATTCCTCTTGTCGAGGTATAGGGTATTTATTTATTTCTAAAAACGGATTTAATGTGACCTTGAAATCTCCACAGATCCTCATGCTTCAATTCGACTTTAGAACTGGAACAATTGGTGTTGCCCACTCTGAGAAATCCACTGGGACAATGACTCCCATTTCCTGCAACCGATTCAGCTCATCCTCTACTTTTGTTCTAAGCGCCAATGGAATTTGTCTAGCCCTGAAAAATTTTGGTGCTACATTGGGGTTCTTAAATTTCAAAGATGCTGTACCTTTATTAAAGGTACCTAATCCCGGTTCAATTACAGTTTTAAATTTAGAAAATAAATCATTTACTTTGCTAGTTTCCTTAACATAATTTATATTTTCCCACCCAATGTTATATAACTCTAAAAAATCCCGCCCTAGTAAAGGCGGACCCCCATTTTTTATTACATTGAAAACTAACTGGCAATGTTATTTTACCTAGCGGTTCGATTTTGTTACCGTTATAAACAAATAATTCTTTCTCTGGCGGTATTAAAATATAAGTTGAGAAATATTTCTTAAAAATATTTTCAGAAATAACTGACACGCTTGCTCCAGTATCAATTTGGAATTGTAATTCTACATTATTAATTAATATTTTTATGTGAAATGGTTTACAACCCTTAAATTTTCCCAAAATCGTAAACAGTGAATTATCGTCATCCAGAAAATGATACATTTGATGTACATTTGATTTTGTTTTATTTTTATTTAAATCATAATTTTGATTTTTATTTACAAAATTTGTTTTTTTCTGCCGACATACTGGAGCAAGATGACCTTTTAGCTTACATATGTGACATATATAATCACGATACCGACATTTTGTTGACATGTGGTTCCTCCTTCCGCATACTTCACACGATGTCCGTGTCGTTGATGGCGTCTTCGATGATGCTCGCAAATGATGCAGTGGTTCTCCTTTGACGGCGCAAAATGGCGACCCCATTTCCAGATTAATCCTTGAGGCTTCCTTAGAGGTGGCGATGCGAATTGCTTCTTCACACGGTAGACTAACCTTTTCCTCGAAGCACATTTTCAATTCTTCACCGAAACAGCAATGTGCGGCCATACGTCGGACTGGCAGCCCATTCCTTAACCGATTCGCTTCCCATTTGTTTAATGGTTATTAAACACTTCCACTAGCATTGCAAATGCTTTTGCTTCGGGCTGGACCGGCAAACAGAGATCATACATTAGCTTGTACGATCGTTCCGATAAAACATTTAAAAATACTGCCCTCTTCATAGTATCATCTTTAATTGAGTTTACCGTGAAATAATTTATTAGTCGTGGTTGAAAAATGGTCCAATCATTTACTTTATGATCAAGCTCACGTAAATGTCCGATGGTGCCGTGTGAAACTTCTTCGTTCGGCATTTTCCACGTGGTCCTTCTGCCTTCTCTCGATAGACAAAAAAACAAAATCCTCGTCGCCACTGTTAGATCCGCTATTAGTGTGAATAGGGTCTAATCCACTTTTATATTATTAGTTTGAATAATACACTTAAATAACTCCCGACTCACTAATTAGGGCATTACTTGGGGGGTGGGAACTGCCTATTATGTACCCACTGATACTGAGATGGCTACTGCCCCATCTCTATGCCACAGGTTGCCCTGTCCTCAGCTCCTCCTCCTGTCGATCTTTCGACAGGCAGCAAAAGTGGACATCATATCCTAGTTGGTTTACTCAGGCATCATCACACTGACGATGTTCACCGAGGTGGTGCCGCTGTAGGATTGCCCGGTCGAAGCGCGTACAGAAAAAGAACACGTGCTCTACGTTTTTGCAGATACTCTTTCAAGTTGGATAAGAAGCGTTATCGTTTAGCTTTATGTCCTGTCTAAAGCTCTGCGAGGTAGTGGACCGCGCCCACGTGCTACCTCTTTATCCACACCTTAATGCTAGTGGCTACGCATGCAACGTCATACGATTCCGTATGAAATGTACGGGCCACCCGTAGAGCACTCCTGTAGAAGACGGAAATCACTTATCGTATTCACGATGAGTTTACTGTGGCTGCCATACAGATTCCAGGCTGTATACAGATGTGACAACGCTGAAGAAAAATCTTCGTTTGACCACCAATATTTGGCATGATTAATGCCAATGTGTTGTAGACTGCTCCTACCTTTTCGTACCAATCAGCAGATGTGTGTCAAAACTACAATAAAAGTTTATTACTAGTACATTTGCGAACTTCGAACTAAACCTCATGATTTTTACACTTCATCGCTTGACTCTGAAGTCGATGTCGTTGCACTCTCGGAAACGTGGTTATAAGCTTCCATATTGGATCGTGAACTCCTTTTAACCAACTTCTCAGTCGTCAGATGCGATCGACGTTTTTCTGCTACTGAGCGCTCGACGGAAGGAGGCGTTATGCTTGCCCTGTCTAATAAAATATACGCTGAAAAAATTGATGCATCGACTATTACGCATCTTATACCGCTGAATGATATTGTAGTATGAAAATGTGTACTTAACAAACATCAGTTTTATATTGTTGTACTTTATATTATTCCTGATATCTCTGATTCGTTTTCTGTAATTTTGGAATCATTGGAACTGCTAACTTTTTATAAACAGGTTCTTATCTTGGGCGATTTTAATGTACCACTTCTAAATTGATCATTAACTTTGCTTAATACATCCTCCAAATTAAATTACCTACAAAATTTCCTAATTACCATGGAGTTAAAGCAATACAACTTCGGTACTAATGTTAATAACAAAATATTGGACTTAGTAATATCAAATATACCTGCCGCGAACATGAATTACTTCTATTTGTGCCAGAAGATATCCACCATCCTACTCTTAATTAATTAATTTAATTTATCGAAGTGCAAAATCTGTTCAATTTCCCTCAAGTAATAATAATACCTATAATTTTCGCAAGGTTAACTTTCCGGAATTGTACAGCCTACTTACTAGATTGGTCCTTCCTAGATACCTATATGAATGTTAAAGACGCACTAAGCGCGTTTTACTCTTTGGTGTACAGTATACTTGATGATATGGTTCCAAAATATGAGCGCAGTCGGTCAACTTTTCCACCATGGTGTACTCGTGAAATTAAAACCACAATTCTGCTTAAGGAATATCATCGTCACAAATGGCGCTCGACCAATCTACAGTCTTATTTTTTAGAATTCAACCGTCTAAGACGTGAGGTTAAAACATAATAAAATGAACATATCAAGCTTATAGATCTAAAGTTGAACATGATATCAAACGTAACCCTAAGGAGTTATGGAACTTTGTGCATTCCAAAACCGGTACCTCTAGAATACCCACTCAAATGCATTGATAATTCTTATAGCAAGCCAGAGAATATTGTGGATTTTTTGGGCACTGAGTTCTCTAATATTTACTCCACGACCACAATTATTCATCCTTCCCACTCTTACTCAAACTGTAATTTTATTGATTTGTTGACGTTTAATGAAATTGATATTATATCTGCTATTAATATACTTAAAAGTAACAATACATCAAATTCCTAGCTTCTTCATCAAAGACTGCAAATGCATATTTATCAAACCCTTAATGTCAATAATTAATTTGGCAGTTCGAACGGACACTTTTCCGGTGTTATGGAAACAACCACAAGTCTTACCTGTATATAAGAAGGGTGATAAATCAAATGTTGGTAATTATAGACCGATAGCTATGTTATCAATTTTTGCCAAGATATTTGAACAAGTTCTATATACGTCCTTGCATAACCATTCATATCTTCAATCACTTTACACTAACATGGCTTTATAAAGGGTAGATCCACAATTACTAACCTGGCAATTGTGACCCAGTTTAAAAGCCAGTCATTTGAAAAACCTAAGCATACAGACGTAATATATACAGATTTATCCCATGTAATTTTGTTTAATAAACTCGCAACTTTTGGGCTTGGTCTGCGCACTGTAACATTGTAACAAATCCTGGATTATGATGGCATTCCTCCTTATCTCTTCTTTTTGACTCGTATGCCGGCTCAGCCAAATGTAGGTGTCTGGTTTTATTTTCTTCGATTCATCTGCGGTCTATTTCGTTTTCACAACATTTTAACTGCATAAGAAAGTTGTCGCATTTTGGGAATGTATCATTTTTTGGTTTATGAAATGATAAGTTGAATTCATCAACAAACATGTTTCTGTATAGGGAGGCATTCCGCGGTTGAATATTTCCTTCTTTACAATAATCCAAATACAGTCGGTACATTTGAGCAATCGATAGATCGGGTGATAAGTACTTTTTCTGAGTGTGGGATCCTGAATAGTGACTCTAATGAGCGGGAAATAGTTTTATGTGTTCTCTTATTAGGACTAAAATATATAGGTCCTTTACGTTGTAGAAAATTCACTAATAAATAGAAAAAAATACGAAAATATTTTCGTAAAATCTACAACAAATGAGTCTTATTAAGACTACAAGAACAAATCACTTTTGAAACAACTACTTCTCTAGCTAATACTTCGACAGACATTGAATAATAAAAAAGTAATTTGCGTGTTACAAAATAGCTAGGCTATCAAAGCAACACTAGTTTGAACGTATTTCTTTCTGTAAAATGAACTAAAAATGATTGAATGTACGTTAAAATAGTTTGTGAGTGACTATAATTTGGTAATTTGGAACAAGAAATGAATTTAGATTGATGTAATTAAAAATAAATTAGCAAAAGCAATTAAATAATTCAATATCAACCAATTCTGCATTGTTAATAAATTCTTCATTTACCAGACTGATATCCAAACCGACATCTTCAAACTGTTCTTCTTGGTTGTTTTCAGTGTCCTCGTCACTGTCCGACGGTATATATTCATCACCACTATCGTCTTTAAACTGTTCTGAATTGCTTGAATCTGTATTTTCTATTATTTCTTTTTCAAGGATCTCTTCCAATTCCTTCGTTTCTGGAACTGGTATTGTGATGGACCGTGTGCTTAAATTGTCATCATCACTGACTGACGCTGATTCTACAAGATATCAATACAAACCAATACAATGTACTTGTCATGTGGATACCCCGGACTTTTATGAAAATGCATATTTTCAACTATTCAGAGCCTTCTGCAACGATATGCGGCTATTTTCGGTATTTATTGTGCATTTAAGTCCGGGCTCTAGTTATTACAACGAATCAACATAACCTCAATTCGGCAATATTAAATGAATAGTTCTATATAAAAATATAATGCAGTACTGAATCACTTACTATTGTCAGCTCGACACATCTGTAAAATCTGCCTTCTCCTTGAATTATAAGTATTCATTTTCTTTGTTTCACAAACACTTTAAAACTAGAATTGCGATGCAGCTGCAACCATGTAACGTTTATGATGGCTACTGCTGCTATGAAGGTTAAAGTTAAAAAGGCCAATGTTGGCATTGACCCATTTATGTTAAATAAAATAATATCAATAGTTACAACTAAAGAGGCCAAAGTAGACACTGGCCCTTTTAGCATAAACTGATGTTGTAATTCATAGCGACATTGGCCAACATTAAATTTATAGATCTGCTATTGGTTGAGATTTGACATTGGCTGTTTTACCATCTTAAAGACTGTAAGAAAAAAAGTATAATGTATTGCTTAAATCAAAACGGCAAAATATTGACATTGGCCATTTTACCTCCAAGCCACAGATATAATAAACAATAACAACAATAATACAAAATTCTTAAAATGGCGACCGAGTGCGACGGTCGTGATTTTGTCAGTGCGAAAATAAATCTTAAATCCGGAGAAAATAATAATAAAAAAAGCTGCTACTGTGGATCAGTTGCTAAATCAGGAACCCAGTGCATATCCTGCGGTACATTATATCATACAAGTTGTGCGCGGAAAGCAAAGTCCTGTTGTGGAGTTAACTTTAACCCTCAAATTACTTCAGAACTAGCCGAAGGATGTGTTAATTTCGAAATGGAAGCATATCTTAATTTAAAAGAACTGGTAAGCGAACTAAAATCAAATAATATGTTACTACGGGAGAAAATTAAACAATTAGAAGAAGAAAATGTAAAACTACGCTTGGAGGTTAACGTTTTCCCGCCAACTTCTAAAGTAAATAGTCTTGAAGCTAGTAATACAAAAATAAATAGTAATGCGCTCCCAATACAACGAAAAGCGATAAATACAACGAGACCTCGAGCTGCCTCGGTAAATAATACACGTAGTGCGATTAGCCCAGGTACGATTATTAGCAAGGATATCTCGATCATAAAATGTATTAAAATCCTTTAGTTCGTTGTAGAAAATTAAATAATAAATTTAAAAATACGAAAACATTTCGTGAATCTACAACAATGAGTCTTACTAAGACTACAAAACAAATTAATTTGAAACAACTACTTCTCTAGCTAATACTTCGACAGACATTGAATAATACAAATTAATTTGCGTGTTACAAATAGTACAACTATTAAAGCAACACTAATTTGAATGAAATTATTTCTGTTGAACAAACTAATAAATGATAAAATGTACTTTAGATTGTTTAAATGTAACTATAACATGAAAAATTATGAAAAATGAATTTTAAACTGATTTCATTAAATTAAATTAGCAAAAGCAATTAAAAAATCTATGCTAGATTTTTTAATTGCTTCTTTCAAATTATGATATAATTGTTGTAAATATATACCGTTCACCCAGTGGTGACTTAAACGTATTTTTAAATGTTTTGGGTAATTTTTTGAATAATATTATTAACAAGAATATTATCCTAGGGGGAGATTTCAATGTACATTTTCACACAGAAGATTACAAAGCAACAGACGTAATCGATTTTCTGGCTTCATATGGGCTCCAGCAATTGGTCACTTTTACAACTAGAATGGACAACTGTTTGGACAATGTGTTCACAAATGTGCAGGCAACAGAAATAAATGTTACCCCCATTGATTTCTGTTTATCTGATCATATTGGAATACATGTAAACATATCAGTAGCAGACTCAGAAGATTTGCCAATTACACGCCAAATACGACCCATTACACAAAGAGGTAAATACAAATTGTATAATTACTTAAAAAATACAGATTTTTCTTTTATTAATAACTATCAATGTGCTTGTTTGGCGTTTAAATTATTTATAGATTTATTAGAAGAATATTTTTTAAACTGCTTTCCATTGAAAAAGACCACAACAAAAACGAATCATGTAGTTTGGTACAATAAAGATCTTAAACGAATGCGCGAGAACCTCTCTCTGGTAAAAGAAGCAAGTATAAGGCACGCTGAACTTAAGCAAACATATGCTAAATTAAAAGCAGATTACAAATGTGCTCTAAGAAATTCTAAAAAAAATGCTAATGCAAACTATATTGCAAAATCAAGCAATAAAGCAAAGGCAATGTGGTCATTAATAAGATATAAACAACCGAACTGTGATAACATAAACTGTGATATACAACCTGATGACTTTAATATATTCTTCACCACTATTTTTAGGTCCATACAATCCGACTTGCTACCTTTGCAGATAGATCCATTGGTATTTATTAATACAAGAACTACACTTACAAATTATTTTGCATTTAGGGAGGTGAGTGAAAATAAGGTACGCGAAGCAATAATGTCTCTAAAAAATTCAAATGCTCGGGATATGTACGGTATGACATCTGGGGCAATTAAATATGTGACAGACGTAATCATAACACCTCTCACTAAATTAATAAATAAGTGTATTCGGAACCAAGAATTTCCGACATGTCTAAAAATAGCTACTGTCATACCGATACATAAAAAAGGATCTGTTTCAGATATAAACAACTATCGTCCGATTTCTCTACTGCCTATCATTTCCAAAATATTTGAGAGACTGCTTTTTAATCAAATTGTATCTTTTCTTGATGAAAATGAACTACTAACCGACAATCAATATGGTTTTCGTGCTGGCCGCTCAACGGAGAGCGCGGTTATGGCTTTTGTTGAGGAAATCATGGCTGGCTTTGAAGCTGGCCAGTACTCAGCAACCTCATTCTTTGACCTCAGCAAGGCCTTTGACTGCGTTCCTCATGACGTCTTGTTACGAAAATTGTATTTTTATAACTTTGGACCAGAAAGTTGTCGGCTAGTAAGTTCATATCTCAAAAATAGAACTCAGCGCGTAGCATTTAAGAATCACTCATCGGAATTTACTTGTGGTGTGCCTCAAGGCTCGATTTTGGGGCCTTTGTTATTTTTAATTTATGTAAACGACCTACCGTCGTATATAAATACCGGGTCTATAATTATGTATGCAGATGACACAACATCAGTCACCAAATCTGATAGTTTTGTAAGAGCGCTACAACAAAGAATGGACATAAATAAAGAAGTACTGACATGGTTTAGTTGCAACAAACTGTCTCTCAATGTATCCAAGACCGAAACGCTCACATTTTCTTTAAATTTTGATAATGAAGAACACGGGTCTTGCAAGTTCCTAGGCTTGTGTCTTGATACTAAGCTGGACTGGAAGGAACATGAGAGGGAACTCAGCAGCAAATTAAGTGGCGTCATTTACTTACTCCGTATGCTAAGCAGTTCTGTGCCCTCATCAACACTTATAGCTGCATACCATGCTCTTTTTCAGTCCAGAATTAGCTACTGCATACTGGCCTGGGGACACTCGAGTGTTGTTTCTAGAATATTTAGTCTGCAACGTCGAGCTGTCCGTGTCATTGCGGGAATAGGATATAGAGCTGAGTGTAAGGAATTCTTTCGTAGCCTCAAAGTACTTACTTTGCCGGGTCTTTTCGTATTTAAATGTTTATTACATGTCCACAAAAATATTGAAACTTATGTAACTCACGACCAAATACACGAATATAACACCAGAAGCTGTGAGCAAATATATCCTGAAAGATTGAGATTGTCTAGGTGCCAGAACAGCTTAAATTTTTATGGGCCTAAACTGTATAACTTACTACCACAGGCAGTGAAATCGCTCCCCCATGGAAAGTTTAAAAAAATACTCAAAACATACTTAACAGATAAAGTCTTTTACACTATCAATGAGTGCATCTCAAATAGATTTTTAGACCTTTGAAATGCACACTTTTTATTTTATTTTAAAAACCTCAAAATTTTATTTATACAATATCTTTAATTATATATTTTACTGATTTTTTTTTCTCGCACATTAGTTAATAAGTTTTATTTATAGGTTTTATTTTTACACTAATTTTAAATTTTATTCTACACTGATTTTATTAAGATATTAGTTTTAAGTTTTATTTATACAAATATTTGATTATACACTAGTTTTAAGTTTTATTTATACACCGTTTTTATTAAAATATTAGTTTTAAGTTTTATTTATACAATGATTTTATTTATACACTAGTTTTAAGTTTTAACTATTCACCGATTTTAATTCATTTTATTTATATACTACTTCTAAGTTTTATTTATTTATTATTTCTAATCACTCAAATGTTACAAATATTATTTATACTAATTCCAATGATTACTTATATTAAACCAACTGTTTCCGTTAATTCAATTATAATTTTATTCATATCAATTGTACAATCAATTAATGCTCTGTATACTGATTGTTCACTTATGTTCCATATTTTGTTATCAAATTTATATATTATCTCCTATGTACTTCCTAATATATGTATTGACGTGTGTAAACTTATTGTGCTAGCACGAATAAATTACTAAGAACTAAGAACACTTAAGAATCTTCATTGACAATAAATTAAAATGGCAACTACATATAGACCATATATATTATATGTTCAATATGCTATATGCTTAGAGTCTTGAAATCAAATGTGTCTTTCAATGTTGTAAAACTAGTCTTCAACTCTAATTTCATGTCAGTAATTAGGTTTGGTATAATATATTAGGGCAGCTCGATAACAGAACAAGAGAATTTTGTTGAAACGAGCACTAAGAACAATTTTAAATTGTAATTCCTTGGACTCATGAAGGACTAACTTTGCTAAACATTAATTTTTAACAGCAGCTGCAGTATATATAATGGAATGCCTTTTATTTATTCAAAAACAAGGGTAATACTTTCAAAGTAACAAAATCATACATACGAGGGTGCGTTGAAAAATCCGTGCAAAGCCCGAGAGATGGCTCCACCGGCGCGTATTGAGGTCATGTTTAGTTAGTAGCATCTCTTGAATGAATGTACACCAAGTTTCAGCCATATTGGTCTATTTATTTGTGTTTGGCATTCGTGTGAATCAAGGAAGTCGAGTGATTTTCAAGAAATTGACGTAAAAGGAACATGACTAATTATTATTATATATGGTGATTAAACATTACTTTATGAAAGGCAAAACACCTCAAGAGACTAAAGAGAAGCTTGATAAACATTATGGTCACTCTGCAATTTCGATTATAACCATTTATAAGTGGTTTTAAAATTTTCGGATTGGCCATATGGGTACAAGTGACGCTAAACAGTTTGCATTGCCTGTGGAGGTTACGCCTCCAGAAATCATTGATCAAATCCATGATATGGTGATGAATGACAGAAGAGCTAAGGTGCGTGAGATTGCTAGTACTGTGGGCATCTCGACTGAACGGGTACATAATATTTTGCAAGATGGGTGCCGCGATTGCTCACGCTTGACCAAAAACGGAATCGAGTGAAGTGTTGCAAGGATGGTTTGCAGCTGTTTCAGAAGAATTCGGAGGACTTTAAGCGTCGTTTCGTCACTGTGGATGAAACATGGATATATTACTATACTCCTGAGACCAAACAATAATCTAAATAATGGGTTACCAAGGGGGAATCTGCACCAAAAAAGGCGAAGACCAGAAAGGTTATGACGACTGTCTTTTGGGATTCGCAAGGGATAATCCTCATCAACTATCTGGAAAAGGGTAAAACTATTGCAAGTAAATATTGTGTATCGTTATTGGACCGTTTGAAAACCAAACTGCAAGAAAAACGCGCGCAATTGGCCCACAAGAAAGTCCTTTTCCATCACGACAACGCACCAGCACACACCTCAGCAGTTGTGGTCGCAAAT
Organism: Ontholestes murinus; assembly: GCA_963969525.1. Taxonomy (NCBI): domain Eukaryota; kingdom Metazoa; phylum Arthropoda; class Insecta; order Coleoptera; family Staphylinidae; genus Ontholestes; species Ontholestes murinus. Next base: position 16,181,896 of record OZ018397.1, read on the forward strand.
TAATGGAAATAGGATTCCAACTCGTTTCACATCCCCCCTATTCTCCAGACTTGGCTCTCTAGGAATACTATTTGTTCCCCAATTTGAAGTAATGGCTGGCGGGACAAAGATTTTATTCAAACGAGCAGGTGATTGCAGACACTAATTGATATTTTGCAGACATGGACAAATCCTATTATTCGGAAGGGATCAATAAAGTAGAACATCGTTGGACGAAGTGTATAAGCCTAAAAGAAGACTATGTCGAAAAATAAAAAAGGTTTACGACAAACACGTTAGTAGTTTTTATTTTTGCACCGACTTTTCAACTGCCCCTCGTAATTATTAAATTAGAAGTAAAGACATATTAATTTATCCTGTACATAAATTCACAATTACAGAAAAAGGTGTACATTACTCATGCCTACACTTTTATAACAAATGTCCAGAATTTATAAAAACGGAACCAAATTTCTAAAATATAAACAATATATGTATGAAATGCTAGACACTATCTTACATTTAATAGCTTGCAGTACGTGTATAGATTTTTTATGTACATATTTGTAATATGTCATTTATATTTAAATAAATATGATATTATGATTATTATTATTATAAAATACAATTTAGTATTTATAATTAAAAAAAAAAAAACATAAACACTTATATACGTGTAGTTTAACATAAAATTGGATATCTAAAGCAGTGTATAAAATATCAAGATTATGAATACATCACTTATTTTGAAAACTATATGAGAGAATACCTTAATTTCTAAATTAGATTTTATTTTATGTTCATTACTTTTGCGCAAACTGGAGAAAGTTAGCCGAGATAAATGTAATTTAATATTAATTTGAAACAATCTTAACTAATCTAGTTCGGGATCCTCTGCCGTTACACAGGAAGCAATAACGGGGAGACTAAGGATAATAAGGAATATTATATGAACACCAAACATTTGGAGGGAGCAGTTGCATGAATGTAATTTTGTACGTGCTACACAAAGATATATAACGACGTTAAAGAAACTGCGCGGTAATTTAATTAATGAAATGATTGCCTAATTGCGCCAATTAGAAAAATATTCTTAATCACCATATAAATTGCATAAGTGATTTTATGATTTAATTATCAATTAAAGCACTTACATGACTAATTATTATTATAGTGAGTGATCTATGATTATCAAAAGAAATATTAAATTGAAATTTTTAGAAAATTGATTAGGTTTTAATATCAAGTAATAGTAAAACCATGCTAAATAATTTCTAATTTTAAATTATTAATTCTTCATTGCACGATACATTCACATAGCTTGTTTGATTGTTAAAATAAACTAGCTATATTTGTTTACAATTCTGGCAAAAATAAATGTAAGTTAAAAATTCACGTTATTTAGGGGAAACTGATATTTTCAGCACAAAACGTATTTAGTTACAGTTATGGAAATATATTTTTTTAAACATTCAAGTTTTCTAACATTTCAAATAACAACTAACTCCCATTTAATTGCCGATGTGAGGTTTTACATTTCATAATAAATTAAACTGGATAAAATTTTTAAAGCTATTTCAGGACTATAATTCTACAATGGTTGTTATAAAATTTTTCATTATGGAAATGAAATATGTTAATGAAATCGTTGACTGGACTATCAATTACTCTTTATCGCCTGATATTATTTTCTGAGGCAATAATATTCAAAGTACATATCAAATGTTAAAAAATATGATTGCTTCATGAAATAATATATTTTTCTATAATAATTTTATAGTCACCAATTTAATGAATCAATTATAGTTATGATAACGTTGTAAAGCTAAAGACAGAGGACAAATATTTAACTTAGCCAAGACGATTCTGATTTGAAGTATTGTAGATTGATTTGAATGTAACAGTATATCAAAGATGCGACATACAATTTTTGGGTGTAAAAGTAACACATTATTATTATTATTATTATTGCGGATTTTACTCCTATTAAACATCTTTATTTACAGAAAAAATAAAATAAAATACATATAACGAATAAAATAAATTCTCATGTAAGACATAGGTTTAGTTTTCTGTTCAACGGCTTTCGACTAGCTCTCTTTCAGTCTGAATTTATGATTTAAGTATGGGAGGGTGTTAGATGAATTGATAAGCTTTATGGAAAACGATAGAGGCGAATTTGAGAAGAGGTGGTAAGTTTCTTGTGCAGGGTAAGGGCATGTACTATCAAGGCTGTGTCTGGGAGTTTATTTTATTCGTTTTTGATAAATTGCAATTTAAAGGACTATTTTTTATATTTCGGCAATCCATGTCTTTATTATTGTCATGTTACAGCGATAAAGCACTATCAAAATATACTATATATGGATGGTACATGGATTAAAATTGTGGGCGTAGTTTGCTTACTGATATATTTCGTGGAAGTCATCCAAAATCGATTGTTGTTCCAGAAAACATTATGCTGGGCGTAAATGAATGTTGAAACACTACCTTGAGGCTTCCTTTGGCATTCACGGGATCAAAATATATTACCCATTGCATGAATATTTGGCTGTCAAAAAATATTATCTTTGAATCACACATAATTTAACAATTACTTAAAGCAAGATGCTGACAACAAAAAGTCGAATGGTGGGGTCGTAATATAATACTTAATCGTCCATTCCCGAGATATTAAAAGAAAGCCTCGTAGCCGAAAAAACGGCAAGATTTAGGTCACAGTGACCTAATTTATATTAAGCCCGAATCTCTTTAATTTAAGAAAAATATTGGTAATAGTAACCCCTTTAGTAGGTGTTCGTACCCATAATGACTTAATTTGTTATCTTTATTTAATTTCTAAGACCAGTGCCTAATGCCGTGTATATATATATATATATATATATAACCCTGTGAGCACTCTTGCTGCTCACTTTTATAATTTTGCGTCGGTTTCATCGCGATTTCCCCTTTCTTGTCAGTGCCTCACCTTGTCGTGGTGCGGGATCTCGGGTACGAAATGCAATGTCCAAAATTGCTAACTCGATGCACTGGGTGCTAATCGGTGCACTCTTTGCCCCAACCGCCTATCTTGGATCCAGAAAGGCTGACTTGCTGACTTGCGCTACTTACCTGCTAATGATGTAACGAAGACTCTCCCTTTATAAACACGGTTACTCATGTTTTATTTGTTCTCAGGAACACAACTTAAACCTTCCTAAGTAGTCTGAGCTTGTCAGACACCAACTCTCCCCTTAGATTTATCTTTGAGTGACATAATTATAAGTTTCTATTTTTCTAGAAGTAAAAAATCTCTAAAATAATATAAAACAATATATATTCCATTCAACCATTGTAACGCTTATAACGAAACATAGAAATACCACCGAGTGAAGACAATATTGGACAAGGTAGCGTGAATTGATTACACCTTCTTTTTTTCTATTATCAAGTTTGGCGTAGAAAGTACCGTAACCTCTGTGATTATTGTCGAGATCTTAGTTTTGCAATTAATGTAACTATTCTGCAAATGCATTTAATACTACAAGAAAAGTTTTGTTAACGTTGGGGTATAACTGATCTGAAGTAATTGCATAAGCAAACTACGGTCTTATAATTATTTAGAAAAAATGATTTTGTAGACTATTTTAGATTTAAGCCTGAGCAAAGGCAACTCAAGAATATTTTTTTAATGATTTTAAGTTTTTGTTTTATGGTAAATTATAAAACAGCAATGAAGAAGAAGACGTCTTCTGCGTTCACGATAACATTTGACTCCCAACTAGTGGCTGAGTAAACTCATCCACTAACTCATGCTCTAATTTGTTTAACTATTCTACTTGTTCCAATCCAGCCGCTCCGTACTCCACCACAACAATACACCGGCAGCTCTGATGGATTGGATTGACCTTATGCATGCCAGCTCCAGCCGCCCCGCGTTCCACTCCAATGCTCGATGCCGGAACAACACCACCGTCTAAGTTCACGCCTTGCCAATGCACTTAGGATATCAGCCTATCCCCGGAAGAACCAGATGTCAGAACCCGTTAGGATTCCACCAGCTATCCAGGAATACCGATCTTCACATCATCCAGAAGCTGCCTTCTACGACGCCAGATCCGGGGTAGGTTGTCCGAATCCCCCTGCATCTCAACTTTGGATGGATATATGGGTTTAAGTGGAAAATTCTTCGAAGAATTAAACTCTACCCATACACCCTTCGGCTAAAATTTCGGGTATATTTTCATATTTTGTGATTCAATAATTCTGATTATTTGTTAGAAAGGAGTGCAGAGATATAATAGATACATAAAGTAAAAAAATAGAATGAAAAGCACTGGTTTATCGAGACAATGCGAAAACCATTTGCATTCCAAATGAAATAGTGAATAGTAAAAACAATCATCTTAAGATGATAAAGGCGACAGTAATTTTACCAAACTTTCGATATTGTCGTCAGTGTTTTAGAAGGAATTCGGAATCAGATTGCTTGAATTTTCATTATACTACTTCTTTTAATTTATAATTTTCAAATTTAGAATCGAATAAATCGAACCAAGGTTGGCTATTGAAAGAATTTGCCGATCTCATCATCATAGTTTCAGGGTTATTGTTGCTAAATTTGAAGAGAACGTCTGTAAACAGAATATTGGCACTGTCCTTAGTCGACGATCATTATTGGAAGAAGGAAAATCAAGATGAAGTAGAAGTTCTGCACATTCCATATCTCCATCAATTAGTTTATGCAAAGTACATAAATCTTTAATTTGAGGGCGATCTGCTAAATATTTCAATTTTAGTTCTTCCATTATCCCTGAGTAGAGACCTTGGGTAGGGTTTCTTCCTAATTTGTATTCGATTCACCTCAAAAACTTTCGCTGTATACTCTCCAATCGATCAATTTGATTTAAATAGTAGGGTGACCAAATTACTAAACACAAAACAGAAATTTTAAACAATCACAACTCAAACAAAGCCCCACATTTTCAACGCCTTACTACACACATTTAAAATATGAGAATTTAAGGTTACTTGCCTATCAAACGTAACGCCTAAGTCCTTAATTTCGCTTAAGAAAATGTCAATGTCAAAATGACAAAATTTTATTTTATCGCCCAATAAAGAAAAATAAGCATGTAAATGCAATATGTATCTGAAGCTGGTGTTGTATGAACAGTGGAAGAGAGGAGGGGTCAGCATGGTGTTAAAATTATATGTGTGTTATTTTTATTCCTTCTATATTGAGAATGTTTCGTTATTTTATTTGTATATATTTAACCATGTTTGATAAAGTTTTAATAAAGATAAAGAAACTTTTGGAAGTATATTAAACGGAAATCAAACTATTTATTTTTACTTACTATGACCTATTCTGTAGAAATGCCGAAATCCAACATACTGTTGACTCAATGAAGCCCATTTATCGCAGTTTATTGATTAAAATGGTATGATTAACTCCATTTAAATCCTTAGAAAAGTCTAAATATATGGAATCAACTTGATTATTCTTTTCTATGGCAATAGATAAAAATGGTGTATAACACAAAAGATTGGAGACTGTTGAACGTATTGGCACAAATACATATTGTTTATCTGATAAAATTGATTTTGATATCCAATGAATCCAATTACCGAGAATGGGTTTACATTTGGGACTAATTGTAGGTATTAAGTCTAACAAAAGATTACTTTATGGCTACAAATCAAATTTAAATTTATTTCTATGTGTCTTTATTTCAATCGCCTCAATATATTAAATTTATAGTCTGTAGATTGTTTTAATATCTTTGTACTGTTTATCGAAAATTGATGGCCTGACATTATGGTGTCATTAGCAACTGCTGATTTTTCGGGATCCTGATTTATAATATGTTGAATTTGTTCTCTAAATCTGCTTTTTAAATTTCACTGTGTCTGAACTATATAAACTTTATTTCAATTATTACAATTAATGGAATATATTCCTAATTTGTGTATATCATTGATTTTGTTGAATGTGTTTCCTAACAAAGATTTTACTTTGATGTTTGTGTAGGTTAAATTTCTTGTATAATTTATTTAATTTCTGTTCAAAAGAGAATGTATATATTAATTTAACATATTTTTCTGTGTATTTTCTATATTTTGTTTCAAGCTTGTTATGGATTGTATTGTGTGTCTATTTACGTGTTTGTTTATTAACTAACACTTTCTTCCAAAAAAGCCTTTTTTAGATCAGTCCTTTAACATAAAAATATGGTGATGTAGCCATCATAGTCATTTTTCTATATTTTTCTCGAAAACTATGATGTTTACACAAAATGGCTATTTCTAATTATTTGTTCACCTTTAAATTCTCTACATTTATTTTTTATATAAATTTCATGTAACTCCTATAGTTTATTATCAATAGGCAAAAAATATAAAGGACTTTATAAAAAAACATGTTCAAATAAAACTTGAGCAATTGTTCATTTACTTAGACTTTTGTTTGAAAAATTTTGTATGAATGTTTTGAAAGGGCCGAGGGGACCCTAAAGCGGTTTGTGTACAGTTATATATTTATTTATGTAATGCATGTTAAATAAAGTTTAAATACAGTAGAATACAATACAATTTCCTTTAAACAAAATTCAAATTGTTTTTACGAAAACAATGAACTTTCTTGTTCTTTGGAGATGACAGAATATAACACTCCAGATATTGACCAACCAGCGTTTTTATCTTTATTCATAGACTGTTAAGGGCCCTCATCGAAGCAACCTAAACCAATGTAGTCTCTAAATTCTTTCCTTTCCGATCTTTTCTTCTGAACGAACATGGTGGATTCGATCCTTCAGCGTAAAACTGTCACTCCGGAAGGAATAAATCTTTTGTGGATCAGTCATCGAAAAATAAAATAATAAGCTTGCATTTATGCGTGATTTGCTCACAAAATCATTTTCGTTTTAGAAACTTTCTTCGCAAACAAAACCTTACTTTCTTGTTTTTCCGCTAGAAATTTGGAAGCAAGTTTGGCCAAGAATTTTCTCGTCTGCAAATCTTCTCCAATGACACGTAGTCGCTCTACCTGCCATCAGGTCATTTTAAATATAGAGTAGAGTAGAGTAGAGTAATTTATTAATGTTTTGACAGTAATGTCTTATATACGTCACATATACATACAGAAACATTCTATAAATATACAAAGAATTACAACAGATTAAGAGAAAGAAAAGAAAACATGTTTTATGCGTACGGAAGCAATATTACACTGAAGGTAACACCAATGGATACAAGACAACTTCAAGCACCACAACAAAAGATTATGCCAGGAGATATACAAAAAATTAAAAAATATTATTTGTAGTTATAAAATTTAGCGAATTAATAAATACATAATTAATAAATAAAACTTAAAAATACAATCACAGTTGGTTTAAAATTATTATGGTAAAAACTAAAAACTTAAGTATATATAAAAAATAAATAAATAAATAAGAGAATAAATCAAGAAAAAACTTGTAAAAACAAATAAATAAAATAAAATAAGATGTTAAAAATATCACCGTATGTATAAATTTAAATTCAGAATTGTTAAAATTATAAAAGAGCATTAAAATTCAAATTAAATATATAATATAACGACACTACACATTAAAATTATGATTAAAATTAATTATGATATAGGTATTGTACAAGTTAAAAATTCATCAAAAGAATAAAAACAGTTTTTGATTAAAAATTGTACCATTATTTTCTTGAATTGTTTTAGAGGCAATATCTTCCAGGCATTAGGTAATTTATTGTAAAATTTTATAGCCCAATAGTTGGTACTATTACACGATTTACTAAGTCTTATTCTATTTATTTGAATATTTTGTTTATACCTTGTTGCGTGAGAGTGTTCCAGATTGGAGTAATTATGAAATATCATATTAAATCAAAATTATTGCCTCAAACTTGATTCAAATAAGTTGTTTGATTTCAGTGTGATGTTCAAAATTTCTTACAATATACGAAACATTTGCAGACAAAACATTGAAGCTTTGAAGGGGAGAATCAATTTTTGTTTATGAAACTTCGATACTGAAAAAGAGACTGCAAATTGTGTTGTGAAGAGTAGAAAATCATTCAGCGATAAAGAAATGATCAGAGTGTCAAAATTACATTAGCTTAAGATATGTTTATGTACTATGTCTAATTGGTGGTACATTTTTACGATAATGAAACTTCATTATTACAATTATGAATTATTGAATTATTCATCGAAGTCTGTGGTTCATACCAGTGTATGAATGCTATTATAAAATTGTGTAATTAATGTCTGTATTTTTGTGTAACTTACATATAATGATACTTTTTGTAGCTATAGCTCTTCTAGTATCATAACTTTTTTTATTACACTAAATCGGAGTTTGTTAATAATAATCTTCTTAGAGATTTATGCCCCAATGCGATATGAAAAGCCTCTAATTTAGAAGGCACTCTCCTTATCGTCGACTCTTTAAGTGCTTTGAACATGACAGGTGAGACTAAGAGACAGCTGCTTTAGAATAAGTAATTCTGTTGTTGATTGGCAGTGAAATGATTCAAAATATCACCCTAATCTTACACATATGCCAATTCATACATTTATTCTCTCTTCTAATTATAGTATATTACGATTGCCAAATACATGATGACAGTATTTAAACTAATAAGTTGACGAAAAAGCGTCATTTGAGTAGATATTTGAAAGGATAAATATTCGAGTGAAAAATTTTTCCAACTGATCTGATTTTAAAATTCTAGTTGTTAGTGAACTAAAGAAATAGGTGACTAGACAAAAACTCTTTTGGTAAAAATACTTTTTTATTACTTCTATTAACTAGAATTTCGATACCTTAAGATTATTATTAACAAATTGTTCATATTAAAATGTTAAGAATAATACGAAATTAAATTATTTTGCAGTGTACTAAAGAGGAAGGAGAACAGTAGATCTGTCTGATAATTAATCAAAATGATTTTCTAATTTTGGTTTACTTTAATTTTTGTCTTGAATAGGACCAAATAAAATGAATATTTCGACTACGTTTTCTTCATTTTCCTTAATATGGTTAGCAAAGGTATTTATCAGGAGATTTACTCCTCCTTCAAAAATCCTAAAAATTTAAAATAATGAAAGTGATTTTGTTGGTACTAAGTAGGATTTAATGTTTTGAAACATTAACACAGTGGATTTGATACTTCAGGGTAAAACTGACACTCTAACCAGCAGTAGTAAACCTTTTCTGAATCAGTCCTCTAGCATCAAAAAAAAACACAATAAGCATGCTCTCCCGCGTGACTTGCTCACTTGAGCTTTCTTAGGCTTTGGAGATTCCACAAATTGACGTTTTGTTTTAGAAACGTTTTGGTACACCCTAGTATTAAATAAATGTCACTTTAACATAACACAAATTATAATTAAATTAGGTCTACAAAAATGGGATTTAAATACGCTAGAAATGGCCAAAAAATTGCTTACCATCTGTCAACTATAATGGATGGAGTGGAAGAACATGAGAAGTCGTGAACTCCGCCTTCAACTCCAATACGTCAAAATTTTAAGTTAGTGTATTTATGTATGTATTTCCATGTTTATTTTTTTAATAAAGCTAAAGTACATAAAACAAAATAATTAAATAAATAAAATAATCAACTTTATTAGATGTAAATGGGTTGTTCTTGAAGATGTTCAAATAGTCCTTTGTAAACAGTCAGGCACCGTTTTTCTGTTTATCCGCTAGAACTTTGGGAGCAAGTTTGGCACAGACTTTTCTCGACTGGGGTCAATGAAATCCACTCACTCTACTAGCGATCATTACACCTCAAAGTCTTGGATGCATCTGACGCGCGTTAACTGCCTTAGCCAATACATCCCACTAAGTCACGCTATTAGTTGAACGGGTGTACGCGGTTGCAAAGCTCGGTAGTAGGATGAGTGTGTGTCATTGAATCCCTCAAAAAAAAAACGCAAATGCAAAATAGACGTTTGCAAGTCATTCATGCGAAAATAACCACATCTATGATAATGATGTAATCGAGGTAATTTTCCAAAAAGGCATTGAAGATGGATTTACACTACAATCAATCGTGAAACTTTCTAAGCAAACCCTGTATGTAACCAGGTTATTTTTAATATCATATTAAATCAAAATTATTGTCTTAAACTGAATTCAAATAAGTTGTTCGTTTTCACTTTGAGTTTTTCACTTTTCTGTTACACTTAACTAGAGTTTTAATACATTAAGTTTATCATTAACAAATTGTTCATAATGAAATATTACGAATAATACGAAATTAAATTATTTTACAGTTACACTTTTTAATTAAGTAAGTGATCTCGGCTGCGTTGTCTTTATTTACTTCAATATCGCTAGCAAAGGTATTTATTGGTGTCGTTTTAAAATGCCCATGTAAGTTTCACTCATCATTTTAAAATCTTGATAATTTCAAATAATGAAACCTTTTAATTTCATCAGTGACCTTGTTGTTATTAATTACGATTTAAATGTCTTAGAAAGTAAAGTCTATTCATTATAAATTTAATGTTAACAGTCGAACAATATGCAGTTTAGAAACTAACTTAAAAGAACTTCAACCTTCACTGGATATAAGTTTAAATTTTGAAATTGTGTCGTAAACAATTTCGCGTTATGTGTCCATGTTATATTTGTATAATTATGCAGTTCCATTGATAAATTCTTCAAATATATCTAATTATAGCAAGATTATTGTAATCCACTATTAACATTGACGAAACATAAATTGTTGTAATAACTTTTCACGAGTTAATGCAAATTGTGTCTTAATATGTTAGTACATTAAATATTTCAAATCCTGATTCCATATTATGATTAAAATATAATTCAGAAAAGGCTGAAAAACTTTGATTAAACATATTGAAGCACTACTATTGTACAACCTTTATTGATTGATTGATCGGGGATTTAATTAACATGGTCATTAATAAACAAAGCACAAAAAGGTTATCTTCTTTATTTCTAATACAGGATATATACAGACACATTTAGATATTTTCTTCTGGTGTTTAAAATTAATTAGGCTTATCTTCATATAACATCATTCACTTATTTGAATTTTAATGATGTAAAATTACATTCAGTAAGTTTGAAATCCAAATACCTATTTGTAAATCATTAATAGCTGCGATTTTGATTGCGTCGAAATAATTTATATGGCCTTTGGAGCCATTCGAGCGGTGAATATACGTCGATATCCGATCTTTCGATCGGCTGGCTGGCTATAACGAAACAAATAATGGTGCCAACCTATGATGCATCACCCATCAAAATTATGTTACCACAAGTGTGCTCGGAAACACTCTCGTTCCGGATAACTGGATTAGGGTTGTTAGATTGATAAGATGTCCGATAAAAAATATCTTTTTGTCTGTGTTTTGTTAGTTGAAGGGGGTCACGTAGAATATTGAAATATTTATTTGCGAACGATTTTTATCGTCGTAAAAAAATAATAAAGAGATAGGAAATTGTATAAAATTTTGTATTAAATTAGAATATATATAATAAACTCATGAAGAAACGTACTTTATTTAAAATAAATTCTACACGAATTTAAGTATTATTATCCTTATTAAATTAATATTGATTTTTGTTTTATATTCAATTCAATTCATTGCGTATTTTTTTCAATTTAAATGTTAGTTATGGTGACGTTTACTTTGTGGTACATCTTGAATATAATGAAGAAGGAGACATGATGACTTTGGTTTAGCACTTTATTAGTAGTAAATAATAATGAATAAATTCGTAAAACCTAGCCTTCATGTCTCCTCCTTCATTTTTTAATTTTTTAATTTTTATTTGGCAAATGTGGCCGTTTAAACTTGTTCTCGTCCTCCAGTCTATCCAGCAATGCACAGTGCGTACAAAATAGTACTGGCTCTAACTTTACCGACTAATTGTTTTTTGTTTCACCAGGTATTAACCACTCCGCTGAATGCTGATTAGATGCTGGTGTGTAGTCATATATCCATCATTCATTAATTGTTAAAAATCAATGCAAAACGTCCTTATAACAGGACCAGATTTTGTTTGGAAGGCGTTCCTTCTTTTGACCAATTCTAAAGAAACTCTGTGGGCTGAAAGCTTTTACATGTGTAAATATTCATAAATGACCAATGCGTTTCTTTGAGATGGCTATGATGTTAGCTAACTTACTCAATTCCTTTTTTGCAGCCATTACTGATTACACTAATTTTCTGGATGATTACTAGAGTAACTGCCTCATCAATTTTTCTTTACGTGTTGCAACATTTATGCTTTTATGATTATGACGAAATTCATTAAACAAATATTTGATGCTTAAATTTGGTGGAGCCGTAACTTTCATCAATCCAAAACTTTGCTCCAACAGCGCTTTTCTCATCAAGAAGCAATGTTTACTCAATACACGAAATTTACTATTTTCAAAGCGTAATTTCAAAAGCTATAACTTTTACACAAATCAATAATACTTCAAGAAAATTTTACAACATATAAGCTAAGCTTAATTCCCTATAAGAAGTAGAAGGATTTTTAGAATGACCTACAGTAGAAACTAGTCAAAAAATAGTGTTATAAAAACCAAGTGTAATAATTTATCAATGTAAATATTTGTAACACTATATTTTAGTCATTGTGTAATTTTAAAACATAGTGGTAAAACAAAGTAACCGTCTTACAATTACAACTACTTTAACAATGATTTTGTTATAAAATATAATGCTATAAAGTAATTAATTTATTATTTGTATTACCTTAATAAAATGCGATAATTATTAATACTCTTCGTTATGTGTTCTATAAATTTTTATTAATAAATATCTGTTATTCGTGATTTATATTATGCGAATGAACATCACCCGATAAAATGAAACAGTTATACAATATCAGAATGCAAGTTATAAATAAATCTCACTCGAATTTACATACGTCAAAACGCGATGGATATTTAAACGGTGCGGAAATATCCGCAAACAAATGCGCCTTCATTTTATTACCACAATTTCAATGAAAATATTACAGTATTTACATTCCTATTTACACAACTTCCTCCTTCGGTGAATGAATGTGATTATATTCAATTGTACACAATGCTAATTTGACTAGCTGTACGAAACCAACGAGCCAGTAAAATTATTATGAAGTTTCTATTAACTTAAAGTTAACTAAATACAAATAGGTATGAGAAGTGTAAGCATGTATACATTGATTAATATTATGGTTTTTAAAATTATTAAAAGTTATTTACACACAAATTTAATTTATTTAATAGAGGATTACTTTAGAATATAAAAATCAAAATGCTCAAAATTTGTAGCATCGGACGGGTTAAATAGGTTAAATACCAAGGTCATAATTAGGAAACTAATCGGCAAACAGATAACAATAGTATGAGGGTTATTATGTCAACCAGATATGTTAGACTACATTGGCAGGACATCTTGAGTTGATGCAACTCTCCCAATTCCCCGCTCGGGTAGAAGTGCAACTGACTATGCCACATCTAGGCAGTAGCCTGGAAAACTGAGTATTCAATATTTATCGCAACAGAATACAACGGTAGGGTTCACCTCTGGAAGAGCAGCGAAGAAAACACCTTACTTTCAGCCTAACGACGTTAAAATAAACTAATTGTGTTTTTGATAGTATAGATAATAGTTTTATAGGTTTTTCGTCTTTCACGGCCTAATTTATTTTAGAACATTTCTCTAGCTATTTAGTCAGTTTTATGTTTAGAAGTACTAAGGACACCTTCGGATGATGACGAATCTAGAAGGGGTAAGTGTTCTACTAAAATCTTAATTTTACTTATAATTATAGTGAATAAAACACTACGAAAGGTAAATGCTGTATATTTTCGTTGTCATAAACTAATGGTTAAAGTAGCTTAGATGAAAATAAGGAAAAATGGGTCGAAACAAAGCGTCTATTTTGAGCCGCTACACAAAACTAATTACGACACTTGGAGGTTTCAAGCCAAAGATGTCCTCGTCCGGACTGGTCTGCTAGCATTTATAACGGGACCGGGTGAAAAAGATGAAGATTTATTGGCCAAAGCTGTGCTGCTGCTGATCATATTTCCGTCAGAATTATGACTCGTAAAATCATCCATAACCGCCCAGGAAGTGTGGAATATTTTGAAAATTGCTTTTGAAAGCAAAAGCGCCGCAAAAAAATGCGAAATGGCGAAACGTCTTAAGACCACATCAATGAGTTCATTAACCTAAAACTAAAAGATATGGAGATAGATATCAATGAGGACCTATTAAGCATTATTATTATACAGCCTAGCAGAGCTATAAAAATTTTCGTGTAGTAATCGAATCACTGGATAAGTTGTCGGCCCTTGATGGCTTAAATATAAAAATTATAAAAGAGAGTGACGCACGCAAAAAATAAGAAAAATGAGCTACAGGAAGAAGAATCGTACTATGGAGGTAAATAAAAACAAAAGTATTATCCCACCAAAGAAAGAAGTAAACAGCACAGCGAACATAAAAATAACTGAAATTTCATAAAGCTAGGCCACAAAATATCAGATTGCTGGTCGAAAATGACTTTATATTGCAAAGAAAAACAAACATGCCTATCTGCAGAAACTAATAAAATTGACAAGTGGTGTAAGGACAGCGGTTCTACTTCACAAATGTGCAATGACAAGTATTTATCTATGGTGCCAACATCCAACAAGACTACAAACAATTAATAAGGCAAAAACAAAGGGCAGCCTGGAGGTCTTTTTGTGAAGAGGTTGAAACCACTTCGGCAGCTGCAAGCCTCAAAAAGATCCTCTCCAAGGATCCCTCATGACAACCAGGTTGCCTAAAACGAGAGGATGGAAGTTACTCTTCTAACCTCTCGGAAGCAGCTGAGATTCTCATCAACACCCATTTCCCAGGATGTACAAATACCTATGATGAAGGCTGGTCAGAATCCATACCCTCAAACCCCTCCAAGGAGGATTGGGAGGTGGCAGATCACCTCACGGAAGGGACACGTATAAACTGGGCAATAAAAAGCTTCTCACCATTTAAAGCGCCAGGCTTGGACGGTATATTCCCGGCTCTCCTCCAATGTGGGCTGGACATATTATCAGCCCACCTAGCCAAAATCTTCAGGGCATGCATTGCGTTCAGATACATCCCTCTAGCATGGAGACAAGTAAAAGTTATCTTTATACCGAAACCTGGTCGTATAGATTATACACTAGCCAAATCACACCGTCCAATTAGTCTAACGTCATTTCTCCTGAAAACGTTAGAGAAATTGTGCGAAAGATTAATTCGCGAGACGGCTTTGATTACGAATCCGATCCACGCTAACCAACATGCATACACTCAGGGAAAATCAACGGAGTCGGCTCTGCATACTATTGTAGACTGAATCGAAAGATCTCTGGACAACAAAATGTCCACCTTAGGCGTGTTCATTGACATAGAAGGTGCTTTTGATAAATCGACCTTCAGAAAAATGGAAACTGCTCTCTACACGCATGGTGCGAACCCCACAGTTAGTGGGATCAAAAGCATGCTGGAGAATAGGGCAATCACAGTAAATGTAGGAAACACCACTGTCAGAAAGATCGTTGCTAAAGGCTGCCCACAGGGTGGAGTACTCTCGCCACTCCTGTGGAACATAGTTGTTGACAGCCTACTGCGGCGACTTAATGACAATGGCTTCCACACCATAGGATATGTAAATGACATAACCATCCTGCTAACAGGCAGATTTGAGACGGTGCTATGCAGCTTGATGCAGGAAGCCCTCAAAATAATCGAACACTGGTGTAACGACCAGTCTCTGACCATAAACCCGTCAAAGACTGAAATGGTCCTCTTCACAAAGAAAAGGAAACTAGGTAAGCTAAAGTTTTCTAAGATCCTCAACACCCAGTTGACATTGTCGTCAGAAGTCAAATACCTGGGAGTGATTCTCGACGGCAAGCTGACGTGGGAACCACATCTCAAAATTAAATGTAAAAAAGCATGCGTCTCCCTCTGGCAATGCCGGAGGACTGTGGGACAGACATGGGGGCTATCTCCCAAGATAGCACTTTGGCTGTACACAGCGGTAGTAAGACCAATGCTAATCTATGGAGCACTGGTTTGGTGGCCCAGAGCCAGACAGAAAACCTCAGGAAAGCAGCTTACTGAGTTGCAAAGGATAGCATGCCTCAGCACGACCAGAGCAATGCGAACAACACCTACTGCAGCAATCTAAGCAATGCTCTGCCTTCCACCTCTCGACTTATATGTAGAGGAGATGGCCACGGCGGCAGAACTGCGCCTAAACTCAGTTGGACTCTGGTACAAAGGAGGCAGGGCTGGCAGGCACTGACACCTTTTAGAGGAGGCTGTCAAAAAGACACCCTTCCTTGGAAGGAAGACAGACAATTTGCCACCCTGCTACGTCTTCAATAGACCTTATAATGTATCGATAAAAAGAGGAACCGGGAGTGTAGAGGGTGGGGAAACCCTCCGAATTTACACCGATGGTTCTAAAACCAAAAGAGGATCCGGGGCGGGAATTTACTCGCAACAAATGGACCTCTCATTAGCTATACCTCTAGAGAAGCACACAACTACTCTGCAAGCAGAGATCGTTGGCATCATCCAAGGGGCGAAAGAAATCCTACACCGAGACATCCGTGATAGGAACATCCAAATCCTTACAGACAGTAGGGCAGCAATACTAGCAGTGAGTGGTGACAAGATCACCTCAAGACTAGTAAAAGAATGTCACAACACCCTTAAACAAGCAGCAGAATCAAACAGTATTGAGCTGCGCTGGGTCAAGGGACACAATAATAAAGAAGGAAACAGCAAGGCTGACGAGTTGGCGCGAGCTGGATCGGTTCTCAGTGACGGGCGGGCCCCCGATCGCGCCAACACCGAAATTCCTCACTGATATCCACAAACAGAATACTCTCAAGATGCTAAAACAACGTTGGGACAACACCTCAGGCTGCAGACAGGCCAAGGAAGCAATACGCTCACCTAATCTGAAAACAGCTGAATAATCTTTGCAACTATCCCGGGGGAATCTGCGTCTTATCACAGGTATCCTTACGGGTCACTGTCAGCTAAGGAAACACTTGTTTACTATGGGACTGGTGGAAACCCCCATATGAAGAGCATGTGAAGAAGAGGACGAGACAGTGGAACATGTGTTAACCACCTGCCCGGCTCTCGCCCACCTTAGAGAGTCCATGCTAGGGGTGCTCTGGCCGAACATGGCCAACATAAGGGATAACCCTTCAAGCGTTGTGCTGTCTTTTGCACAATGAGTGATAGAACAACGCAGGGCTGTCCCAGTCAGGGGGGCACAATGGGCCTAGTGAGACCTAAGTGCTCTGGTCAATGATTTGATCACCCTTGCAAACTCAATCCAGATCCAGATGGTGCCAACTGAAGAAATCCTAAAACTGGCCTCGGATAAAACTGAGAAAATAAAAGGTAAAGGAGTGCCTCAAATAAAAAATTGAAAATATTTACCTACAAAATACAATATACATACCAAAATTATCAGTAAACTTGTTATCTGTGGCTCGAGCAACTGAACAAGGTTATAACGTAATCTTCAAGAAGAAAACTGCAACAATAAAGAATTCACAAAGAATGGAAATTAATGTTATCAAAAAAGATGGACTATTGTACGTTGATGTGGACACGAAAGAAAAAGAACAAGTACGCAACATTTTACTTTACCTATAGATATATAGAAAAATGGGACATCTGATTGAGAAAAATTTAAAGCAAGCTCTTAAAAGAGAAACTGTCATAGGATTATATTTTAAACCTGAAGAAAAACTCTTGGACATGTTTAAAAGAAAAAATTACCAACTTACCTTTTCCGAAAGATAGACGAAACGTCGAGCTCGAGAAAGACTTTATACGGTACACTCAGACATATGTGGCACCATACCAGACTAAAGTAATGCTGGTTATAAATACTTTGTTACTTTCATAAATGAATACAGCCGTTATGGTGTATTTAATTGAAAATGAATTTTAAAATTCTTACTTCTCAAGTTACGTGAACATTATCATTAAACTAAATTGTATCGAAAATATTAACACTTTCTTCACAAATTTGTTTTAATTAACAAAATGTACATTTAGAACACAAAGTGTTCCTTATCAATAATTAACTATTAATTAATAAAAACAAATTTGTGAAGAAAGTGCTAATATTTCAAAAGAATTTATTAATGTCATACCAACGGGCAACTTTATCCAAATTTTCTTGTAATAATTTGTAGTCCTCGATACATTTTATAATTTTATATAATTTCATATCGGCGTATAATAGGCACTTACTGAACTTAATAACCTGCACTTGACTATTTATAAATAATATAAATAGAATTACTCCAATATGAGAGCCGCGCGGAACACCAGAACCAATAATAATTATATGGAATTATGAATTATAACAGTTTATAGTCGATCTGTAAGAAATGATTTGAGCTATGATAAAGTATTTGAACAAAATCTAAGTAATTTGTGCAAAAGGACAGCATAACTGACTCTGTCAAACGCCTTAGAAAAGTTGATAAAGATAAATTTGTTTGTTTCCATTGTTTTGTTTTCAAATTCCTATCACGTTCTTTGCAGACAATTATCAAAACTTATATACATTATATCCTGCATTAATAAGGTCCGTTTTACAAATATGATGTTATCAGCAAATTTAAAGAAATATAATAGATATACTGTATAGTTCAGATAACAAAAAATACTGAAGAAAGCTAGAAATGATTAATTTAATTAATATTATGTTTAGAGAAAAATTACTTTATTTGTTATAAAAAAAAACTACGGACACTGTTAACGATAGAAATGTTAATAGCCCAGTTGTTAATAATTTCAGATCTAAAAATATTTGTTTATTCTAGTATAGATATGTAAACAATATCTTGTGTATATAGACTGGAACAAATGAACTAATTTCATTCAAAAAATATTTATTTTCCATAAATCATAAAATTCAGTTCAATTCAGGAATAGAAAATGACAATACTTATTTTTTTTTAAATTTAACAATCTAAAAAACCAAAACAACAAATTAAAATTTTAAAATCTACAGAAAGGAAATATTTACCATTGAACCAACCAAATGAAATTAAATTTAACGCATTGAACACATACGAGGGTAGATTGAAAAGTTTCCGGAATGGGCAAGAAAACGCAGTAATTAAACCGGGTTTTTTTTTCAACATAGTACCCTTGCAGGACGATACACTTTTCCCAGCGGTGCTCCAACTTTTTTAAGCCTTCAGAAAAATATGATTTCGGGAACTCTGCAAAATAAGCTTTAGTGGCGTCGATGACCTCCTCATTTGACGTAAAGCGCTTGCCTCAGAGCCAAGTCTTCATGTTTGTGAACAAAAAGAAGTCGCACGGAGCCAGGTCTGGAGAGTACGGGGGATGCGGCACTACCTCGTAGCCCAATTCAACCAAGTTAGCATTGGCGAGTCGGGATGAATGGGCCGGCGCGTTGTTGTGGTGGAAGCGCACTTTTTTCCGCTGCAAATGAGGCCGTTTCTCCTTCAATATGCCGTTGAATTGATCCAATAAATCGCTGTAGTATTGTCCCGTGATAGCTCTTCTCTTCTGCAAAAAGTCGATGTGTATGACACCTTGCGAATCCCAAAAAAACGGTGGCCATGACCTTTCCAGCCGATGGGATTGCCTTCTGGTGTGTAGTGGTGGATCCATGTTTCGTCTACGGTCCACGGTCACGAATCGGCGTTGGATTACGCTTTAACAAGGCCAAACTCTTTCGAAGTGGTCACACGATTTCGCTTGTTGTCCATAGTCAGCAAACGCAGCACCCATCGCACCGACAGCTTCCTCATGCCCAAATGTTCGTGCACGATATTTTGCACACGTTGCCCGTGGTCTCTACAATTTCGCGCAACTTCACTCGTCGATCGGCTAACACGAGATCATGGACTTTGTTAACCATTTCTTCATTTGTAGCCGTTTTTGGACGTCCACTGCGTGGTTCATCCTTGGTGGTCGAACGGCCACGTTTGAACTCGCTCACCCAGAAACTAATAGTCGAAAATGAAGGTGTGGATCCATTTTTGCAAAAGTGCCTGACTTGCTTCGCAAGATATCCTAGTAAACAAAACTGGAACAACGCACGTGTCTAAAAATTTGACAGCTTACCTAAAATAGGTTAGCCTTGACAACCATCATAACAATTTCACGATACGCGCGCCATCTCTTGCCCATACCGAAAACTTTTCAATCTACCCTCGTACATTGGGTCGTATAAAAAGTGTCCGCGGTTTTTTCGTACATATTTGAATATTTTTTCATTATTAACCTTTTGCTCTTAATCTGGTAATCTCATAATTCAATTGGTGTAGAACTCCTGTGGTTTATCGGCGAGGAACTTGGATAAGTGATTTTCGGGAGCGCTTAGGTCACCAATTTCTTATCATTAAAGGAGTTTTGCAGAGATCGAAACATATGATAGGCAGACGGTGCAAAGTCCGAGCATCAAAACTTCCTAACCAACTTCCGTCAATTTGTTCCGAGTCATCAAAGATGTGTGTGGCAGTGGTCCCTTCTCTTTGATTGCCTCGTTCAAACGGTCGAGTTGTGCACAGTACAGGATCGAATTAATAGTTGGTAGTTGCAACAGCTCATAATAGGCAATTATCTTTCAGTCCCATCAAACACTCAAAAGAAGCTTTTTTGTTGTCAATTCAGGGTTTGAAGTTGTTTGCGGAGGGTCGCCAGCCTTTGACCACGATCTCTTGCGTTGGATGTTTTTATATTTCACCCATTTTTCATCACCAGTAATCATTCGTTTCAAAAATGGGTCGATTTCGTTTCGTTTTAACGACATATCACTAATGGTAATTCGGTCAATTAAATTTATCTCCGTTACTTCATGTGGTATCCAAACACCGAGCTTCTTTTTGTAGCGTGCTCTCTTCAAATGATTCCAAATTGTTATGTTTAGTTCCTCCACTATTTCGCGACAACTTGCGTATCGGTCTTGCTCCATCAGTTACAAAGTTTCATCGACTCTTTCAGTTACTGGCCAGCCAGAGCGAGGTGCAACTTTAACATCCAAATTTTCGGAACGGAATCTAGCAAATCACTCCTGGATCCTTCGTTCACTAACAGCAGTTTAGTCGTACAAAAATATTTTGGCATATTCTTGCAGCAGTTTTGCCTTTTTTATAGTAAATAGGCATCAGATACCATATTTCTTTAGATATTTCACTCATTTTCAAATGAATATAACTTTTTACACGAGCAATAAATTAGAGAACTATCTTGGCAAAAATATGATCTGGAATGTTACATTTTAAGCATATATTTGTTCGTGACAATCCGGTAAATATTGCTCGAATAAGCCATTAAAACCGGCTTGTAGTTAAAAACCGTGGAGACTTTTTATACGGCCTGTTATTTCCCAGATAATAAATCTTCTTTTAAATACCTGAAACACTTAGCTGAATATATAAAATCACCCGGTTTTCTTTTATAATCACTCTTGAGAGTGCCAAAACAAGCGAAACTAGTCAAGTAAATGTACAAAATCAGCGAAACATATAATCAAGAATATAAGAATTAAATAGCTCAAAATAATAATTAAAATACTGACCTGTCAAAATCTTAAGTTAGAAACGGAAAAAAACTAATAATAAAATATTCTTTCTTGCATTTAACAAACTAACGATTTAAATGAATAAAAATTATGTCAAAAACTTTTCAAATACAATTGATACTTTTTTTTGCGCTATACTCTTGATGGAACCAGATATGGAAGAACACTTTTTATACTCCATAGTTTGGTCTTTAATTACAGTGTTTTCTTCACTACATTTTCAAATACAATTATTATTATAATTAATTAATTATAAAGGAAGGGATTATGATATCACTTCTACTAATCAATTGAATTTATAAAATTATGAAACATTTACAAACCTCCTGTGAATAAAAGCAATAAGCACAGAGTACTGAATTTGACGCGATTGTTCTTGTTTACCGAAAAGAAATTTCCACACTAGGTTGTTAAGAAACATCCAATATCCAGTAAAGCATGATGACAGCTTCTGAATCCTTTATTTAGAATATATTTAAGCAAATTTACTATTTTTGTACCTTTTCTTGTGATGTATTTTACATTATGACAATTATGACAAACAAAAATGTAAAGATATAAATGGACGAAAGAAATCATTGAAGAAAAAAGAAGTAATTTTTGGCAATAAAATTTTATAAGTAGAACATTAAACACTTTGGTTGAGAATTTAATTTTTAATGTTGGAACACTGCGACAATTGTTTTGCCACAAAGTAGCAGATATATGGCAAATGGTTATATGAACTACAATTTTCGCTTACAATTAAAAGGGTTTACAAATGCAGTAAAATTAATTGTTTACATTGGTCTATAAATTTAAGAAAGACAATTTATTTATATCGTTGTTGATATTAAAGGCTTCTACTTTGTTATACATGTTGAATATAAATGAAACACACTTATAACATTGTATAGCACGTAATTTATTTTGGTGACGTAAGTTTCGGTAACAGCATGTGTCATTTTCAAACAGAAATTAATGTAATCTCAGATTTTACAGGTATAAATAATTGTGATAATTTCCGGATTAGCGCCTATTTTCTGGATTTCCAGGGATTCCATCAAATCTATCTTGGGGCATTTCTTCGTAATGTGTAATACTGAAAGTACATCCTCGCCAAAAGAATGTTTTTCTTGTAGAAGATGTGCGGCGAAACTGAATTTATCTTCTTGCATAAGTCGGCATGATCGATGATATTCTTTTAGCCTCGTATTGTATTTACGACCAGTTTGACCAATGTACTCTTTTTCATAGTCAGAACAAGTTAATTTGTATAATCCCGATTTTTCTTTATTGTTAAAAATGCAATATTTTAATTTAGAGGATGGTTTATATGCGATATTAATATTGTGTTTCTTTAGTATATTACCTATTTGCGAACTAACCATACCAAACAATGCAATTGACTCATATATATTATTAGGACTTTTTGCATTTTCAGCATTTTGAATATTTTTTCATTTTATGCTTTTTAATCAATTTGTCGATATGTAAAGTATAGCCGTTGGATGTAGCAATATTTCTGATGGTGTTTAATTCGTTGTTTAAATATAGTTTTAATAGTGGGAGTTTAAGAGTTAAACGCCGCCATGATATGTTTATTGGAAGGTCGTGATGTACTGGGAATAACTGAATCTGTATATGAAGATTTTCGAAAGATGTTGAAAGTTAATTTATTATTGGTTTTGGTAATGGAAAGGTCTAGAAAATTAATGTTTTTGTTAGTTTCAGTCGGTAGGTTATTGATGGCGTCAAGAAATTGATTGAGTTTGTCAGTTTCAACAAAACAATCTAATATATCGTCTGTGCCAAAGTTTTATATGTTTTGTACCTAACGTTGAATTCAAATGGGCTTAAGTGGGAGCCCATTGTTAGATCCTGTTTGCTTGTAAAATTTATTATTGAATGAGACATAATTGTTATCTAAAATTAGTTGTAAATCTATAAATTCGGTTTTAATTATAACATTTATGTTGTTTTTGTTAAATGTTTCTTCGATTAGTTTAATACAGTCTTCAGGGGGATTTGAGCAAACATATTTGTTATGTCGAACCATATTAGCTTGTAGTTGGGTAGTATGTTAAAGGATTTTAGTTTGTTGCATAATTCTATAGAGTCTTTAATTGAGTGAGGATCACGAAAATCGGTTATGTTTTTATATAAGGAGTTCAAGTGAGAAGAAATTGTATGTGCTGGGGAATCAATATATGAGACTACTGGGCAAATAGGTAAATAATCTTTATGAATTTTTACAAAACCATAGAGTTTAGGGGAGATAGGATTCATAAGGATTCATCTGGCTTTGTTAATATTATAGAAAATAAATCGACAATTACTAAGTGTTGATTTTAGATGTTTGGTGAATGAATTAGTTGGGTCGTTTAGTTCGATGATATCCGAAGTGTTTAAAAAATCCTTCATTTTTGAAATACATGATATTTTATCTAGAATGACTATTGAATTTCCTTTATCGGTTTTTGTTATGGTTAAATTATTTTATGCGATTTTGTTTTTGTAGATTTTGTAACAGTCGACTGTATTTTTAATTTTTGAATTTTTAATGAATTTTCAGTTTGGTTAATTCGCAATTTGAGGTGTCCTTAAGGGCTAATGCGAATTCAACAAATAGAGTTTCTTTGAAATTTTTTGTGAGCAAATACGGAGAGTAGTAATTAGGTCGTCTTTCTAATAAATTTAGTTCTTTACGTGAAAATTCTGCTTTAGAGTAATTTATAACTCTCGGGTGAAATTTTAGTTGTGTGTCTGGGTTGGGAATATTTACCATTCTCCTTTTATTCTTAAGAGTTGTTAACTTCTTCTTCTGAGATAGCAACTTTTTGTGTGCAATATAGCTGACTAATTCCCTGACGTAGACGTCTAAAAGGTCAAAATCCACTGGATATAGATCATTGGTCAGCTCACAGTGTAGAACTTTTGGGTATGTGAAAAAGGAATCACATTTACGAAACCAAAACTTGACTTCTTCTTTTATCCACTTTTTTCAGCAAATTCCGTAGATTTCTTCGCCGTCACTGATTGGCACTTTGTCTTTATTTGTACGTATTTTGGTATTACGTTTAGTTTGAGACACTGCTGGTTGAATCGAATGTTGAGAGAAGCTTGTTTTATTTTCAATCGGAGTTTAAAGTACATGTTTGCCTTTTTTGTCACTCTAGCAGTTATATCGGTTTGCTTGTTCAGTAATATACTGAATTTATTAGATTTATTAATTTGTAATTAATCAAAAAGATTTTAATTTTTTACTTTTTGCACATGTATGTAATATCTTGAAATTATTATTAAAATTAGGTTTTTTGTCAAACAAATAGACCGCCAACTTTTTTTTTTATCAATTCAGTCTTTAGCATTATTAATGAATGTATGTAATTAGTTCTTAGTTTTTAAAGCCAGTGATGGCAAATAGGCTAGATTGCTTTCTAAATTACAATTAAAATTCAAATTCATTTATCAAAACATCTCGTTCCTGAGTCAGTGCAAATACCAAGGAGTATATCCTAATTACATATGGATAAAAACAAGTATTAACAGCGGAGCCACCAAAAAAGAAGTAGATGCCGCAAAGAGAACATGGTTAAGAGAAGACTTTAAGAAACTCCTGACCGAAAGGGTCGTCATCTCCGCATATCTAAAGGTAACCCAATCCGAACCAACAATTAGATAATTTAGAATTCATGTGTCAGGTAAAACACAATCTTCAATAGGTCTTGAACATAAGATAAATTAGGTTCACTGAAGTAAAAGCACATTTTTGTAGTACACAACCAGGAACATCATCGAGACCCGTAGAATTATTTTGTTTCAAAAGTAAGGTACGTAACAATTCACTATTGTTATGCAGTCTGGAGGGTTGTATTTATTATTCACCAAATAGCGTAGAAGTCAAAAATATGAGGAGGGCAAAAAATATTTTGCAAACAATTCAGCAATGACATAAGCAGTATCATCCATGTAATGTACTAAGGAGCTCATCTTCATTGTTACAATCGTGAACGTAAGTTCAAAATTTTAATGTAGTTACTTGAGTACGAGAAGGTTAATATCACTTAATTATAACACAGTTATATTCCGTTTTCACTTTTTATTTTTTCACAGCTAAATGTACATTTCGGGCACTATGTACCCATTATCAATAGCTAACTGAATACAAACATAAAAGTGTCAACAATATATACCTCGATAGATTATAAGGAAAAACTGAAACGTAATTAACACGAGAAAATCGGCATCTGTCTGGGAAGGGTGTATAATAGGGTTAGTGTGGATTTGATCTGGTAATAAATAAAAGCGGGTTTGTTAGTGGGCTTAAATCGAAATTAAGTAATTTATTCTTGTTTTTACTCAATTCTATAGCTTCCAACATGTCTAAATGATAACAACTCATTCTTTTAACAATTTAACATTATTTATTGAAAATTTGTGACCTGTTGTTAAAGTATGGTGGGCAATTGCTGACTTATCAGGGTTTTCTAGTGTGGTACATGTGTTCTTTGAATCTTACGTGTACATTTGTTTTTGCTTGTCCTATGTATACTTTATCACAATTATTGCAATTTGCCGAGTAAATACCTGAATTCAACAATTGGTCTTGTTTTGTGAATGTATTGCCTAATAGCATTTTAAGTTTCGTATAAGTGTAATGTGCCGGAATGAAATTGTATTTTAAAATTTTTTATTTATATGTTGATTAATTTTCGGTTCGTGAATTATTTTTATATATTTATTATTGTTCTCTGATTCCAAAATAAGTTTTAAACTAGTTATGGATTGTATTCTATGTTGTCTGGTGTGTTTATTTATTAGTTTTTGCATGGTTCTATTGTTATATCCTAAAGATTTGGCAATTTTGAATATGAAGTTAAATTCTTTGTTTCTATTTTCTTTTGAAATTGGGAGATTTACTGCTCTGTAGATCATGCTGTTAAGGGAAGCTAATTTATGTTTAAATGGACTGTGTGAGCTACCATGGATATATTTAAAAGTGTGTGTGTATTTTCTGAAAATATTGAATTCTAATTTGTCATTATTTCTAGTTAGTAATAAGTCTAAAAAGGGGAGTTGATTATTTGATTCAAATTCGTATGTGAAATTAATGCTAGGGTATAGGTTGTTAAGGTTATTGATAAAATTGGTGACATCTGAATCTTGTTTAATAATGGCAAAAATATCGTCTACGTATCTAATCCAAATTCTTGGGAAATAGTCTAAAGTTGTATTGGCTTGGTTTTCTAAATGGTTCATAAAAATGTTGGCTAAAAATGGTGAAAGTGGATTACCCATTGCGGTACCGAGAGTTTGTTTGTAGAATTTTCCGTTAAATTCAAATGCCTTATAATCCATAACCATTTCGGTGAGTTTTAAGTAATTATCTATTTTATCTGTAGGGATGAAATTTTGAACTAATAAATGTTTTAAAATTATATCAATTGGAATACTAGGGAACAGTGACTCTACATAGAAATATTCAACAGAACGAACAATTAATTTCTTTTGATGTAGTCACTGTTCCCTAGTATTCCAATTGATATAACTTTAAATATTTTAAAAGATTTATTAGTTCAAAATTTCATTTCATATTGAACAGTAATGGTATTATAAAACTACCCATATTTTCATTGTTGTAGCAACTAGATGTATTATAAAATTTCCTTAATATCCTTATATATACATAAGGAAAATTTTAACACTAGTTTTATTCCTTGTTTTTGTTTTGATTTTTAAGTATTTAAATTTCCCAAATGTATACATATAGTTCAATCAAGGCTGGCGTAATAAGTATTGAAATTAAATTTATAGTGTTCGTAACTTAAGTGTTACAGAGATTTGATCCCTCCTGAAAAATAAAAATACTTCGACATTTGTATTCATGAGTATACTTGTGTTAGTCTTGTTGTCTCTTAAACAAGTAAATGTCAGCAAAAAATAATTTAATTACAGAAACTTGTGGTATTGTTATATGGTGTATATCGTCATTTATTACATTGAGAATTTAATAATATATTAAGTTCTAATTTACAATTAGTTTGGTAAACAAATAGAATAATTCAGAGATATTTTACATTAAAATATTAATTAAATAATTAAATAAATAAATATAATATGGTTTAAATTAAGCAACGAGCGCTATTTAACAAAATAATTATAGAAAACTCTATCTCTATTACTATGTTCTCTTCTAAAGAAACAAACTTTAGTAAACTTTATGGCGTAAAAGCTCCTAATAGAAATATTATTGGTATTTATATTCGCATTTTAAAATACGCGTGTAAATCATTAAACGATTTACTTAAAACGCATAATGGATATTTAATCAGATAATAAATCCAGAAGATAAATCATAATCGATAAATTTAAAGCCGCTCTAAGCTGAGAGTAATGTAACACTGACAGTGTTAGTGGCATTATTGCAGAGCGTATTAACTAAGGAACTTTAGATCGACTTTGTATTACGCGATATTAACAAGGATAGCGGTGTTATGTATTAAGTACCTGTAAATTAAAGGGTAATATTTTGGATAATGGCTTTATTGAACCTTGATTTCTGCCAGGTTGTTGCGCTAATGGCTATTGTACATTTAGATAATTTGCAATGAACGCAATAATTAGTCGAGCGAATTATAACTATATTACGTACATTCAAATTCAATCCACTTCGAGCTGCATCCATCAATTTGATGCAAATACCAACTCGGGATAGCATCAATAAATTAATCAACAAGATACGGAGGTAACGGTTAGTGATAATATTATTAATTCAATTTAAAAGGGATAACAACTTTGTACACCATATATTAGCTAAGAGGTAAAAAGTGATAATGTATATCTTTTAATTAACTTACAAATAAATTTATAAAGAGTTTAAAACAAATACTAATGTATGTTATTTGTTGAAGCTTCATACATATAAAATATTACATTTCCTAAAATACATAGATTAAATATAATTAAAAACTCATATATTTACAGACATATGAGCATGAATATTTACTTCACTAAAGGTAAAAGTTATGTCTACTTCGAGTCGACCTAACCGGCACCCCTAAATTATCAAATACACGCCCACGTGCGGAAATTACACAGATAGCTCACCCCGATATTACGTGTACACTTGTGGAGTTGCACAGTATTGATATAAATTGATTATGATTTTCATATGCCGCATTGTTTATGCGCCCCAATAATTTCATTTTGATAATCTCTAAGTAGCGTTGAAGGGTAACATAATTTAATAAGGATCAAAATATATTAATACCCTTACTTATATACCTGGTGTGTAGTACAGACTACACCACCTCTCCCCTATAAATGCCACCTGCACCCCGGAAGTAACTTACCTGGGGGGCGCGCAACCACCGCAATAGGGGGTGGTTCGCATCGGAGGGACTTATTTATTGCATGCATTTTTCAGTAGTGTACGTGTAAATATTGAGGGGGGTGACGTGTTTCCGGATGTAATTGTTACGTTTAGTATATAATTCGCGAAATTCAATGTAACGCTCTCTTTGTTTGTAATATAAAGAGTGAATTATAGTGTTCTTTAATTTTTATTATTGTGTTACTCATGCATAAAGTTTTTTTTATAGAGGTATAAAATTCTATAATTAATTATTTGAAATATTGTTTGTTTACTACGTTCATAATTTTTACGAGGAACTTCAAAGAATCCTCACTTTGTTGATATGATATACAAAATTTATTTTATGACTATAGTTTCAACCTTTACAAATCCAGTATACGTTTGATAGTGGCGTTGTAAAGGTTAACACTATAGTCACAAAATATTTTTTAGATGATATCAACAATGTAGTTTCTCCTTTCCTCACTTCGAGCAGTTAAAGGTCTGATCTTCATTGGTAATTTTTTCCTTTTTGACGGGGAACTAACTAAGCAAAATGATTGTTTTTCTTACCTTATCTCTCTTCAGAGCGCACCTCTCTAAAACAAAAACAAGTAACATCACGCTAAAAAGATTTACATTATTATTATTACTTCTTTTAAACACCCAGTTCCCATAGAAATTAACTTTTAAATTATTGCATTATATTAAATACTTAATTTTATGACATTTTCTTGTAAATTATTGAATTTTAGCGACAGCAGCCTTTTAGCTGTACATAAAAATTGAAAAAGAAATTGTATATGAATAATTTGTAAGAAATAAACTTAGAGTTTTGAAAGCATCAATCAGAGTAAAATTTGTTACTTACTAACTATCACTCTCACATTAACGAGTATTCAGAAGACATTAGCACCCCATCCATACCAAGCGTTCTTACAAAGTTTTCTTACAAAAATTATAATGTTTAGGTATAATACTAAACTAAGCATCTTTATTAACAAAAAAATAAATTAATACATGTAACAGATAAAAGAAATAATTTCTAATGTAAGACAATGATTAAATTTTCAGTACAATCACTATCTCTCAGCCTGGATTTACCTGCCATACACGCATCATGATTACTAATGTCTTATTTAGGAATATTTTTTATCTATTGAGCTTTTTTAATTTATGGTCCATTTCTCATATAGAAAGGCTTTGGTGATTGAGCACCGAAGACTTATAGAGCATCACATCTAACCTACAGTACGATCCCATCTCCATAGGGGTTATCATAACGTGGGTTCCGCATTTACCATGCCCCATTCAGTACAGTACAGACATACTTCTCACTCAGGATCCCCACTCTAGCTGGCCCAGCTGCTTCAGCTTCCTTTTCTTCCAGGATGTCTCTATATGTTCGGTCCAACGCGGGCCATTTCTCCTCCTCTTAAGCTAAAGACAAATTTACAATGGCAGATTAATGTCAAATACAACTCCTAAAAAAGGGTGAAAAATAGCATATTTGTATAAGTATATTCCAAATAAAGTTTTAGGAGCTATCAGTGTTTCTTACTGAACAGTGGATGGATGAGGAACAACATTGGAAACTAGTGAACTCCGCCCGTCATTCTTGTTGTCTAAATTTTTGAACGTGATTCATTTACCTATGTATTGTTTTGTAAATGTAGTATAAACCAGAATAACAAAGTTATAAAGAATAAAAAATGCAGAGAACGAATCTACCTGGCTCGACCGGTCTGACCAGTTCCTTACTTAGATCTTCCCTGCTTCACTCCGCCACCGTCAGCGCATTCTTCATCATCACCTGCATCGTCACAAATTCTGGGTACATACTCATATCACCTTTAGGCCATACTGACCCTATCGAAAGGCCGCCCCAGCATGATGATGATGATGAGGTTTGACCAATCTTGCCCCTCTTCTCAGAATGCCGACCATCTGAGATGTTTGAGTGACTCGCATTCACACACGTTGATCTTAGGGTCTCCTCTTCTTGCTCGCATTTCTGAAATAGGGGATCTTTTGCTACCCCTATATTGTGGAGGTGCTCGTTTAGTTTGCAGGGCATTAAGAGTACCGATTAGCAGACGGAAACTGTTTCTTGGTAATTCAATGTATTTCTTGGTCAGCTTCAGTGTTGGTGAGTGTGTGAATTTTTTGGCGACTGCTTACTTGCCACTTCTTTTTTTACTCCTCGAGGTAGTTTCCTTTTAGTATTTGGGAGATAGTATGGGGTGCCAGTGATAGAGACTTAGCGCCTACCTTCTCCAGGACAGCTCTTCAAACTAGACTGTCGGCTCATTATTTGAATGTCCCTTAATCCAGGATATTGCAACTCTGTTGGTTGCTACAAGTTTTTCTAGAGATTTCCTGCAATACAGTATTATACTCCTGGTCACTCTTGGTCTCAATAGCGTAGCTATACTTGATTTGCTGTCAGTTAGAATCAAAATGAATTTGATCGAGACTGCCAGTTCCAGTAATTTCCAAGTACCTTAGAAGTATCCCATAAAGTTTAGTTTTGGATTTCTACCTAGAGGAAGTTAAATCTCAAGTCAAGTTCTTGGTAGAAAATAACGGTCCATATCTTAGATCTGGTCTGACCGGGCTACCTTTAGTTTAAAACCCCAGGTTGGTCCTAGCTCACATCTCCACTGTCAGAAGATGAAACAGGCGTTTTTAAGCATGAGTTCTAAGTGGTTCTCCCAGTTAAGCTTGTACTTAAGTATTATACCGAGAAAATTTCGTGAATCTACAACAATGAGTCTTACTAAGACTACAAAACAAATTACTTTGTGAAACAACTACTTCTATGGCTAATACTTCGACAGATATTGAATTTTTTCGTATTTTTAAATTATTTGTCAATTTTCTACAACGAACTGAAGGATTTTAATATTATTTTATTATTCAATTATACCGAGATATTTTACCTCGTTTGCTAAGCATAACTGGTTGCTATTTCTTGTGAACAGTACTAATTCTGTCTTTTGAAGGTGAACCGAGAGTGACGTTTTTTCGCACCATTACTCTGTGATTTTGAGAGCACACTGCATAGTGATAAGCAGAATACTATCGCGTTTTAAATAAGTAGGATTACCACGTCATCTGTATAACCTTATAACCTGGTATCCTGCATTGTTTGGTTGCCGTAGTAGGCTATTTGCAACAACATAAGCGGAGATAGTACCTCGCCCTGTAAACATCCTTTTGTGGTAGCTACAGCCAGACATTCTTTCCCTATAAAGGCACATGTTTGTTTAAACCCTGTCCTATGGTAGCGTAGGAAGGTTTATCAAAGGCAACTTCGATTTCTATAAAGGTTCCTAGGCCTGACTGTTTGTTAGTCAACGATCCTTCAAATTATGCCCTACCATAACATAATCTGCAAAAGATATAAAAATACAATATCTTCAAGATATATAGAACATGGGATAGAAAACTGATTCATTTGGCCTATTCGTTAGCAGAATTTTTATTCGAAGATGGAGGGAGGACTCAAACAAAATCGTTAACAATGTCTGGAGTATCTATATGAAGTTCTTGAATTGTCCATGGTACTTGTATTCCTCGAAAATCGATTCATATCATTAGAACAAAATCGACAAGAGAACTGCAAGAAATTTATATCTGCGAAAGAGATCACGATATCTATATTTCTCTCCTTTATTGTACAGGAAAGAATTAAAATCACCAAATAAAACCAATTACTATTAGAAATGAAACACACTTATAACTTTGTTTGTATAACACGTAATTTATTTTTGTGACCTAAGTTTTCTGTTTGAAAATAGTACGTGCAGTTACCGAAACGTAGGTTACAAAAATAAATTACGTGTTATACAAACAAAGCTATAAGTGCATTTCATTTCTAGTCAACATGTATAATGGAGTAGATGCCTTCAATATCAACAACAATTACTATTACCCAATATTCCATAGTAATCAGTTCATCGACATGGAAATCAACATCGGCGGGGGAATATTCAAGCCATGCAAGTCTGCTAAAACAACAAAAAATAATACAACGAGGCGATACCAGCAACTCACATGCTGGTATTCATATGAGGAATTCTATAAGTAAAATTAAATCAATTGTTCATATAAAAATAGGCCAAGGCTCCTTATTTACAACAAGTGTTCTTATAGATCTTCATTCCGAAGCATGCAGCATTAATACTAGGACTTTTCCGTTAAAAAGTTCACAATATTGTCTCTGGAGTAGTAAATAGTAGAGGCCAAATATCGAGTTCAGTGCTTTAGGAATCACATATTCTCAGAAGGGCAATGATTTAAAACTTACAACTATTTGAATATGGAAGTATAATATCAGGAGGAGAAACTATAAAATTACCAGTAAAAGTGTGCTTAACTACAGCATCTTTCGTTAATAAAACTTTTAAGAATCTGGGAAATCAATAAAAATTGCAATAAAATTGAAAACAATAGCATTTTTAAATAGAGAATCAAGAGACCTTTGAAAACGATATATCACAAACCCATACGTTCACTAGAAAGGGGTTAGAGATAGTGATCACATTTTCACGTTGAAGAATGTCAATTTATAATTTAATTTTAATTTTCTATAAATATATACAGTAACCGAAATATTGAATTTATTCCATTTTGCTTCTCCACACTTTAACAACAACGATAGATTCCG
Organism: Ontholestes murinus; assembly: GCA_963969525.1. Classification (NCBI taxonomy): domain Eukaryota; kingdom Metazoa; phylum Arthropoda; class Insecta; order Coleoptera; family Staphylinidae; genus Ontholestes; species Ontholestes murinus. The sequence goes on from OZ018397.1 coordinate 16,215,506, forward strand.
AAGAAGATAGGTTTCTTAAATTTCATTGAACGCCTCCAAATCTTCATTTAATTCAAGATTCAAGATACAAAGCAGTTTCAAGGTTTACCTAATAAAAACGACGTTTACAAAAAGAACAGACAATACTCCAAATTGATAATATGTGGATTTAGAATATAATGTTCAAGTAAAAGTAACTAGGAAAGATATACCTGGATATCACATCCTAAATCATTTAAAACGCATAGCCCTATCATACTATTTCGGGTAGTATTTGATGTAAAGCATCTTGAAACGCAGTTTAAATTGTGAAATCACTTGCTTTCAACAGAAGAGCAGTTGATATATTTATTCGACTGATAGTTCCATGAAGTAAAGTTTATGACCGATATAGAAAAATATTTAATTAATTTAAAATAGCAGATGGCGATCAATATAACAAACGGATTATCTAAAGCTAATTTTTAGAAAATCCGAATGAGAGCCTATAAGATAATATAAATTTTACCCAGGTACTTATAAGATGAAAACAACACCTAATTTAATAATTAGAACCCTCAAATATCTTAGTTGTAAAGGAGGAAAACGATAAATATTTCAATGAGCCACTGTAAACTGCTCAGTAATGCTGCTCCCGCCCCGAAGAATGCGTTACGCAGGACGTTCAGTCTTAGACTAACACATCTAGCTTACGTCCTTAATTGGGAAAATCTAATGATAGAGAACCAGTCCGTCATATATACTTCCATTAAGAAGAAGTTTTGTTCGTAAAAGTCCGATACTGCCCTACTAAAATGGTGTCCATGAGGATTTCTTCTCCATGCATCAAAGAAAAAGAAAAGAATAGCCAAAATAAGTCAATCCTCTGGCTACTAAAAGGTTATGCTGATGGTCGAAGTGATATTAGGAGTTAGAACTATAACTAAGGAGTGCCTGTCGATATCTGTGCCAAGATCAGCCTTTAATCTAATTGTCGGTAGAAATGATATTCTGTATCTTCCTTTTGTAATTATGTCAACCGGTGGACTTATTCTCTTTTAACAATTACTTAGTAACTAATTGCAAAATCTAATATTACTAGTTCGTGATCGAATTGAGATTTCAAGAAGAGCACTGTATCAAAAACGTCTTAATTATGGTTATAGATCGAGGAATATAATGTAGGTTAAACCGATTTGATATTATAACTCGACCATCTAAGGAACCCTACAAGAAATTTGACCAGGGCGTTTAAAATGCATCACTAGCCAAATTCATTGGCACCGTGCCATGAAATTTAAAATTCATATATTCTTTAAGTACTAGCATGTTCAAGAGTATGTTCAAGAGATGATCTCACCATAGTTGATAAAAGCGTCTAAGATAAAGCTGAAAGCAATTAATTTTGCTCTTCACATTTTTCAGATTTTTAGGTTGATTATTTATGAGGTGAGATTCATTTACAAACATGATATAAATACCAGGTTTGTGCAAATAGGGCCATGTTTATATTCCAAAACAAAGAGTGGCGCTGTTTGTGTCAGTTGTGTAAGACATAGAACACGGCTATTGTTGAATTTGTGAAATTGAATTAGATTCACACATTCATCACCCATAGGCAACTATAACTTAAAAGAACTACAATTTTATCCTTAAATTGAAGGATAGATAATGATGTTTAAGCAGCTTGCTCGTAGCAACGAGAAACAAACGATGAAAGACGACGTAATTGTGTAGTAAGCATAATGTTTCTTCATTATAACTTTAGGTGGGTATTTGCGTTTTTGGTTTTTTCCCTATACTGCTATCTGTTAAGTTTTTCTTAATTGTTCTTATATTTTCTTTCGCATTGTCCATCCATCTAATTCAGATGTCCTCCATCCTCTAACCACTCCATCCCATTACTTATTTGTTTCATATCATTATTTGTGCTCAAATCAAATCAACTCCGCTAGAAGTCTGATAACGCAATATTGATCTTTTCGGTTGTAAATAAGCAAGAGTAATATATCTTTCATCTGACTGTATGCGCAATTATATAAGTGATATTTAAAATCAAGTTTTCCAAAAAGTAACTAGTGCGATACCTTATTTAAGAACGCATTTTTTAACAAAAGTAGTTGTAAACACCACCATTACTTTTACTTTGGCCTCGATCCACGTGATTTTTTGTTTTTATAACATCTATTATTTCTTTTTTTATATATCTTTCTCTATTGTGTTTTCTATCTATAACACCTATTTGTTTATTACAATTTGTCTGTTTTTCTTTATAAACTATTGTGGTTTTCTTCCTATTTTTCTTTTTTAGTTGTTCTAGTGTACTCCGGAGTAATCTTTGATTCTTATTAATTTCGCTTCTCTCTCCTCTTTTTGATTTTAAACCTATTATTTTGATTTATGTCCATTGCCTTCATTAAGATACCCGTGACACAAGTTAAATATTTGTGCGTTTTCTTAGATAACAAACTAAACTTAAGAAATCCAAAAAAGCACAGCTTATTGAAGAGTAAAGTAAATATGGTAGTTTAGTTTCGAGAATGTATCAATAATACAAATGCTAAATTAAACATGGGACAGTGGCAAGGCTTCTAGATCAAACTTCAAGTCGAAAACTTTAGCACACTAAGAATTTGGAACTTTCATAGAAGACTAGGGAATATGTGCACATGAAAAAAGACTTTGGAATATCAATAGAAGCCATTGGTTGCTATAAAATATTATGATTCCTAAGATGTTACGAAGCGAATATATAACTTTTAATTAGTTAATTTTTAGTTAAAATATGTATCATTAACAGAGATAACAGGATTATCTGGCGAGCAGACTTTTTAAGAATGTGATTTACGAATCGGATCTTGTAGAATTAAAACAAAGTTTTCCATTAAATATTTCTCTTGGTCAGTTGTATATTTGGGTGCATTATGCTCTAATTTAAAAATGGATTTAGTTTATCCTATATTTTGTTCAATACTTCTTTTATCACGTAATCAATACAATTATATAATAAACTATTTAACTTAAAATACCATAAAAAGTAATTAATTCAAATTTTATAAATGGTATTTTATTTATCTTGTATTTGTTTCATATTAATCACTTGGTGAAACTTTATGTTAATAATAGGTAGTTGAGTAAAGTATATTTAAAAGTATTTGATTTGATAAAATTAATAGTAAGAGAATTTAATTACATTTATATTTTAGATATTTTAGTAATGTTGTTATTTCCTTATTAGTAACGTGCCGACATAGAAATCAGAACAATTACAACTAGTTACCTATCTCTAACCTTTCCACCCCGTAATTTAGTAAATCAATGGGTGTTTAATTGAGCTTGTTACTTGAAAGATCTGACCCCTGTTTCCTTGTTTCCATGCATATTCAAACACACTATTGTTGCTAATCAATTAAATAGAGACCCCAATTTATAGCCCTTTGTTTATTTGCAGGGGGGCACCGTATTCGAATAAAAATTTATTTTGCAGAGGGTGCATAAAATGTGGCAAATGGGGGTAAGAGTAAGATATTAACCGCATATCTAGACGTACACCTTGGATGCAATAAATCTGTGTAAATTATTTAGTAATTCCCTGTTCTAATAAGGCATATCATAGAGTGTAAGGGGTTGGCAGGGTAATAGTGAGGCACCCCTATCTCTCCTGCGCGCTCCAATTTTCCTAAATTACACCTAGCTTTGTTTTCAGCTCTTTGCACAAATCTTCCCAGAAAGCAATTTCAGGGTGGAACGAGAATAGTTAGGTTTTTCGCAGGCGATAAAGATTCATTACCGCGTTGTATTCGTTGGAACGGCGACCAAAAATTTACTCCGCTGCCATTCCTTTACGTTAAATAAATGTATTTCTTTCGGGAGTTTCACCGGAGACGCTATTATCTTCTCTTAAAGAAACCTTTTTTTTTACTTTTAAATGCAAATTTTCTTAAATTGGATCCGCCTAACCGAAAACAACCTACTCCAGATTAAAATATTAAATGCATTACTTGTTACGCACCATTACTTTTAAGTATACACGTTACAATTAAACTTTGTTATCAGGGGGGTAAAGTTAACCTATCAAGATAAACACATATTACTGTACTGCTGTAAGTTGTTATTTATTACAAACGAATTCTATACTGAAAATGGTATATGATTTTTTAAATTTATATTATTAACTAATAAATTATAATTCAACAAAATATGTAAACCAGTTGAATTTTCTTAAAGTAGTTTATATCGGCTGAATTATGTGTTATAATTTGTATGTATCTTTTATTTTGTAAAATAACAAAGTAGTGAGCTAGTCTTTACATTACTTGCTAACTACAGAGAAAGATAATAATTCATAAAAGGTTTTAAAAATATTAGTATGTATTTAAAATATATAACTAAATTAAATATATATTTTTAATAGAATAATTTTAAAATACTACAGTGTAAAAAATAAATCCACATATAAGGGAAATGCACTAACTATTAAATCTATTTATGATAATGATTATAAGTCGTAATTTTGTTGGTGTAAATATACATGGCAGTTGTTAATTGGAAAACAATTTTTCAATGAGGTTGCATTTTTATAATTTAATTGCTTCTGTTGGTAATTTTTGACAGTGTTTGAAATATTTTGAGTATACCTTAATGCTATTTTCCCTATTTTCTTAGTTGTAATCCCTTTATAATAAGTTTTCGTACTCCTTAATACGTAAACATTATATGAAAAATCAATGTGTTATTCACAATTTTAATGTCACCCTTCTTTATAATTTAATTATTTGATTCCTTTTCCAGTTTTTTTTTATTATTCATCATAACAAACTGTATATTGTTCATTAATATTATTATCGATTTTGTTCATTTCGATAATGTTTTGTTCATTGTCTTTTCTCTAGCTTAATTTGTTTTTTAAAGACACTTTACAAATTGAGCTCTTAATTTTTATTTAATATACAAAATAAAACACTTAGTTACTTTGTTTATATAATTGTTAACAAAGTAACTAGGTGTCCTGTTTTATATTTCAATTTTTTTATATCATAGTAAAGGTTTTCTTCTCTTGGAGATAAGTTTAGAATGATGTTGCTGTTTGCCGCTATAATTTAACAATTTTTTATATTGTTGTAGTTGAAAACTGCTTTATAATGGATGGATATGGAATATTTCAGCCTGCTGCTAAGTATTTTTTTTACAATCTTATTATTCTCGTTTATTTAATTTTACGCTCTGTGTTTTTGTCTTATATCTTATATATGATATCTTTTGTTTTAAGCAAATTTTTAATATATTTTATCGCCAACCGTCAGTAAAATCATGCATTACCATAGTGATTTCCGGAAGTAAACAAACACTTTATTTAACTGTAAAATTTGCGGCAGGTAAAGTACTTTACCTGCCGCAAAACTGTACAATAAAGTATTTTACCTGCCGCAAATGTTTATCGACATAGCCATGACTATATGACATTGACAGAAATCGTGCGTCTCGCTGACTCAGCTCCAACAGTGAAAATTTAATCGAGAATTATTTATTAAAAAATAGTGAATAGAAAACAAAAAGGAAGATTTTTACCAAGTGCACAAGTGATGATGAAGGTAATTTATGCAAACTTTTCAAAACAAATTTGATATGTATGTTTACGTTTTATTTATTTTGCCATATGAAAATGTGACAAGTTTGATATGTTAATATTTTTAAATTATAAATGTTTACGGTTGGCGATAAAAGTTTGTATGCACCACGTCAGTAAAGTGTCTTTATTGAACTCGTCTGTTACTCGCCTCGTTCGCTTCGCTCACTCGGCTCATAATCTCAGACTCGTTCAATAAAGTATCACTTTACTGACTAGGTACATAAATAACTATTATGTCATATATGCTTTATGTTCTTTATTTCCTATTATCTAGATTATGCCCTCTGCTCAATCTTTCTTCTTTGTTCTCCATTTTCTCTTCTGAATTATTAATCTTTTGTCCTTTATCACCTGTTCTCTTTTTTATATCTGTTTTCCGATGTTCTAAACTTCAATTCTCTTGGTTTTTCCCTCTGTATCTGTTCTCTTCGTCATGTCTTTCTTATATTCGCTGACCTGTGTTCTCCTCCTTCGTCATCTATTACATGTTGTCTGTTCTTTTGTTCTTTATCCTTTATTTACTGTTTATTAACCTTTGTCAGCTATGTATTTATTTTATATTTTATATGTTATCTCTTCTATATTCTGTCACTTATTTCTATCATTTACTTTTAGTCCTGTATTCTTTGGCTTTTATTACTTAGTAATGTCTTCTATTTTCTACTCTCCCTTATCTGCCATCTGCCCTTTGTACTCTTTGTTTTCTGTCATCTATTTTTATTCTCCATTCTCTGACCTCTCTTCTCCCTTCTCCCTTCTCTGAACGCTGGCCTCTTATGTCTTCGGCCCCATATACTTTGTTAGCTTTTGTCCTTCCCCTGTCATTTTTGCTTTGTCCCGTATTCCCTGCAACCTCTCATATACTCTATGTTCATATATTCTCTTTTATTCTGAGTTTGATAACCTTTAATCTAAATAATAATAATAAAAATTTACCACTAAAATTTATATACATTACAAAAATTTTAGTGGTAAAAAACATAATAAGTCTTTTATTTAAGTGTTTATAAATAAATTCTATCTTTTGTTATTTATTTTTTCTTCTACTATTATTCTTTATCCCCTTTCTGTAATATCTCTCATTTATTCTCTACGTTTCGCCATCTATTATCTGTCATATATCTTTTATTCTTCTTTCTATTCAACTATTTATATTATCTTTCCTCTGGCCTCTGAGCTATGACTTCTATTTACAACCTGGAGTTCTTTCTAATATATTTCCTCTATTCCTCGTTCTTACTGCCGTGATTTTAATACACTTTATCCTATGTATTATGACATCTGTTCTCTACCTAATTCCCTCTGTCCTGTATCTTGTACTGTCCTCTTTTCTCTGTCATCTATTCTCAAGGATGTGTCAAATAAAATCTGTTCATTTATTCTCTCTTTAATTTTAATGTTAAATATTATCAAACTTCTAGTTTGATAATGACACGTTAAAATTGTCGAAACTATAGTCATATAATAAAGTCAGTGTTATACAAAGTTAAAAAGTTTTATTTGTGTATTCATTTTCTACTCTCTGTCTTTTATCATCTACCTCTAGGCTCTATCCTCTGTCCCTTATTTCCAATGTTTCATATTCTGTTCTCTACCCTTTCTTATATTTTTACAGGTCCATTGCACTGTATTCTCTGCCCTCTGTCCATGCAATCTGTCATTTGTTTTGTGTGATTTGTCCCTTATTTTATGCCTTCTATTCCTCTGTCCTCCGTAATTATATGTTCGTTGTTGTTAGTGATGTATAATCTATCTTCTATGGTAACATTTCAAATTAATTTGTCATTTTCATGCATGCTACTTTTTATTTCCTTATATATTTTCTTAGTTACTTGTATCTTTAAGGAAATATTTAGATTATTTTTTACATGATTTTTTTGGATATAATAAAAATATATAGTGAAATCATTACGTTTGTCATTTGCATAACTGCATTTGTCTTTATTTTTCACTTATATTTTGTATTATTGCATATTCAATTACGATTATTATTTGCCTCTTTACTAACGCTTATTTATTGTAACGGAATGGAGCATTTACTTCGGTTTTCAATATAGATTTTAAGTTAAAACACATAACTTTGGTGGCAAAAAATAATTAATATATTTAAAGAAAAACAATCATATTGGTTCTTAATTGATTTAATGGGAATATTTAAAATTGCTGGAATAAATTGTAGATCTCTTCTTGCAAACTTTAACATATTTAAAGAGCAAATAGTTTCGGAATGTTATGACATTATTGCAGTATACGAAATATGGTTACATAACAATATATCTGATAATCAATGTTACATTGAGGGCTACAACCTGATAAGGAGGGACAGACCTTCGAGAGGTGGGGGAGTAGCTTTTTATATTAAAAAACATATTAAATATAAATTAATTGACTGCTAGTAATAGCCAAGATATTGCCCAAAAGGCAAAAATAGATTGCTGATGAGGATACCATCATCCAGTAATAGCGGCAAGAGTGGAAGAACACTACGTGAACTCCGCCTACATGTTCCTTGCTCTAAATTGTGAAGTATATTGTAAAATTATATTAATTGTTAGAATTTTTTTTAAAGTGAACATGTAAAGTTAAATCAATAAATCAATAAATCAATAAATCAATCAATTGAGCAAATCTGGTTCACTTTACGATTAATTAATTTCTCACTTAACCCGTGGTATAACATTTTTATGTTAATAAAAGGATTAATTAAGCACTTGGTTATATTTCTCCGACTAGTTTCGACCGTTGGTCATTCTCAAGGAGTTATGTGGTTCACTTTTTCATTGCACAAAATTTGGGCAGCATTGAAGCGTCTATTAGTAAAGTTAATGCTTGTTGCGCTACACTCTTGATGGAAACAGATATTACTATTAGGTGGAGAATATCACTTGTTTTGTTCCATATTGTTTTAATTTTCAGTTGCCTGACACTTGTTCTGCGAAGACCGAAACACGTGTCAGACAACTGAAAATAAAAACAATATGGAACAAAACAAGTGTTATTCTCCACGTCTATTAGTAATTTAATTCCATGTTCTAAGGAAATATTTTGCATTGGTGATTTCAATATTAATGTTTTGGATATAAATAGTAATTGTGTATGATTGTTTAACTTATTTAAATCAACAATTTCATTTAAACAGATAATTGAAAACCCTACCAGAGTAACTTTTACTTCATCTTTACTTATTGACCTAATTATAACTAACAGCAAGCAATCTTTAAATACTTACAATCAAAGTTTACATAACTATTCTGACCACAATTTAATATCATGCGATTTTCGAATTTCTAAGCCTAAATTTAATCCAGTAACTATTTCGTACGGACCTTTCAAAGAAATAATGTTAATAATCTTAACGACGACCTAAATTACTGCAACTTAAATTTTATTTATTTATTATTAAAATAACATTGATGAAAAAGGACTTATTTGACTTATTTGATCTTCAAGCACCAATTAAAACATCCACATGTACAAAAAATATATTCGCCTTGACTCACTAATAACATTAAGAAACAATACGTTGAACAAATTTAAGAAAACAAAAAATCAAAGCCACTGGGACTATTATACATAATTGCGTACTCTGACTACATCAAGCATTAATAAAGAAAAAAAAGCTTACTCTACTCTACTCTTACAACTAAACATACAGCGTTGTCACAAAATTGATAATGTAGTCTGTATACGCTGATGGCGCTCTGCTGCGGTGAGAACGGGCTGTCGGTACAAGAAGAGCTTCTGGGTGGCTCCTAGTACCTAGGATGTTGATGATAGTTTACGCTGGTTTTAAAGCAGCGAAGAGTTTACTTATTTTAAAGGAGAATTGCACTCTGAGGTTTTTAGGCTCTTCGTGAGATACAAGTAGCTCGCAGTGAAAGTTGGATAATTAACTCTGATTTATTTCCTAAATTTTACACTACATATTTATATACAATTTTAATTTACATAAATGCCTAATCTAAATGGTATCTAAACAAGAGCCAACGCGCTGTCGCTGACGAGCTCCCTTATCGCTGGTGCGTCACATCCGGTGAGTGCGCCTTTGGACGATCCATAACGATTATCTGTCGTACGCCGAGCCGCTTGCATTGATAATCGCTTCTGGTTAATTTCTTGAATTGGACATGTTGGGGGCCTCGGGGTTAGGGTGCCATAAGTTCGATGGCCGGTACCTTCCTCTGGGTGCGATTGTTTTTCAGATACCAAGCTCCACCAGTCAAACCTAGCAATGTGAGAAGAATAGCGGTTATCATCAGGATGTAGTTCCTTGTTTCATGGTGGTAGACGGTACGCCATCCTGTTGTCTCATTGGATTCGAGTTTCCCGGGCAAGGATCTGGTTGACCGAATGAGATGAGACATATACCGTCTCTTGCTGTTATAATTATTGGAGCGAGCCATCCCAGCGGATCATATATCTTGGAAATATCAGATAATATTACTCTCTTTGTTATAATTGTCTTTTAGAGTACTGGTGGTTTGAATTTGAATGTATCTTGGGTAGGGTTCCATATTACTCCTAGAGATTTTTTGTCTGGGCATGAAATCTCATAGTCGCTTTGGTCTACCATGTATTCCGGTATCCACTTCAGAAGATTGATGTTGTTGCTGGACCATTTCCGCACACTGAACCCTCCTCTTTTAAGGATGTTGATTAGGCCATTTTGAATCTCTAGTGCAGATTCTAAATCCTTGGCCCCGGAAAGCACGTCGTCCACGTAAGTGTCTTTTATGATAATTTGAGCGATGTTTGAGTTACCAGATCCTTCGTCGTAAGCAAGTTGATTGAGTGTTCGAATTACTAAGTAAGGTGCTACCTTGGTTCCATAGGTGACTGTGGTGAGTTCAAATTCTCGTATAGGCTCTGATGGGCTATGTCTCCATAGAATCCTTTGGTAACGTTGATCTTCCTCTGCCATTTGAATTTATCGGTACATTTTTTCTATATCTGCCATAAATAGGACTTCATGGAACCGCCAACGAAGAAGGATGTCAGTAATATTGTTCTGAAGTTGTGGGCCTGAGTACATTTCTTCATTTAAACTGCGATTGTTTGATATTTTACACGGCGCATCGAACACCACACCGAGTTTGGTAGTAGTACTCTCTGTCTTGAATACATGATGCGGAATGTAATATACCGGTGATCGACTTTTAGTGTTTTTTAATGGGACCATATGTCCTAGGTCCAGATACTCTGTCATAAAATTACCGTATTCTTTGTTTAAATGATCATCTTTTTGCAATCGTCGTTCTTGTTGGAGGAATCTTGCTACTGCTCTGTCTCTTGACTCCCCGAGTTTAGGTGGGCGTTCGATGAAAGGTAGGGAAACCGTGTAGCGTCCATCGGAACTTCTTGTTGTTGTTGAGTTGTAGTGTATGTTACATAACTCGTCTTCGGCGGTTGGTTCTGTTGGGACTGCTACCTCTTCCATTTCTCAGAATCGTGAGAGATCTTGATCATCACCAGATTGTGTAGATAAGCATACTATTTCCGGATGTGTTTTGGTATCTCCGCTTGCTATTATCCATCCGAACTCGGTGTTCTGAAGAAGGAATCCATTATATTTATTCATACACTCCACAAGGATTTGGCTGTAGTGGCGTGTTCCGAGTAAGATGTCAACTTGTCCTGGGCAGTTGAATGTGTCGTCGGCCAGATCAATTTCTTTAAACTGGTCCTTAACGGTGTGTGCGATTGGATATGCTGGTTGCTGGCTAGTGATTCGTGATAAAACGTATAATTGTGTTACTAGCTTAAACTCATTGCTTTTGTGTGGATGTAGGACTGTCTCTATCATTGAACTGGAAATTTGGCCTGTAATGTTTCCGACTTCAGAGACTGTATTGTGGACCTTTTGGCGTGGAAATCCTAGTATTTGAGCTGCATTTTCCGTGATGAACGAGCATTGTGAACATTCGTCTAGTATATTCTAGTATATTCACTAGTGCTGTAGGTAATAAGTCTTTAATTTCCAGAATTCCTGTTGCGTGTGACTTGCTGGACTAGCCTGGTTGTGATTGTTTTTGTTATGCTGGGCGGTTTTGCCTAGATTGAGAGTGTCCTACGCGACGTTGAGGAACATGCTGATCATTATGCAGTAATGCGTGATGATATTTATTGCAATTACGGCATCGTTGTTGGCTGGGGCAGAGCTGTGTACTTGGGTGATTTAGGCAATTGATACAGAGTTTTCTTTCTCTGATAATCTTGTTTCTCTCTTGTACACTATATGCCAGGAAGGTAGGACTATGGTAGACATCATGGTATCTCTGGCAGATGCTACATTCTTTGTGGTTTTCTGGCATTCCGCTGGAGAGTACTGGTCGATTCTGTTCTAAGGACAGAAACCGTTTTTCTAGAAATGTCATAACTTCGGACAGCTCGGGAACTTCGTAGGTCTGTATAATGATTCTACTGACGAATGGGCCCCAGGAATCGGTGTCGTATCCCATGTTTTGGATGACTTGCAGACATTTCACTGTTGTGTCATGTAACTGTTTTAGTTGTGCGGGAGAGTTTGACTCACATATTGGCTGATCTGTCAGTATATCGATTTTCTGTGCCAATAACAGCCGTTTGTTATCCTACCGTCGTTTAATTGTGTCCCAGGTTGTCGTGTAGTTGGCACTGGTGATCGGTAGGTGAGATATTAATTTCGAAGCTTCTCCACGTACGTTTTCAATATACGATAAGTGGAGATTATTGTGAATAACTTGTTCATATAAGCTTGGAAACTTGGTCCATTTGTCGTATCCAACATCAAATGGTATGTTTTTTATGGTTAATTGGGTGTTGGGCCTCACTGAGTCCGTCGTGGGAAACCTGGTTGAAAAACTACGCAAATGGGCCTTCGCTTCGATGGTTTGATTGAACTGCCGGTGATACCTTTGTTGATCTTCATCGGTCATTACATTCAGAACAGAAAGATACATTCTGAATATTCCATTCCAGAACTGCTCTATACTCGTGATCCGAATTTCCATCCCGTCTTGGCTTATATATGATATCTGGAGAGCGTTGTTTAACGTTGTTTCAAAAAATTGAATCTTCTGTCGGAACTTGATGACTTCAGGATCTGGTATTGACACTGATGATGGCTCTGATGTTTGTCCCGTTGTTGTCTCTTCTTGAGATATACTGTCCAGGACGGCATTTGTGATTACCTCGTGGTAACGAGCACGCAGTTTGTCTAGCTATTTACCTTGGCGATACGGGTGGTCTGGTATTTTAAACGTTTGGCATTTTTCATCCAATTGTTCCACTTGATTCCAAATTTTCTTGGCATCGGAAGCGAATTTACTTCGAAGACAAGCTGTCGCTGGTTTCATAACCTCCACCAGAATTGCTCCTAATTGTTTGCCTAATGCCTCCTGCTGTTTGGCTAGCTCATTCAGTTTTTCCATTTTCAAGCTTATACGCTGCTGGGAACATATATTTGGTGTTGTCTTCGTTGGAGAGGACGCAGATGTGATTGGTTGGGGCCGGTCGGATTTGTGATGACCTGGCTTGGAGTGGTAACACTGGGAGTGCCGTCACGTCGGGTCGTTTTTTGTTTGTTTGTTTGTCAGTCAAAACACTCGGTACTCGATCCCCAAGTGCTAAGACGACAATCCGTATCCTTTGGCTGAAACGGAGTAGGTTTCGTCGTCTAGGTTGGACGTGGTGAAGTTGATAGCAATCCGGTTCGAAGGACCATGTATACACTGATGGCGCTCTGCTGCGGTGAAAACGGGCGCTCGGTACAAGTGGAGCTTCTGGGGGGGCTCCTAGGTACTGGTTGCTGTAGATGATAGTTTACGCTGGTTGTAAGGCAGCGAAGAGTTTACTTATTTTAAAAGAGAATTGCACTCTGAGGTTTTAGGCTCTTCGTGAGATACAAGTAGCTCGCCGTGAAAGTTGGTTAACTCTGATTTATTTCCTAAATTTTATACTATTTATATACAATTCTTATTTACATGAATGCCTAATCTAAATGGTACCTAAACAAGTCGCTGGCGAGCTCCGTTATCGCTGGTACGCCACATCTGGCGAGTGCGCCTTTGGACGATCGATAACGCTTATCTGTCGTACGCCGAGCTGCTTGTGTTGATAATCGCTTCTGTTCAATTTCTTGAATTGGACATAGTCAATAATAAATTAGATGTAAATATAGTCAATGATTATTTCATTAAATCTATCCCATCTACTACAGTGAATAATGATCTTGATCACTATTATAACTTAAATTCACTAAACCCTTTATTGGAAAAATTCTTAGAGGTTAGCGAGTCAGAAATACGCAGAATTATAGATAATCTATCTGAATCCTCGCCAGGCTATGATGGCATTAGTGTAAAATTGCTAAAGTTGTGTTGTTCTTTTATTAGTCCGTACATTACACATATTATTAATAATTGTCTAGTCCAGGGATTTTTCTCCTCGCCCTGGAAAAAAAACATACATTGTGCCATTACCTGAAAAAAGTACTATCTCTGGTCCGAGTGATCTACGACCTATTATCTGATAACTCCATCCTACCAATGACACAGGTCGTAAAAACTATAGCTGTACTATTAGCCTCACAGATATTACTGATAAAATAATTCTTTCTCGGGTCACAGCTCTTTTATCATTGTAGATTCTATTAGATTTTTTGAATGCGTTCGATACATTGAATTATAGCATATTAATATTTATATTATTGGATTTGATCAGATTTCTATGAATTTCTTTAGAAACTACCTACAAAATCGATCGCAGATAGTGAAATCTAATAATATTATGTCCGAGGAAGTAGAAGTAAATAACACCCCTATTTACTTCTACTTCCTCGAACATAATATTGTTAGATTTAACTATCTGCGATCGATTTTGCTGGTAGTTTCTAAAGAAACCCTCAAGGGTCAGTTTTATTTTCCATTTATACTTCAAACCTTAATATTAATAACTTCCACATCTTTGCTGATGATACCCACCTATTATACACATTTTCGGAAAAGGATTTAAATTCTGTATATAACAAAATAAACGTTGACCTTTCAAATATATTAACTAAATGCAGGGATCATGCACTATTAATTAATAATTCAAAAGGGAAGCAATACTTCTTGGTCCCAAAAAAACGTGAGATAATTCTACCTCAAATTTTAATATCTATGAACAATGGTAGATCAAATTGTGTTGTAATAAAATCATGTGTAAAAAGCCTAGGGTTTCAAATAGATTCTGATCTAAGATTCTATAGCCATATATCTATGTGCATTAGAAGAGCATATGCTAATCTTAGACTCATATTTAAAATCGCCACTGTCTATCTCAGAAACTTAAGACATTTTTGTGTGAATCACTTGTGTTATCACACTTCAATTATTGCGACGTTGTATTAAATTTCTGCTTAGACGAAAAGACAATCAATAAAATTGAAACAGACAAAACTCTTGTCTGAGATTAATTTTCGGCATTCGAAAGTATCAACATGTAAGTCATAAACTAAAAGAAATTGAATCTCCCGATATGAGTGATCGGCGTCTGTTGAACTTCGCGGTGTTTTTTCATAAATTAATTATGAGTAAAACCCCTCCTTACCTGTATGAAAAAATCAAGTACATACTCTAAACATACGGTTTAGAGGCTTGCTAACTCCACCTGAATACAAATTAACTTTTGCAGAAAGAGCATTTTCCATCCAGGTCACTAAAGTGTATAATAAATTATCTCCTGCATGTAAGAAAAGAAAAGTAGTATTATGGTTTTTCGTAAATTGTTTGCTAAGCATTTTCGTGAATCTCTCATTAATAGATAATAATAACAAGTTAATTCTTTACCTATTTTTTATTGTTATATTTTTTTGTCCCACCACAATCTATATTGTAACAGTTGTGTGTATGTGTGTATGTTATATTTTACTCAAATATATTCTATTCATTTTGGCGTAAAGGCAGAACACTTCCATTAATAGCCAAGAAATTGGATTTAATAGGACTGATTTAGGACCATTTGACCATATTAGTAAGTAGTATAATGTACGTGTATTTATATATTTTGAAATCATGTATACTTATGTTTAATTGATCAATTAATAATTTTTTTTTTTTTTTTTTACTTTTGTTCTCTGACCTCAATTGCCTATTCTCGATATTATCTTTTCTGTCCCTTCTTTCTGTTTTTATCACTTACTGTATTATATGCCTGTCATCTCTATCCTTCCTATTCTCTGTCCTCTCTGCTCTATATCCTCTCTGTCCTCTTTTATCTCGGTCCTTTGTCCTATTTGTTCTCTCGGTCCTCTCTGTCATCTGTTCTCTGTGTCCTCTATCCTTAGTCATCTGTTCTTTGTCCTTAGTCATATGTCCTATGTCCTTAGTCATCTGTCCTCTATCTTCTCTTAGCTGTATCTCCTCTGGCCGCTGTTCTCTCTGTCCTCTGATTATTCTAGATTGTTAATTTTACACTCATATATGTGCTATCTTCTCTTTCAGCATTTTTTTATAATATATGTTACTTATGTCTTCTGATTATTATTTCCTATTATCTATATTATTTACTCTATTCTATCCTTTTCTTCTGGTACGTTTTCTCTTTTCTTTAGTATGTTCTGAATTATCAATCCCACTTTTTTGTTTTTTGTCCCTTCTCATCTTCTGATAGACATCTGTCCTCTGTCTTCTATTCTCTCTCACCTGTATCATCTCTGGCCTCTGTTACCTCTGTCCCTTGATTATTCTAGATTGTTAATTTTACACTCGCATATGTGCTATCTTCTGTTTTAGGATTTTTTTAATAATATATGTTATATATGTGCTCTTTTTTTAATTACGTACTCCGCTCTATCTTTTTTATTTTGGTATGTTTTCTCTTTTCTTTAGTCTGTACTCAATTATCAATACCATTTATTTTTTTTTTTTGTTTTTCATCCCTTCTCACCTTTTGATAACAGTCTTGTGTTCACCGCACTCTTACTTTTCTCTCTGTACTTGTTCCCTTTGCCATGTCTTCATTCTTTGTCATCTATTTGCTGTTCTTTGTTTTCCACCCTATATCACATATCACATATTTTCTGTTCTTTTGTTCTTTGTCCTCTATTTACGGTTTATTAACTTTTATCATTAATAGATATATTTCTTATTTTATAACTATCTTCCATTTTCCGTCATTTATTTTCTGTCCCTTACCTTCTGTCCTTTAACGCTTATTCTCTGTCTTCTATTTAATATTATTCATGTTTTATTTTCTGTTTACTTTAACTTTCCCCCGTTACTGTTTTCTGCTTTATTTGTTCTCTACTCTCAGTAATGTGTTGTCTGTCTTTTATTCTCTATGCTCCCCATATGTTTTCTATCCTTTGTACTCCTTATTTTATTCGACTTCTATTTTTATCCTCTATTATTTTACCTCTGTTCTCCAACCCCGGTTTTTAATTCTCTGTACTCTGTTATCTGTATTTTGTCTTGTTCTCTGCCCTATGTCCTCGATTCTGTGTAATTTGTTAGCTGTTCTACATCATCTCTCTTTTTTGCTTCGTCCTCTATCCTGTGTGAACTGTCATGTATTCTATGTTTATTTATTCTCTCTCTTGAATTCTGTATTTTATAACCTTTATTTTAAATATTTTATTTTCTTGTCATTGTTATTCATTTTCTTCTCTTATTTTATATATCCTCGATTTTCTGTTTACTGTTATTTTTCCCTATTATTTTTTTTGTATTCTCAGTTATATTTATCGATTTCTGACATCTGTTTTTAGTCTGCAGTCCTCTTTAATAAATTCTTTCGTATTTTACACTCTGTATTATGTTTTCTGCTCTTTGTCATCTATCTTCTGTCATCTGTCCTCTTTTCTATATCCTCGATTCTCAGTGATATGTCACATATTCATTTATTCTCGCTCCTCTATACTCTGTTCGCTAGACCTAATTTGATTTATTTATTTATTTATTTATTTGTTTATTCACGGTTTCACCTTTTTACAAAAACATAGTAATTACTTACAAACAGAAATTTTTAACAAACATTAATATTAAAGAAAAAAAAAACAATAATATAGTGATACACAACAATGATGATTAATTAATTAACTCAAAAATTGTAAACTTATAATAGCAGCAACAATTAAGTCCAAAATAACAATAAGCAACTAAATATAGATATACATACATACATTTATACAAATGTTAATTCCAAGCTACGCACATTATACAATGTATCGATTATTGCCACAGATGGTTAGATCGATTGATTTGACTTGTCGTTTAAAACTAGAAAACGGTATTCCATAAATGGTAATAGGATGGCGCTTCTGAATGATATTGAAGCTCCTCATAATTCTGCTTAATGGACTGTTATGATGAAAATTCTCACGAAATGTAAGGTTATTTCTTGTGCTGGATAGTACATTAAAATTAATACTATTGAGCAACTCATGGCAATTTATCAAGTTATTCACAATTTTAAAAAGAAAACATAAATCCGCATAAATACGCCTGTCCTCGAGTCTGGTTAAATTAGTTAGGGTCAAAACTTGGGTGCGACTGTAATTTGTTCTATTAATGCCTGGTTGGAAACTAATGTTTAATAAAAATTAATTTTGAACCCGTTCGAGTTGAAGCACGGAATTAGAATAAAATGGGTACCAAATACAAGTCGCATACTCTAATTGTGACCTTACCAAAGTAACATAAAGTAGCTGCTGTGTGGAAATAGAGAATCTTTTACCAAACCGAAATATAAAACTTAATGTTTGCATGGCTTTACAACAGGTGGTATCGATGTGTTTGGCAAAAGAGAGACGATAATCAAAAGTCACGCCAAGGCCATTAATGTATTTAACTGGCGATAGCAAATTTCCATTAATATAATATTTGCATTCAGATATGTGTCCTCTGCCAGATGATATTGAGTAACACTTTCTAATATTTATAAATAGACAATTGTCACAACACCATCTATATATATTATCAAGGTCAGTTTGAATTAAAACAAAGTCTAAAGGACTGCTAATTACACGAAATATCTTTAGATCGTCAGCGAACAAGAGCAAATTACAGTGAATAACGTATGAGGTAATGTCGTTAATAAATAATAGGAACAAAATTGGACCATAATGGGACCCTTGAGGAACACCAGATGTTACCGCAATAGCTTCAGATATATAGCTGTTTAATCTGACAAATTGCTTTCTATTGTTGAGGAAGCTATATAGCCATTTCGTAACTGGAATACCGAATCCAAGATGCTTAAGTTTGCGTATCAAGATGGTATGGGAAACACGATCAAAGGCCTTTTTGAAATCGGTATAGATTGAGTCAACCTGTTTACCACCTTCAAATGCCTCTAACAGAAGTGACTGATATAAAATCAAATTAGCTAAGGTTGATCTACCCTATTGAAAGATATGTTGCTCATTACAAATTACCTGTTTACCGAAATAATTTCGGTATAACTGAAAGTATAGCTATACCTCTATAATTAGTAACGTCTTCTCTGTTGCCTTTCTTATGCATAGGTGTTATATAACTAGTCTTTCAAGCTTCGGGGAATATACCTAATTCTAGTGATGCACTAAATAATATGTACAATGGAATGGACATAGAATATATACAACGCTTTATAAAGTAGGCTGGCAAATTATCAGGTCCAGAGCGCCAAGAATCAGGTAACAATTGTATAGCATTTAATATGTCTTCAACATTGACACTAAACTTATTCAAATCGACAACACTATGTTTAGGTTGATAATTAACATGTGGCACTTTGGGTT
Organism: Ontholestes murinus; assembly: GCA_963969525.1. Classification (NCBI taxonomy): domain Eukaryota; kingdom Metazoa; phylum Arthropoda; class Insecta; order Coleoptera; family Staphylinidae; genus Ontholestes; species Ontholestes murinus. The sequence continues at coordinate 16,234,834 of OZ018397.1, forward strand.
CATTGTAAACTTCAGAAAGATATTTAGCAAACATGTTTGCACATTCTTGTCCCGAGGCACTAGATTTACCGTTTAGTTTCATAACTTTAGGATAACTGGCAGCTTTTCTTGTTTCGTTGACGTATGTCCAAAATGATTTTGAGTTGGCACTAATTTTATCTTCGACTTCTTTCAAGTAAACGCCATACAGTCTGTCACTGAGATCCTTGCATTGGGTTCTTAATGATTGAAACTTAACGTAATCATTTGGTGAGCCACTAGCTTTGTATTGAGAATGAGCTTGCTTTTTTTGCTTGATCAGAGTAATTAAATTCTTACTATACCACTTAGGGTAAGTTGATGACCAAATCCGTTTTATAGGAACATATTTGTTTAACGTGTATTCAATTATGTTGTAGAATTTTTCTACGGCTGAATTTATATTAACGTCCGATAGGTATTCGTCCCATTTTATATTTGATAAAAAGATATTAATATCAACGTAGTTTGCAGCTTTAAAGTCATATACAAAGCTATCAAACTCAAGATCGTTTGGAGTTTCCTCGCCATATGGGATATCGTAAATTCTAACGATTTAATTTTGGAAAATGCCAAATCCAAGAAAATGACACGATTGTTCGGAATTGGATTTACTTGTGTGAGGTTGTGAAATTGAAGACACTCTGCTAAAAACTGTCCATGGACAGATTGGTTATCGTCAGATAATATTGAATTTGCTTCATTGCTCCAAATCACTATCGGCATATTAAAATCTCCACATAAGATATATTTGTGATTAGTATACTGGTTAAAGATATTATCAATACACGTGCAATACTGTTGATACGTCATTAAATTGGATGCAGGAGGAATATAAACCGCAGATATAATTAAATCAATTTCAACGTGAACAAATACAGTCTCTACTGTGGTAGATAACTGTATGAATTTGCTTCTTAAGTGAGATCGGACTGCAACTAATACACCGCCATCGCGACTTTTAGTACTTGAAATTGACGATATATCACATTTAAAAATTGAAAAGCCATGAAAATCTAACTCGCTATTCTTAATTGTTTGGTCTAGCCATGTTTCTACTAAAATTATAACATCGTATACCGATAGATTAATATTACAACTAATATTGGTAAGTTTCGATTTCATGCCTCCAACGTTTTGAAAAGTAAATTAAAATGTTGGATGCTTGAAGCCATAACAAAGTAAGTTTTATTTATCATTTGATAAAGTTCCTCATTAACTTTTCTGTCCTCTTTTCTCTGTTTTTATCACTTTTTCTTAAATATTTGCCTGTCTTCTGTCATCTATACTCTCTATTTCGTCGTCTATTACAGCTATATCTTTTCTGATTTGTTTTTGTTCTCTGTCCTCTTTCAAATAATGAACTGATAATCATCCAACTGTAGAATTAAATCTCTATTGCAATTGTTTGGAAAAATGGGTCTTATATAGACTGAATTATATTTCTATGAATTTATTAGAGAGAGAAAACATCTTTATTAATAGAAGTATTTATACAGTTTTTTTTATGAAGTGATCAGAATACAGACTTGAGATTTCTTCTAATCATCGGCTATCGACCCGCGGTCTTTCAGCCTGGATTTAACTGTCAAAAACGTCATGATTACTAATGTCTTACGAAGTTAACTGACTTCTGTCATTCCAAGGTTATGATCGCTAATGTCATTATGAACTGATGAGATGAATTGATGAATGGTGATTTGTGGATGTTTTGGTTTTGGGTTGACTAAAGGGTTAAAGGGATTACACAACTGGTTAAGGATTTGAATTTATTATTTATGTAGATTTATCCATTTATCAAAACATGTTTGCCAACTGCATCTTTTTCAGATTTTTAGTCAGATCAAACTTCGCATCACTTTTTCCAACTTATTTTCTCCTGAGTAAAATATAGCTCTATTCAATCTCTTGGTGAATGGCATCTAGCATCTCAACCTTATATAATCGTAGGCATAACTACAGCAATGCACCCTTGATTAATTATATTATATGCAGAACGACTTCTCATTTCAATTCTCCACTAATTTCGATGTAAAGGCTGTACAACTCAACCCAGCATTCACTAGATATATTTGGTGATAGTTTTCATGAGTCTTAAACTTCATTAATTAAATTACTTTAATTGTTTGCAGGTGTTGACTTTAACTTTACTTTATTTTAACCTTATTTACACTTTATAATATTAGTTTCTAAGCCCCTGTATGAATTATAATAATTGAACCAATACTTTCACTTGTTTTTAAAATGTACCTTTAGTCATTAAGTCTTGGTAAGTTACTTAGGAAAGACGATTTAGCTACATGTTTATTTTAATTTAAACAATTTTCTTAATAATTAATTGTCTGTTATGATTAATTATTTATTTGTGTTATTTTCTTTGTAATTAGATTGGATCACACTATATCCAATAAAAAAAATGAATAATTAAATGTATTATTTAAATCTGACACTAGCATGACTAATTTTACAAAACATGTGAGTGCACTAATATATTTTATATTAAATCATTGCCAGAAAAAAAGCTAACTATGTTTCATATTCTACTTTTGCCTGGACGTGCAATTTATTATCTAAGCTATTTTTGTATTTACGTCTGCAGTATTTATATGAAAAGTTACACCTTCTTGACGCAGGAATGTTTTAAAGTTATTTATTGGACTAACTTCGGAAGTTTGATCTTATTATTTATTACTTGTTAATATAACTAATAGCCGCCCTTGAGCGAAATATATTGTTTAAAATTTTGCATTATGTAAGGAATTGCCGAAGTTTTACCTGTTGTTCAACACAAATAAATAGCGATGTTTTAATGTTTAGCGAACTAATTTGTACTTACCACGGGTTAAGTAAAAATGTAATTCATAGTAATTAGTACTTGTTAGTAGATGTAGATATTTATTCATAATTCTATAAATACTGTGAAAACTTGTAACAAATTTTTTAGTCTTTATTCCAGATAAATTAGGGCAATAAAAAACGTTTTAAATAATGGACTTTAAACTATAAATCTATCGTATATATAACCATAAGAAAAAATAAACTACAAACAAAGGAGTGTTTAAATTTTTTAGTGTTAAACATAAAACGCAAAAAACCATGAAAATATATTACGGGGGGACTTATATGTAGTGAATTTGAATAACTATAAAAAATAAGAAGTTATATAAGGCCAATATATGCATTAGAATGTTAGGTTTATTAAATATTTTTTATAGCTTTATCATTATATGATTTTTACTTAATTCAGTAATAAATATAAACAATTTTATTAGAGGAAATATGTGTATCAAGTAGTTTTTGTTCAGTTTAAATATTCTTTCAAAAAAGGCTATTTTTAGAAAAAAAATTAGATTCAAACCACAAATATGAAGGTATGAATATATGGGAACAGCTTTCATTCTACTAGAATTACTTCCTGATATGGTCCTGGACTTATAGTTTTAAATTTGTCTTCTTCAGTTAATTATGGCCTCGTATTCATGGAAATTTTAATTTTTGGAGAATCGATGTTTATATTACTTTTAATTATGAACTCGACTTAATTTTGCGACGCCATAAAATTTATGCTACAGATGATATTAAGCCACATGGATTTAATTCAGCATAAAGGTTAAGTGCAAAATATCGTAAAATATCTGTGGTATAGAATTTTTAGAATGTTAGTAAATGCAGTTTGAAATAAATACAAAATTACAAACTCCTAGAGAATAACCTGCAGCCTTTTTAGAGGTTTATTTTCCGGGAGAATTGTTTTATTTAAAAGTACTAAAATTATATACAATACAACGACAGGAAACACGAAATAGTAGGAATTCAATAAATATATAAATTCGTAAAACGGAATGTGAAAAATGAATCACAAAAAGCATTACGATTTAAAATCGATTGAAATTTAAATAATAAAAATTGTGACATACATAGACAGTAAAAACGTAATCCAATACATGCTGGTAACATAATAATTAATTAAGACAAATATATAATAATTATAACTTAAGTTAGGCGCCCGTGGCATACGTTCATTAAACTAACTCCCGATTCCAATTCTAATTCGTGCAAGAGAAACGGGGTCACGTTGAAAATATTTCCAGTGGAAATAAATCCCATCAGCTTAATTTAGGAGATAATAAAATCCCGAAGTTCCTCTACCCATTAATTCATCATTTCGCCCGGTTCCCGTTCACAAAAAAAATCCTATTTGTTTCGCTTTTGTTTTACAAATAAATTCGTCGTCTCCATGTCTATCGATTGGGGCTCCACAGTTTGTTATAAAACTTGGCAAACTCTAGGAAAAATAGTCGTATAAATATTAAGACATGGCGGCGCTGCTAATAAAATATACCAGACCCTGATTTTCTGCGGTATAATTTTATTACTACAACAGAAGGAAAGAAAAAAAAACAGGAGACCTACTTTCACGAATGGGGTTGAAGAATATTAAATGTAATCGAGTTTTTAATATCCTATAAAATCCATAGTTTTAATTTATGCCTTGATAACTTAGAGTAAAAGTAATGAAATAAGTCATAAAATTTATTTCGAATAAAAACACTCGAAATTTTCATTTTATTGTGATTAGTTTTATACTAATCAACCAATACAATTTAGATCTTATATATTTTAGTAAATCATGATTGGGCAGGTAAAAGACAAACACCGATATTACAAATTCACGTTAAATATTGGCTTCTAGCTTAAATCCATATGATCTAAACATCATAGTAGACTATATGATCATTTTAATTAAGAACAATGTTTAATCAGAAAATTAGTAGCATAAAATTATTAGGTTGTAATGCAATGTGGAACAAAAACAAAATGTCTGCATATGCACTGTTAGTCAATTATCATCCAAGAGGAGTAGTGAACCCACCAAATAAAAAAATGATTGTCAAAAGAAACATGACTGAGAATATTACTGATAATATAACAATTCATAATAATAAAAACATTTCTGTTGGGAGACGGTAATGGATCTATCTCTGTAACTACAGGCCTGATTCTACTGTTAAACCTATTCTCGATTTATTATCAATTATGTTCAAAATACTTTAAATTAGTCATATATGTTCCTTTAAATTAGGAATTTTAGTAGGAATAATTTGCAAATAATTCTTGAATAATTTTCTCACATATATCTTGGCGAAACATTATAAAATAATAGGTAAAGAATTTTTTGTTTTAGTGATTTTGTATATTTATTCAACTAGTTTTTTTTTTGTTATCCTCACGAGGTGGTGTCGCTTAGCGTCCCTGCACTGCGGTCTCCGTGGTCCTTTTGTGCGCCTCTGGCTGTTTTACTCCTTTTGAACTCCTGTATCTTCTAAGAAGTCCAGGAGTTTCTGCCAGGGGATATTCCTTAGCTGTTCTACAGGAAGCATGGGCTTCCCGAGTTTCGCCTTGCGTTCTTGTTTGTATGCTTCGCAAGTGCACAGTAGGTGTTGGGGAGTTTCCTCTTCTTCCAGACACCCACGGCATAGGGAGCTTTTCTCAATGCCCATCCTATGTTTGTGCTTGTTCAGGTCACAGTGCCCAGTGACTAGTCCTGTGATTTTTCTTAGTTTCAATCTGCTCAGTCTAGACAGCTTTAACATGCTGTCAGGTACCAGACCATCTAGGAAGAGTCTCGTATGCCTCATTCCATTTTGGTTTTGCCATGCCTTTTTGCGCTCCTCTGCTAACTTGCGTCGGATTATTTCCTTTCCGGTTTCATGGGGTATACTGAAAGCGGGTTCAGGTCCTATGAATTTACCTGCTGCTCCTTGTTTAGCCAGCAAGTCGGCCCCCAAGTGTCTAATAATTCTTTGGTCCTTGGGTATCCATACTAGCTGTGTTTCTCTTGTTGTCGCCAGTGCGTCCAGTCTGTTTATGCAAGTCATGACCAGCCTGGACTGCACTATCGGTGAGGCTAGCGCTTTTATGGCTGCCTGGCTATCTGTCATAATGGCAATTGGTCCTTTGTTAAGTCCCGACTCCATTACGTGATGAGCACACCAGTCAATGGCGGCTATTTCGGCCTGGAAGATAGAGGCATGCTTCCCCAGAGCAATCGCGAATTGTTTGCTCCGGTTGCAGCCTCCATAGATACCAACCCCGGTTCCTTTAGTATTTTTGGTCCCGTCTATGTACCAGATGGTTTCTTTACTCGTTCCCGGGTATGTTCCATTTGTCCATTCACTTCATGATCGTTTTAAATCTGCGGGATGGGTGTACGATTTTGGTGAAATCGGACCTCATTGTTAGTGTCTCTTCTTCTTGTAGTACTTTAAATGTTTCCGGTCTTGATGGCCCCCATATTTAAAGTATGTCCATTTATGTGCATCCTATAGGCTGCCTGTCTAGCTTCCATCATTACAAATAAATGTAGTGGTGGTAGCGATAATATGTGTTCCATGGCTGCCGTGGGCGTTGTCCTCATTGCCCCAGTGATTAGCAGACACGCCTGTCTTCGCACTCTTTCGAGTTTTACTGCTGCACTTTTGGTTTGGGTCTTTTCTCCCCAAACGAGCGGCGCGTATGTCACTATAGGTCTTATGACCACAGTATATAGCCATTTGGTCATTCTGGGTCTCAGTGCCCATGTGCGTCCTACCATTTTTTGGGTCGCAAAAAGTCCTCTCATGGCCTTTTTGCTGATGCTCTCTAGGTGGAAGTTGAAGTTTAATCTGGTATCAAGTATGACCCCTAAATATTTTACTTCATTTTTGATTGGAACTTCCATTTCATACATACATAGTGATTTTATGTCATTGGTTTTTCGTCGTCTAGTAAAAGGGACGATCGCCGTTTTGACCGGGTTTACAGTTAACCCTTCATTCCTGCACCATCTTTCTACGGTATTTAGTGCCTTCTGCATCAAGTTTGATACAGTGGTCCCAAACTTCCCGCTTACTAGAATGGTCAGATCATCTGCATACCCTAGTGCATATATGCACTGGCTTTCGAGTAGCAGCAGAAGGTCGTCCATGACGAGGCACCATAGGAGCGGCGAGAGAACACCTCCCTGCGGGCACCCGCCAGCGACTAACGCTTATGCTGTTTTTCCATATAGGGTAGTTGTCACAGTCCGACTTCTGAGCATCTTGTTTACCCATTGTCGGACTTGCGGGTTAATTCCTCTTTTCTCCATTGCTGTTGCTATGGAGTTGAAGGTTGTGTTGTCAAACGCCCCTTCAATATCCTAACGCAACGTCTTTGCATTGTAGGGTCCTTTCGCATCTGCTCACTAGCTGGTGGATTGCTAGCTCGCATGACTTTCCCGCTTGGTAGACATATTGTTGACGGTGTAGTCGTGAGTCCTTTAAAACTCCTTCCCGTATGTGCCTGTCTACTAGTTTTTCTAGTAGTTTTAACATAAATGATGACAAGCTGATCGGTCTGTAAGATTTAGCCTGGGCATATGAATCACGCCCTGGTTTAGGTATGAATACCACCTTTACAGTCCGCCAGCTGCTTGGGATGTATGAAAGGGCAAGGTTTGCTCTGAGGATATCACATAGTGGTTTCCTCAGCGTTGCTATCCCCTTTTGTAGCATGACAGGATATATCCTGTCAGGACCTGGTGATTTGAATGGTTTGAACGTGTTAATTCCCCACTCAACGTCACCTGGTCTGATTATCATTTTCGCTGTTTCCCAGTCCCGTTTTGGAGACCCTGCGTTGGGCTCGCTTAGGTCCTCGGAAACAGGATTATCAAGAATTGCAGAACCCGGGAAGTGCGTCTGCAGTAATAGCTGCAGGGTCTCTACACTACCGAGTACTACTTTCTATGTCCCCACAGAATTTTTGCCAAGATTCCCTCTTGGCTTTTTGATGGCATTGTTATATGCCGTGAGGGCCGTTTTGTACTGCGCCCATTCTCTTTGGCTGTATTAAACAGTCTTCTGGTACGTGCCTTAGCCATATCAAGATCCTTGTTCCACCAGGTGACCCTGGTTGAGGTAGGTTTGGTAGTTCTTGGGCAGCTTGCTTCAAACGCAGTATTGATAGAGTCTGGGATGCTTTGCACCATGAGCTCTAACTCATGCGTTTTTCTCGCTACTGTTGGACAGTCCCCGATTCGGCTGGCTAGTACCTCTTTGTATAGGTCCCAGTCAGTTCTCCTCGGGTTTCTGTTTTGGATTTCAGATGCTTCTTCTGATTCGATCTCGAATTGTATATATCGATGATCTGAGAGTGATGGTTCCTCAGATACATGCCAGTGTTTTACCATTTCACTTGCCTTGCGAGAGGCACTACCTCCAGCAGCAGATTCCGCCTTACAGTGGTGTATATTAATCTGTTGTAATTTGAACATTACTTACCCTTCGGTGATTCGGGCAACGGACTGTCGTTCATTGCTCCCTCTCCGGGCACTGGAATTCCTTCCATTGCTACCTCTTCGGTCTCCTCAGGTCTGCCGACGGTTTTTGCCGCCAGCACCCTCAGGGTGATGGTTGAAAGGCCGAAGTGCAAGTTCTTCCCTTCGCTCACCTTACCCCAAAGGACTTTGTCCATCAGTATTATGTACTGAGTTCCCTTGGGGTCCGGTTTTTGGTTGACTACTCTCCAGGTATCGGTGCTTACGTTGTTCTGCACCGATATTCTTTTGAGGAAGGTGGTTGGTGGTGGTCCTGGAGCCCACGTTAGTACTCTCCTGGGTTCCGGTTGGTCCTTCAAATCAATGATCTAAAGTTCCTTTTCGTTCCCCAGGAGATTCTTCTCCTTGGCTATGCTCTCGAACCATGTCCTGGTTGTAAGGTCGGAGCATACTATTCTCAGGAATTCCCCTTTATGGGTGCATTCCTGAAATTTCTGTGAGGCTTGTCCTTTCACCGTAGCATCAATACTTTGGATTATCGAGGCTTTGATAGCCCCGGCTTCCTCTGCATTTATGCTCGTCTCTGGGTATCCTTTCGGTATTATAGCGAGCACTATTCCCGTCAGTGTGTCACTGAAGGTTCTATTTGCCGGAGGCACTTCGCCCCCTCTCGGGGTTTTTGCCGGTCCCGGAGGTGTGCTTGGGGGAGTTGGTTCGCGGCAGCCTCTTTTAGGCCGGTCATGCGGGGGTGACCCACCTGGCCGACCTTATGCCAGCTACTGGCCGATTTCTCGGTCACGCTCCTATCCACCACCCGGAGACGCCTGCCTGCAGCTGTCGGCCGACTCTTTGCTGGTGCCGACCGATTTTCGAGTCGAGTATTCAACTAGTTACTTTAAAGCAATTATTACCTGAATATAAAGAGTAAGTTTTTTAGATGTTCTCTATGTGAGCCTCGGAAACTATAAGAGATAGAAAAATGGTTAAATGTGGAAAGAAATGTAAAACTACATTTACCTATTATTTTATAATGTTTCGCCAAGATATAAGTGACTAAATTATTCAAGAAATATTTGCAAATTATTCCTACTAAAATTCCTAATTTAAAGGAACATATATTACTAATTCAAAGCATTTACACTCAATAAAAAAAAAAACAAATAAAATTGCACTTTCAGGGTTTTCAAAAAAGACAAAGTTTGCGTTGTATCTCGGAAACTAATGGCAATAAGAATTTTCTGATTATATATAATCTACATAAAATTATCTATAACTTTGTCCTTTCAGGTATTTTGTCTATCTGTCATAATAATCCAGATATATATTGATTTGCAAAAATTGACAACTTTCAATGTAGAACTTTATTCGTCTCTTCTTTCTCTATTTTACCGTTTTTCTATACCTTATAGTTTCAGAAATCCCCATAGAGAACATCTAAAAACTAGATCTAGAGTAAATATATAAAATAGCTAAACAAACGAAGTTTCTTTACTACTTTACCTATTATCATTTGTAATGCAGCGGTTGAGGACTGAAACATTTTCGAAATCAACGACCCCTCAACCAAAACATTTTATAGATTTAAGTTTATTGCCAAAATGTTAATAGACTGAAAACCAAATTGCTTGGCTTTCATTGTTCTGTTATCTTTCCTACAGGATTAGCCTGTTATATTATTTACTATAATGTCATTAAAATAGTTCCTTGTAAAATGGACTTAATATGTCTGCAATGGCTAAAATATTACCGAATGGTAAAAATGCTTTGTCGAAAAGAGTTTCGATCACTTGAAACAGAAAAAGTTTCCGAGTGGAAAACACGTAATGAACTCAACTTGCAAGTACTATGAGCTAATTTTCTATAATATTTTATATACATTTTGCAGCTTTCCTTAGCTCTAATATTAACAGTACATTGTAAAGTAAAATAAATAACTCCGAATTTTTAAATAATAACAAAATTATTTATCATACTAATCGGTATTTTTCTTCTTAGAGTAAGTGGAGTACTTAATTTAATTTAATAAAATATACTATTCTTTAATTTTATATATAAATACTACAAATTAACACAGCTATAAAAAGAGTAAAAGATTAAAGCAATCAAAGAAGTCGTTTATTCTTTTAAAACCAAACCATATATTGAACATAATACTTCTATAATGCAAGGTTTTTAGGCCTAACGTTGTCAGCATATGGGAATGACTGAAGTCTCTAAAAATTATACCAAGGTTTCGAGAGATCATTCTTAAGAACTTTCCTTGAACCATCTCAATTATATTACAACCACTGACATAAATAGGATTCCAAATTACTGAACCATATTCAAACTACAGTTTTACTAATGAGTCATATAACAGTTTGACTGTTCGAATGCTGAAATTAGAGGAAAATCGGCCAATTGCTCCAAGTATTTTGAAGGCTCTATTACTCAGTATATTAATATGTAACGAAAACGTCAATCAAGTGTCGAATAAAATACCTAAATCTTTAACTTCATCAACAAATCGTAGAACATCATTATATACAGGGTGGGCCACGAATAACCTCCATTAAAAGTTTATGGGGTTCCTGCAATAGGAAAAATCTGAAAAAAATCAATATTGCACGGTTGATTCCAATCTTCTCATGGAAAATATTTTTGGCTTTCACTTCTGATTGTACCGGAAGCGGCAATCAAATTTGTTATTTTAAATGAAACATACTGTATATTATTTTATTTTTAAATTCCTTTTTCGATTGCTTACTTTCCCTTATGGGTTTATGTCCACTTAACTTTTACAGATATTGATTTAATTTATTTGTCTAATATTGACCTCAAATAGGCATTTAGAAAAATGCCTATAACTTCTAGTAAGTACAAGATAATCACATAAGCGGCATCTTGTATTGTACCTAATCGATTCCTCTACAACTGAAAAAATTGATATGTGTCAATTTTAACAATTGGTATTTCAAAAATATCAATATTTCAGCGCCCACTTAAAAACATCATATTTCAATTTTTTTAATGGAATGACAAATATTTTTTCTCATAGTGTGATTCGTAAGATAATTTGCTACAAAAAAGCCAAACAAGGCCTATTACCTATAATATCAAAAGTCTACGAGAAAGTTGTATGTCAGCAAATAATAAATTTGTTGCCGCACTGGGCTGTTATGAAGTAAATAATATATCACTTTTGAGGTACGTTATAGTAATTAACGTTATAATTCCGGGAACACATACTTTACAGTATGAGTGAGACATTTACAGACGAGGGGACAAAGGAGCTGAGTCTTGAAATTCGAAACGAGTACTGTAAAAAGTGTTCACGGACGAATGTCGTTATGTATTTTATTTCATTCTGTGTCAAATTGCGTTTTAAAGAAACATTGAAATTAATTTAAAAATAATTTAACAGATGCTCCAAATCTAGTTACATTTTCGTAACATGATTAGCAACGGTTGTTTGGCAAATGTTTAATTTGTTTAAATAATTTGTTGTGTCAAAATGAATTCTTATGCAAATTGCCCAGAAATTGTAAATCCTCCAGTAATTGTAAGAAAATCTGAAGAAGCGTGTGCGAAATTAATACCTATTAGGTCTGGTGAAAGGTATCAAAAACAATTCAGCCATTTTTGTGAATGGAAAGCAGAAAATAATGTGATGAAAATTGCGGAAGAAGTTATGTTGGCCTATTTTTTAGATTTGGTAAGAATTTAAATGATTACATTTATTATTTTATTTGTGAACTAATGTTTTTAGTCTAAGAAATAAGGTGCGTCTTCTTTGTGGCCGAAATATTCCATGATAAAATCAACATTAATTGCGAATGAAAATCTTGACATATCTCGTTTAATATGATTAATTTTGTGTTTCCAATAGCAACACTTTACCGGACCGGCCGTTTTTTGTGTTTTCCCGGATTGAAACTGTTGACGTAAAGTATTGGAATTTGACACAGTATGAAATAAAGACATTCATATCATCCTGGCAACAAAAATACGAGTTGTTATGATCCCATAACAGCCCGCATTTTTCTTAACGGTCCGCTCTCAATCAACAAATTATTAATACAATATTATCAAGTTGAAAACAGTGTTCGACTTTTAGGAAATTAAATAGATTTATTTAACTACAAGAAATTAAACGATATAACAATACAAATTATAAAAAGTCTACTTAAAGTTATAAAAATTTGTTATGGTGCAATTGTGAAAGCTTACATTTTCAATATGATTTTCTTGCTGTCATCTTTTAAATAAATTTTCTTCGTTTTGATACCTGTCCCTCGACTTTTCTGGTACTAATTTATCATCTGCTTACTTAGCTCGGGCCAATGTTTTCGCTGGAAGTAAAGCCTCTTTCTCCATTTTCTGCACTTTGACAGATAAAATGTCATTTGTAATTGGTTGTTACGGAAACAACGACATGTGTGATTTTTATATTGACCGTAACTAAAATTGAATCGGCGTCATCGGCGATTTTAGTATTGTGAATTATACACATTCAGTTTCATTTTTTATGAATTTAGCAGTACGACGAAAATCGTTGTACATACCACGGGCAGTTAGGGCCATAACAACCTCGCTCGCTTTAGGGCCCTCCTTCGGCGGGCCCCAAACAGCTCCTTCGGTTGTAATGGATATCCTAACAGCCCTTAATACGTAAATAACTATTATGAAAACAGAAAACCTTAGAACAACTAAACAATATGGGTTTCGCGCGGGTCTATCCACAATGGAAGCTGTTAATGTGTTTGTCGATGAAGTCCTTCAAGGATTTGAGGCAGGGATATTCACAACTACCTCATTTTGTTTGTCGTGATATTCTAGTACAAAAATTATATTTCTATAATTTTCACCCCAATAGCTGCCGGCTAATAAATTCTTATTTGACGCAAAGGAAACCAATTATAATATTAAACCAACAAGTATCAGAAGAAGTAGACTTAATTTATGGTGTGCCACAAGGATCTATTCTTGGACCACTTATGTTTTTAATCTATATCAATGACTTACCGTACTCAATAACTGAAAGTAATTTGTTCCTTTATGTAGATGATACTTCTGTCATGAATAAATCCTTAGACTTACAGTCTATGCTTCTATGTGATTCGCTACAAACAAATTAACTTTAAATAGTGAAAAGGCAATTCATATCACATTTTCTTTAAAAACTCCGACTACCAATCAATTTAACACTAAATTTTTAGGATTTTATTTAGACCATAAACTATCTTGGAATAAGCACGGTGGTAAAATGGCATCACAAATATCTGAAAATATATATTTGCTAAGACAACTTTCTAATTGCATCGGTAAGTTTGGCCGGAGGTCTGTATATTTTGCCATGTATGAGTCTTATATAAGTTACGGAATAATAACTTGGGTACACTCAACTATAACAACTCATTTGTTCGCTTTACAGAGAAGAGCAATTAGGATTGTATCTGGTATGGCATATAGAGAAATTTGTAAGAAAGCATTCAAAAATCTTGAGATATTAACGCTACCTTCTTTGTACATATTCAAATGTTTAATATATGTCCATAAAAATATTAAAAGCTATCTCATACACAACACTGTACATGCTTATGAGACTCGTAATAATACTAATATATATGGCTGCCGCTCACGTCTGTCAAAATCCAGAAATGGCGTAAATTATTACGGTCCAAACGTGTACAATAAACTTCCAGAGTCCATCACCTTTTACAGAAGGTGATTTTTGTTTATGTGTTTATGAAATTTTAAAAGATAATTTTGACATACGGAACACATAACTATTTGTTTGAAACATTCATCTTGACAATTATTCTGCATCAAAGTACAATTATTAATAATAAAATATATAAGTCCTTTACGTTGTAGAAAATTCACTAATAATTAGAAAAACACGAAAATATTTCGAAAAATCTACAACAAATGAGTCTTATTGTAGTTGTGTGTTTTTCTAATTATTAGTGAATTTTCTATAACGTAAAGGAATTATATATTTTATTATTAAATTATGCTCTAAGTGGGTATTTTCCATAATCCCGAACGTAATTATTTCTGTAGAATTCAGTAATCCATCTCAGGTATAATTAAGACCTTTAGTCGATTATATTTCATTATTGTGTCAGTTGCCGTACATGCCTGAGTAAGTTATTTATATTTCATTATATTTATTATTATATTTCATTATATTTATTTTAGTAAATGTTTTTATTTGTGTTTAAAATAAATTTTGTAATAAAGCTGTACTGAAGAGAGCGAAAGTTTGAAACACGTGTCTGCAGATGGTTATAAAATTGAGTATTAAATTATTTAATTGCTTTTGCTAATTTATTTTTAATTCCATCAACCTAAATTCATTTCTTGTTCCAAATTTACCATAGTATAGTCACTCACAGACTATTTAACGTACACTCAATCATTTTTAGTTCATTTTACAGAAAGAAATACGTTCATACTAGTGCTGCTTTGATAGCCTTGCTATTTTGTAACACGCAAATTACTTTTGTATCATTCAATGTCTGTCGAAGTATTAGCTAGACAAGTAGTTGTTTCAAAAGTGATTTCTTTCTTGTAGTCTTAATAAGTCATTTGTTGTAGATTTTACGAAATATTTTCGTGTTTTTCTAATTATTACATTAATTAGTATTTAGTTCACTTTATCTATTGTGTATTGTATCACTTGACAATTACAATTAAATGTTATTTATTACGTATTTTGTAAAAATACCTTCATTTGTTTTATATATGTTAATTATTTGTTTTCTGAAACATTACATAATTTTATTTCTACAATAAACATTAACTTTAGGAATAAGTGGAAGGTAGATACAAAAGGCAAGAACATTTTGTCATGGTGATATAAATAATTTCAACAGCTATTTTGTAAATGCACCTAGGGAAATATTACAAAAGGTACATCATATTCAGTACACAGATTCAATTCGTATGAACCCACATTCCAGTTTCTTCAATTCAGTTACTGAAAAGGAGGTCTGTAATGTAGTAAGTCAATTAAAAAACTCTAAAGTAATAGCAACTGATGGAGTAGCAGATGTTGTTATAAAATCATGAATTGAATTTATTAAAAAAAGGTTTTATATATTTATATTTTCAACAAAATAATAGAAACTGGCATATTTCCAGAGTACTTCAAATATTCAATTGTTAGACCTATTTTAAAACAGGGAGATCCCAATGAGTGTAAAAACTATAGACCAATCAGTTAATTGATTTCTTAAAATAAACACAGGTTATTTCACATGTCACTGCATGGCTATTTGCAGAAAAAATCAACAACCACGGCCATGGTAGAACTAACTAAATTCATTGCGATTGCTATGGATAAGAAAGAAATACCCTTAGGGATATTTCTAGACTTATCCAAGGCTCTCGAATGCATAGATCACGACATATTACTAAACAAAATTTATAAATATGGGATCAGAGGTGTCAATTATAATTTAATAAAGTCGTATCTATGCAATCGGACGTAAAAATTACAAATACGGATACGAAACTTTAGAATCTACTACAATGGAACTTAATATAGGAATACCTCAAGGAAGCATTTTAGGTCCAATTTTATTCGTAATATATAAATTATATTTTTTTATACAATAAAAAACGAAAAAGGATCCTTAATCAGTTACGTAGATGATAATAATATATTTTTTTTTAATATTAATTATCTAGACCTTGTTGCAACTGCCAACACTCTATATGAAGAAACACAGAGTTGGTTCAATAAAAATAAGTTATTCCTGAATAAAGAAAAAACTAATTGTACGCTATTTACAACTAAAGGTACTTCTTTTCATATTCCTGAAAACGAGGCATTGGGCGAAACTAATCTAAAAATTTCATCAGAATGTAAGTTTCTAGGAATTAATATTAATAAAAACCTAAATTGGACACAACATATTATAGCGTTAAATAATAAATTAAACACCACTATATATTGTATGCGGACAATTAGGCCATATGTTAATGCCGATACGTTAAGATGCTAGTATCATGCATATTTTTGCTCCTTGGTACGTTACGGTATTGTGTGTTGGGGTGCATCTAGTGCACTAAACGATATATTTATTACACAGAAAACCCCAGTTAGACTAATATGTAAAATAAACTAGGGATAATTGTGTGTTGAAAGTAAACGGATTTCTTACCGTTATAGCCATTTACATTTATGATTGTTTGATTTTTATTCATCAAAATAAACATCTTTTTCATGAACACAAACGTAAATTCACATAACACAAGGAAAACAAATAGCATATACCATTACACTAGACACCAATTAACACTTTTAGAAAAGTCACACCATTATATGATGATGCGATTGTATAATATACTCCCACCTAACTGTCGTACATTTTAGAAATAAATTGATTTAAAAAAACGGATGAAAGAATTGTTGTTACAAATAATTATCCTAATAATTTGATTTTTTTGTTTCAGAGCGAATAATTGTATTCTAGTACAAAATTTCAAATTCAGACGTTAGTTTTTTACAATAATAAAAACATTTTCTGTTATTTCCTATATTTCTTTTATAAAAATACGATCTATCGATGCGTGGCCTTTAATATCTGTGTAAGGACTGAAAATTACGTTTGCAGGTAATGAATATTAATTTTTTATTATTTTACTATACATTTCCCTTTTCCAGCCTTAAAATATGTAATAAGAATTACATATATAAAAAGATAACAATTTTTCTGATGAATAAACTGAATTTAATAAACTTATAAGTTACTTATCAGTTTCAGATTTCAAATAATAACAGCAAATAATGATAGCTAATTTTTGCATACAAAATTTGTACCAAAATTTGAACTTATAATAAATCTTGAAATGCTTGTAGCAATAATCTATAATTAATAGTTAATTTAGTCAAAAGTTTTTATTTTCTAATAGTTAAACGTACTTATATGTTATGTGTAGCTTTGGATAATTTAATTTATTAACTATACAATTAACGAATGATTTAAGTTCCTTTTTTTAATATACGAAAGATACAACATTGCACTGCATTAAAATTTCCGGTGCACGGATCGTTATGCCGGCGAATTTTAAAGGTCCATTAGTTTAATTAACGGTTATGCTTAGTGACACTTTAAACTTTCACATGGGCAATTTCAATTTAAAACATTTTCAATATGATACTGACAAACGTACATTTCACGAAGTAATATCATGAAATTTATGGGGAACATGAATTAATATAATTACGAAATTACAAAATGTTTCCGTTGATCATGCTGTTTCATTAATTATGATTCAATGGTGCATTTCTGCTTTGTTCAGGCCATAAATCGTGAATTCGCGCCGGAAGAAAAGTGGCCGAGCAAATGAAATTAGCGATAGCACTCTTTAAAGGCAAATTAGCTAATTACATTTGCGCTCTAATTTCGAGTTTAGGTACAGTGTGTCTAAATAAGTCACCAATTCCGAGCACCTTGCTTAATTTATTACATTATGGAAATTTGTTTATTAGTATTACACTATTTTGTGTGTACATGTTTTTTACGTAATGTCACACATTTAATATTGCAATCCAATGTTATAAAAATATTACATGATATCCATAAAGAAACCAAATTTTCTTTATAACATATTTGACCTCAATTTTATTTTAAAAAAAACTTTGAGAAACCAAACATGAAATATAAACTATGGCTGAACATGTAAACATCTCTTTCGATTTTTCTAACGTATAAAAAGATTTATGAATGATAACATCAATGAATGATAATATTTTCTTTATGGTATTTAGAGTAAACGTATTTTTGTTATGTATGTTATATATTTAAAACAATTCAAGCTAACTCTATGAATATGTATTATTCTATTATTAATGGGAATACTATTTAGTGATTATTTTCGGTTTACTCATTTTAGATGATGTTATTTAATATCGGAATTGAAATTATGAAGCTAGAAAATAAAATAAATGTTGCATATCCCAATATACCATCCAAATATTCACACTACGACAATTAATTAGTTCAAATAATCTGCATAAACGTAACAGGAAGGTCCAAATGAATAAAATAAATATATTTCATACTTATATGCATTATTACTTTTATAATGTTTTTAAATTATATCTCAACAATCAAAATTTTTTAATTGATATTTAATGTAGATCAATTGAAGACTTTATAGTTTAAACCAAAATAAAGAAAGTATATGTATTCATAATACTGAATATTTCAATAACTGTACGTGAAGAAATTTAAATAAAGTAAAATCGCAACGTTCAACATCTTTTCCTCGCTGCCTTACAGAGATAAATTTATTTAGACATAGTGTAGAAAACAAAATGTAACATAAGTTAATCTTAATGACAGCGTGTAAGGGATGAAAGACAAGCGGGGGTGTTTGCCGGGGTGCATCGTTAGAGAAGTCTGTCAAGTGTTGTCAAGTCTTGTAGCGTCGCGTCTCGGAAACTGCAACATGTGGTTTGTTAAAACTTACAACAACCGAAATCTCCGTCTTTCGTCTTCCTAATCTGACGAATCGTGAACTTACACGAGATGTGTTAGTTATCGCGCCTTGTCTAGACGGGGAAATGTATGGAAATCCCGTGTTTTCGTTCATGTAATCGCATTTACCTCTATTGGATAAATAATAATAACGTTATTAGGATTATACTAACTGTAAATGGAATGTATAAGCTGTTGAGGAAATACGAATGAGAATGAGTCATAAAAAATTTTTTGTTAATAACAGATAGACAAGGTTATATAAGCTCTCCAAATATGCTTGTTAATAATCACGTATCTGTCGCAATGTAATATATTTGGATAATATTGATTGCTTGAATAAATATTACTCAAATTGGCTTTAAATTATAGCTAGAAGGGGGACAGAGCTGTTGATACGTGAATAATTTGCTTATTTAAACGATTATACTCTCTAATATGTATAATTTTTTCTATGAATTAATAGGGACAGAAAAAGTATATGCAAAATGATGATGGCAAATGTTCAGTAAAGTATCTTCAGGTAAGATAATGGATTTTTTAACACAATCAGTAAAAAATAAGTAACACAAAAAACTCCTTAGTCAGTTTTAACCGTAAGCTCCTCGCTGTTTTCTGGAAAACCTTCCGCAAACTTTTCTTTTCTTTTCACGTCCCACCTCCATACGCCATCGCATCGAGTGTTTTGCCGCCCACTTAACAAAAAACCCACTCCACCTCCCTCGCAGCCAACTATTTCATTGACAGCCAAAGCTACCACTTTAATCTAACCCTGGTAAATTTTACCTTACTTGCCTCTGACAATGAAAACACCTTCCAGGCAATAATCTTCCGCTCTTGTGTCGTTGTTAGATACTTCTTCTCACTCTGGCTACCTTCCAAGGTCATAATGATTTCTAAAAAATCAAGGACCCCTTCAAACCCTTCTCATACTATCCCATTTTTCTACGTAGCACTATGAGGAAAAATCCTGTCCCAACTCATTGACTCTTCAAAAATAGCTTCGGCCATGATAGCTCTGTCTAAGATGCAATATTTGCCTTAACCTCCTCTTAGAGGCTTGGCTAATAATAGCAACGTCACTGCTACTTTCTTTGATATACAGAAAGCCTTCGGCATAGTCTGGCATGAAGGACTAATTCTAAAAATTCACCACATGGACACTCCGATAATCAGAATAATGAAATTCTTTTTCCAGAACCGTTCCGTTCTCCTCCGCGAATTCTCTTATTCACCCTCCATTATGAATGCAAACACATCTACAACGAATGTTTGCATATGTCAAATAAAAAAATAAATATATTTGCAAATACATGCTATCTAACAACTGATTGGTAACCCAGCCCCATCAAAAGCCTTGTTCCTTTACGTTGAAAACTAAATAATCTCCTAGCATGACCTGAATGACCCCAACGCACTAGTTCATACGATAATTTTGAGTGAATCAACCCGTGATAATCAGTTAAAGCAACCTTAGATGGCATAATTGAACAAATTTTTTAAAAAGGAATTTAAAATTTTCGAAGTTTATGTTTGATTCACTTAGTTCGTTTTCAGGCTTCTGTGCTATATATGTAAAATACTTGTTAAGGTAATCAGCATCAATATTTGTGTTTATTTGTTGTTTTATATGTTGTATATTTTCTATGATATTCCATATGGCTTTTGTTTGGTTATTGCTGTTATTGATACAATTTTCATTTGCATCTTTTCTAGCTCTGTTTATTTTTGTACGGTATATCCTATTATGATTGCTGAGCAACTCTTTATGTTCTACTGTAGGTGGCTACTTATATACATCACGTAATAAATGCACTGATTACTTATAATGTCATAATCCTTGATTGAACCATTTTATCTGTAATGTATTATTATCAAGTTGGAACCGTTTTTCCGAAAATGTTTATTATACCTATGTGAAAAATGTTAGAGAATATTTAAAATTTACAATGAATGTTTAAATTTGCATATATTGTAAAGCCAAAGTTTGCTTTATTAATTGTGTTAAAGAAATAATTTAGTCCATGTAATATTATGGGTCTTGGATTTTGTTTACTCGGTTCACCAGCTTGCCTTTCAATTTCAATTTCACAATCTGATTTGAAAGATAAGGTTCTGAGACATATGATTTATAACTTGTATGTAAATTAACAAATATATTATCGATTAAATGGTCCTTCCAGGTACTATCATCCATTGTAGGGAACAATCCATACATATTTATTAAATTAAGAAAATTTTATAATTTAGGATCACTATATATACAACATCTTTATTAACAAACAAATATACAAATAAACTAAATATAATACGTGTATGATACAATTAATGTTAGTGAGTTTGTTTGTTAAATGGCTATCGACCAGCGGTCTTTCAGCCCGGAGTTAGTCATTGTCGATATATAGGAGTTGGTTAGAAGGATTGTGAAAAGGATTGTTGAGATGGTGGTGGTTAGAATTCTTAGGGAAGATCGCTCGCTAACTTGAATATTGTTAGGTAGCATAACTATTTTTAAACAAAAATAAACAAATATTGAAATCTCCTATTATAATTACTTTGTAATTTAACAGGTTTATTTTACACAGTACGCTGTTCATTATTTCTAGAAATTAATTATGTTCTAAATTCGGAACTCTATATATTGTGATTATAGTTAAGTGTAAATCTGGAAGTTCAAATGCTGCAATTTGACAGTTCTTTTCTTCCAATTTAATTATCATATTGATTTTGTCACAAATATCTCGTTTGTTAAAAATGATTACTCCACCACGTTTAAAATTTGATCCTGCAAAATACGCCACTATGAAATTATTAATTCTAAAAAATCTGCTTCGTTTCGATCCAGACAATGTTCCAGCTAAAGCAGACTACATGAACACTATTATCTACTAAGTGCATTTCAAGTTACTAAATTTATTACGCCAACATAGTATGTTAATATGAAATATAATTAATTTTATATTATTTTGTGATTTTTTGCTTCTTTTACGTTTCAGGTTTCTTCGGCGAAAAAACTGAAACCTATTAATGCTAATTTCTCTCTTCGCTCATTTCGGTGTCTAGTAGTTCCATATCTATATCCAGCTTAAAAGAAGGGTTAAGATTTTCATTCGATGTCTTCTGAATGATAAACTCCTTCCCCGGAAATACATCCTCGACATATAATTTGACGTTATTTTCAGTTATTCCTGGCTTTATTCGACTTGCGTACAACCATGCTTTTAGGTTACTGCGCTCAGTGATGTAGTATTTTTCTTCTTTCTTTTGATGCCTGGGGCGTTTCTTTCGTTACCATGTTGTTCTGGGCTGGTGGTTTTATTGGGTTGGTGTCATTGATGGCTGACATGACAGCTCCTTTGTTTATTTTCTCTATCCTTAATCTAACCATTTTATTTTCGAGATTATCGTCATTACGGATGCCTTCATTATATGATGTAGATGTATTTCTTTGCTCCTTACTGAGTTGTTTGTGAGTATCGCTGGTGACGATTTTTATGTGTTCACTTTGTTTATTTTTTGTATTTTTGCCACTGTGTGGTTCCGTGCGTAGCAGTTCAATGATTAGTGCCTGATCTACTATTCTGCCTTCCATTTGCTGGATTAGTTTCTGTAACATCGCGATTTTCTAAATTAAGTATCCACTTACTTGGTGTAATCTCGCAGTCTGGCTTTTCCAAGAATGCCATGATTTGCTCATTGAGGTTATAATTTCCGGTGATTCCAAAATCATATTTCCAGTTATTTAGGAAAGACGTTTTTTGTGGGTCTAGTGCGGGGTATATTTCTTTAGTGTTAGCAAAAAAGTTAATTATTACAGACTTTTTAACTTTGTTTAGTTCACTAATTATATTTGGATGTCTATATCCGCCATGTTTTTTGTTTTCCAAGGATCCGTACTATCACCCACCCTATACTCCCTCTTCGTGCAGGATGCCTCTCTTCCAAAATCCTCCTTTAATACGCATATAACACTGCTAAACATGAGCCTACACCTGACACCTATCCATAAACCCCTCTAAATCATCCACCACCCTAGTCTCTTACAACGCTACCACTAATTCTCTCTTAAAGTCAACAAGCACCCCCTTCTCCCTCAAAACCAAATATCCTATCTTGGCGTGACCTTCCAACATCTTCTTTACTTTGGCCTCACCATCCCAACTGGTTCCTCTCTTCTCCTTCGAATGTCGCCTACTAAGAGAATACTGCCGACTCCGTTCGAACTCTCTGAATTAGTGTACCAACTTACAGCTACAATCCCCCTTGAACTAAGATTTTTTTCAGAATCACAACGTACGAGTTGTCCGCTCCCGAATAGACCTAATCTCATACCCCATCATACGCCCACAGAGGCCATTCTGGAGAGGACCTTGCCCCAACTGCTAATCTTTCTTCCGAAGCTCGAAAACTCCCCCAAATAACCATTAACCCCATAACGTAAATAATATAAATTGAAAAAAGATAATAAGATGCAGTACACTCTACTTAACCGATACCACCTCCCCTCACTCCAACTCTACCCCACGCTTTCAAGACATCTTCCAACCAGCAACCGCCAAGTCATAGCACCTCAAAACCCCAGGACTCGCCCCTGCATACACATTAATTATCTCCGTAACGTCAACTACTCATCTAGAGAGGCTTAGGCCTAAAACAGCCAATAAATATAGTACCAAGGCACCACCGGAACCCTCCCAAGTTCGGTATATAATTAAATTGATATATAAAGAAATATGATATTTTTGAATCAAAATTTTCTATTTTATGACATTTTGGTAAAGTCTTGTATCATTTCTTTAACTCTGAAGATTGTTAAAGTAATACACAATTAATAATTATGCTTAAAAGTAAATTGCCTGAATAAAACTAATTATAAGTTAATAACTATATAACTTGGCCTAAAATGTACTAAGCATTTGAGTTGAAATGAATTGAATCAATAGAAGTATTCTAAACTTACAACTACAAATAATTTTAATACAATAAAGATGCCATCTATTATCTAAAGCACTGCGTATTTCATAGTTAAGTGGGTTACTACTGATAATTTAGAATTTTAAAATACCATCACTTTAATGGTTTTTATTGCGGAGAATTAAAACTCTAAATAAAACTACGTGTTCCTGTCTTTAATTGCGCTACGCTGATGGGACCCAAAATTGGTCGAAACCGGTCCGTAGCTCTTGTTGATAGGAAAAAAATTCAATATTGTTTAAATATTATTTATTTTACCATCATAAGTATTTATAGAGCAAATTTAAATGTTGTTAGAAAAAAAAGTTTATAATGTCCTGAAGTTTTTGAAAAGTTGAAGTGAGAACAGAGATAATGCGTAATTAGTAAAGTATATCCCTCTGTAGCAAATATAAACACATAATATATCGAACAATCTAATAAAACAGTTTTTATGATTTGGTAAATTGAAATTGAAACATCCTCACATTTCCTATCAAACCACATCAGACATATTCTTCTAGTTCTTAAATTTGGATTTAAACAGATTTTATGCTTTAATATGTTGTATATTAACGATATACAAGGTTTAAAATTAAAAAATATATGAATAATAACAACAAATGCATCATTTTTTATTTAAGATTGCTGCTTTGAATAAAATGATTATTACATTTTAATCAAAGTAGCTATCTTAACGACCCAAGGTCAATGTCATAGAGGAATTCTCGTATAATGACAACGAATGCGGAAATATTTCCTTTCTTGAAATAGAGAGAATTAGAGAGCTTTCTCACAATTCCTCTTTTTGGAGAAATTAGATGATTTCCAAAGTAATTAGAGAAACAGAAAAAACGTTTTGTAAATCTATAACAATGAGTCTTACTAAGCCTACAAAACAAATCACTTACTAAAAAACAACTTTTCTGGCTAATAAGTGATTTGTTTTGTAGTATCAGTAAGACTCATTATTGTAGATTTACGAAATGTTTTCGAGCTTTGTTAATTATTAGTTAATTTTCTACAACGCAAAGAACTTCAATAGATTTTATTATTGGTTTTTAATATACTTGTAATATATAGTTTATAACTTTACAGGTCGTTATAAAAGTGTTAGCCAAATAGAAAAACAGGATGTTAATAATTTATATGCGTTGTGTGATACTCGTATTACTTGTTTCAAATTATTTTAGGAAATTTATCACCTACTGTATTTTTATACTAAAGCTATCCATGTTTTTATTAGTACTTCCACATTTAAAAAAGGATTTAAAAAAGTATAATATAAGTATCACTAAAAACTTTTTATTTTCTAAATAAGAATTTTATTTTGCCTAGGTTAGAAAAACCATCTAAATGGTGGCCTTGATGAGCGATGCATATTTGGAGCCGTTCTTCCGTATTCAATTACTCTTGCTAACATTCGGGCGAAATTTCTTTAATTTCTTTTTAAATGGCTGAGGACAATATGGAAAAACTTTGCGATATCCCCACAGACTTATATCAGGTGAGGAGGCCACGAAATTTACTCTCGTTAAAAGAGCACATGACCTAAAAACATCGCCTGCAAAATTTGGCATCTATGATCTGTTAGGAAAGCAGTAGCTTCATTCTGCCGGAACCCGAAGTTCTCTAGGTTATATTCTTCTCGATAATTTGTAATTTTCGGACGCAAAAAATTCTCCAATATGTCGTTGGAACTCACTGTAACAGTAGCTCCATTTTGTTCAAAATGGTATGCCTCAATGATACCTATGCGCTCCAAACGGTCGTTTTTATACGCTTAAAAAAATTCTAAAACTTGTGTTTAATAACAACTTGCCCACGAGAATGGCTGAAGCTCTAGCTGGAACAGTAGGGTCACGAACAGAATTGTGAAATCTCTTTGTGAGATGACATAATATCATATCGGTTGGACCTACAAATCCCATTCTCTGCCATTCAATCGCTCATAGTACACAGACGTGGGCTCTTGAATTCACTTCAACCCCGAAGAGCTAAATGAGCTCCTAAAGCAGATTAAAATCCGAAACGCTCTGGGTATCGACTTGTATTTCTACAGTGATGGTAGAAAACTCTACCTGCAAGGGTTCGAATGGAATGTGTTTCCTCCATATGAAAGCTAGCCGTCGTGATTAACATTCTCAGGGGAGGTAAATCACATCTCCTCCTATCGAGTTATAGTCCATTTAGCTTGTCCAGCGTGTTAGGCAAACTGATCAAAATATTCTACTAAGTCATATTTCGGTTTCCCTTGAAGACCAAAATATCATTTCCTAGTAATAGAAAGTTTCGTTGCAAAATAAACACGTTATCAAGTGAGTGTAAGATCTGGATAGGAGTTCCACAATACTAACTAACTAGTTCCGATAAAAAACGAGATAAAATATTTCGGCATAGTCTTCAACCAGCACCTCTTCTGATCAAAGGTGATGGCATACCAAATACAAAAGGATAGAGCGTCGTCGAGACTTCGAGTGTCTTGGGGTTTATCAAAAAGCTCGTTGTAAACTTCTACAGCAAACTAGATGATAGTCACCCCTCTGGAAAAACATATTCGAAATGCCATGCTGACAGTAAACATCGAAAGCCACGCAATATAATTGGTACACAATTAGCCCTTCAAAAGCCAAGAGCTACCGTAATCGATCGTTAATGCTGATTTGCTTTTAAGAAAAGCGCCAGACAGGACGATCGAATCCCTCCAAATCATACCGATTTTTTCGCTGGAGATCCTGACTAAAAATAACGTAATACTTCTAGACAACTGCCCAAGGAAGAGTGATTACAGTCGGTAGGAGTATGATACTACCCTATTAAAAGGGTGATTATGGTAGATTTGCTCTCTTCACCACTTCTGTAAAACATAAATTATATTTCTTAAATGTTGTCGGCTTTTATTTGGTAGTACATTTTGTGTTTTATTAATTATAACTATAAAACCCGACAATTACTCCTTAAGTAATGAATACTATAGCTGAGATAATGATGTTTGTTTTTCAATAATCAAAACTAGGCTAGCGAATTCACAGGCTATAATAAGATAATCTTTGGTTATGACAACGGTAATTTAGATCATATTTCTTTTCCAATGTTTAAATCTAGCCTAATGAATTTACAGAATACAGTAGTGAAGTTATGAAATAGGGATCAGAAAATCATTATCACGAGAATAATGACACAATTGTTATAATTCGTTGAATACTTCGCAGATAACATCTTTTATAAATTGGTAGAAATAAAAGAGAAAGAGAAATACCAATGAGCATGAAATAAAATAATATTGCCTTACATATACTCGTGGGTCCTAGATGAAAAATATACTAAAAATTTTTAAATATCCCTTGCAAAAATCACACAGTAGTAGCTGTAGGGCAGCAAAATCATCAATATGATTTCAAGCTTTATTAGCATTAAATCTGAAAATGAAATGAGACTATTTGATAAGAAGACTAGAAACTACATGCCTGTAAATCATTAGTTTATATAAGACTGCAATGTGTGGTGATGATAAAAGTGATTTTCTTATAATTCTCGTTAGTTATGTTTTACTTCTTTAATCTAGCAGTATGTATTCTATGAAGTTGGAGAATATCGATGTCAAACTCCCAGAATTTTTCATATATCTGTTTGGCGGTGTGTAATTACATAATTGACCGTAGAGTTTCCAGCTCTGAATCCTGCGTGCCGAAAACACCATCAGAGAGTACGATGGTATTTTCGGCGTATTATTAAAGTTTGTCCTTGATTATCGTAGTATATATCTTGTATATTGTGTGTCGTATATTGCGATATACCCCTATATACACTATTCACGTTGTTTTTGCATAATGAGTGGCCATAATTTATTTTTTTAATGTTGGATACACTATTCGTCAATTTTCCGTCATTCAAGCGCCTGACATGCGAACTTGTCAAAATACATACCGTGTTGCTAAATTTTCCGCGACCATCATACGTTCATTTAAAACGAGATGCTGCAACCTAGTAAAACTGACAACAACGCACAAAACGTTAACACTACTTGTAACCTCGAACTTATAGAAAAATATAACCTAATTCAACAGACAGTTTTAATGCCAACATAAATGCAAAATTTCCACGGCCTCCCATTATGCAAAAACAACGTGAATAGTGTATAGTCTTGATTAGAACTAAAAAACATGACAGTTCCAACATGTTTCACCAAGGGTTAAGTGAAAAATTAATTATGATAAATATACCCCTATAGTTATTACACGCGAGTTTGTCTCCTCTATATTTCAGGAGTTCCTCTGGAACATTGACGACACCTGGTGCTTTATGGTTCTTTACCTTCTCTAGTTATTTCAATATTACTTCGTAGGTGGACACCTCAGCTTTCTTATTAGCAGTTGCTTCTAGACTTGTGTCGCATTCTGAAGGTGTCCTGGTGAGATTGAGATCAAGAATGTGTTGTTTAGTGCTGTCTACAATTTGTTGTTTTCCTGAGTTTTTCTGTCAGTAGATTCCCACAGATTTGCAAAATAATGTTCTTGGCTGGTACTTCCTTTTAAAGAAGTTGACGACTTTGTAAGCTTCGTAGTCATTATTGTTCCTAAAGTTTTCTTCACCCGAATAACAGAATTTTTTTTAACTTTTTTATACCACTTTTTATCGAAACTAGTCACGAAGTATTGTGTAAAAATAAAAAGTAGCATAAAAGAGTTACATATTTTTCTGTTATTCATTAAAAATGAATTTTCATTAAAAATGTAATACAAAGTGAACGCCTCCAAAATTCAAGATACTTTCTTCGCCCCTTTTCTTGATCTTGTATTTTCTTACTATTTTCTTGGCTGTCCTTCAAGATTTCTCGTATGACATCTTCTTCTTTCTTGTCGGTTTTTATAGGTATGTTACTCTGTCTCTATGTGGGACTTCAATAGCTTGCCTGAATTGTATGTTATAGCATTTGTTTCTGGTTGTCTTGGTTTATCCTTTTGATGATTCTGTCGCTTTAATAATTGCTTCTTTGATTGTTTGCTAGTCGTCCTCAATATTTTGGTCTTCTAGCCAGTTTCTGAAGTGAAGTGTTTTTCTAGCGTCTTTTGGTATTGCATTCTTGTTTTTAGATCTACGTCCTCTTTTTTCCATGAGCTCATGATTTATTTGAATGTCCGTTTTTTTTAATCCGGCGACGTCCACACTCGTTTGTTTTTGTTTGTTTATCTTTTCTAGGAAATTAAGTGGATGCGATGACCATACCCCTTTACGTAGCAAAGTCGACAACCCTTGCGTCGTTTTGTTGAAGTCTGTATATAGACTGTGTGTGCCAGCTATTTGTACATAACTCAATTTTCGCCCTATATTTACCAAAAGTTATTATGGCTGTAGACCTGAAATAAGTTTTCGTACAATTTGTCTTTTATATTCTCGTATTTCTGTTTTCGCATGAACTTTTATAATTGTGACGTTGATAAATTTCATTTTCAGCTTTAATACGCATATTATATCATAAAGTTGAAGTTCAGCATGTTTTCTTTTATAGTTCTATCGACGACAAATGCTAGTTCTAGTTGATTTTTATTATCATTTCCACTTTTTTTTAAATCATGTGGTTCTCTGTGTCATAGATGCAGCTCCCTTTCCATATAGTTTCCTGCATCGCTAGCATCTTGGTATTATATTTTACTATCTTATTTCTCACAGAACGCCCGAACTGAACGTCTCATGTTTCATGTTCCAAATCTTGGGTCCTTATTTCGTTTGCTGAGGTCATCAACGTTATTTCCATCGAGTTTCAGAGGCTTGGCCTAAGGTTTCTTAAGAATTGATTTTTTTAAGGGCCATTTCACCCGTTCTCTTTAGCCGTTATCTCTTCCGCTTTCCATATTGGTCGTTCTCTTCGTGTGTGATTTGCATCCTATACGCATGCACAGGCCCACTCGAATCCCAATTTTGAAATTATTAGTGTTAAATCTCAAAATAACCAGAAAGAAATAAAGGAATAATCATCTACGCGTAGAAGTGTCAAATGTCACCACTCTCTTTCATCACATAAGTGGAAAATTACACAAAATTTGAGATTGTAATAAATAATATACATTGCAAAAATAGACGATAGCAAAAGTCTAAGTATGAAAAGGTTAAAATATTATTTGTCTAATTTCTAATATTATGATAGCAGACGTTCTACTTGATTTAATAACGTTTTTGTTAATTAATATTTTAATTAAGCTCAATGAAATAGATTTCCTTAAAACAATTAATTATTTGTGCTTCATATTTAAAGATAAACTTGGTAGATCGACCGCGTGTCGTGAAATAGTGTGTTCCGATACTGTGCCTATTTTAAGTGCTTTCCTGCGCCAATTTAAAAATAAGATAAGTACCATTGTACTCATCTTTATGCAGTGATTCTGAGGGTGTAATTTTTATCGAAATAAGTTGCATATTAACTTTGTAAGTATAAGTTTAGTAGGCACATACTGCTCAGTTCAACAAATTTTCTGTGCCCGGTCATTTGAAACGTATCGTTTTTTGTGAGGCATTCCCGTCTCTTCAGTATTATCGCAAGGCCGTCTGATTTCGCGAGTGCAACGACCGTGCACATTAGACACAAGCCGATAAATTTAAAAAACAACAAAATCCCATTGACTAAATGCAAAATGGGGTCCGCCTTTGTTTTCTTATGTTTTCCATCCGTTACTCACTATACCTTTGTTTCGTGTATTATATATTGTTAGTCACCATAAACAGCACTATGGTGTGAAAAGTGTATTCCTGTTTATATCCTTTATTTTTACCGGTTTATTATTTTCAATACATATTCAATTTATATTCAAGTTATTATGTCAAACAAACAGCAGCCAATAACACGCAGCGGTAGCAAGTCCGCAATGAATTTGTCACTAGAGGAATTGCTCAAAGTTACAAAAAATTTGCAAGTTTCAGTAAATAACCTGACCAGTGAGTGTGAACGTTTACGGAAAGAAAATAATGAAATAAAGGAATTAGTTAACGGATTTATTCAAGTTAGCAGAGATAATGAATGTTTAAAGAAATCAGTAAGCGAATTAACTAATAAAATCAAAGATCTTGAAAACACCATAGCCAAATTAAACAATACACCTAATTCTCAGAATTGCAATAAAAATATGTTTGAGGAACTCATGCAAAGACAAAATAGATCAAGCTCAATTATAATTTTCAATGTTTCAGAACCTTCTGATAATATTAATGATTCCGATACCATTAAAAATATATTGACAAATATTATTGATAATAATATAACTCCAAATAATACAATTAGATTGGGTATTAAAACTGGAGAGAGACCCCGGCCCATTAAAGTATGTTTTACGAATTCGTCAGAAGCAAAGAAAGTGCTAAGGAATTCAAGTAAACTACGGAACATTGCCACATTAAAGCATATACGGATTAGAAGTGACAGAACACCCTGCCAAATTGAGTACGAAAAGTCGATCCGCGAGGAATTAAAAAGGAGAATTGATGATTGTGAACGGAATCTCAAGTTAAAGTTTATAAATGATATACCAAAAATTGTGCAGGGAAACTAACTGCTTCTCACCAGTCATTAAAATGTTCGATATATAATAAATTTAAAAATACGAAAACATTTCGTGAATCTACAACAATGAGTCTTACTAAGACTACAAAACAAATTAATTTGAAACAACTACTTCTCTAGCTAATACTTCGACAGACATTGAATAATACAAATTAATTTGCGTGTTACAAATAGTACAACTATTAAAGCAACACTAATTTGAACGAAATTATTTCTGTTGAATAAACTAATAAATGATAAAATGTACTTTAGATTGTTTAAATGTAACTATAACATGAAAAATTATGAAAAATGAATTTTAAACTGATTTCATTAAATTAAATTAGCAAAAGCAATTAAAAAAAAAAAAATCTAGCATTCAAGTTTATAATCATCTGCAGACACGTGTTTCGAACTTTCGCTCTCTTCAGTACAGCTTTATTATAAAATTGATTTTAAATACAAATAAAAACACTTACTAAAATAAATATAATGAAATATGATAATAAATATAATGAAATATAAATAACTTACTCAGATATGTACGGCAACTGACACAAGAATGAAATATAATCGACTGAAGGTCTGATTTTATACCTGAGGTGGATTAGTGAGTTCTACAGAAATCATTACGTTCGGGATTAAGGAAAAATACCCACTTCGAGCATAATTGAATAATAAAATATATTTTATTGTTCGATATATTACCAAAATGTTAGGGGATTATGTACAAAGTCTAATGAATTTTATAATAATGTTGCCAGTAATATATATGATATGTACTTTCTTACTGAAACGTGGCTACATGATGGTATATATGATACTGAACTGTTTCCGGATACGTACAATGTATTTCGATGTGATCGTCATAGTCGTAGGGGAGGTGGCGTTCTTGTATCAATTAGTACAACTTACGAATCTGAACTTATTTTTCAAGCAAATCCTGGAATATACTCTTTTGAGTTAATAATTGTCAAAATGGTGTTTCATTCGAGTGTTCTTTATGCAGTATGCATCTATATGCCTCTTTCATGTACCGCAATTGTTTATGAACAACTTTTTGAGCTGCTAGAAAGTAAAATTAATTTCAAAGAACAAATAATTATTTGTGGTGACTTTAATTTACCCACTCTTCATTCATACGCAACTGCAGGCATCGGCCTTAATTCACAAGTTACAGTATACTCAAATTTTGTTCAGTTTAACAACTTAACTCAACACAATTAAGTTCTTAATCAAAACTCTAAATTATTAGATTTGGTTATGTCCTCTTCAGATATAATATGCTCTGTTGACCGAACCGCTCCTATCATTAATGAGGACTCACATCATCCAGCTCTAAATTGCACACTAGAAATGAATACTGAAACTACAACTAACTTCATTCCAAATTCTAATGATCTATCTTTTGATTTCCGTAAAGCTAATCTATCATTTCTATATACAAAGTTATCCCTAATCAATTGGGATACTGTGTTATGTAGTAATAATCCCAATGATGCATGTTTTGCTCTGTATAAATGTATTAACGAAGTATTTCTAGAATGTGTACCTTTGCGTAAGAATAGTTATCAAAATAAATATCCCATCTGGTTCAGTAAGACGGTTATAAAAATGATCAAAATTAAAGCACATACAATCAAAATGTTCAATAAAAACAGGTTAAATTACTTGAATGTACGAATAAAAAAACTTAGAACTGAAATTCATAGTAGGATTAAACATGATTACAAAAATTATATAACCAGTATAGAACAAACAGTACTGAGTGATCCAAAAAAAATTTGGGACTATGCCAATAAAAAAAAATCATCAACACGTATTCCAGGTAATATATGATAATAAAAAACTTAATGAACCAAGCGATATTGTTAATGGTTTTGCAAAATATTTTCATAGCGTGTACTCTAACCGTCCTTTTATTCCTAATGATAAGTTTATTGGCAACGAATGCTATCCAATATTTAGTGTTGGGTCAGTAAATCAACAAGACATTCTAGTGGCTTCAAAAAAATTGCAGGGAAACAGCACTGCAGGTCAAGACAAAATTCCCTCATTCATAGTAAAAGATTGTATTAGTTGCTTTTTAGTGCCGTTGGAATTTTTATTTAACTTAATAATTAAGACCTGCTGTTTTCCTGATGTCTGGAAAATTGGACGAGTCATACCAATATATAAAAATGGTGATAAATGCAATGTGTTGAATTATAGGCCTATCACAATTATTAATAATTTTTCTAAACTGTTTGAAACGATCTTATCGGAAAGAATGTACAGTCATATTCGTAACTTTATTAGTGACAAACAGCATGGTTTTGTTAAGGGAAGATCGGTAGTTACCAACCTTATAAATTTTACTGAGGATATCTCGGAAAACTTAGATAACCGGAAGCAAGTCGATGTTCTCTACACTGACTTCAGTAAAGCGTTTGATACTATAGATCAAAACATTGTTTTGAATAAACTAAGCAAGTATGGCTGCTCACCAGAAACCATTTGTTTATTGCGATCGTATCTTGTAAAAAGGTCTCAGTATGTTGTGTATATGGGGCATTCTTCATTTAAATACCTTGTCAATAGCGGTGTGCCGCAGGGGTCAAATCTTGGACCCCTTCTATTCAATGTTTTTATTAACGATATTACTAGTAATATTCAGTCCAAGGTTTTACTATATGCTGATGATATGAAGATTTTTAGAGCTGTTGAATCCGTTGAGGACTGTGAGATTCTGCAAAATGATCTGGCTTTGATACACGAATGGTGCTCTATTAACTCTTTAAATCTAAACCTATCAAAATGTAAGTGCATGTCTTTTACTCGCAAGAAGTCTGTTTTAATGTGTAATTATTCTCTGAATAACGCTTATTTGGAACGTTGTGATGTAATTAAGGATTTAGGTGTAACATTTGACAGAAGTCTATCGTTTAATGTTCATATACATAATATATGTAAGGAATCTGTTAAGATGCTAGGATTTATTCATAGAATTTGCAAAGATTTTGTAAACATTGATGTATTAAAAAAGTTATATTTCGCCTATGTACGCTCCAAATTAGAATATGCGTCAGTTATTTGGTCACCGCACTATCATATTTATAAGAATAGTATAGAAAAAATACAGAAGAAATTTCTCAAGTTGCTGTATTTGCGTGTGTATAGAAGATATCCAGATACAGATATTGGTTACGAACATCTCCTTAGGACATTTGATTTTAAAACACTTCTTTATCGACGTAATTGTGCGGGGGTCTTATTTTTTCGAAACATTCTAAATAATTTAATAGACGATCCCAACATATTAAGTCGTCTAATGTTCAATGTCCCAAGAATAGCTGGTAGGAATAGTTTAGCTTTTAGTTATGCGTTTCCAAATACCACTGCGCACTATTATTCACCAATTAATACTATCATACGGCTATATAATAACGTTCATTGTTTTGTTGATATTTATAATGACTCCCCCGCAGTTATGCTGAGGAATCTTGAAAATTTATTATAGAGTTCATTATAATTTGAGTTTATTGATAAATCTTTGTATTGTTTTTTAGTGTACATGTGTATGTATATATATATAAAATACTGTTGTAATTATTAGTATTATCTTTATTTTTCTGTTTTATTATTATTTATTTTTGAAATACACTGTGTTAAGTAATGTTAAGTTTCCCTGTAATTGGATGTATGTATGTCTGTTGGGAAATAAAATGAATTATTATTATTATTATTAAAAATAATACAAAAATTGAATCATAATTCTAATCCTATAAGGTCAGAACGTAATTTTATTAGTGATCACAAGCCACAAATACATTCTATAGTATAGGTGTAACATAAATTGTAACATTGTTAACAATACAATCTAAGCTTATCATAATACGGTGAAAATATCACCGCCATATAATATGACCACATATTTATGATTACACATACTTTACTGCTTACAGCAAACACACAGTCTTAAGATAACAAGTAATATTGTTGTAGCATGCGAATTTAATGGGATTCTAACTCGCTCTAAACTTCCCATTATATAATAATATAATGTGAAAATATAGAGCCGACAATGTAACATTTAACACCGCAAAGTGTTTTTTAAAATGTTTTAACGGCTGATAATTAAGATTTGTAACTGAAATGGTAATTCTTGTCCCTAATAAAATTATACATATTATCATACATTTCTTGTTGTATGAATTAGTATGTATGTGCTTTCTCATGCTCTATTTTATATTATTTATTTCTACGTGCATCATATAATCTGAAAACTGTTCTGTATGTGTACAAATTATAATACACGTTGCATTTAATTAAAATTAGTGTTATTTATTAATTATTCTTAATTCTTTATAAAACTTTCTGCAATGCTAGTTAATCGTACTGTTGTTTTTTAAATTATAAAATCCTAAAAATAAAAAATTACAATTCCAAAAAATTCAATAAGTAAGTATGTAATAATAATAAACAAGTAATAGTAAATTCAAGGATGTACTGTAAGTTTTATTGAAGATAATATTGAGAATCGCAATAGCGAAAAGTAGGATAATTGTTAATATCAAAGTAAAAATAATACGAGCGTGGAGAAAAATTTAAATAGTTAAAAAAAGGGAATATTTCGTCCCCTATTTGTGAATATATTTACGAGTAGAAGCATAGATTGATACAAGCATAATACAAAGCTAATATTTCCCTGTTAAAACCTTCGTTACATCAACATGTTTTCCGCGGATTACACATGATAAATTAGTGTACGACCTAAATAGAATCTTGATTTCGGTATTAGTGTCGGGATTATTCGGCTTAGTCATTAATTTAAACCCTTTGAATATATTTCTTATACGAACAGGATGGATACTGCAAAAAAGTAAACGTTGAACAATCTGATAACACACGTACAGTAAAAAAATATATGCCCACATCGTTTTAATTAAAAATACTGTAATCGATATAAATACCCATATTATGCGGCAATAAAAGAATTCACCATTATTATGTAAAATTATGGAGATCCTGACATTTCGTTCGATGCTGTGTGCAACGCCCATTTCTTTTAAAAATTGAAATCCTACTCCTTACACCCAATTCCATAGACGCTTGAAATAGATACGTTCCCATTTATACTATATTTATTATTATGAGTCTTGCGGTGCAGAATGTATCGGTTTTGTGTCGAATTCTATTGTTATTCAAAAAGCCACAAAGTGATAAATGCCTGTATTAATCACATCGAATGTTTACTAATGAATGCCACATTTAAATACCATATGCACTACACCCACAATACACTTATAATTATTATTTATTACACTATTTTTAATAATTTATGCGTTTATTTAAACTAACAGCTGTTATTAATCATAAGCAAAGCAAATATTCAGAACTTATTTAACCATACAAAATATTGACTAACAATTTAGTTGTTTGCTCCCAATTATTATGTCAAACATTGAAAGAAAAAATAAATGCTCTATCGTTTAATTACCACTAACAGCAGTAATAATGCTATTAAAGTCGAATTTTACTATTTAAATCAGAGTCTAGAAGACTTTATTTTCATTTTTGTATGGGGGATTTTGATTCAGAAATTAGTAGTGCTATTTAATTTTACTTTACTTGCTAACTCATGAAAACACTCATAAAAATACTCATTTCTATCACAACATCTACATGCTGTTCATTCTAAATAATTTTAATTTATATTTCAGGATAGTCAGTATTTTTCAACGGAAATTCATGTAATTACTTATTTTCTACAGCATATTTCACACAGTAATGATTTTTATTAATTAGATTTAATAAAACATTCTAAGAAAGGATTTTTTTTAAACCAGTCATATGACTATTTTAATTGCAATTAAATAAGCAAAGTAATCTAATAGAAGATCACGTATAAAAAGTCTTACTTTAAATTTCAGTTTTATTATGGTCGAAATTACTTTCTATTTTCTGTATAGCCTGGCGTTCCATCGGTGTTTACACGCACGTAAATATTTACACACATTTAAGTGTTCGCGGTAGAAATTCTGGAAATATTTTGAATTTTATTTATCGTGTATTTACACAATTCACAGACATTGTGTTTGTATACAATTGGTTACAATTTATAGATGAAATCATGAATCATGTTTACAGAATATTTAGGGCTGTATTATAAATTGATGTAGCCCTTAAAGGCATATTTATTTATTTCTAGAAATTATACACAATTTTACGGTACGTTTTTTATTTCAATGTATTGAAGCTATAATCACCATATAGAAATGGAATAATTAAAAAAAAGTATAAATTATATTTAATTTGTGAAAATCAGAAATAATATCATTGGACACCGTAATATCATAAAAGATTTTAAATGTATAAACTTGTATAAAATAAATTTCTTAATTTATCAACAACAGAGTGTTTTTTGTAAATTCTTAACACTAGAATAATAGAAATGATTTAAACTAAAAATTTAATTGTAAAAACGAGAATTCTGAAATTTGAAAATATTGGAGTATTTATTGTTATGCCGTGTAAATTTAGTATGTGAAGTGAGGACTTTAAAATCAACTCTATAACTTTAAAACTTTTAATAATAATAGTACATAAAACTATCGATCAACTGGCTTTCTGGTAATTGTAGAATTTTTAAAAACTAAAATTTTGTTTATTAGTAGAGAGCGGATAAAAAAGCTTAAAAAATGTGAAAAAAAGCACTTAAAAAGGCACAAAATTTAGAGTAAAAAAGCATTAAAAAAAGCATAAAAACAGGAAAAAAGCATAAAAACACGAAAAAAGCACTAAAAAGGCATTAAAAGGCACAAAATTTAGAGAAAAAAAAGCATTAAAAAAGCATAAAAACAGGAAAAAAGCATAAAAACACGAAAAAAGCACTAAAGAAAACTATATTTTCTTGATATGTTACACGTTTATCAACATATTTTACAAAGAAATTTGGCTTAAAACTAAAATAAACATACTTTCTTTACGCAATATATAATATCATGTAAGTATTTAAAAATTAAATTGTAATTTTGTATACGTTTCAAAATAACTAAAATCTATTCATAATAACAGTAAATCATTAAATGTTGTTCTAAGGGTTTAATTGTAAAAATTATTACTTCTGACGCTCAATAAATTTTTGAAAGTAGAAAAGCTTCTCTTTATTTTAAATTATAGCTGGATCCATTTGAAAATTGCCATTCAAACTCAAGTTTAATTTATTTAATATTAAAAATCCTTCATTTTCAACGAATACTTCTTTCGATATTATTTTGATTTCTTGGCCAATGCATGCAGGTATTTTCTAAAATGAATCTGCTTTTATTATAAAGATTTGATTGTGTTGCTCAAAAAATTTAAACGCGATTTTATGTAACTCAATTGTTTTGAAGGAAGCTCTTGTTTCTTAAGAACTGTTAAACAGTCTTTAACTGATTTGCTTGTCGTTTCGGGAAAGTTGTATATAACCTTATTAAATTCTTCAAAATTGTTCGCATAGTACATTGTAGCATATAGCCAAATTCCCCATTTTGTTAGCACTGGTTTATGGGGCAGTGAGATATCAGGTAATGACTTCTTGAATAATTGTACTCACAGAAGAATATAAGAACTATTTTTCCATATTTAATTAAATCTACAAATGGAAATTTCATTCTTATAGTTTCAGAAATTCGTTTCTATTCATGTGCTAAACTTGTACAATGCACAAAATGCATTATTAGTAAAATTTTGTAACTTGGTATTGTCTACGGCAAAAATAAGCTTGTCAGTCCATCATTTATGAATTTTGCTATAATGTTATTATCAGTTTTCTTCAATTCTTTTGTATATATCAAAATACTATTGGTCGGATGTCTTCATGTTAAACTTATATTATTAAATTAAACAAGTCTGTGGTTTCATCCACACCAAACCACATATAATTATTGTTAATAATATCTTTAATTTTTTGTATGGTTTCATAGTATCTAAGAGCTACATAATTTTTTCTCGGGAATGCGTATTTTACAATATTTTCCCAAGAAAGATTTAAATGCATTATTTTGTAAGTTTCTTAAAGGGATATTAGAATGTAAAAGTATTTTGCACAAATGTGAATTTAATTGAAGATGATGCTAAAGATTGTGAAATTGTGCTGTTTTGTTAGTTCAGCTTTGAACTTTTTCAAACGTTCTTGACGTAGTGTTGTTATAACATGTTTTACATACAAGTCTTGACTAGTTAGGATGCAGTTGGGAACTAAAATAAAACTTACTATTTTTAAACATGCCTTACAAAATAATGTATAATTTTCACTTAGTAATTCTGGATAGCCTCTAATTAATTCTTGTATTGTGGTTTTCACCTTTTGCATTATGGGTTAAATATACATGTGAATTATATAATATAATTTATCTGTGATTCCCCAGGTTAATACGATTCACGCATATAGTAATTTTTGATAAATAAGCAAAGTTTTTGGAATGTCAATTCAATAGTTTATGAATGCGAGTTTGAATATGAAAATTAACGAAAACGGTAAATATGCGCCAGTCGTCCCATCGGTACTTTTGCCGAGAGAAGGAAATTGATACGGTTGCAGAACACCTGATTTTTAGCTATCACTTAAATTTGTTTACATTTAATACTTACTGGGGCCCCTATTTATTTTTTAACGACGTTTACATCCGGAATATCATAGGTGTGATTCCTATGAAGCGTTCGTCTGTATTATCTGAATAATGAGACGGTCTATTATATCTACTTATTTATAAACGAATCCATTGTAAATTGGTAATTTATACTAATATTTATTAATAATAAAATTCATTATAATTATTGTATCATATTATGAAGATTTTTAACAATTATGTTGTCAAAAGACACGAAGAAAATATGTAATACAAATATAATCTATAAATGAAGGGATACAGATTTTTACGAAAATTCTCTATATTAGCACATTAATTTAATATCAGCGTGAAATTATTATTAAATGTTTTTTAAATGTTTAAGAAAATGCTCCAAATAAGCATCAAAATCTAAAAAAAGCATGAAAATAAGCATAAAAAGTCAAAATAAGCACAAAAAGTCAAAATAAGCAAAAAAGCCCAAAAAAAACTTAGCGCTAAGTAATCACATTCTTCAAGATTCGTATAGATATTAAGAAATTTTTTCGATGCTTTTAATATTATGGATAAGCATAATGCTAGAAATCCGCTCTCTATTTATTAGTAACTACTTGTTTATGATATTAGAAAAGGTACTCGTATTTTTAATTATAAAATTTTTTAAACCCTAAAATAATAGCTGACAGAAAATTGGAAACTTTTAGAGTATGAAGTATTTTATTTTCTTTTAATTGTGAACTTTTGGAGAAAAGAAAAGTTGCAAATTATAAATGTTTCTGTTTATTTTTAGTAGAAAACTGTTTCTTGGGTAAAAGTGAAATTTTGGAGAAGCTACAAACTCTAAAAATGTAAATAACTTTTTGGAAAACTTAAAAGTACGGAACAACTCTAAAGATAAAGAAAAGCGTAGAAATTTTATAGTATAAAAGGAGTAATTAGGTTAATGAGGAATTATGATGGAGTGTTTACATAATTTCAGTTCCATTTTAGGTAGCAAATTTAATAACGGGTTATCTAAGGGTCTCATGTAAGAATTTACTAAAATATTTTTATTTTTTATACAATGGCCTCAAGCATATTCAACTTTTAGCGATGTGAATGTTTCAAAATTTTATTATGTTTCCCCCTTTTTACTCTGATGTTTATGTAGTTTCTTCATTGGTTTTCTCTTTATATATTTCTATAACCTCAAGCATATTTAACTTGAAGTTATGTGAATGTTTCAAAAGTTTTATATTGTTTCCCCTTTTTTACTGTGATGTTTATGTATTTTCTTTATTGTTTCTTTGGTTACTATGCTAGAGGCAGTAGCATCTTCCGGATTAAAATGTTGTTCAATCAAATCTGTATCGTTGATAATTTCTTCTGCCAGTATTTCTTTTGTTGGTCTTGAGTGCTCGAAACGCAACATTAATAGTTCTAATATGTTGGATGCTTGAAGCTACAGATAGATACATATTGAATCAGCAACTTTATCAAATGATAAATAAAACAAAGTAAGTTTTATTTATCATTTAAGACAGGAACTTACTTATTTCATTTTTATTGAAAGTTAAACTGTATTTGTTATGTACTTTTGTCTGCTTCTGGAAAAGTTCTTCTGCAATGACACTAATTCTATGAAGTGAGTTGAGTTTTTTTTTAATATATCAAATTTCTTCTTTACTTGGTAACGTTGGTAACTGTCTCCACTTTTATTAGCAAATCATCCCACATCATCCACTAATAGACTTTCCTAATTTTAAGAGAAGGTATGCACTGATTTTACAGAATTATGCACGGCGTGCAATTATCGATTTTATGCAATAAATAAGTAGTTTTTAAGATTAACTTTGTTATATTATGTTTGAATTTCTGGAACTTGTGTGGATAGATTTTGGAAACCATTTTTTTGTACTCTTTAAGAAAATATATATATCTGCACTTAAGATTTTATTTTTTTAATATTAGAACTAAAATTGATTTATTTTTTAATAAAAACTTTAAGTATTTATTTTGTAACTGTGTCTTATATAAATCAAATTCTGGAAGTTAAGCTCTAGACCCT
This sequence comes from Ontholestes murinus, assembly GCA_963969525.1. Taxonomy (NCBI): domain Eukaryota; kingdom Metazoa; phylum Arthropoda; class Insecta; order Coleoptera; family Staphylinidae; genus Ontholestes; species Ontholestes murinus. Next base: position 16,276,751 of record OZ018397.1, read on the forward strand.
TAATTAATTGAAAAACTTATATTGAGCAATTCATTTTTTTCAAATTTTGTAAAAATTGTAGATAACTGAAAATTTGAAACTTTTAAAATATGTAATATTTTATTTTCTAGAAATTTAGGACATTAAAAGACAATAAAAGTTATGAACTTCCAAATTTTAAAGAGTTCTGTTTATTTAAATTGGAAAAGTTGATCTAAATATTATTATTTTCTGATTACAGTGAATTGTAGAAAACCAAAAAGCTACAAAAAACAAGAATCATAATCATTTTGAAAAAGTTAAAACTATGGAGCAACTCTAAAGTTAAATATAACTATGGAAATTATGCATAGTTTGAACGTTCATTTCTTTGTGTTATATTTGGAGGAACTCAAAAGTTTCAAACCCCAAATAATGAACATTAATTTATTTATAATTAGATGACTTTAAGCATAAGGTTTTCTGGTAATTGTATAAGTTAAGAAAATCTAAAAAATTTAAACTACAATAATAGACAACTGAAAATTGATTTGAAGTTATGAAGAATTTTATTTTCTCGTAATTGTCTACCTTTGGAGAGATCAAAATTTGAAGTCTTCCAAATATTGAGAATTCTTTCTATTTTTATTTGAAACCTTCCCCTGCATATTTTTGATAACTATGGAATATTGGAGAACTGTACAGCCACAAACTCCGAAGAAAAACCTATTGGTAAACTTAAAAGTATGGAGCAACTTTAAAGTTAAGAACTTTAAAACTTATAAAGTTTAGAAGTATTAAGAATTCTATATTTTTATATAGGGTTTTCCAATAAGAGGTTTCATTTTGATATTTAAAAAAAAACGAGTATATATTAAAAGAAATCAATGGATATTTATTTCATTGTAAAGAGAAAGATATGCCATTAACGATGGAAAATGATATCAGCCAAATGGCTGCCACGACTACGGTTGCAGCACTAAATCCTTTACATGAAATTTTCTATGACCAATTGGCACATTTGCGTCTGTATGTCCTCGATAACTTTACAAATTTCATCTTTAAGGTCTTGAATCGATTGGCATAGACCGTATCTTTCACGTGGCCCCAAAGAAAAAAGTCTAAAGGTGTTAAGTCACAAGATCTTGGAGGCCAATTGTGATCACCTCTTTACGAAATAACACGGCCAGGAAACTTTTCTTGCAAAATTGCGATTGTTTCGTGGCTTGTGTGGCACGTAGCGCCGTCTTGTTAAAAATAACGGTCGTCCACATCAATATCTTCCAATTGCGGCCATAAAAAATCATTAATCATAGCTCGATAGCGCAATCCATTCACCGTAACAGTGGCACCAGTCTCATTTTCGAATAAGTAAGGTCCAATCACACCGCCAGTCCAAAAACCGCACCAAACAGTAACACGTTGAGGATGGAGAGGCTTTTCAATAAGAATTCTTGGATTTTCCGAGCCCTAAATGTGGCAATTCTGCTTATTCGCGTAGACTCCGAGGTAAAAATGGGCCTCATCATTGAAGATGATTTTTTGGTGAAAATCGGATCATTTTGATGCATTTCAAGGACCCAATCAGCAAAAATACGACGTTGCTGGTGATGAACCGGCTTGAGTTCTTGTGTAAACTGAACTTTAAAAGCCTTCAAACCTAAGTTTTATGCAAAATACGGTGTAATGTCGTTTTTGGAATGTCTAATTCCAAAGATCGACGAGGCATCGACAAACCTTGATTTTCGTTAACACTATTGGTAACAGCAGCAATATTCTTAATTGTTCTTAAGCGACGCACATAGTTTCGATTCTTCACTTCACTAAGTTGTCCCAATAGCTCAAATTTTTTAACCAGTTTTACTATTGGTGGCCGAGAAGGTGCTTCACGACAACCCAAAAGTGCTTTAGTTTGGCGAACTGTGACTGCAAAATTTTCACCATTTCTGTAGTGAATTTTATTAATTTCAATGCGTTGTTGAAGCGTGTATCGTTGCATTTTTACTAATGGCGTAGTTTTTACTTGTCAAATGTTAAAATATGACAGCTGCAAAAGTGACAGCTGTCTAGAGAGAGGGCTATTCAAAATGAAACCTCTTATTGGAAAACCTTATATTTGGTGAACTAAAAATGTATAAACTCTTGAGAATATTGATTAGTTTATTTTTTAATTAAAAAATTTTAAGTATAGTGAAGTTCATTTTTTGGTAACCATGGAATCTTAGATAAACAAAACGCTATAAACTTTAGATATTATGCAAACTCTAAAACCATTTATAATTAATAACGTAATTTTTTTTTTTTATTATAGTCAAATTTTGGAAATCTGAAATTCTGTAAACTCTAAAATGATGGATAAGTGTAAACTTTAAAAGTATGAAGTATTTGAATTTTTGGTAATTGTAGACTTTTGGAGAAAACAAAAATTGAAATCTTCAAAAGAGATTTGCTCGTATACATTAAAAAAACTTACTCTATACGGTTTTTTTTCTGATAACTGTGGGATTTTAGATAACTAAAGAGCTAAACTATTTGGGAAACTTAAAGATATAGAGCAACTCTAAAGTTAAAGAGAACTGTAAAAATTATACCGTTTGAAAGCCTGAAGAGTTTTATGTTTATATTTAAGTATCGAACAGTGGAATTTTGTATTAACAAAACTTTGTAATATCCAAAAATACGGTAAACTGCGAAACTTTTAATAATTAGAATACTTAAAAGTGTGGAGCAATTTATTTCCTGATAATTGTATAATTTTGGAAATTCTAAATCCATTATTTTAGAATTTTAAAACTTTATATTAAAAATTGTAAACTTTGAAAGTATTTTATTTTTAAGTAATTGTGGACTTAAGGAGAAAAGGAAAGTTTGAGACTTTTAATTACTAAAGAGTTTATTAATGTATATTCCAAAAAGCGTTGCTCTATTATTGACTCTGGCAATTCTGGAGTTTTAGAGAACTGAAAAGCTGTAAAGTCTGGACACAGACAACTTTTTGGAAAAGTTAGAAGTATGGAACAATTCTAAAGTTAAAGAGAACTGTAAAAATGTTTGAAAGTATAAGGAATTATATATTTCATATTTAGGGTACTCAAAAGTTGCAAACTCCGAAGTATTCAAATTGATTTATTTTTTAATAGAAAACTTAGGGCTTAGCGCAATTGATTTTTTGGAAACTGTGATGTCTTGTATAAACGAAACATTGTGAAATCTAGAAGTGTGGCAAAAGTATGGAGCAATTCAATATTTTAACATTTATATTTATTGTTTGTCACACACAAGTTGTAAAACTTCGTGACTTTTTGGGATTTACTTATTGTTTTAGGTTTATCATTATATCTTAGTTATTGTGATCATCAATGTATCTTTTTATAAACAATGAATAAACTATATATTATTATTATTATTAGTTTTCTGGTAATTGTAGAAAAATAAAGGCAAAGGAAACACAACATACGGTGAATATAAAACAAAACCATGAAGTAACTCTAAGGTTAAAGACAACTGCAAAAATGGGGATGTGGCCATCTTAGTACTTTTTGATATTCTTAATATTTTGCTCAAATTTCGATTCTTTACAATTAGTTGTTACTTAAATATCATACAACCCCTATAATTTATTAGCAATAAGCAATAAATGTCCAAATTTTTAATTTTTAATTCCTTCAAAGTCAAAAAGTTTACAAAAAACATATAAATAAAACTTATTCAGTTTCTTATTCCCTTTGACTTTTGTTTGAAAAGTTATGTAATATTTTTCATATTTAGAAAAATATCGGGGAAAACGTCTCGAGTAAACATCCACTTTCTATTTATGAATGTTTACCAAAATCTTACCAGTTCACGATAAAATCTTTAAGTTTAAAGTTCCATCTCAATAGGATCATTCGTTTTTGAGATGTAGCGCTTACCGAAAGGCACCCACATACACAGGCACATTTCTTTTCCCAGAAATTATTGAGAAATTTGAGTTAAAAAACTTTTTCAAAAAATTTTCATTGGAACAATACTTCGTCCATATTCCATATAAAATAAACATTTAAAAGTATATAGAATTCTATGTTTTATATTTGGGGACAGAATGAAAATTTATTTATTTTTTTAATAAAAAACTTAAATTATAAATCAAATGCTTTTTAGTAAGAGTGAAATATTAGTAAATCGCTGTGAGCTCCAGAAATTTCACAAACTCTGAAACTTTTCCTAATTAGAATACTTAAAATATAGAGGAATTGATTTTCTAGTAATTGAAGAGTTTTGAAAAATTCAAAATTCGTAAACACTAAAATGATATATAACTGCAAATTAGAAATTTTAAAAGTAAGAAGTATTTTATTTTTTGGTAATTGTGGACTTTTGGAAAATACAATAGTTGTAAGCTTCTAAATTATAGAGAATTTTGTCTAAATTTATTAGAAAATTTACTTCATATGTTATTTTCTGCAAACTATGTAGTTTTGAAAATAAAATCTCGAAGTATATTTTTTTGGAAGTCTAAAATTAAGAAATTCTAAAGTTTAAGAGAACTGTAGAAATTACAAACTTTAAAAGTATGAAAAATTCCATGTTTACATTAAATTTGGAAACCTTATAAGTTATTACAAAAAATGAATATTGATTGCTTTTTAATAGAAAACTTTAAATAAAAAGCAGTTGAGTTATTGGTTACTGTCGAATCTTGGATAATCGAAACGCTAGCAACTCTAAAAGTATAGCACACTCTAAAAGTTGGAAACGTTAAAAGTATGAAAAAGAATGTTTTCTAGTAATTATAGAGTTGCTCATATTTTGTAAACACTGAAATTATGGATAACTGAGCATTGGATTTTTTTAAATATTGCTAGTATTAAGCATTTTATTTTGGAGTATTTTTGGAAAAAACAAAAGTTGTAATCTCTTAAATTAGAGAGATTTCTCTTTACCTTTATTATTATTATTATTATTTTTGCTCTGATAACTCTGGAATTTTATAGAACTGAAAACTACAAACCCTGGAAACATAATAAATCTTTTATAAAACTTAAAAGTATGGAGCATCGCTAACGTTAATGAAAAATTCTATCTCTCATATTTATTTATTTATTATACTTTAGCTTTCTTCCTAACAAAATACACCTGAATTTTGTTGATTGAGTTACTTAAAGATAATAATAACTTGGATTAAAACACTTAGAACCTTTCTTCAATATTTTATTTTTATTTAACCAAACCATTGATAATGGACACTTTGTGTCCGAAATGTGCATCTAGATAGAAATAAAATATTGAAGAAAGGTTATACGTTTTAATCAAAATGCACATGAATATAAAAAGCAAGTTTTAAACACCGGAAAATAAGCAATTGATTATTTGGTAGCTTTAATAGTTTAAGCCAACTCTAAAACTTTTAATAATTGGTAAATTTAAAAGTATAGAGCAATTGATTTTCTAGTTAATTATGAGATTTTGGAACTCTCAAATTTAAAATTCCGACAACTAAAAAATAACATTTATAATAATAATTTAAAACTATAAACCATGGAAACATAAAAAAAATTAAAATTTAATTTAAGTTAATTTAAGTATGGAGTAGCTCTGAAGTTAAAGAGAACTGCAAAAATTGTTAGAGGAAAATAAAATATTCTATGGATTATATTTAAGGATATTTAGAGATTTTTGGTTAAAAATTTCAGGCATAGGATAGTCGATTTTTTTGTAATAATTGAATATAAACAAATTTATATGAATTTAAAAATTTGTAAACTTCAACTAATAATAGAGTTCTGGAAAACTCAGGTTTAACAAATTTTGTTAATATTTAATTTTTAAATAAATATCAAATAATTTACGTATAATATGATTCTAATTAATTTATACGTCCTTATACGATATACAGCCTGAAACAATGTTATTATGAGAATGTGGCGACAAAGCATTGTATCCTTGAAGACGGCGGAGGTACAGTTTACGCCCTCCTATTAAAATGATTTATAACGAAATAAATAGCAAAGGCTTTTAGGATGATTGAGGAGGGGTTGCTATTGCCTGTGTTTAAGATAAGACGTATCTGCGAATGCATGTTCGAAGAATTCATATGTATTTTATGTCAATGTAAGAGACACTATCATAAAAACACAGAATCTACTAAGAAAATTTGAAAAGTAACGTTTTTGATGTATGACTCTTACCCCGCAACACTGAAATGCAATTCCACACATATCAGAATGCATCAGGTTGTTTTAAAATTAATATGAGGCTGGGTAGATATGTTAGAGTATAATTTTTTATTGTTCAGATACGATGTGATTTTATGGAGTTAATGAGAAAGGGAAAATTGTTTATACTAAATTTAAGTACGTTTTAATAGGATAGAAATTTAAAATGCAAGTGCCATATATTTTACAAATTAGAGGTTGTGTCTTCTTTTTGAATTAAGAACTGAATTATGAGTTACATAATAATTTAAAAACAACGACCACTCGTATTAACACTACAAAAAATGACTTATTGAAACAACTTCTCCCCGCCTAATAAACATCCTTATAGATAGTGAATAATACAAAAGTAACACTAGTTTGAATGCATTTATTACAAAAAAAATAAATTTAAAGAATTTTAATGTACATTAATAGTAAAAATATGCAATGACTGGACAACAACACATACAGATTCACTGCTACTCTCGCAGCGCCGATTTAAAATGAAATTTTATCAAAACAAGTTAATAAAATGTTAGACTTTACGTTATAACCGAACTAAGATCTGAAATAAACAGATAAAATCAATACTTGAGCCCAAAGATTGTATAAATAAAAAGTTAACAGAAATATCTGATATTCATAAAAACATAGTTGAATTTAATGATGGTTTCGATAACTAAAAATAATAAAAATAATTCACCAAAAGTAAAAAGGAGAAGAAAAAAGGCAAAAATATCTGCAAATGAGTCTTTTATACGACATTTAAAAAATAGATCGAAAGCGTTAAGGTCTTTAATTAGTAGTAAAACATCCTGTGATATAGCCTATGATATTAACCCTAACACTTTCAATACATATTTTGCTAATGTTGCCGAAGACCTAGCTCATAGTCTTCCTGATCCAATTTAGGGAAATTAGTTTTGTCAAAGTAAGGGATACCATACTTGGATTTAAAAACTCTAATTCCAAAGATATTTACGATCTTACATCGGATCTCCTTAAGAGGGCTAATACCCTAATTATTTTACCTCTTACAAAATTAATAAACATTTGTGTCATAAAAGGTATCTTTTCTAGCTCCCTTAAAAAAGCGCGTCTTATTCCGATTTTTAAGAAAGGTGACAGAGAAGACCCGAAAAATTACAGACCTATAGCCATACTACCAATCTTAGCTCAAGTATGTGAAAAAAGACTGCTTAAGCAAATCCTTGATTTTTTTGAGACTTATAAATAGAGAGCGGATTTATAGCATTATGCTTATCCATAATATTAACATCGAAAAAATTTCTTTTTTTAGATTCTGATGCTTATTTAGAACATTTTCTTTAAATTTAAAAAACATTTAATAAAAATTTCACGCTGACATCATTTATATATTATATTTGTATTACATATTTTTTTGTGTCTTTTGACAACATAATCTTTTATTATTAATAAATATTAGTATAAATTACCAATTTACAATGTATTCGTAGATATAATAGACCGTCTCATTATTCAGATAATACAGACGAACGCTTCATAGGAATCACACCTATGATATTCCGGATGTAAACGTCGTTAAACTAGGCCCAAACAGGGTCCCTAGTAAGTATAAAATGTAAATAAATTTAAGTGATAGCTAATAATCAGGTGTTCTGCAACCGTATCAATTTTCTACTCTAGGCAAAAATACGAATGGGACGACTGGCGCATATTTATTGTTTTCGTTAATTTTCATATTCAAACTCGCATTCATAAACCGTACTATTGAATTGACATTCCAAAAACTTTGCTTATTTATCAAAAATTACTATATGCGTGAATCCTATTAACCTGGGGAATCACAGATACATTATATTATGTATATAATTCACATGTATATTTAACCCACAATGCAAAAGGTGAAAACCACAATACAAGAATTAATTAGAGACTATCCAGAATTAACAAGTGAAAATAATACATTATTTTGTAAGGCATGTTTAAAAATAATAAGTTTTATTTTAGTTCCCAACTGCATCCTAACTAGTCAAGACTTGTATGTAAAACATGTTATAACAACACTACGTCAAGAACGTTTGAAAAAGTTCAAAGCTGATCTAAAAAGCAGCACAATTTCAGAATCTTTAGCATCATCTTCAACAAACGATGGACATTTTAAATTAAAATCACATTTGTGCAAAATACTTTTACATTCGAATATCCCTTTAAGAAAATTACAAAATAATGCATTTAAATCTTTCTTGGGAAAATATTGTAAAATGCGCTTTCCCGAGAAAAAATTATGTAGCTCTTGCGTACTATGAAACCATACAAAAAATTAAAGATTTTATTAACAATAATTATATGTGGTTTGGTGTGGATGAAACCACAGACACTTGTTTAATTTAATAATAGGAGTTTAACATGAAGACATCCGACCAACAGTATTTTGATATATACAAAAGAACAAAAGAAAACTGATAATAACATTATAGCAAAATTCATAAATGATAGATTGACAAGCTTATTTTTGCCGTAGACAATACCAGGTTACGAAATTTTTACTAATAATGTATTTTGTGCATTGTACAAGTTGAGTACATGGATAGAAACGAATTTCTGAAACTATAAGAATGAAATTTCCATTTGTAGATTTAATTAAATATGGAAAAATAGTTCTTATATTCTTCTGTGAGTGCAATTATTCAAGGAGTCATTACCTGATATCTCACTGCCCCATAAACCAGTGCTAACAAAATGGGGAACATGTCTATATGCTACGATGTACTATGCGCACAATTTTTAAGAATTTAATAAGGTTATATACAACTTTTCCGAAACGACAAGCAAATCACTTAATTACTGTCAAACAGTTCTTAAGGGGGGAATGTAAAATTTTTTTTTTCGATTTTTTTTTTTGCATAAAAACCTTCCTTATACATTTAAGATTTATCCAACGAAATATTAAAGTGATCGCAAAAGTATTCACGGACATATAGCAGAGTTTCTACCTCCATATCATGAGCCGATTTTATCTTATAGTCTATGGAAATACAAACAATCGTTGTTTGTTTGTTTTAACGTCGCGGTGATTGTTGCCATGAACAATGTATCCGAAACGTAATAAAGACGGGTGTCATCTTGTAAGTAGACCGAAAAAAAGACAGTTCAAAGGGAATCAGCACCGAAGGAACCGAAGCATTTGAACTGCGGCTACAAAATCGTTCAAATTGCCGCATATATCGCTGCTATTACAATCAACGAAGGATACAAAGGTTTTTGCAAAATTATGGAAGGGATGGAATGTATCTTTGGCCAAAATACTAGGATTTTCGTTGACAACTACGACGACGCCTGATACATCCGTTAGGAGCGGCGATCGCTAAATAGGATCAAGGAAGCCAGAACAGTCAGAAAAAAGGCTCAAGCCGAGCTTAACTACTTCTATGAACGTGAGGAAGGCACTCTCTATGTCCCGGAATCGCCGATTAATTATAAGTTTACACAAATTACGCTTTTTCTAAACTTAAAACTTTAAACCCGTTTTTCTCGAAACCATTTTCTTTTAAATTGGCGTACATGATAACTTTGTCAACTTTTATTCAAATCACTTGAATTTCTGTCTGCTCAACAGCTAATAAAATTTTGTTCTAACTGAACCTCCGAAATCAGAAAAAAATTAATAATAAATAATTATTACGGGCCGACGAAATCGGATAAAGGAGTCAAATTTTGAAATTTTTTTTTCAGCAAGTTGCAGATATCATATATTTGGGATTTTTTCTACTTTTGAGGTTCATTTAAGATAAAATACATCTAAGAAAAGGGTTGTGCAAAAAAAACTTAAAAAAAATAACTTTTCAGGCCTCCAGAGTGTACGCCAATTTAGTCGGAATTTCTAACATGGCGGCACAGTCGGTTGAATAGAGGTCTAACCAATCAGCGGAAAGACTTCAAATTTTCTAAAATTACAGCCTAGTGTATGCCCAATAATGTGCAAAAACCGTGAGGTTGTATCTCTTTTCGTTTGTCAAAAAAAAATCCCAAAAAAGCCTATTTTTATGACCGATTACATGTATTTCCCCCCTTAAGGAACAAGAGCTTCCTTCACAATCAACACAATCAAATCTTTATAAAAGCAGATTCAATTTAGAAAATACCTGGACGCATTGGCCAAGAAATCAAAATAATATCGAAAGAAGTATTCGGTGAAAATGAAGGATTTTTAATATTAAATAAATTAAACTTGATTTTGAATTGCAATTTTCAAATGGATCCAGCCATAATTTAAAATAGAGTTAAACCTTTCCACTTTCAAAAATTTTTTGAGCGTCAGAAGTAATAATTTTTACAATTAAACCCCTAGAACAACATTTAATGATCTACTGTTTTCATGAATAGATTTTAGTTATTTTGAAATGTATACAAAATTACAATTTAATTTTTAAATACTTACATAATATTGTATATTGCTCAAAGAAAGTATGTTTATTTTAGTTTTAAGGAGAATTTCTATGTAAAACATGTTGATAAACGTGTAAGAAAATATAGTTTTCTTTAGTGCTTTTTTCGTGTTTTTATGATTTTTTTCCTGTTTTTATGCTTTTTTCTCTAAATTTTTTATCCGCTCTCTAGTTATTACCTTAATGAGTTCAGTATTTCATTTTCATGATACAACTTTTTTGTATTGTTAATATTAGTTTGATAAAAATTTTGTTATTGTTTTAATTCTTCTTTTATACCCTCATTTCCCATACTATTTTTAGTATTTTCCTGTGGTTTTAAATCATTTGTATACCAGTCCCTTTTTGAGGATGGTCTCAAAATATATTTGGTTAATGGAAAATAAATAGAATAGACAGGAATTCATTAAAGAATTTAGTAAATCTGAGTTAAACATTGCAGGAAAGTTGTGGTTAGATATTTTATGTTTGAATTTAGCAATTTTTGTGGCTGTAATAAATATCTGTAACACATCTATCTTTTTCTATCCTTTTTAACCACTATGTAGATGGTTGTGATGGTGGAGCTGTGATCCGATATTAATGGGTATATGTTTAAAAAAGAGTCATAGTCGCCTAAAGGGGATATGTAAATGGGTACGAATATAAATTTTGGTTGTTTTAAATGAATTGCACAGACCTTGCATGTATCTCTTCTGATAGATAACATAGGCCTGCGAAGATTTTGCGGCATGAGATATTTTAATGCACATGTCCTGAGAAAAGAAATGGTATTAGTTTTTGCTTAGCACGTACAGATTTTGCACAATTCTATTTTTAACTCAAAATTAAGAATATTCAATTCATCACATCTATGTGTATACGTATGTTGTGTTAAAATGAGAAATTTCCGTGTTTTTTCGGTGAATGGGAATATAGAGCCAGGGAAAGGCACTGGAAAGTTACTAATTGGCCGAGAAAGAAACAACTGGTCTTAGGGACAAAAAATGTTATAAAGTGTCCATTAGTTGATTCTGCAAAAATATTGCTACCTCCTTTGCACATAAATCTTAGGATTAATGAAAAAATTTGTGATGATGAAAGCGGTGACAGATTCTATCAACACATAAAAGAGATAGAAGCGAGGTACCACGGTTTCTTCTCTTGGTGTTTGGTGAGAGAAAATCTTCGCCAGGATCCCAAATGCCAATCAACTCAGCGTCCATTTCTTGCTAAGAGGAGGATTAAATAGCTCTTAAGTTATGTTAGTATTTATTTTAAATTATTTTAAATGTACAATAGAGATGTATTATAAGCCTCAGAAGTTTTGTAGAGAAATTTAAAGTATTACGATTTGTACATATAATTTAATAATTAATCAATATTTAATTCCGACATGGTAAATAATTCTTAAGTGATACGAAAAAATTGTTAACATACCTAATAGCAATAGTACACCAAAATTAGGTTTAAAGACCTCTGAAACCCCGTACCGCAGAAAAAAAAAATTCGCAAGCCTGTGTTATCAAGACATTCAACTTTCTCATACTCAAATGTCTTGTTCACTAATATTAAGGTTCCTCTTTGTTGGAATGCTTGAAAATATGTTTGCTAAGTTATATTCACCTACTGTTAGGGCCTCCTCTTCTCCATGTTATAGCCAGTGTTCGTTAATGTATGCTATGTGTATCCTATTATTATCCAAAACATCTTTAAGAGATATCGTTTTTCGCCTGATGGATTGTATGTTCAGCTCTGTAAGATATTTTTCTAGGTTGGTATTTGTTTTGATGATTGCAGTGGAAAATTTTGACTTCATTTTTCATTTTTAAGAAAGTTATATTGTATTACTCTTATTCTCGCTGTCCATGTTTCAGGTGACATTAGTATTGATAGGTTGTTATAATCAGCACGAAGATTGAATGACCTATTATTATTATTTGATTCCAATTCGCATATTTCTTTTATTTTGACCTTGGAGTAATGCTCACTAAACAAGCCCTCGATCATCTTTGCAGTTATTGTACTCAAGCATTTTCCCACATAGATCCATATTCCAGGAAGTCTATGTAAAGAAAATGTTGAAGTGTATGAAAATAAATGGAATGTTTTTGAAAAATTTTAGAACCCTAAGTAAATATTTAAAATTTGGAATTGGAATTGCCAGTAAATTCAAGGATACTCAAAGAAACTTGCAAACATGTAAAACATAATTAAGTTAGATGGAAAAATGATCAAAATTACTTAGAAAGTGGAAAAAAAAGTTGATAAAACATTCTAAAACTTTCAATGAAAAAGTCATGAAATTTAAAAGGTGACATACGAGATAATTCCAGTACCCTCGAATAATAATCTAATAATTTGGAAATTTCGAGTGTGAATAGTCAAAACAACGAAAATTAGAAATTCACAAAGATTTTTTTTCCAACCTTGAAATTTCTTCATCACTAAAAATTAATAATTGAAAGGAACTTACATAGAATGAATAAATGCATCTTCTATGTAAGTTCCTTTTAATTATTATTTTTTAGTGATGAAGAAATTTCAAGGTTGGATACAAGGCATATGTTTCTGCTGTACATTTTGGTAGTAAAATCCAATATTAAATAAGAACAAGCAACGGTATAAAAGAAGCTGCAAAACATTCAGAGAGTGATCGGTCTTGGTTTCACAATATACCACCCCCTTTGTAGCAATGGAAGCTTTACAAGACCTACTCCCCCTGCATGAACTAATCAGAAAAAGAGTGCGATGAGACTGGTCTAACATGTTACAGGACATTGATTCGGGAACTCATAAATTCTGAACCTCATTAAACCAGACTTTCTACAAACATGGTCTAACGTAATACCATAATTTTATTTCGTATCACGCTTTAAAGTTATTATTGAGTCACCAGGAAACCCTGAATCAAAACAAAACACTAGGACGAAACTCTGTAATCTGGTATACAGATGCATCAAAATCGGAAACGGGCATTTACATATACGGGCCTAAATGCAGGGAATCTGTTCCTCTCGAATAAGGCCCATCAGCGTTACAAGTTTGTAAGAAGAACAAAGCGTACAGCTCCAATTCCAAAGTTTCTGTAAACAAGTTTTGAACCAATTAGCCAAGGTAAACAAGCCCACTCTAAGGTGGGCACCAGGCAAAGTAAATATAATAGGTAACGAACAGGGCACTGGATAAACGCATGGGGTCAGAGAGAATCCAAAATATTTATTGACCTCCGGTCAAGCAGAGCTTGTGCCTAACTAAAAGCGAGGTAAGATTGGTTACGGGTCCCCTTACAAAACATTTTCCAGTAAAGTGCCATCTTCACCAAATAGAGGCTGAGGCATTGGCTAAGCACATCCTATGTGTGGGTGACACTGGCTACCACAAGAACAGCTCTAACCGGAGACATGGAGATAACGTCAGAAAGGATCAGGGCATAGCATGGCATGGCTAAACGACTCTGTCTAATTTAATCTAATCTTGATTTTTCTAAAACCTATCAGTAGTTTTAATGTCGAAGTTAAAGGATTTAACGCAATATTTTATTTTAGTTCCAGTGTATATATATAGGGTGGGTGGGTGTACCGTACGTAAGAATTTACTGAAAAGTTCTAAAATCCTTGAAGTAATTTTCTTGAAAATTGGAAGAGGAAATACTGGAAAATTCTACAGCACTAAGTAAGTTCTAGCAAATAGGAGAATAATTTTAGGAAAGCTACGACAAGGAAAATTAAGTATTATTCAAAAGTCTTGTAAACTGGTTAAAAAAAGTTGCTAGGAAATTATAGAACCTACTAAGAAAATTCTCGAAATTAATATTTGGGTAATTGTAGAAATCTAGAAGTAAAGAATGATTGAAAAATGCAATAAGATATAACTATCCAAATATACTCAAGAAACCTAAAAGGGGATTTACTGAGATATTCTAGAACTCTTAAACAAAATTTAGCCAATTTTGAAGGGATACTCCAGGAAGCACCTTAAAAGAAAAAGCAAAGAATTTCTGAAAACGAAAGGAACGTTCTAGAAACGTTTTCCTTTGAAAAAGCAGTATATATATATATATCTAATATTACTTCTTGGATAATACCAGAAGTAAGAAAAGGACTGGGGGGCTATTTTATCTTAATTGCCATTCTAAACAGTTACCAAATAGATACAAATAGTCATAGAAAATAGGTCAAAGTCGGAAAGAAAGAGTTTTATGAAATTGTTATTTAATAAATTTTAAGTAGCCGTGCAAAATATTGAGTATTTTGAATTCCCACTCTGATAATTTTAACAAACTATGTTTCTTGAATCTCGGAAATAGCCTTATTGAAAATTTCCTCCAAACCATCTGCCAAAGCGCATGATATTCCATACAGTCTACTAAGATATGCTTCTATTATTTTTTGACCACTATCGATGATCATCGATATTTGTTTTGAGTCAGGTAACTTTTTGGATATTATAACATATGCTAAAATTATTTCAGTGTATTAGAAAGATCTTATAAATTTTCTAGATATCTAGAGATCCATATCTATCTAACCAGCGTTTGCAAAGATTCAGGATAAATAACTATAGCAAAAGTTTCTAAATGAATATCGCTTTATAGTACTTACTACGCAAAACATAAAATCATAATTAAAGATGAAATGGACAAGCAACTCAAATTTTTCATAGTACGTGCATGGGTTAGATAAGCTATGATACTATCAAAACTGGCGACCAGTGAACAGAAATCTTTTTGCATTCTGCAGTTGCAAAAACCGAATCTGTAGTTACTGTGGATCGTGCGTTTCGGATTAAGTTCAAATGTGATCCCTCTAGTAATATCAACATCCATAGTTGATATCATCTGCAAAGGGAACAGTACGGGACGACCAAAATTTGTGAAGAGAGTGTTGACAGAGTCAGAGAGTTCATCACGCGTAGCCCGACAACTTCTGCTCGGAAGGCTAGTTGTGAATTTGCAATTCCGGCGAAGACTGTTTGGAAAGTTTTAAGGAAACTGAAACCTAAGACACACGATTGAGGCAGCTGTTGCAATAAAAACACAACAACAAAAACTAGAACTGTGAAGAAAGGTGCCCACATTTAACACTTGAAGCTTGTAGGTATAACTATTTAAATTGCTCTTTCATTTCATGAATATAATAGGATTTTAAGTTTTACGTCATAATTATTACACAGCGTGTAAATACGGATATTTATTTAGAAACACGCGTTATATTCTCTTACTGAAATTTATAACAACAAAAATATTATAGATATCTATCAATTTTAGTTTCTACCATAAATTTACAATTCAATTAATCTCATTATAGAAAATCTGAACCAAAAACAAAAAGTAATTTTGACATGTCTTGGGCCTTCGATACCATTGAACATTGATTATTAATTCACAAACTGATATAAAAGTAGGTGCTCCTAATTTTATAAAAATACAGGACTTGTTGAACATATATAAAGTAACATTATTAAGAACCAAAATAACCAGTAGTATAAATCCAAAAAAGTTATACTACAGGGCTCAGTACTCGAACCGTTTCTGTTATGCATTATGATATTGAGTGGTCAATATCAATGGATGCGTATTTCAGTTTGCTGGTCACATATTCTATATTTATGTATCTTACCATCTTTGGTGTTCACTGATAATAATACAGTTGCAAATATGTCATAATGGTGTATAAGCAATAGCCTTAATTTAAACCTTATTCTAAACTTCAATACGCAGTAAAAAGTATGCTTAAATATTCGCCAGAATCTAAAGTCAATTCTGGGAGATAAGAAACAAAATTTCTAGTCATCTGAATTGTCAAATCAGAAATGTATGTGTACCATAAATAAACAATCTTGTCAGCACAGTTATTTTATAAGAAACTTCTCCTAAATATTTATCATACCCTTTTGATCTAAACTTGAATATGCACCGGTTATTTAGTCCTCAAATTATAAAGTATCCTTATAAATTTTATAATATCGTGATTTAATAACCGGTGCATATACAAGTGAAGAGGATTTAAAAACGTTTCATTTTATATATAAACTTTAACTATAAGCGCACATTTAATTTCAAATTCATAAAATTTTAAATCATTAGTTAGTTCTCTGATACCCCTCGTAAAAGTTTTAGTTAACACATAAAAATATTATCATTAGTAAAATAATTTTTAATCTAATTTATGGTTCTTATTCAGTAGAGTAAATTTATTCATGTAATAAAAATAACAATTATCACTGATTTTAAATGGCAATCACTGCGACAATTTTTTCACTACAGAGATATATTTTTATAAAGGTAATACATTATGTTACATTTATAATTATCTAGAATCAGTTTCTTGTTTGTTGATATAATAGAATATTCCGTATTTATTTTTACAATTTTACAATGCAATTCACATACAATATCTTTACAGACCGTAATATTTTATTGATGGTTGCAGTGCGGACCGAAAGAACATTTAATTGGAAGAATTATTGAGCTCGGATGTTATAAATGGCGAACAGAGAAATATACGTATTGCAATTTTTCTATCTTAATGCTAATATGCGCTCACGTCGATGCGGTAACAATAAAGATACTTGTTGAAGGATTATGTTTAAAAATTGCGTTATCGATCCAGAGATTGAGCAAATATTTGAATTGGTTGGATACAATTTTTCATTAAACCGATAGCAATGCGGGCCACCCAGCCCTCCGCCCTCTACACTCTGCCATCTATCCTCTATTTACATGTGTGCGGCCTCGTGCGTTATTCGAATATTTGTGTGGCAAAGTATTCGACCTGAAATGTCTTATTTAGATTGATGTTGAGTCACGATCTGATGGCAAAGGTCTACGGCTGGAGGTGGAGGAGTATTTGCTGTTTGGCAAACGTCACTATAAATGAATGCGACGCGTTTTTATCGATCGCGCCAGACCGACATGGATAACAGAGGGATTATTTTATAAAATTGATGCTGGGCACTTTGTGCAAATATAGGGTCGACTATTTGTACAGGCTAAGCACTATGTAGTTACTTGATATTGGTACACTGTGCACTTTTAGTTTGCTGATAAATGCTGCTATCTTGTTATATCACATTTTAATTTTATAACTAAATTAATATAGACCTTATTTCTTTAATTAATTTTTCACTCTAAGTTCTGTCACCTCAATAAATAAGAATATGACAAAAATTATTACATTACACTCATAATTACTTATGTCCATAGTTATTTTTAATTGAGTCATTCAAGGTATTTAAAATTCATAAATTTATGTGATTCATAAATATTAGCTTATTTATACGATACAATGATTTTATTTATCATACACAGCCTAGCATTAAGTTTTTACATTGTTCAATAATAATAAGTTCTTTAAATATGTGATAGATTTGTATTGATTAATATTTTATCAAACACTCTGAATATTTTTTGCATCGGATAAAGGTCGTGCGATGAGAAATCTGTCTAAATCATCTGTACATAATAGAAACTCACTTGTTTTATATTAAGTTCATTAATAAAATATGGGATTTATACCAGAAATAGCTATAAATTTAATTCATACATAACTCCATACTCCTGACAGAACTTCTGGTCGACACACTGCAGACTTCGACAACTCTCCGCTCAACCCACACCTCGTCGTTGTTGGCGTACGCTGCTCAGAGGAATCTTTGATCATCGGATGCCCCACAAGCCTCTCCTGTTGCAAGAGTGGTAACTTCCAATACATCGGACCGTGCATTAAAATTTCTAAAGGCCAACAAGCACAGAAACCGAAACCAAGTGTGATATCTGCCGACTTTATTTAAACGTGATAGTCACCGGTTAAATTATATTTATAAAATATATTTATATCTTAAAATGCAAAAGCTAACCAACGAAAGCCTTTATGAATCCATTTATCCATTATACGCTAAAAAACGTTGCTAACCAACACCCTTAGCAAACACCGTAACGGAGACAACGGCGGAAATTCAGCTACAAGCATTGTTGAATCACACTTGCGAGCTTGAGGTAAATGTTTTTAAACCTACTGTAGCCACAGATTGTAAATTAAATGGGGGTTAGAAAGAACTTCGGGTAAATAGTACAAAGAAAAATTCGCCGAAAAAACCAAAACTGATTTGCACATATTGTTTACATCGCTCTTTCCATTAAAATTATCTGCTGTGGACTGTAATGAGGTTGAAGTTGATATTTACACGATTTTGTAGGCCAATTCGGTTTCAATTTTTAAAAGAGTCGTTCGGAGCATCTTTACATCGAAATTCAAATCAAATCAAATTGTTTTTGATGGCCCAAATATTAAAGTTAAACACGAATTGATCTTTTGTATGACAGATAGATAGATAGACGATATATGGGTGGCACCAGCGCCTGTTCCATTGCGACCTTTTCAGATCTATCGTGGATCCCTGTTTATCTAAGATGACCAGCACTAGCTTTGCCTCTTTGATTAGTCCTCTTAGCCCTGTCAGAGGGGCTTGGGTATAGGTTTCCGCGCTTGGGTTTGTGGTGCCCAGCTTTTGATATCTAATCCTTGCAGTGGCATAGGATGTGGAACGAGTCCTCTTCTTCCTCTAGGCAGAATCTGCATGGAGCTTCTTCCACCAGGCCTATTTTGGTCAAATGTTTGTTAAGCTTGCAGTGTCCTGTTATCAGGCCTACAATTGTTTTGACCATTTTTCTGTCTTGGTTAAGAAGTTCGGTCATGAATTTTGGCGATTGTTTCTTTCTGTGTGTCCACCCATTTTTTTATGGATCGTTTGACTGCGGTTTTGGAGATTCCACAGGGGGGTTCCGGGCCAATTACTGCTTTTGACGAGCCTTGTTTGGCTAGTTCGGCTGCTTTGTCATTCCCCGGATGTCCTCCGTGTCCTGGGACCCATGTGATTGTTATTTTTTTGTGACAACCAAGTTCATTAAGAGTGCGTATACAGTCCCACACTAGCTTAGATTCGACCTGTGTGGAGCTTAGTGCTCTTAGCAGCGCCCGACTGTCGGAGAATATAGCAATTGACCTACTTTTGGTGTCTTGTTTTGCTATTTCTCTTGTGCAGTGGTGAAGAGCTATCGCCTCTGCTTGGAACACCGTGGTGTCCTTAGTGAGACTGACAGAAATCTTTGTCTCGGGTTTTGTGCCGTATATACCTGCTCTTATCCCTTTGCCGATCTTTGTGCCGTCTGTAAACCAGTATGATTCTGCTTTGGTAGGTTGGCCTTCGACCTAGTCTTTTCTTTGAGGGGTTATTTCCTTTTATTTCTTTTCGAAATTGTATTTTTTCACCATGGCATCACTTGGCATCGCTGTGATCGCGTTAGCCCTCAGCTCGTCTTCTAGTCGTTGATGTGTTTTGCCGTGTGATCGGATTAGAGGCGCCTGTCCTTGCATCAGTCTGTATGATACGGACCTGCTGTTGGGGTGGTGCTTAGGGCTCCTGTTTTACTGAGACATGCTAGTCTTTGTGTACTGCTCAGGAGTCCTATCGCCCCCTTTTGCTTTGTCCTAGTCCACCACACCACTACTCCATAGGCTATCATGTGTAGAGCCATAGAGTCATTTTAGGGTTTAGTCCCCAATTTTTTCCGCACATTCTGCGACACCTGCCCAATGATATTGTTGTTTTTTTTGGTGGCTCCCAGGTACTTTGCCTCTCCTACGAAGGGGATTTCCGTACCCCCGAGCTTCAGTGGCTTTAGGCCTTGCAATGCTCGTCTTTTTGTGAATATGACAATTTGTGTTTTTTGTGGATTGATTGTCAGTCACTCCTGCTTAATACTAATAAACTAAAAAGCTTTTTGGCAGCATGTTCAATCGAGACGATTTGAGGTGATGGATTTATCCGATGCTGGAGGTATTCATGGTTGCTCACTAGTTTCGACTGGATCTGGTCCATGATTGATCCTGTTCGTAGGCAATGTCTTTCAGACGAGCGCATATGCAATGAGAACGAGTGTCGGTGTTTGGACAGCGGACGTTCACAGATGAAGCTATTTATGCATGCTGGTCGCTTAAGTCAAAGTCGGCCCTAAATGACTATAAAAACTTCCTGACCACAGAAGAGTCTTGATTTAGAATCTGAGTTGCTCTGTTTAATCTGCACAAATCTATAAGATATTCGTTAAGGCGGTTCCTCCTACTTGTGCGTTGGGTGAGAAAGACGGATGTTCTGCTCACGGGCGGAGATAGTGGTGCGATCGGACAGAGTAGTGTGGAGTGCCCTCAAACTGAAGGAGTGGTTCTACCATATTCTTAAAATATCTCACTCCTTAGAACGTCTCCTCCAAGGGTCCTCTATTTTTTCATGGCCAATCTCTCTTTCGGAAGGGGTATACGGGATTTCCTACTGTTTCAATTTTCGTGAATAGGTTTTGATAGATTACTAGCTCTCTTCAGATTTTCCTGGGGGTGTAGGGTTCTTTAGCAACTAGAATAATGTATCATCAATTTCGATTTGGATTTTCTTTTTGTTTTAAGTTTTAATACCAGTTTATTTCAGCAATTAATTTTGAAAGCCACAGTGCCCTAAAATTAGAATTAATATCTAATATAAAAAGCACGTTATCTAAAACAATCCCAGTAAACAAGCAGGTTGTTGCTGAAAAGTGTAAACTTGTTACTATGTCGCCATTAGATGTTAAAACCAACCACAAATTCGCAAATTCTCCTAAAGTTAATAACACTATTTCTGAAGCTAGTTTTGTGATTGTGATTTCCGATGTTAATCCACCATCTCCTACCGATGCGACTTATTTAACATGTGTTCTTGAGCAACCATGTCTTAAAAAAATCGTCCCCGTAATTAAAAAAAAAAACATGAAAGTCTTACGTTCCAATTCGTGGGATGGCCAAAGACGCTGCAGTAAAGGGCTTCTATAAACATATTTTTTACTACTTGAATAATTGTGCATTAGGCACTACTATCATCATATTATTGAGTTTTTTAAAAAACAGTATTGGTATCTCTAACTGCATCTGTTGGCCTCTAACTAATAATGTTTTTTTGTGTTCATTTAAGGTGGGTATTTATGAATGTGATATCGATTCCTTCTTGGAAGCCACTAAATGGCCTATAGATATTGTCTTTAAAAAATTTAATAATCATAATCGAGGAAATTTCAACAAAAATGTCGTCAATCATAATTCCGGCGCAAATATTTTTTGGCAATAATCCCAGCTCTCATCAGGCTTGTGTATTAATAATATTCAAGCATTACGTAATGATTTCTCTGATTTCAACTTTTATTATCAAAACGTTCGCGGTCTATGAACCAACTTAAAAGATTTACGTACGTCTATCCCGATGTCAGAGTTTGGCAATTTAATTGTGAAACTTGTTAAGTGATAACATATTTTCGAAGCCGAGTTGGGTTTTCATGGATACAACATATATAATTGCGATAGAGATCCAAAAGCATCCGTTAAATATCGCGGCGGTAGATTATTAATTGCTATGCCGAAAATCATTATCCCAGGAGGAATTATTTGTATCAATAATAGTACATGATATGAAGATTCTTCTTCTCTTTGTCCCTGTAGCAAAATATGAAAATCATGTGAGACTGGTTGAAGAACAAACTGATATGTTAACTGTTCAAACATGTATTATGGGTGATTACAACCTACCAAATGTAACTTGCATCAAGTCAGTAGAAACACCCAATGTTTCTATTGACTCCTCTTTTGTTTGCCCACATCATTGCAAAAATGTTTGGTAGATTCAATTCACTAAAGGTTAATCTCATCCCTAATGTAAATTCTGTCATATTAGATTTAATACTCTCGGACTCTTTTGTAGTGAAAAATACCAAATCTCAAGATGTCGGCATACCGTATTACATACCCGATTACCTTGTGATCCACATCATCCCACAATATCTTTAAATATTGACCGAACGAATTGGAGCATACGACAATACCAACTGTCATTCTCAATTCACTTATAATTATTCGAAAGCTGATTACTTATCGTTAAACAATATTTTTCTTAATATTGCCTGGGACAAATTATTTTCAGGAAATAATATTGATCACAATGTTGAATTGTTTTAAAAAAATATATTTTCTGTGATTGATTTGTATGTACTCAAGACTGTTAAAAAAACTTCGGCTGGTTATGTACGTCGATTCCCAAAATTATCTCATAGACTTAATTTTTTATAAGAAAATGTTCCATTTGAATTATAGGCGCTCCCAACTTCATATAGATTACGATCTGTTAAAGTGTGCACGTGGCCGTTCTAAGATACTTTCACAAATATGCTACAATTATTATGTTAACAGTTTGGAACAATCTTTTAAAACTAATCCAAAATCTTTTTGGAGTTTTATTAACTCGAATATATCATCAATCCCTGAATCTATTGTACATAAGAGGGAGGTAATAAATAATATGCAGAATATTGGAGATATTTGCTGAACACATTGGCATCGTATATGCATAACTTACCCTTACAAAGCTCAGAAAAATGTTTATATGACCATACTAACTTAATAATAAAAATTCATCAAAGCAAATACCCAAATCATCTATTTTAGAAACAATGATGACCACAGTATTGTTCAATAATAACAAGTGTACTTCAAATATGTGATAGATTTGTATTAATAAATATTTCATCAAACATTCATCTGTATATAATAGAAACTCACTTGTTTATAATATGTGGAAGGTGATTAGTAAAACACCAGTGTATAAATAAATTTAGTTCATACATATTTGCTCAATTTAACCGTTCAAATATAGCACCTATTTGGCACTCATGCATCCACAAGATAATACTAATAAACAAATAAATTACTAGTTGCCTTGCCAATCGAAACGATTTCGAGTGATGGAGTTAACGGATACTAAAGCTAGTTAGGGTAACTCAATAAGTTCTTTTAGATCTGGTTCATGATTGGTCCTTTGGGCGTAGTCTTCAGGCGGAGCGCATATCCAAGGTGAACATGTGTTGGCGGATGTTCTCTGGTGAAGATTATGTGCGTATTGTATTTACGCATACTGGTTCCGAAAGCGATATCTTTGTTCAACAACTAAAAGTCGGACTTAAGCAACCATGCAAACTTCCTGACCACATAAGGAGCAATTTGACCAGAAAAACTCGCTGAAGAAAACAAAACTGATGTGCACGTATTGTTCACTTTGCTGATTCCAGTAAAATTTTGTGCCGTGGGCGGTAATTATGTTGAAGTTGACGTTTGGATAAATAAATCATCTCTACATCGAAATTCAAATCAAATTAAACTGTTCTTGATGACCCAAATATTAAAGTTAATCACGAATTGATTTTTTTGTAAGGTAGACGGTGAAGTAAAAAGTGCTGTTACGGAAACTGAATCGTCTCATCGATGTTACATTTACACTGCAACATACAAATATTTCTACAACCTTGATGCATTTCCGAGTAGACAAATCAATAGAGAGTACCTTTGTATCAAGTAGCATATAAATCTGGCGATGACAAGAAAAGTAAAGCCGTAAAGCAGCCATCCAGTAACAATTTTCTCAACGTCGAATTTGATTATTGATGTGCCAAAACCTGGATTTGCACATCGAATGGCGGTAATTCGGCTAGACGGTTTTTCTAAAAACGTGCCGAAATATTGGGTATCGATGAAAACATTATAGCGATCAGCAAAGTTTTGTTAGAAGCGATTCCGAGCGGATTAATATTGAGAAATTCAAAAATGATAGTCTTTTCTGTTGCAAAGCGTTATATTGAATTGTACTTGTAGTATCCCATGCCGACTTCCGTACACATTGTTTTAATTCACGGTTACGCCATCATAGAAGCTTAACCGCTTCCGATTGTTAATTATCTGAGATAGCGCTGGATTCGCGGAATAAAGACATTCGTCGTTTTATCAAAAATTTAACGCATACAATCAATTAAAGATGTATTCAACCGTCTCCTTATACCGTCCGACCCTGCAACCTCAAAAATCAGATGATGGTAAAGCATTATCACTGGAAGTTGTGGAATTATTACTTGTACCACCTTGAAACGAAAATATCAAGGGATATAATTTGATCAATGACGAAGTGGAAGAAGGCGACGAGGATTGCTATTGCGACTACACTATTTCTCTATGTTTTCGCAGTTTATATAATATATTTTACACTATTTCTCCTATTTTGAATATATCAATTACCAAAAACCTTAATGTATCCGTATTTGAAGCTCAATATGGACATTTACTATCTATGTTTATAAATATTTGAGCCGCTATATTGGATCCGACATTTTGAATTTTGAAATTTTAACCACCAATTCTTAATCAGCCACACCAAAACCCATTTTAAGAATAGTCTCGTATGTACTGCTTGCGGGCGGAGATAGTGGTGCAATAATGATCTTCACGACGTTTCGACCAAGGATTCTGGATTACTTCGTCGTCAACCTCTCTTTCGAAAGGGATGTGCGGGATGTCCTACTGTGACATTTCTCATGAATCTACCTATGGCCAAAATATGGAAGGTTATGTTAGATTATTACTCTCTTCGATTTTTCCTAGAATGCAATTTCATAGATGTAGAGTTCTTTAGCAGCTAGAATAATGTATCCACTAATTCTATTTGCGTTTTCTTTTAATTAGCTTGGCTAATAAACCAGACTAAGATTTAATTTTTATCAGCTTGAATCTTCCGTTTGTTCAGTTCTCTTCCAAAGCTCAGGTAACCTTATTTTGGAAGGCCGGTCGAGGTAGTATCTTCCCACTTGAATTACTAGTTGTGATTTTATATCCCTGTTTATTTTTTCAACGGGGTCTGTGATTGGAGGGATATACTGATATGAACTTGTAGCATATCTGGAACCAATGTGTAGTTTAGAATTATTAAGTGATGTTCCATTGTTATTACTTATTCTGTATTGGTAGTGATGCATCAAATGGCTATAGCTGTTATCAGCGGAAAAATTTCAATCCATCTTGACGTTGTATCTTGAATGATGAGAACTCATCTTTTCTAGAACCTTCAGGGACTGTTCTAAAAAATCAATTGCGATAATCTTAAACTTTCTGTTCATAACCAGGATTTGTAGAAGACACTCCTGGCAACGTTTTAAATATTACGCAATGTTTTCCGATGTTCATTCTAAAGTGTGTTCGTAGTAATATATGAAGCGTCACCAGCTATTTTAGCGAGTAGCAGTTAGAGGCAATAACAGCAAGACAATTCTCGATGCAGCCACGAAATTTCTGAATTACCCCTACTACTACCAAATCCGTAGCAGTCGCATTGCTACGTCCTTTCGGACAAAGTAATTTAAGTCGTGCATGAAATTAACCCATTGCTAATATCGCAATGGAATTATTTCAACACCATAATTATCTATAAAAGTTACTACTCCATTCCTATTGTAGCTAATGACAAGGAGGCTTGTGATATTTTTTTAGCCAATCACGTCAAATATAGGGTAAATAAACCGAACTTAGCCCTAATAAAAAAGCGAAAAACGTTCTTTATACTTATGTCAGTTGTGAGTAAATTATAAAATAGAAAGGTTTGGTAGCGCTTCATTATCGATAATAAATGCGGCGGTCGCAAGTTCCGTACTTCAATGGAAACTCTTGCCGTGATTTTAGACAACAGGGCATATAATATGAAAAAGGTGGAAGTGATTATAAGGAAGGTGTCATTAAATGAATGTAGAATGTAGAATGAATGCATAAATATTGAACTTCGCCAATATTCGTTTCAAGTCATGGCATAGTCTTTCCATATACCATTTGTGATGGCAATTAACTCCGAATAAATTTTGTTTTTAGAAAATCTATTTTGTTGCTTATAAGCGACTTTCATTCAAAAGCCATGAAAAAATTCACCACCGCCAAGCTTTCATTAAAATCGCTAAACAACAAACTTTCATGCAAAAACCAAATTTGTTGGAGTAAATTGCCATCACTTATGTTATTATGTGTAAAAAAATTGAAAAACTGTTAATTTTATAGTATTTTTTAATAAAATTTCAATTGAATGTCTATTTTATATACACATCATGCGTCATATTTCTCTCATCAATGGTAATTTTTCATATGCTCTGAATGCAATTTCAGAGTTTACTGACAACTGTTACAGTTAATTATGACGTGCCAGCTGTCTTTATCATTATCAATTCTTACTATCAACAGTCTTTATCTTTTAGTAATTGTCCCTGACAACTTTCCAATGTCACTATCAACTGTCAATATCAACTCTCAATTGTCACTATCCTTATTAACTTTTACTGTTGACTGTTTACTATCACTGTCAATTTTCACTGTCAACTGTTAGATTTAACTATGACGTATCATTTATTAACTTCCATTATCGTTATCAAATTTTACTATCAACTGTAACCTTTAGATATCAATTGTCACTACCTATTGTCAATGTCAACTGTGAAATGGAACTGATAATTGTCACTATCAACTGTAAACTGTTACTGTCAACTATCACCTTTAACTTTTACTGTCAAATATTACTGATGACTATTAGTGTGTACCGTCACTGCAATAACTATCACTCTTACCAGTTACTGTTTCATATGAAGTATCACTTATCAACTAAAATTTTTACTACTATCACTTCTCACTATCAACTATAACTACAAGTGTCAATTGTTAATTACCACTGTCAAATGTCACGATCAATTTTTACTGTGTCAATGTTAACTAACTGCCTACAATCACTATAAATTGCCGCTGACACCAGCAATGGTCAATGTCAATTATCAACTGTTTATTAGCGTTTCAAAAACTTCTTGTTGCATTTTCACTCAATTCAAAAGAGCCACATTTTTTTTTAACTACGTTAATGGTTTTGTTATATTTCAAAATCTCAAGTATTAACATATTGTTTATTCCTCTCTATCATACACTAGATAGATCTTCCATCCGGAATTACTTCCGTTTCTTTGAAAAAATCGAGTTTCTCAATAAAATCGTTCACTTCCTCTATTTTCCGGAATCCATGAAAATGAGGTGCGAGTTCTATTCGTTGTTTTGTTTTACCGGGTGTTTTGATGGCGTTAAACAGTTCTTTTAACTGGTCCTGAGAGAGTGCCATATTTCTAGCTGCTTGGCTATGACTGCGTATCCACTATTTTTCACCGAGTCACATCATTTTGTGGGTGGGTGCGTTTGGGATGCTTCCTTAGTGCAAGACGATGCTTTCTTACTCTAAGCTTATCACCGATTTATAAGGTGTCTCCACCTGTGGCTTTTATTGGGTGGAAGATGCAGATCTGTTACTTGAAGGCCAAGATGGTGGTGCTATCGGAAAAAGTAGAGGAGCGCCCTCAAACTAAGGGAGTGGGACTCGCTTTTCCTTTAGGACGTCTCGGCCAAGGTTCATGGGCCTGTTTATAATCATTCTTTTCTGCTCGTCATACATGTAGTGCGGAAATATGATGGGTAAATAGTAGTTTTCTTAGATTCTACTGCTATGTAATTTCACAGGTCTGCAGCCAAGATAACGTTGCGATCTTTTTTTGCTTAGTATATATGACTAATAAAATGTAATAAAATCCTTTATTTCGTTGTAGAAAATTACCGTGTAATTAAGCGAGACAATAAAATTTGTTGTCTGATTATTAACCAAAAGCTTTAGCTCGAGGTTAATAATCAGTTGACAACAAATGTTATGTCGAGCTGAATTACTAAACGGTAATAGGTACGAAAGAAACTATTTTTTTTTAAATTAATTCAAGCTCCCGGTAAATTTGGATAGATAATTTACCAAATGAGATAATAATAATGAACAGGAAAAATTATGGTTTATTAAATGTGGAACATTTTGGGTTGGTACAAAGGTAAAAATTGCAATTATTGTATTGATGCGACGGGCCCGGAGTAGGATTGGTGTTGACAGTGACAGTTGGGTTTGAAGAGCTAGATATTGGTTTCATTTCAGTAGAATTTGCGTTTTTTGCACTAGGATGTCCTTGTCTCATAGCACTTATTATATTTGTATGGTGCGCACTATCCAGTTGAAGATAAGGTTTTAAAGATGCAGCTTTGTTATGTCCTATAACTTTATCAACTGCTCTTCTGGAACACCACTTCTGGCTAAATCATTTACCGCCGACACTCGGTGTGAATGATTAGTTATCTTCTGTCGTTTTGTATTCAAACCAATGGATTCTGCTTGCCTGTTCGGTTCATTTGGAGATCTCGTTTGCTCCGACTGGCATGTTCTTAAACCAACCTTTCGAATTTTGATTTTGCCTAAAGGGATTTGGCGTAAAAAACATCCGGTCCGATGTAACATGAGGAGATATTTTTTCTATAATTTTTTTGTAAAGCCTAACGGGACATCTATCAGGAAGATTTTAATTTTTTATAAGCCATTTGTTTTCACAACATTTTTTATCCCCTACTTGTGTGGTTTTGCCAAAAATAGGAATATAGATCACTCGCCCTGTGAGTGACCCATCGTTGTTTCTTTCTTCTTGAAAGAGATTGCGTAAGCATTTAGCCGCCTCCCCGCCTCTCCACGCAAATTCGTACGAAGCTATGAGAAAAAACTTTTTCTGCCAACCCTCTGGTGAATTTTCGTCCCAGTTATCCATCATTTGTTGGTGTTCATTATTTGTAAAAGAACATGAACTGCGTCTCCTTTTATCTTCAACCTTTTGCAGTAGTTTTCTTTTGCAATTTTTTGAATTTCTATCTGTTTTAAATATAAATATCTTTAAAAATATCAAAACTACGGTGATGTTCTTTATAATATTTTTCTTGTAAAATTTTGGCAGTAATGTTCCATATTGTTTTCACCGTATACTCCTTATACTCACTGCCGTCCGTTTTTCTCATATTGCTTATCAAATCTTTGAGTATACCGTCAAGCTGTACAAGCGACGTATTTGCGTCCAGAATATAATTCCTTTCTTGGCAAAATGCGTCAAACATCTTGGTGACATATGTTCTATTATAAATCGTATTTGTTGACCGTGTATGTAATATCAAATCATTAATATCTTCGGACGTTTTGGACCCAAAACGCGACATATTTAATTCAACAACTTAATGTCAGTGTCATAATGTTATGGCCATAATGTTTTTATAATTTTAAAAGCTACTCGCCTAATTACCGTTTTTTTTATTATCGAATCTAACCTGATGGCAATGCAAAACATTGTTGTAATATCAAGATACCCCATTAATTATCGTTTTTTTTGTCATCGCTCCTATTATTATGTGGTAAATTATCACTGCTAATTCATTGTATTAGTCTGAATCTTAATAAAACCTTATTAATTACTTCTTATTGCTGTAGCTTCTGTTAGCGGAAAATTATGATCTAACTTAATATTGAATCTTCCACGATGGGAATCCATATTTCTTTTGGGGGCCTTCAGAGAGTGGGCCAAAGAGATTGATGCCGATGACCCTGAATCATTTGTTCAGAGCCAGGTTTTGTTGGAAATCTGGTGGCTTGTAGTTTGCAGTTTTGTACTTCTGATATTTGTAACAACGTTTAATACATATATTATTCAACGATCTTTCCGATGTCCATTCCAAAAATGTTTGCGAAGGATTTTTGAAGTATCTTTACAATACTAAAATATACGGCTATTGGTTCATTATACGAGGGTAGATTGAAAAGTTTCCGGAATGGGCAAGAAAACGCAGTAATTAATCAGGTTTTTTTTTCTACATAGTACCGTTGCAGGGCGATACACTTTTCCCAGCGGTGCTCTAACTTTTTTAAGCCTTCAGAAAAATATGATTTCGGGAACTCTGCAAAATAAGCTTTAGTGGCGTCGATGACCTCCTCATTTGACGTAAAGCGCTTGCCTCCGAGCCAAGTCTTCATGTTTGTGAGTCTGGAGAGTACGGGGGATGCGGCACCACCTCTAAGTCCAATTCAACCAATTTAGCATTTGGCGATTCGGGATGAATGGGCCGGCGCGTTGTCGTGGTGGAAGAGCACATTTTCCGCTGCAAATGAGGCCGTTTCTCCTTCAATATGCCGTTGAATTGATCCAATAAATCGCTGTAGTATTGTCCCGTGATAGTTCTTCCCTTCTGCAAAAAGTCGATGTGTATCACACCTTGCGAATCCCAAAAAATGGTGGCCATGACCTTTCCAGCCGATGGGACAGTCTTTGCCTTCTACGGAGCAGATTCGCCTGGAGAAATCCACTGTTTCGACTGCTGCTTGGTTTCTGGTGTGTAGTGGTGGATCCATGTTTCGTCACGAATCGGCGAAAAAATCCGTTGGATTACGCTTTAACAAGGCGAAACACTCTTTCGAAGTGGTCACACGATTTCGCTTGTTGTCCATAGTCAGCAAACGCGGCACCCATCGCGCCGACAGCTTCCTCATGCCCAAATGTTCGTGCACGATATTTTGCACACGTTCATATGAGATGCCCGTGATCTCTACTATTTCGCGCAACTTCACTCGTCGATCGGCTAACACGAGATCATGGACTTTGTAGACCATTTCTTCATTTGTGGCCATTCTTGGACGTCCACTGCGTGGTTCATTCTTTTTTCTCACCCAGAAACTAATAGTCGAAAATGAAGGTGTGGATGTGCCATGAACTTTCTGCAAAATATCTCGTATCTCCGTCGCCTTTTTCCCATTTTTACAGAAGTGCCTGACTTGCTTCACAAGATATCCTAGTAAACAAAAACGGAACGATGCACGTGTCTGAAAATTTGACAGTTTACCTAAAATAGGTTAGCCTTGACAACCATCATAACAATTTCACGATACTTGCACCATCTCTTGCCCATTCCGGAAACTTTTCAATCTACCCTCGTAAAACCTCAACAATACTTCTTTTCTTTGTTTTTTGATTTGATTTTTAGAGATAAATATTGAGGTTCTTCTGTATCATTATTAAGATAATACTTATAGAGAACTCTTTGATTGAGGATTTATCCTGTACTTATCCATTGTAAAACTCCTTCAGAATCATTTTACTTATATGAATATATGCGTTATTTCTGCATAATAATTAATGGTTTTTCGCTGGGAGGTCCACATATATTAATTTAAATTAAGTATCGTCTCGTAATGATTTTGCTAGGCAATCACAAGAGGATACGGAATACTGATCAGACTGGCTTTTCAAGGTGTATATTTAATGGTGTTTATCTCGCGAGCCGTCTACTAGATTATTTTAATGTCTACTAAGCCATTTTAGCGCTGATGGTCAGTGAGAATAACGACGAGATAATCCTCGATGTAGCCACGACGTTTCTGAACTGCCTATGCTACTTCCAAAGATTGGAAGTGGAGCTGTAATTTAGTTCTTCACGACTGGCGCAAAAAATGTAGTGTCTAATATACAGTTTAGTTCATTGATTACATTTTAAAATATCATTATTTCTTTTTTGTTTTCCACCTCAGTCAATGTAATCACTTACATTAATTTACTGTACTGCTGAAAATACTTTGATTACATCATATTTAATGGCTTCAAAATTTAGTTTTCGAATTTGTTACTAAATTTATGGGTATTCAATTCGGTTTTCTCGATGTACCAGATAGGGTTTAATTGTGTTTAGTCGTTTGATTATTAGAGTTTTATTATTCATTTCATTTTAAAATAAGTAACAATTATTAAAACAACAACGGAATGTTTGCCAAAAATAATGGTAAAAAACAATTAAAACCTCTAAAAATAAAAAGTGTATATATCTTCAATGTGAGATTACCGCTTCAAATAGATTCTGAATTTTTTTCTTGGGAAATTGTAATCGCTAAAATTGGCTTGACAAAAATATTTGACTGGCCTGGACCGATTCTCTCTATGTGTACCAATAAGAGAGCAAACTTTGTTAAAATGCTATTTAAGAATTCTGTGTTGTTTAGATTTGTATAATTGCGCATACACGTTATATAATTTTTTTTTACAATAATTATTTGTGGTTATTTATTTATTTATT
The DNA here is from genome assembly GCA_963969525.1 of Ontholestes murinus. NCBI lineage: Eukaryota > Metazoa > Arthropoda > Insecta > Coleoptera > Staphylinidae > Ontholestes > Ontholestes murinus. Next base: position 16,309,169 of record OZ018397.1, read on the forward strand.
TATTGTTTGCTTTGTTTATCTTCTCAAATAAAATTCAAAATATATACCACTATAAAAACGATTACTATAATTTGAATTGAAAAGACCCGGGTTCTTTTCTTCGAGACGTTCTTCCACTCTGACCCATTCAGCCTATTCTCGTGAAGAATTCTTTGTTGGTGTTCTTCCGGCGGCTGTTGTTCAGCTCGTAAGCTCTTTCGTATTTTTAATTAAATACTATTTCCATCAAAGTAATTGAAATTTCAATATGTAAAATATTTTTGTATATTCTGTTAAAACATTTTTTCAATTCAGTGTAAAATACGAAAAGGTTGTCTTACAAAATCATTTAATGGAAGCCATAAAGATCGCAGCAAAATAGAGGAAGAGGCAACGAAAGAGATAGGATAATTAGTGATGAGAAAAGCACATAACTAGAAAATAATAATCAGCGCGTGCTAAGCTTAAAACAAATTATTTATGACTTATGCATTGGATAAATACACCCACCTTGTGGTAATTTAATTATTTACCGGTAATATAACGGAGTGGATTGGAATTCCCTAGCGTTTAATTAGATTTTGTTTAAAAATTCCTAAATAACGAAGTCTCCCTTAAATTATATTAAAATCGTTATTGGAAAGTAATTGGATCTTTCGAAAAAAAACCACCGCAGATGCGTCGGTGTCATCTTAGTAATTTACTTTCTTTTCTTTTAATGAAGATTACCACTTTCCTTGAACTTTTTAATTAGCATGATCACTGTTGGCCGAGGCAAATCTGTACTTAAAAACTTTCTGTAAACGTTTCCGATCAATTCTCTTAATAGGAAGTAATTGGTATTACAATTAAGAGAAAAAATTCTCACCGGAATCCATCCGGATTCTTATTTTACACAAAATGTATTTATTTTTAATATTTGTTTATAAATGAAGTGAGTTTATGATTAATATTTTAATGCATTTACTACAAACTCGTGATATTAATAATTTCAGAAAGGGCAATTTGCTCATTTAATATTATCACACCTGTACACAAAAAAACGATCGAAACAAGTGCGGCATAAAATATGCTAAAGAGTAAAATATGTAGTAAAAAGATCTACTTAAATATTCCCCCTCCTTATCGTAATTTATGAGACCATAAATTTCGCAGAAAATAAAAGGAAAAGGATTGATAGTTTCTTTATTTCATATTAATGGAACGACCGTGGGAGGTATCGCTGGCGATAAGACATCTGGGTTAGAATCCAATTACAAAATTAGTCTAGCGATAAATATATAAAAAAAATATAATCAAAGAAAAGTCCCCGACACGAAACGGCGTCATTTCTGTTTTACTATTTGCATTATCTCCGCAGCCAAGCCCTAGATGTTCCAGATATTGCATAATGTCGGGTTTGACATATGATACCACTTTGCAATTTAGCAAAGCCGGTCTAATTAGAAAACTGATTTGTGTTAATTCTCAACAGTAAATTACAGATTCTAATCGTCTTAAGATGTAGAATTCAATGTAAATTACTCGATGTCGTTTATTTAAGGGACGACGTTTAGCCTTTAAGAGGGAAATCGATACCGGCGACGAATTTTCTTATCTTTCAGATAATTCCGACTGGAAATTTATCCTATGGATGATTTCAATATTCATTTCGTTTTTTTTTTAATTGAATTGTATATGTTTGTGTAATTAAAGCGACTACTGACTTCGAGCAATTAATTTTATGTGTAAATAAAATTACTAGTTATAACGCATATTTTTCAATTAAATTATATTTTATAAATATTCTAGATAATAATATTTAATAATTTTATTAATTGTTATAATTTATATCAAATTCAAGCGATTTATCAATTAATGAAGACTTTGCACATTTAAACTATCACATAATGTTTACTATGTAGAAGACTTAAAATTTAAAACATTTATTTACTGTTTTCAAATCAACGACAGGTATAAATCAGTTTTCATTTCTGTTGGATCTTATTATCGTAATACAGTTTACTATAGGGAAACCGATTTTATTGCATGTTTTAAGCTTCTATGCATCCCTAAAAATAGATAATACCATTAAAGTGACAGTGCAACACTTACAATATGCCAATATGATGTATTGAACTGATTGAGGCACTTGAAAATATATATTATATCTGATTAATACTAAGTAGCTGACTTTCAATTTTTTATTTAACTCACTACAATTATTTCGCCACACTGTGGCTTCTCCAGATGAATAAGAATTGTAGTGAGTCGATTAAAAATTATTTGAAATCAATCACTTTACATCTCCATTACCATCCTTAAGAGACAATTTAATAGTCGATATAGATTATTAAATAAAATTATTATATAAAATATATACTGTTACTTCCAATAGAAACAAGGCATTTATTTTCAAACCCCAAAATGATACCTAAGTTGTTTGAAGTTTTTGTCCCATTACACTTGTTTTCTTTAAAAATACATATAAACACCCATCCAAATCATTCCAAAATACGTTCTTCCCAAATCAAAAATATGTTATTTCATTCTAACTTCTAATTTGCAAACTAATTACCTTTAAGGTTAAAACTCCATTCTATTACATCTCCAAAAAGCTTCTAAAGTAATTAACAATATTAGGCTTAATTATTCCACATCATTTATTATTTTCATAACAAATTTCTCTCCATCATTTTCTTTAAAATATATATTAGATAAACCATTTCACATTCATTCATTATTATCTATGCACCAACCCTTCAATTAGCACAAAGACTCCTCATTCAAACAGCATTGGTTTCCATCTAAGTCTACAGTTTTAAAGTCTAAACTATTCATCTTCTTTCCTAATAGCACACCATAATCCTTTACGATCACAATTATTCATTCCTTTATCTATCCTACTTATATTTACATATGATTCAAAATCACATAAATATTATGCTTAATAAATAAAATTTTATATTAAACCAGAACTCAATATTTTAGATCGCTTATGTACAATATAAATTGATTTACCGCCCCTTGGATGATTATAGTGCAAACATTTTGACTCAAATCCAATGCTGTATTCTTTACCACTTTCAAGTTATCCAAAGATCTGCCGTAATAAGAAACCATATCAAGAAAATAAAATAACTAAATACATGCTATACTTCGTCAAACGATTATTTGTATGAAATTACCCAAATAAAGCTCATACCCTGGCTAGTAAGTCTTTAAAGTATGAACATAGCAGTATATCAATATATTTTTGTTAGTACAGATAATTTCGCGAAAGCTTAAATTTTCGAATTTCCACGTTTTAATGGTTCTGAAGAGAAGGTGGATGTCAGCGTTGAAATCGTGTGAGCAATTGTTACCCGCCTATTAGGCCCCAAGCACTCTCCATCAGTGTACCCCCCAACGCCACAACAACCGCTGCCTTAAAAATACCAACCCTGCACCACCTACCAACTAACGGGGTCTAGTGACTCTGCATGCGCCTCTATTAATATCGACAAAATATTTGGCAGTCATCTCGCTAGACTGCTTAGCAAGGTGTCTCACAGCCCATTAAGCTCGACAACTAGTAACTGATGGTCTCAGATGACAAGAAGGTACGGAAAACCCACCCTCCTTGCGAATCTGCAATAGAGTAAGAGATATCCCCGCCAGGTGGTTCCAAAGCAGCTCACCGACCAAAAAAAGAACTGCTTATGGGGCTCGCACTTCAACATCTGCTTCGGTATCATAAATACCTCGCTTTTGGAGCGGAAATGCTACAGGTAATGAGAGCTGGTTCAATCACTACGAGCCAGAGACAAAGAGGAACAGCAGCCATTGAAAGCATCACCTTCCTTTAAATTGTTTAAAGCATTGGCGTCAGTAGGCAAGGTATTGATAGCCATTATTGGACGTCTTGAATTCCTCCAGAACAAAAAAAAAACATTAACTCTGATATACACTGAGACATAAGATTACGCAGGTCCATCAAGTACCCAAAGATAAGGCTCTTCATTGATCTATAAGGTTCTACACTTACAACTGGCCAAATTCAAGTTGTAACAGCTTGACTATTTACTCTACAGCACGCATATATCACCGGCAATTTCTGGGGGTTTGGTTTCAAGAAATATTGTCTAAAAGGGCAGCGCATCAACTCGTACGACAAACTCAGGAACGCTTTGAAAGACTTGGTCTCGGCCCGACCACAGAAGTTCTAAAGTTCTATAGACACGAAATCCTTCGGCTTATTAACCAATTAATTATTATGATCAAGCCTGTAGTTGAACAAAGACATCATCCATATCCACAGTATCGTTTCATACCTGTTTATTTGAACACCCCTAGTTCCTGCGATTTTAGCGGTTGTCGTTTAGTGGGGCTTCTTGTAATTGGGACGTTAAAAAGTACTTTGGTAATTTAAGCAATGTTGTGATATATTCAAAGAAAATATTGGCTTCTAAGAGTGAAATATTATGAGTAGATTGGCCAGAGAAACTCTAACTCTACTGCAGATTCACATGAGGAGCTAATCTGACCGTCTCTGACCACGGGCTCATATAGACCTAGTCACGTCTGTCCATCCTGTGTTGCGGCTGGTGACATTTTCACTTCGCGAAGATCAGCTACTCCAGGTTAGCGTTACCACCTTGCCAAGCGGAGACTATCAGTTACTTGCTTTCGAGGCCAATGACCTTTGAGAGGCATTTTGTCAAACAGTCAAGAGAAATCTCCACCTCCTCATGGTGCCCACTAGGATTTGACCGGTATCGAATTCTAAGAGAGGCACTTGCTGCGTCCGTTGACCCCCCTAATTGTAATGTGGTGGTTCTTGTAGCAGCTGGTGTCGCGATGGTTGGGGGTAATAATTCTAAGAAGGGCTTGAGACATAAGCGTCGATTTCACAAATGTATGAGTAGATTGCGCTGACCCTGTGAAGGTAAAAACTACAACAGTAAGAAGGCATACGACACATACCAAATATATCATTCTATTTGTTTATCTTGCAACAAAAGCAAATTATTTCAGTCTTCTAAGACGTCTTGTTTCTATCGCCCCATATGTATAAATAAGCATATAAATTATGTATCCAAATCTGATGTTATATGATCAGTGGAGGAGACGATATCGGTTTGAGTGAAAGATTATATACAAATGTAATTTACGCCTCTCAGCAAATATTATATATTTGTACATAATGTAACCATTCTCGATTACGTTTAAATATAGATTAAGATTTACTGCTCATTGGTGACGTCCTACTTAGATGTTTAGGGATAACGGAGTTTCTGCATTCAGCTAAACGTTTTTCAAGAGAAATAAAAATATTAGAAAATTACAGATAAGTTGACTAGAAGTCAGATGGCAAATTATCCCCGCGTTGTCAACTATTTTTTTTGGACTATTAGAGGCTAGCATAAAATCGATGATACACCAACTTAAATGAGTAGTAGGATAAATAACTAAGAACTGAGAATTGACGTCAACTCTTTTTTTATTGGACACACCTATATCGAGCCAATAAACATTACTAACTTGGTTACATGCGTACACTTTCATAGTAAACATTAAATATCTCAATTCAAGACGTGTTTTAGAGAAATTGAACTTTTAAAGGACAGCCTTGCTTCTGGACCAGATGGGATATTTAGCTTATTCTTGAAAAGGTGTATATATTCGATATATAAAATATTACATAAATCATTAGCTTTGGGATTTTTTCCAAACAATTGGAAAATTAGTTTCATTACACCAATTCCCATATCTAGTGATAGACATCTAATTTGCAATTATCATTCTGTGTGTATACAATCTGCAATTCCAAAATTATTAGACAAATTAGTTTCTATTTAGATAAGATGGATGTGTAAAAATATTTTGTTCAAAAGAAATCTACAATAAATAATCTATTGGAGTACAGAGAGTTTCTGTCAAATGCTTTGGAGAATAACAAACAGATCGATGACATATACTGACTTCTCCAAGTCTGTCATGATATTTTGTTATTAAGAGAACTTTTTGGCTAAGCCTATAAATGTTACTTCGTGGTTCCAATATTATTTATTTAACGTTTGTTAACGATATTCAGGAAATATATTCGCAATTATAAATGTTGATTTAAGCAGATTAACTTAAGATTTTTTAAATCATTTCTAATAGAAACGACTATCAGTTACTACAAAATAATTTGAGTCACACATGACAACTATAATATTTGTAGTGAAACTTTAAGAATATGGGGTTTCGTTTGTTATGTATGTAAAGATCTGAACATGAAGTGTGTTAAAATTTTGTTTTGTTAGTTCGTCCGTAGAAAATTGGAGTATGGATCTGATGTGTGGTCACAATACACACAATATAAACCTTATTAAAGCTGTTCAGGACAATTTTTTAAGACATAACGATTACAAACTATGAAGGTACATATCCAAGAAAAATACTCCGCTATTGTATGAACTGAAACTACATACTTTCGAAAATTGGATTTTAGGCAGACCTTTTTTCTATAATAATCTAATTAATAATGGTGTAGTTGAGAGTGACTGGTTGTTACAAGAATTGCATTTTTGAACAATAAAAAAATATTCTAGTAAAGCGAAGGATATTTTCTCTCCTAGCGTTTAAAAAAAAATTTGGTTCAAATAATCCTACAAATAACTTTACGTTGTCTGCAAGCACCCTTAATAATACATCTTGGTTTGATTTATCCATTTTTTTTATATCAACTTTTAAATCTTATGTTAAAATTAATATTTCATACAATTGATATATATTTTTGTATATTATGATAAAAATATCGTAGAATATCAGGGAGTACATATTTTGTATGGTTATATGTTAAATTGTGAATATAATAGAGTTTCCGTAATAAATTATTATTATTATTATTATTAAAATGAAAAAACACTTCAGGGTGGTGAGTCTGTAATATCGTATAATGACAGCGTAAAATGTAAATATATAAAATACCTCTTGGACAGCTAACTAGCCTAATTGAAATAAATAATAAAGTTACCAAATGCAGTTTTCCAATGGCCGCCGCTTGAAGAAGACCAATGCGACTTGGTCGAGGAGTTGCAAAAAGAACTTTACAATTGAGTACAATGTAACAGGTAACCTCACCCATCAATTCAATTAGAAAAAGAGTTTATCTTTTGTCGGCTGATAGTAATGCTAATCAAAATCAAAATGCCTCAGTTTGTATAATAAAAACTCAAAATACCCTACAACTTTTGTTATGTTAACTGAAGAAAGCAATTTTCTACTCTCATGTGTAAATGTGTGAATTGTATTTTGTGATGAGATTGTAAATGATTGATCTGATAAATATTCTCGAGTGGGTTGAAAAGATTGAGCACTGCAAAGTGTGTGAGTCTCAGTGTTTGAACAGGTATTAAAACATGCGATGAATCCGCTCAATAAATTTTCGGTACAAAATATGTTGGTCTTATTAGTGATGGGCAAGATCGAGTATCTTAAATTTTGATACAGATTTTTTCTTATAAAAGTGTATTATCATTGTCAATTTAACGCTAATCGATAGTGTTCGTATAATCAATGTCATTTATATTATGTCCAAATAGGAGGCATTAAGTTCTAGTCATCAATAGAATAATGATTTAGCTTATAGAGAAAAAACAAACTTACATATGTATGATTGTTATGCACTGAAATAAGATAAAACTAATGCAAAAGATCACTGTAAGGTATATCGAAACGGTATTTAAGATACCATGTATCTTTTAATACCATAGAAGGAATTAGGTCTAATCCCATTTTTAAATTAAGTTTCAGTCGCTTCAGTTGCTTAGGAATATCTGATGAATCGATTACAAAATCACCCATGTGTCGTTTATTTAGGGTCATTGAATTTGGAATGCGAGAATGCTTCAGTTAAAAAATTACATGAGAACGTTGGGTGGAATTTAGTTTTTTTTTCTGAAGAGAAAATTGTTTGACAATCATTATATATTGTTAAAATTTTAAAAAAAACCTCCTCTTCCACAGCTTAACGTTCCTTTAACACATTTTGCAGATTTAAAAATTATTCACGTTGCATAGGAGTACGATCCGATTTAATATGCAAGTCATTTCCAATTTTGTTTTTGTTTTTAATTATAATTTCAACCATATAAGCATTTGAAAAAATAAGTTTAACTAGGCGTGGACGAACACTCTTCTTCCCCTACTAAAATTATTTTTTCACGACAATACTACTATCAATTAGTTGAAGCATGGAATTTATCATTATCGTTAGAGGACGTATCATACATACATTGATCTGATCTTATATAATCTACCTATATATATATATATATATATATATATATATATACCATATAAGATCAGATGTTTCGCGCATTTTTCGTTGATATATATAATTGGTAAAAAACCTTTTTTACCTGGGTTTGTTAGGGTAGCTCTCTAATTATTTATTTCATGTACAAATTGTATCCATTTCTTCTTGTTTCTTGCCATTTTCTTTCACGCGTTCCATTTCAGTCCTCTTCCTTATATAACTCTTTCCTTACTGCATCCTTTCAGATTTTATCTCTATTTGTTATGCCCTTGATGTCCCTTAGGTACTTCATTTCCATTGCCTGGATATTGTTTCCCATCCTTTTTGTTAATTTCCAACTTTCACATCCAAATGTCAGGATTGGTTTGAATATTGTGTTGTATATTGCAATTTTTGTTTTTAGTGATATTTTATTGTTTCATGTGAATTTATTACTTAGTCCATAGTACAATTTTGTAGTATTTTCTAGTCTGTCATTTATTTTCGCGTTACTTTCTCAATTTTTATGTATTTTTATGCCTAGATATATATACGTTTCTACTTGTTCTATGTCTCTTCCATTTAGTATTGCAGTCACTTCTATATCATTATCTTCTATTGTCATTACTTTTGTTTTATCTATGTTTATTTTTAGGTTACTTTTCTGTAGTGCTTTTTCCCATATTATTATTAAATCATCTGCGAAAGCGCATTCTGCAATTGATATTATTTTCATATTTTGTATCCAATTTTTATTTTCTATATTTTTTCTCTCGTTTCTTTGAGTATATCATCTAAAACGATGTTGAAAAGAGTTGGACTCATTACCCCTTGCTTCAAACTATCTTTCGTCTCAAATTCCTCGGATTGCATGTAACGGGTAACTAACATTTCTGGTTACTTTCCCTTAGTTTTCCTTTTACTCCTCCTCTTTTCAAACTATCCCACACTATTTTCCTTGGAATGCTGTCGAAAGCCTTTTCTAAGTCCACGAAAACTACTAATACACCCTTATTTTTGTTCTTCTCAATTATTTGTTTTATTGTGAATATGTGGTCTTGTACTCCTCGCCCTTTCCTAAATTCACATTGGGCTCCTGTAGTGGTTTTTCAGTAATCACTTTTAGTTTTTTTCTTCTAGTATCCCTTCGTATACTGTTGCTATCAGACTTATTAGAGTGATTCCTCTGTAGTTTTTACACTCTGGACTGTTTCTTTTCTTATGTAAGGGCAGTATTATACCTAACTCCCAATCTTTCGGTATACTCTTTTCTTCCCATACTTTGTTGTATGATTTTGTAAGTACTTCTATGCCATTTCTTCCTAAGGTTTTCAACTTTTCTGGTGTTACTTTGTCATTACCTGCTGCTTTACCTCTTTTAACATTTTAACAGCTTCAATTACTTCTTCTTCCTTTTGTTTTCTTCCCCACGTTCATCTTCTTGTGTATTAGTCTCTTCATTATCTTTCTGTACTCTTTCCATCGTGACATTATATTTCGTTCTTTTTCTAGTAACTTTATCTTCTTATCTTTTATGTATCCATTATTGTATTGCTTCTTTCCAGTAAGTGATTTCAGGGCTTTGTAAAATAATTGTTTGTTTCCGTGACTATTTTGTTCCATTTTGTTTCCAAACTCATGAATTATCTTTTTCTTTTACTACCATTTTTTTTCTTTTATTCTTTGCGCCTTGTATATAAAGTTGACTCTCTATATAGTGAAAGACCAAACGTTGACCAAAATTTCACTATAAAGAGTTTTTTTACTATATAAAAAATTACATATTTGAAAAGATTTTATTAACATTTGAAAGTTTAAATACGTAGATGTACATAATGTACATACTGTACACATTACATATGGTTGTACAGGGCTAAATAAAAAATATATATTACAAAATCTGTTAATACACACATACATATGTACATTTAAAATTTGTGTAGTCTTGAGAAATTGCTAAAATTATAACATACATATTATGTACAATTTTTTTAATTTTACTTCTGCTTTTATTTTTTCATCCGACCATCTGGTTTGTTTCCTTGATCTTTTCGTTCTAATTGTTCCACAAGCTTCCTTTGCTACTTTAATGATTATTTCTTTTATGCTATCCCACAGGTTTTCCATTGGTACATTTTTTAATGTTTCCTAGGGTCTGGACATTTCGATTTCAGTTTTTTCATTGTATATCTTAGAATTACCTTCTCGATTTAGTTTATACGTTTTTATTTTTTCTTTTGTTATATTGATTTTCTTCCTACTTCTTTTTAGTTAGTCTCGTATTTTTCTTCTTTGATTGACCCAGGAAATGGTCTGAGTAAATTTCTGCTCCTCTTCTCACTCTTGTGTCTTTTGCTTTTTTCTGGCACTCCTATTTATTATTACATAATCTATTAACGACTTCTCTCCTCTACGTTTGACTTCTCTTGTATTCTTGTGTATGTTTTTGTGGGTGTAGAACGTGTTTGTTATTATCAAATTGTTTGTTATGCAGAAATTTATTTGCCTCGTTTTTGTCGTTCATATAATTCGTTAATCACGTTTTGATTGTAGATAGTAGCATTATTGGCAAGTCATCAGCCAATTTATTACTTTTTTATGTGATGATGTACACCGATTTTTGTAATTCTTTAACACAATTCATTCATTACATGTAAATATTATCTTTGGTTACTTCGAAAACATGATTTTTACTGCTACCTGGATGACAATATGTTTACAAGTTGTGCAAGCAGTTTTATTTGAATGCATGGTGGCATTCAACATTCCAACGATTTTTGCTGTAACTCCGGTGTAACGTAGGTCATCTACGTTTTATCTCCAGACAAAATGCTTGGTTTTGTGCTCCTTCGATGATATTTTTTTTGCCAAACACAATTTTTGATAATGTCATAAATTCATAGAGAAAACATCTTGAAACTTTCTAAGATAACAAAGAAATCGTCAGTAATGCCAGAAGGTAATTTCCTCGTTATGAAAATTAGTGCGTACTTCTTTGAAAGCGCTCATTCACTACCTTACTATTCCATGAATGATAATGTTTTCTTTATAAAATTTACAGATCTGCTGATGAATTTCAACTGATTTCATGCTTGTAGACCTAATAAAATGGATAACGGCTCACAGTCGACTGGAATCTTAATCCGCGAGGCCATTTTAAATATGCATAAAATATCATAAATACGGTCGATTATTTACGTAATGGCGCCTGTAGTTTGTTAACAGATCAAGGATCACAATGCATTTGCGCAGACTGTCGATCGCAGTGCTGCAACAGCAGAATATGAGAAAAACAATTTTAATTTTCCCCTTCCACTGCTTCGGTATTTCTTAGATCTTAATTTTAGGATCAAAATATGTTAATATTGCTTAAAGGACAGTTTCTTAGAAGTCTATACTACTAATAATAATATACTAATTCCAGTCGTTACTTTCTTCTTTTGTTCAACTGAATGATGCAGACCTCTTGGATATAACCAAGATGGCCGAAGAGGCAGACATATTAACGAAACTCGATATTAAATCTGCGAAAAAAGCAGGTTCTAAATCAATGAACAATACTAAATTGTGTATGTGTGGTGCGGTTGCGAAGTCGGGATCACAGTGCTTGTTGTGTAATACCTTCTACCACTCCAGTTGTGTAAAGAAAATTAAACAATGTTGTGGAATCACCCTTACGGCAGCTATAAGTCCGCCACCGAATGAAGACTCAAGAGAAATCGAAATTGATTTCGTCAAAGAAGCATACATAAATGTCAAAGAATTAGTAAGTCAGCTAAAATTATCTAATCAATTATTGCAAGAAAAAATCAAAATATTGGAAACGGAAAATGCAAATCTTCGCGGAGAGGTTAATAAAATCCCGCCAAAACAACCAGTCAATGTAGAGGTCGTTACTCCTCCCGACACAAATAACCGGGAAAATACAAACAACGTAGTCCACAATGAAATTAGCGTTGAAGAAAAACCGGCAAATTCGGTACTGCCAATCATTAAAATTGACAATACCCTGCGTCAATTCACTCCACAAACTGTAAACAAACAACCCAACCTCAAACTTCTAGAAGACGATGAAGGGGAGTTTATACAACCTAGAAGAAAATATACAAGGAAATCGAGAAAGGTCATTTATGGAACAAGGAAGAACGCGGACACTACCTTTTCTGCAGAACCAACAAGATGCTGGATATACATTAATCGTGTCAAAAGTGCAGTGACCAGTGATAGTGTTTATCAATATTTATCAAATATTCTTAATCATAAAGATTTTACTTGTGAAAAGGATGAACATTTGCGTTATAATGGTTTTAAAATTAGTTCCCCATTTGCAGATCGTGATACATTAATGGATCCAGAAAATTGGCCCGAATATATAACAATAAGTAGCTACTTTTTTCGTAAACAAAAAAGCTCAGAACCGCAACAGTAAACGAATTAGCCACTTTAATAGAAATTAATAATTTTGAAATACTCGGTATAAGTGAACATTGGCTAAATGCCTTGGAAAGCACATCTTATTCGGTGGGTGATCTATTCTGTGTTTCTCAATTCTCCAGAACAATTCATTCACACGGTAGTGTCTTAATTTTATTAAATAAAAAATTTAACTATCAAGAATTAGAAAATCTCAACAGATTATCCATCGAAATAGATTACGAAATTGCTGCGATCTTGATTACTGAACTAAATATTGTCTACATAACTATTTATCGATCTCCAAGTGGGGATTTACCTAATTTTTATAATATACTCCATAATATGTTAGATCAATTGGATATTGTAAATAATAACGTAATAATAGGCGGAGATTTTAATATACATTTTAATGAACCTAATAATGTGCAAAAAAATACAATCTGTGATAGTTGATTTTCCAACACGTGGTAAAAATACTATAGATAATATTTTTACAAATATTTCACAAAACAGATATGATGTTAGCTCTATTACTACTTCATACTCCCATCATATGGGTATATCATTTAACACCAATTGTACAAAAATAAAAACCGCCTATAGTTACAATGTCATAAGACCAATAACCAATAATGGTAAGTTTCATTTCTATCAATCTCTAGTGGAAGTTGATTGGGAAGAAATGAAATTGTTAACAGATACAAATAAAAAATTTGATTTATTTCATCGTATAATAATGGAAGCTTTTGAAACAGCCTTTCCAGTCGTTACAATAAGAAAGAATAAAAGTTATACCAAAAAGATACATTGGTTCACGAATGATTTACACAAAATGAGAGATTGTTTAAACCTAATACAAGAGTGGTACATTAAATATAAAACTCCAGAAAACCTTAATCTTTTTCGCAGCTATAAAAAACTATATCTAGATGCTATTAAACATGCAAAAGTAAAGGCAAACAATAATTACATTACTTATTCCTCAAATAAGAATAAAGCCATGTGGCAAATAATTAATTCTAACAAAAAAGACTTAAACTGTGATAATAACACACATTGTGATATATCTCCAGATACTTTCAATAAATCATTCGTCAACTCAATATGTAATCTGGTCAATACAATACCGGCTGCAAAAGATCCAATGCAATTATTCCAGAAAGTATACGATACAACATTTATATTTAAAGAAGTATCACAGATCCAAGTAAGAGAGGCTATCATATTTCTCAAGAATTCAAAAAGTAGAGATATAAATGGGCTTTCAATTGATCTGTTAAAATGTTGCACCGGCATTTTATATCTCCTTTAACACATATAATTAATCACAGATTTAAAACATCTACTTTTCCAAACGTCTTAAAAAAGTCAATGATTTTACCTATATATAAAAAAGGGGATACAAGCGAACCTATGAACTATAGACCTATTTCATTACTTCTTATATTCTCAAAGGTATTAAAAATAAAGTCGAAACAAATATACCATTATCTGGAATCAATCAACATTTTATCAAATTGTCAATTTGGTTTTAGGTCTGGTAAATCTACAGAGGACGCAGTACTAGACTTAATAAACTTCATTCTACAGACTTTTGAAGATCGTGAACATTGTATTGAAACGTTTCTAGATTTATCAAAAGCGTTTGACTGTGTCAATCACCAGTTACTGATAAAAAAAGCTTTTGCATTATGGTTTCGATGAATTACAGTAATTCATGGGGTTCTGCAAGGTTCCATAACGAGCTGGTGGACCGGAACCATAGCGCAAAAGTGCTTGCCAATGATTGGTTCAACAGTTGACATGTTGTTCTCACTGCGTCCCTGTGAACATAACTTAGAATTATCGGCCAAATTTCTCGGTGTGAAAATTGATTCTTCTCTTACCTGGAAATCACATGGTGACTTACTAGAAAAAAAACTCTGCTCTAACATATTTTTATTAAGAAATCTATCCTATTCTGTATCTGTAAATGTACTAAAAACCTCGTATTTTAGTACATGCCATGCATTAATTACATATGGAATACTTGCATGGAGTCACACTTCAATTCGAGATAGAATCTTTAAATTACAAAGAAGAGCGGTTCGGATTCTTGCCGGAGCATCCTACAGAGTAGACTGTAAACCGCTATTTAAATCACTGCGAATAATGACAACAACATCTCTTTATATATACAAATGCCTGCTTTATATAAAAAAATCACAGTGAAGTGTAACTGTTTACGAACGAATAGGTAATAGATAATTATATTATTGTTTGTAGTGTTTTCAAAATTATTGATTATGATTGTTTTTTATTTACTAAAAAAATATTTGCCAAATTAGTCCTAGATATAATTAGTTATATAAGTTGCTTACATTATTTATTCAATACTATTCTTATTTGTAATGTTTTTTGTTCTTGTTAGATCAATTGTTGCGGTCGTTACACACCATACACTATGTAATTTTCTCTGACGTATGTTAACACATTGCTGTGTACTTGCATAAATAAATTATTATTATTATTCTTACCACTGATATAATAAAGCTTAAGGAAATATATTTTCACCGCCCATTTCTTTTGTTAATGATTCTACGGGTTTTATAAGCAAAACCAATTATGCAATCATCTCCTATTTTTAAAACGATGGAAACTCCAAAGTTTTAGTAGTGAAATAATTACTGCAGATAAGGGGTTCTTGAATATTAGTAATCATTCTATCATCAGTAAAATGGAATTCCATCTTGTTGGGTATCCTGCTTCACTTTTTAAATCATTTTATTTTGCATTGTCACAAATTTTTTAAATGCAACAATACTGTACAACACTATTTGTACTGTATGTACCTTATTAGAGACTTTTCTGGCATATGAGAGTTCAAACAATCTATTACACCTGTTTGGAGTCACTTCAATACTTTTTTTCAGGCGATCTTCTTCTCGTTGTAGACTTATTTCTCCTGGTTTAGATAACCTTATTAAATGTCTTCTTATAATTGTTGTATTTTGTATAAAAATGGTTATGCTTTTATATAAAAGGTCATTCAAATTAAACTTAAGATTTTGTTTTTTTAATAAAACACAAGATATTTCAAAAATCTGAGTTTTATAATTAATACTGGAAAGCATTGTATGAAATATGATGTCGTCCAGTTACCCTAACATAATACCATTCTTTTAGCGAAGTTTTCCGTTAGTAAGTTCCAATTAATGAGGTGAGATTTCAGCAATTCCATATCCGATGCTCTTCTTTAGTTCTAGAATTGTAGCAGTTTTGATGACATAGACCGGTCTAACCCCAGAGAAAAGTCCTGACTCCACTAGACTAGCAAGACCACGCTAGCCTATTCTTGATGCACCTTTGAGAGATAACAAGACCGGGAAAGTGGTTTGAAGTTATTAATTTCTGTAATTTCCGAACAATATTTTAATATTATTTTTAATTCATTCTAATTAAAAAGAAAAAGATATTTCTTTTTCTTTTTAATTTGTTTCTTTAAAATGTTATTTTCAAACAAAAAATACATACACGTGCAATGAGTCACTCTAAAAGCCACATAAAATGTGTGTACATGTCTGTAATAAATCATCATTAATCTCAAATTCCTTTAAAATCACCATTAGCCACCCACGTTATCCTGACTAATTACCTTAAGATAAAATTTATCTCTTCTCGAGTTATCACATTATTTCAAGGTATTTTAATTTATTGTTTATGTAGGAGTAGACGTTCGTATGTACGTACAATGTGTAAAATTAGAAGAATTTCTTTTCCAGGACATTAAAATAAATTAGTGTCACGAAAAGTGTGTAATTTGTGGAGAGCGAGCTAATGTCCAATAAATCTGCGGTAAACTCCCGTTAGGCAATTTGACGTAGGTTGTTTTTTGGCCCGCAACTTCTTAAATGTTCTTTAATTCTGCTAGTGAAAATTCGGCCACTCCGACCCATATCACTTTCACGGCGCTTTCGTTTCATTGGCTTTTATGTAATTAATACACAAGGATGCGCAATTTAATACTTATATTTCAAAGTTCGGTTATAAAATATAAATAATTATCATCTGTTTGATAAATATACGAATTTATAACAAACATTGACATTAATAAACTGTTAATAATTATTTTGAATTAATGGTAAATATAATATTAATCAAATTAAAATAAGGCGACAAAATCAACAACTAATTAAAGCATCTATTTCTCTTATAGACAAAAGTAATTTGTATGTCACCGCTATTTCATTTGCATATTTTAAATAATTTTCCTTAATGGAATACATTTTTTACTAATTAAGCTCTAGACCAATATATATAATTTAGGGGCAATGTATTTGTGTAGCTCGTTTTAAAACTATAAACTGTGATTATTGGAACTGTCTAATTCTAATTTAGTCATCTTAAAACTTGAGAAGAAATAAATATGATTAAACTTCCTGAATAATTTGGCATTAAGATGTAATTCCTTTGCTTTACCTCTATATTTTGTAATTATACAGCGGCTATAATTTTGACTATAAGCTAGTTATTATCATGTTATATATCTACTTTTGAATGATAAGCTTTTACTCGAAACTAAATTGTGTAAGTTACAAAATAAGGTAATAAAACAAAGATTTTGTATCGTAGTTCGAAATATGTGTTCTATGTAAAACTTAAAACAAAATATTACAGAGACATCAACCATTTCTTTAGACGGTCTAATGCAACAGTAACATCAGTTTTTCAATATAACCGCGGAATTAGTCCAAAACCATGTCCGAAGCTTCTCTTTTGGTGTTCTGATAAAAAGTGATAGTAACAAACGATTCTAGTTTATATTACATACCTGCGAGTCAATAACAACCACCCAAATCATGGAGGTACCTCTATTTTTATCAAGAAGGGGCTAGACCACTCACAGCTTTCGCTGGACAATCTATCAAGTCTTCACGTAACTGCAATTGTCCTTACTACAGAATGTGGTCCTTTAAAGATCATGTCGACATACCAATATCGTCATAATCCATTTAAATTTCTCATGACGATCTTAATCTTGTAATTAATAAAAATACACCAACTATCTTGGCTTGCAATTTAAATTCCATAAGCCCAAAGTGAAACGGCAGAATTTCTATTAGTAAAATGAGTAATTTCTATTACTCCTTTTATAATGAAGAAATCAGAAGCTGTCAGCATGTCTTACTGGTCAGTGGATGGATGTGTGGTTGAGTGAAAGAACACTAGAAACCAGTGAAGCCCGCCCGTGATTTTTGCTGCCTAAATTTGTGTAGGTGTTTCATTAATTTTTGTGAATGTATTATAAGCAAGAAGAAAAAAGTTATAAATAATAAAGAATTAATCAAGAACTCGAACTCAAAAATCAGCGTTGAGTTCTGAAAACAATTTTCCACTCAAATTCTAATAGCATGCCCAATATTTTAAATATCGCTCTATTTTCAAATGTTTCGCACCGAATTTAGTTCCAGTCATAAAAAGATCTAATAATTGGCCTAAATACAAGATAAATGTGAAAAATCTATCTTTCTACTTGTAGTCAGTAATAATTGACCTTGAAGCAATATAACCAAGTGGAATTAATTAATTACACATTTACCCAATCGTCTGTAAATTCATTTATTTATTACATTTAATATTGTTCAACTTTTTGCGTGAATTAAACTAGAAGCCTCAATAAGCACATTTTCTTATTCGCCAGTCATTCTGATTGGTTTTGGTTGAAATAGGTATATTTAAATAGCTGGTAAATCTAGTGTTATAAATAGTTTAGCAAAATTCCAAATTTTAAATTTTAGCATCTTATATGATAGCCACTCTTAAGAGAGTTTAGTTAGTTTAGAATAACATAAAAAAAGTGAGGTATGTATATAAGGTATAATGAAATTACACCCAATTGAATTCGATTTCGTAGACACTTCTAGGAATGAAGCCCAAAATGCATCGTTTGAGCATTTCAAAATTCAGGAAGTAATCTAGTTAATCTAAACTACGAATTATTATAACAATAGTAATTTAAACTGAGCTTAAATTCTTTCCTAGATGAGATAGGCATTGCAGAAGAAATTATTTTTAAAAACTATACATTTTCAAATGTATAGTGGAAGAATCGATCAAGCAAGAGGCATCTCTATCAAACTAAAAAATCTGCTAACAGTCCAAAACCTCAGAATCTGAGAACAGTAATGATACGTTGTTACGTTTACCCAGTACTTCTGTATGAGCTAGAAGGATGAACCCTGAATAAGAAAACATCACAAATAGATTGGAAGCATTTGAGATGTGAATCTACAGACGGATGTTAAAACTCCCATGTATGGACCACATCACGAACAAAATGGTTCTAGAAAAAAAGTGGACAAAAAAGAGTCCTATTTAGCATAAAACAAAGGAAATTGGAATTCTTCGTAAATCGAAATATTAAATTCTGCAGCTCATTATACAAGACCAAATATGGTACCAAGAAGCATAGGCCGCCGCAGAATCTCATGGTTGTGGAACCTACGGGATTGGTTCAATCTAGCATCCATTGAATTATTTCGCGCAGCCATCTGTAAAGTAAGGATTGCCATGTTGTTGGAACCTCCAAGGAAGACGATGGTTAGAAGAAGAAGAAGTGAAGTGAAAATGATTAGGTAAACTTTATTCCCAGAGATTTTGTTTCAACTGACATTTATTTAGAATGTAGAATCTTCAATACTTTAAAAGGTTTTAAAATACAGCCTCCAAATCAAATCAAATCAAAATAATCTAAAGAGAAGAAATGAGTAATTGATTAGTTCAAACATAATTTTCAGTCAAAGAGACATTCCAGAAGAGATTTAATAAACATAACATTTAAAAATTAATTACAAATTATAAAAGAGCACGTTATAATAACGAAAAACAATAATGACCGTTAAAAATAAATAAGTGAACAATAAATCAAATCCAGAGCAAAAATAAGGTAGTACAATAAAATAGAATCCATTAAAAAACAGCAGATATTAATCACAAATATTTTCAGTAGCATTAAACATGATCCTATTAATAATTATCAAACTAATCTCAAGAAAGATAGATAGAGACTAAAATTAATACTAATGAAGTCAAAAGCCCCGATACTTTATGTGTTGTCAAAAATTTATAAAAACAAAATATCGATCATATTTATATGCCTTGATGTTCAAAATTTAATAATTCCACAATTCATTTTAAATGACAACAAAAAATAAAATAGAATAAGGCAACAAATTAAAAGATTTGTCAGTTTTACCAAATGCCAAACTAATTTCGTTCGATGTGAATTGTCTTTTACATCAAGACAAAACGATTAAAAATCATCAAATTCAGAGATACAAAAAGCAGAATTACAATATTTATTAGCCATTGGTTTTATCAATGTTATTTTAAGTTCGATGATTCGATTTACATCGACTCAGATCAATGGTACCAATGGGATCACCTGTGTCAACGTTATTATAGTGAACATATCTGCAGGGTGTTTAAACATATTATAAAAATTCAAAGGGATATTCCCGGGGTGACTTTAGATCTCTTATAGGAAATAATCCCGGGGGTTAAGTCCGGGAATCGACTAGCCCAAAATAACATATGTGAAAAAAAAATCAACAGGAAGAAGGGTCTGATCGCGTTGTATTTAATATGTGTATAACAAATAGTCTCTAAGAATTTTCCAAAGAGCTACATTACTTATATTCAAAGTATTTTCAATTTTTCGAGTAGAAGTTCCTGGATCTTCTTCTATCATGTCAAGCACATTCCCTTGCACTTTTAAGGTTATAACTAGAGAGCGGATAAAAAAGCTTAAAAAATATGAAAAAAAGCACTTAAAAAGGCACAAAAATTAGTGAAAATAAGCACTAAAAAAGCATAAAAACAGGAAAAAAGCACTAAAGAAAACTATATTTTCTTATTATGTTACACGTTTATCAACATGTTTTACATAGAAATTCTGCTTAAAACTAAAATAAACACACTTTTTTTACGCAATATATAATATCATGTAAGTATTTAAAAATTAAATTGTAATTTTGTATACATTTCAAAATAACTAAAATCTATTCATGAAAATAGTAGATCATTAAATGTTGTATTAGGGGTTTAATTGTAAAAATTATTACTTCTGACGCTCAATAAATTTTTGAAAGTGAAAAAGCTTCTCTATATTTTAAATTGTAGCTGGATCCATTTGAAAATTGCCATTCAAAATCAAGTTTAATTTATTTAATATTAAAAATCCTTCATTTTCACCGAATACTTCTTTCGATATTATTTTGATTTCTTGGCCAATGCGTCCAGGTATTATCTAAAATGAATCTGCTTTATAAAGATTTGATTGTGTTGCTCACAAAATTTAAACGCGATTTTATGTAACTAAATTATTTTGAAGGAAGCTCTTGTCTCTTAAGAACTGTTTGACAGTCATTAACTGATTTGCTTGTCGTTTCAGGAAAGTTGTATATAACCTTATTAAATTCTTCAAAATTGTTCGCATAGTACATCGTAGAATATAGCCAAGTTCCCCATTTTGTTAGCACTGGTTTATGGGGCAGTGAGATATCAGGTAATGACTCCTTGAATAATTGCACTCACAGAAGAATATAAGAACTATTTTTCCATATTTAATTAAATCTACAAATGGAAATTTCATTCTTATAGTTTCAGAAATTCGTTTCTATCCATGTGCTAAACTTGTACAATGCACAAAATGCATTATTAGTAAAATGTTGTAACTTGGTATTGTCTACGGCAAAAATAAGCTTGTCAGTCCATCATTTATGAATTTTGCTATAATGTTATTATCAGTTTTCTTCAATTCCTTTGTATATATCAAAATACTATTGGTCGGATGTCTTCATGTTAAACTCCTATTATTAAATTAAACAAGCGTATGTGGTTTCATCATCACATATAATTATTGTTAATAATATCTTTATTTTTTTGTATGGTTTCATACTACGCAAGAGCTACATAATTTTTTCTCGGGAATGCGCATTTTACAATATTTTCCCAAGAAAGATTTAAATGCATTATTTTGTAATTTTCTTAAAGGGATATTCGAATGTAAAAGTATTTTGCACAAATGTAAATTTAATTTAAATTGTCCATCGTTTGTTGAAGATGCTAAAGATTGTGAAATTGTGTTGTTTTTTTAGTTCAACTTTGAACTTTTTCAAACGTTCTTGATGAAGTGTTGTTATAACATGTTTTACATACAAGTCTTGACTAGTTAGGATGCGGTTGAGAATTAAAATAAAACTTACTATTTTTAAACATGCCTTACAAAATAATGTATAATTTTCACTTGTTAATTCTGGATAGTCTCTAATTAATTCTTGTATTGTGGTTTTCACCTTTTGCATTATGGGTTAAATATACATGTGAATTATATACTATAATTTATCTGTGATTCTCCAGGTTAATACGATTCACGCATATAATAATTTTTGATAAATAAGCAAAGTTTTTGGAATGTCAATTCAATAGTTTATGAATGCGAGTTTGAATATGAAAATTAACGAAAACGTTAAATATGCGCCAGTCGTCCCATCCGTATTTTTGCCGAGAGTAGAAAATTGATACGGTTGCAGAACACCTGATTATTAGCTATGACTTAAATTTGTTTACATTTAATACTTACTGGGGCCCCTGTTTGGGCCTAGTTTAACGACGTTTACATCCGGAATATCATAGGTGTGATTCCTATGAAGAGTTCGTCTGTATTATCTGAATAATGATACGGTCTATTATATCTACTTATTTATAAACGAATCCATTGTAAATTGGTAATTTGTTCTAATATTTATTAATAATAAAATTCATTATAATTATTGTATCATATTATGAAGATTTTAAACAATTATGTTGTCAAAAGACACGAAGAAAATATGTAATACAAATATAATCTATAAATGATGAGATACAGATTTTTACGAAAATTCTCTATATTAGCACATTAATTTAATATCAGCGTGAAATTTTTATTAAATGTTTTTTAAATGTTTAAGAAAATGCTCCAAATAAGCATCAGAATCTAAAAAAAGCATGAAAATAAGCATAAAAAGTCAAAATAAGCACAAAAAGTCAAAATAAGCAAAAAAGCACAAAAAAACTTAGCGCTAAGTAATCACATTCTTCAAGATTCGTATAGATATTAAGAAATTTTTTCGATGCTATTAATATTAGGGATAAGCATAATGCTAGAAATCCGCTCTCTAGTTATAACTATCATTGCCCTTCCTGGTTCTCCACTTCGTTTGAATCTACCTTTTTCGTGAAGTCGTTGATGAATACTTGGAAGGCTTCTTCTGTCAGGAAATTATTCAACCACCTAGCTTGTAATGAATTACAGTCAGCAATTTCATAAATTAAATGCCTGTCAGTTTTCTGCGAATAAAGATGTTTAGTAGTAAATGTCAATGAGCCAAACAACTCTCAGCCTCACCAGACGTAGTCAAATAAAATCGACGATTGAACTGTTTTTTTTTTCTTTTTGACGTCTTCTATTGCCTGCTGTTAAAGGATAAATTCACTTCTTAGTTATTAATATGTTGTTGTAAGATAACATTTTTGTGTACTCAATAAACGGAGTGTAGAACGCATCACTTTTATTTAACTACATTAATACTTTTTAAAATATCAAATAAGTTTTCTCAAAAATTTTATTTGCCGTTTATCTTCAAAAAACAATGGATTTTTTAAAAAATATTTAAAAGGTTAAATATCTTTAGAATAGCCCATGGAATAATTTCTTTAATTTATGCACATCATGCATTTCTGGAAAATATATTTAGACAATATTTTTTGTATTTGAAGTCTAGTCCAAATATACGTGTATAACGTTGTCAACGAATTTATGAATGTTGGTGTTTTTTTGCACGAAATGTTCCAGTTTAGCAGTTTGAATTTAAAATAGTAGATGTTTATACAAAAATACTTTACTCGATTACATAAAATAAGAATAAGATACTTTCAATATTTGGCGAGAGCTTACCAAAATCACCTTCATTAATTATATTAATAAATATCGCATAAAGTGTTGTCAAATAAGTTACGATTCCTTTTCCCATTTTATAACTCTGCACTGCATAAATTATGGATTACAATTAAATTATAACGGGCTAACCACGTTTAACTTCAATTGAACTTATAACAAGAACAAGTTCAAAGATACAACCACACGTATTTTGTTAGTATGCTAATTAACAATACATTATAAGTTATACTTACTAACGCACCATATTAAGATCAAATTGTATATGAGAATAGAATTCTACATGGAACAAATTGAAATGGAAAATTATTTACGAGTCATAAGTTGTACACAAAACCGCAGAAGGGCGTAATATCGTGAGTGGGTAATTGCTGTACAATCTTTCTTATGGACTATACTTCCATTATGGCAGCAATTAAATCTTTCGATATAGTCATTAAATTTCACACTAAATAGAGAGAAATAACGCCTATTAAATAATTAATATTGTAGCGGTTTCTTCTTATTTCGAAGAAATACTAAGTGTTTTAAATTTAAAATATGTTTTGCAGCGAAATTTGTTTCTTTATATTTTGAGTGTAATTTATCTATTAAATATAAGATGAAAATATTTTCCAAATGATTTTACTTCTTATATAAATTAAAAACAAAACCTTATGACCCAGTATTATGTTTTGACTAATTTCTTGAAATGTATCTTTTTGTAATGATAAATAACATCGTTCATTCCACTCATATACTTTGGAAATACCAGCGAACAGATTGCTAATATTTTTCGAAAAGAGAATTATAAAGTAGCGTTTAAACCTCCTGGAAAATTAACAAACATTCTACACATGTATATTGTTTAAGAACTTAACTTTATAACAAAGTATTTTTAAGTACAAAGGAAAATATTCGCAATCACTAAATTTCATATGGGTAATCATCTATTAAACAATATATTTTTAATACAATTTAATGAATTATTCTTTGTATAAATTTATCGAGTCTATCAATCTATACTAATCTAATGTTTTCCATATATACTTAAATAATGACTGATTCATTAGATATAGAATTTTTGATTAGTTTGAAACACTAAGCAATTTTTATTAGGAATCTCTGATATAGAACATTACCAATTACATTTGTTTAGTATTTATTCATTCTTGTAAACGATTACTTTTATTAAATAATTTTAATTTTGGTATAACAATTTAGATGCTGATATCCTATAAGTAAGTTTCGATTATAAGAAAAAAGACATCACCAAATGTATGTGAAGTAATCATTTTCTGTTGCAAAAAAAATTGAAATCTACTTACTCTATATTAAATAAACATATAAATTTGACTTTAATAAAAATACTGAAAAACATAGGATGGTCATAAAATCTTATTTAAAAACATTGGATCGAATCGTTAATATTTTACCAAACCGTGCATAACATTTAATAATCCGACAGCATCTCGCCGGAATGACACATCAAAGACTAAATCGAGTTAATTATAACCTGTAAAACCACTATTTATATTTATAACTATCAATTTACGACATTGTTTGTGATTTAATGCAATAGCATTGAATTATATAATGCAACTATGTTTACACTTCTAATTATAATCCAGATCTCACCGATATACATTTGGCGGATGTTGAACACAAAAATAGATCTTAGAACGAGCGTAAATAAATTGTGGGTATATAATTAAATTTTATAAATCAAAACACGTATGAGCATAATATGAGGCTACAGGAATTAATGGCCCAATTAGTTACCAGCATTTGTTGGTTCGCTTCTGTGCGCGAACACGAGTCGAAAACGCTAATGATATGTATTAAAATAGCTGCATTTGTGTGAAAATTATTCATTCAGTCGAAACAAAACACTTTCTAATATTCAACAATAAAATATATTATATTGGTATTCTGTATGAAATGTAATAAATAACACCATACAAATATATATTCAAATTATATCCACGAAAAATGAAATTACAGATTTTAAATAATAAAGTTTATTAATATATTCAATATTACCGTGTATTACATTTTTTTTAATATTTGAATTAACATAAAGCAGTTTTATTATTAAAAATGTATTCATATTTTTATTTCAACGTAAAATATAAATACGTCAGTCAACTAATGAATACAATAGACTTATTCAATGCATTTACCTCCCTTGCGACTTTAATTACTAAAAATTCCTTTTTCCATTCCTGCGTAGTTAAGCATTAATATTAATTATATATTTATGCATATTTTCTACAACTTCATAAGTATGATTTTTAAACTTAAAGTATAATTCTATAAAATGGCAAAGATAGCATATCATTTACAACAGAACAATTTATTATTGCCTAATAATTTATTATTTATTAAAAAATAGAAACTAGATTTTTATTTATTTCAACCTAAATTTGCACTATTTCCTATCTAAGAATGCGATTAATTTTAGAATTATGTTCAATTTCTTAGGTATATCTATATATTTACCATCTTAGGGATATTTGCAATATCTTGCTGAGATGGCACCTGTGTTAAAATTACCATAATATATTTCTATTAACTTCAAATTACTATTGAAAGAACAAATGCTGAATCATTTCATTAAACCACAAAACAAATCTTAATAATGGCTCCCGTGCTATTATTATTATTTCCTGTTTACTTTCCAAAAATCTGAAATAAGCTAGAACGTAAGGTCAAACTGTGAGACCTGAACGTTTCGGTAAGATTATGATATAACCTGTAACCAAATTATCTCCCTTATATTTTTACACAACCCTAAAAGGACCTAGAGTGACCCTGCTTGTTTCATCTGCATATCCGTATGTCCTTGTAGCAATTTATAATGAATAAATTTGTTTGTTTCATGATCCTTTTCGGCCTTAAAGTAACTAACAAGCATTCACGTTTACTTTAAAACTCTAGTAACATCAATTAAAATTTATTTAAATATGCTGCCAATGTTGCACTGGGGCATAGAAGTTTTCCTTTTAGTCTATCATTTTCTCAAAATTTTCTGCTTATCAGGAATAAATCGGAACATAAAGATTGTAAAGTTAGACCAAAGCATCTCAGTAAGATCATGAAATTGCCTGTAAGCTTATTACGTCCTTTAGATTTTCACGCGACCTTGAAAGGACCTTCTAGTTTTTTGAACATTTTTCCTAGATCCTTGTAATTATCTAATTCGTTCGTTATAAAGAACTAACGAGCATCAACATAAGTTTCTTATTATTTGCTATTTATATTCGTGTGATCTTGAAAACGCCTGGAATATACCTGATTATCTTCTCATACGACCGTTACAATAAGATGGTAAGGTAGACTATAATCTCTTATATATTTCCATGTGAAGTTGAAAATAATTTTAATAACCCTTCTTGTTTCCTTCACATCCCATTTGTGAACCTATAATCAGAAAACATACTTAGTTTTACGGTATTACCATGAAGAGATTAACGAGCATCGCCTTATGTCTTGTAGATGGTCTAAAAATAAGACTCAGTGGTCTTTATATCCACTATAAATTTACATACAAATTTTTAAATGCCTGAAATAATTAAATATATATCAAATAACTCTAATCATCTCAGTTAAACCATGAAGTAATCTATATTGACTCCATTATTGCATTCATATATCATTACGATCTTCAAAAGATCTCTAGTAACTTTTGACGTAACTTCTACGTTTACATTTGACCTAGAAGTGACTTGTAATTAATGCATTCACGTTGTCATACAAAATTGATTAGATATTCACTAATTCTCATTATATGCTTGATTTTCTTATAAGTTCATTTAAAGTTAGTACCGACTCGTTACCGCGGGTTCGTATAGACTTGTCGCACTGCTTGTCCAGCTTTGCACAATTCTTCCCTGTTTAGGAAAATGAGGAGGTTAAGTTACTAGCTTACAAAATCAATGGACTGTGAAATAATAGCTGATCAGTCAAGTGTGACCTCCACCTCCACGTAGTGCAATCTGATTTTAAATATTGCATAAAAATAACTAGCAGTTATCAATAATGGTAGAAATTTGCAAAAAGAAGATTATTCAAATTGTCTTGTCAAAATTTTCTTAAAAGTTGTGAAAAGAATAGGTTTATTCAAATAGTAGAGCCCGGCAGTATACCGTTTTCTTGTAGGTGAAGGGAAGAGGACTGGATAAATATAGACCGCCTCTCAATCCCAATGCTATAACGCTACTTCATAATCATTTTCTAGAACGAAGAACACAGTGAATGCGTATTTTTGCTCTAGAAAGGGATTCTGAATAGCATTCTCTAGATCAGTGGTTCCCAAACTCTTTTGGCTCACGGACCCCTTTTCTTACTCAAAACTTGCCCAGGAACCCCTACGTGAAAAAAATGCATAAATGCATAAAAGAAAAATTACAAATTTACCTTTAATGTCTTGAATGGTAAATGGTAACGTAAAAATAAAATATAAATAAAACATTTTGTTGAAGAGTATTTATTGAAATTAAAACTTTTTTTAAAATACAAAAAAATAATGTCTTGGATTAACCTGATTGTGTATTTATATCCGGCTTAATGTTTGTGAGTAGTAACAGGAAATCCCCACGAGTACTAATTTCTAGTAGGTTTCTCTTTTTTGAGATGAGATTCATAACGGCACTGAATCACGTTATACCAAATATAAGGCGGAAAAGAAATCAACAGGTTCTATACAATAACTCATAATGCTAAATATAAAATTGGGATCTGTTTTTATAACCAGATGTGGTCGTATCTTTATTTAAACAATGGTTTCAGCTCCTCATTTGTGGATAATTCAATAAGTTGCTCCTGTATTAGTATGTATTCAGCTGTATTTATGCTCTGAGTTTGGCTACTTGCAAGTGGGTTCAACACCCAGTCGGAAATATTCAAGTAAAGAATGTCTTCAAATCTTTGGTTAATGTCCGAATGAAGCGCCGTTAAGTGTTGACAATAAGCAAACAAATCTTCATCTCTATTTTGTAATTTTGAAATATTTGGAAACTAAGACCATCCTCTTCTTTCCAAGTTTTGTTTGTACACCAAAAGTTTTGCAACAAACTCAGATATTAAACTTTTAGTTTTGATTAAACTGAATGTGTCACCCCGTAGTTTCAAATATTTATTATTATTATTATTATTTATAATTAACATACTGTTGTGTTAAGTAGTAAACGATTACAGTGATCATCATTTTTCAAACAAAGTTGAGCAAATAATCTCTCATTTAAGGGATTTCTTTTGATTTTATTAACTGCTCTAACATAAGTTAGTGATTCATGAAAACGTTCACTAAGGTTTTTTGCGCCAAATGATGTCGATGAATGACACAATGTACCAATAATATATTCGGTATAGCTTGTTTTAAATATGCCAGAAAGCCTTGGTGTCGTCTACCATTGACTACAGTCAGCAGCAACGGAGATGATAATAGTCAAGGGTATAGCTTTTACATCGAAAAATCTTTTTAATTCAGTAAATAACGTTTCTCCTTTCAAAGATTTAGCAAATAACAATTAAGCAAAAATACAAAATATTAGACTATAACTATAATGCTAAAAGTTATAGCCTAATATTTTGTATTTTTGCTTATTTTGTTTACGAGTAACCAAATCTGGGAATGTTTCGAATATTCTGTTGTTAATTAAATTTTGAATTATTTATTTTTCTTGAAAAAATAATTGGTTATAACCCCAAGTTCTCGTATAGAATCATATATTCTTTAGAAACACATCTGTGTCAGAAAAACTTACGATCGCTTCATAAGTTTTTAATAAAAAAAAAAATTAAATAATATTAATCGATTACTGTACTGATAACTGTGATAGTGAATTGTTTTAATTAACTTAGACAAGAGTATAACTTTGCTTAAATAAATTTAAATTAAAAAGAGATATCAATTTTTATTCTAATATACTTAAGTAACGAATGTTCGCTATCTGCGTAACAAGACAAAAAATATTTCTTTTTGTCCAAGACTAGAAAAATTTGTTGTATGCACTTCACATCACGCATAAAATAGAACAAAATTGTTGATTAGATGCACGACATTTTTATAGTTTATTTTATAACGACGCAATTTTAGTTTTCCACGGACCCCCTGAATTATCCCAGGGACCCCTAGGAGTTCGTAAAAACCACTTTGGGAACTACTGAACTAGACTATGTCTTCGTATGACTTCGAAGTAATCACTTACTAATTATTTCCATACGACCTTGCAGATGCTTACAATTAACCTGATCATCTCCATGCTAAAGCCTAGGATATGGAATGACCTTTAATTTGCAAGTTAACTTGGGCCATTGCTTACTGCAATAAATAAAGCACGCAAAAGGAATGTCATAATAAAGAGTGATTTTTTAAGAGCTTTCGGATTTAATTAAAAAAAAAACACATGAAATTTAGAGAAACGTATGAAATCTTTATTTGAGTCGATAGAATAATCTATATAATTCAATGTTTAAAGATGATTTCATATAAATGTTGATCGCTGCTACGCCTCAAATGATCCATACGCTGAGTCCAATGTTGGCATACTCTCTCCAACATATCGGCCGGTATCTCACGAATAAATTCTTCAATATTGTCTTCCAGTGCGTCAACCGTTACGGTCTTGTCCCTATAGACATGAGCCTTAACATAACCCCACAAAAAATAGTCCAAAGGCGTTAAATCTAGGCGGCCAATGGACCGGCCCCAAACGTGAAATAAACTGTTCACCGAACTCGCCTCTCAATTGGGCCATTGTCTCGCGTGCTGTGTGGCAGGTGGCACCGTCTTGCTGAAACCACATGTCAGACAAGTCCAGCTCTTCCATTTTGGGCAAAAAAAAATGTAATCATCGCACGGTAACGCTCGCCATTCACAGTAACCTTCCTGCCTTCGTCGTCTTTGAAAAAGTACGGTCCAATGATGCCGCCGGCCCATAATCCACACCAAATAGTGCAATTTTCGGGATGCATTTGCAGTTCTTGCAATGCTTCTGGCTGCTCTTCATACCAAATATGGCAATTTTGCTTGTTCATGTATCCATTCAACCAGAAATGAGCTTCGTCGCTGAACACAATTTTCCGATAATAAATAGAAAAAACACGAAAATATATTCGTAAAATCTACAACAAATGAGTCTTATTAAGACTACAAGAACAAATCACTTTTGAAACAACTACTTCTCTAGCTAATACTTCGACAGACATTGAATAATACAAAAGTAATTTGCGTGTTACAAAATAGCAAGGCTATCAAAGCAACACTAGTTTGAACGTATTTCTTTCTGTAAAATGAACTAAAAATGATTGAATGTACGTTAAAATAGTTTGTGAGTGACTATACTATGGTAATTTGGAAAAAGAAATGAATTTAGGTTGATGTAATTAAAAATAAATTAGCAAAAGCAATTAAATAATTCAATACTCAATTTTATAACCATCTGTAGACACGTGTTTCGATATTTCAATCTCTTCAGTACAGCTTTATTATAAAATTGATTTTAAACATAAATAAAAACGTTTATTAAAATAAATATAATTTTATGTTTAAAATCAATTTTATAATAAAGCTGTACTGAAGAGATTGAAATATCGAAACACGTGTCTACAGATGGTTATAAAATTGAGTATTGAATTATTTAATTGCTTTTGCTAATTTATTTTTAATTACATCAACCTAAATTCATTTCTTTTTCCAAATTACCATAGTATAGTCACTCACAAACTATTTTAACGTACATTCAATCATTTTTAGTTCATTTTACAGAAAGAAATACGTTCAAACTAGTGTTGCTTTGATAGCCTTGCTATTTTGTAACACGCAAATTACTTTTGTATTATTCAATGTCTGTCGAAGTATTAGCTAGAGAAGTAGTTGTTTCAAAAGTGATTTGTTCTTGTAGTCTTAATAAGACTCATTTGTTGTAGATTTTACGAATATATTTTCGTGTTTTTTCTATTTATTAGTGAATTATCTACAACGTAAAGGACTTATATATTTTATTATTAAATTTTCCGATAAAAAAGTGGATCTTCATCCAACTTTGTCAGCGCCCATTCAGTAAAAGTTACCCATTGTGGTAGGTCGCGTGGCTTCAATTCTTGCACCAGCTGTATTTTAAAAGGTTTTACACCCAAATCCTTCCGCAAAATTTTCCACGTAGTGGAGTAACAGAGGCCCAATTGCTGCGAACTGCGCCGAAGCGATAATTCACGGTCAGCAACAACACTGGCGGATACAGCTGAGATATTTTCCTCTGTCCGCACTCTACGTATGCGTGTTGGTGGTTTAATGTTCAATAATGTAAATTTGGTGCGAAATTTAGTCACAAGATTCCGAATAGCCGCCTCAGAAAGTCGCCCAAACTGACCATAAAGTGGAATAAGTGCACGATGCACTTTCTTAACCGAGCATGAATTTTGATAAAAAAAATTCAATAATCTGCAAACATTGTTCGTTTGTAAGTCGATTCATGGTTAAATTATAAATCAAACTGAACATGTTTGACAGTTGATATGTTACAGGAAAACAGCTGAGTTGCCAAAAACAGTGTTGCCAAAAAGAAAGTTGCTAAAAAATCACCCATTAGAAATCGATAAATTTTAATATTGGTGTCGACTCATTACCAAACTACCAGGAAATTCGCCAATATAACAAAATTAAGCAATATGCCGAAAATTAATATAATTTTAAAGATTAAATTATAAAAAACTAAACTTTATACTCAACTCAGGAAAAATTAATTTTTATGAAAATAAACTTTAAGGCTTAAGACACGTTTTCAATTAAGGTGTTTAATCAGAATTTACATGAACTTCAAGGTTTGGTTGATTATGAATCAATTATCGATGTGTAATGCAGTATTGTTAGAATTAAAAATATTAATAAGAATAATTAATTTATCAGAAGATTACTGCAGCATTATCCTACAAAAATTATGCAAAACTAACAGCTAATAGTTAAATCAACTACTAAGGTTGTACAATCAGGAATTAGATTATGTAGGTATGAGTTATTAAAATACAATTCATAATTGTAGAGAGTTTTTTGAACCAAATAGAAGATATGAATAGATTATCTAATAATTTTAGGTTAATCGTAATTAATTTGAAATTCTATAGCTAAAATTTCTATAGAATTAAGTGAAGTAGTAATAATAATTTTACCAGAATATACTAAAGTAATTTTTTAAGTATCTGCTGCTTGTTAGCCATTTCACTTCAATTAAAGATTATCGTTGTTTATATGTGGATGGGCATACTGGTTATTCTTTTTTCCAGTTTAGCACTTTCTGCAGAAGTTGACTAGGTTGCAATGCCTAGTCTTAAGTCCAGCATTTTTGTGGATTATCTCTGGATAACTCTATACCTAATCAATTATAGGTGTATAAACTCTTTCAAAACCTTGCCGCTAAGAATATTATTCCGATGTTTAATGAATGCGCATTTTTGTAGAGAAATAATGTTTTTGACACATGTCAAAGAAATGTTTAAGGTTTCTGCTGTGTTTAGATTATCCGATTAAGGAGCATCATATCTATAATATAGGTGGGAAATAAAGTAACTCATACTGGATATTCTTTCTCTTTCTAGTTTCGTCCCCTGTAAAATTATAATAATAATATATTTATTAACGTTAAATCACCATTTTAGAAGAATATATAAAAGAATTCTAATTCAAAAAACAAACAAAACTAAAATAATTGCCTATATGTTAATGTAGAGGTATGCTACATGTGAAAATAACTCATTTTATATTCACATTTCATTAAGAATATAATTTATTTAACTTTCTTTTAAAAGAAGACTGTCTCTCTAAATAAATCAAACAAGCAGGTCAGTGAATTATAGGTATCAACACCTGTCCGGAAGGTTTGGAGGTGGAAAATCTTGTTTGAGCGATTTTGCATATGTGGAATATGAATAGATAATTGTTCCAGGATATATGATGAATACAATGTTACATTCAATAATCGGTACAAAATGCACAAATTTGTCCTAATTCTAGGCTCTTCGAACGTTGTTTAATTGATTCTTCATAGCTGACATGATACCCTTACCATGATGCAACCCCTTCTTGTATTCTATACAGCGCAAGAATTTTTTGGTAATGTTGACAGATGTATGTGATATCCATATAGATGATGCGTACTCTAGATGACATCGAACTAAGCAACAGTATAGAGTTTTTAGACAATTAACGTTCAAATATTTCTTAATCTGCCACCCCCCTTTTTGCAAAGTTTTCTTGCTTATATTTACAATGTACGATGCAAAAGTTAATCTTGTCTTAAATGTCACTTCAAGATCTTTTATAGTCTCTACTTTAATCAATTTAGAAGAATTAATGGTATAAGTAAAATTAATATAGTTTTGACATCTTGTTGTAGTCATAGAATAACACTTCACAAATAAAAAAACTTTTCAACTTCGTTTGTATAACATTGACTTTATTAAGTGACTAGAACTTCTATTTTGATAATAACAAGCTAAAATTATCGAAACTATAGTCACTTAATAAATAAGTGTTATACAAACAAAGTTAAAAAGTATTTTTTTTATCTGTGAAGAATATTGTATAACGAAGTAAAAGCCTCCACCGTTAACAGAATAACATGTATTTACGTTGAGAAATAATCGGTTTTTAATACGCCACTCATTAAAACTGGTAATATCCTATTGAATAGATAAGCAATCAGAATAAGTGTGAGCCATTTTATATATTTTTAAATCATTTGCCTAAGGTAGAAATCTACAATATTTGATAACATTTTGCAAATCATCAATGAATAAAATAAACAAAATAGGTCCATAATGTGAGCCCCGTGGAACACTTGAAGTTACTGTAATAGGATAAAAGATATAAAGATATAAATTTATTAATACGAACATTTTGTGTTAGATTTATAAAGAATGAAGATAGCCAGTTCAGTGTACTAAGGCAAAATCCATATGAACACAACTTATCCAATAATAAACTACAGTCAACCCTATCGAACGCCTTGGAAAAATCAGTGTAAACAGGGTTTATTTGATATCGTGAATCCAAGGAATTGGACACAAATTGCTTGTATTCTAATAAGTTAAAGGTAGTAGAACGGGTGGGTACAAATCCGTGTTGATTATTACATATTATTTATTTTGAAAACCAAGCTAACTGATCTACTACCAACTTATCAAGCATCTTTGGTACAACTGACAGTATAACAACCCATGTGTAGTTTAGGATAAAATTTCTAGGACCTTATTTATGTATTGGAACAATAGGTAGAGATTTAAAAAATAGATTATAAATTGGACAACATAGTGAATAAACCCAATTCTGAAGAAAATAATAATAATTCTCGACAGATTATACATCCAATGAGGGAGAAATATAAATAAAATTAAAGTTAACTAAATAATGAAAAACTATAATTAATAACATAAAAAAATGGAATGTAAATAATATATACGTTGCCAATATTTATTATTTAATTGAACCAAAGATAAACTTCTTAATTTCAGAAGGGGTAGTATTAAATATGTCAATATTAGAAAACTCATTATATAGCCTGGCCATCCGAACAAAAGGAGAATAATACAAAATATTAGTTTTTGCGGTTGAATAAACAAAAGAGTTGATGCATCTGGAATTCAGCCTTGGAACGTGAAAATTTATTTGTAAATTGAAATCGTTTATTCTATTATTAATTAAATTAAAAAGAAACAATAATGATGATAAAGTTCTTCGAGACTCCAATGATGGTATATCGAATTCCAAAAGCAACAACTCATGATTGTAATTTTTGACAGGATATACTTTATATTTTTTAAAGTATAACAATTTTAGAAATTTGCGCTGGATGGTTTCAATTTGTTGTATATAATGTGAAAGAAATGGAGACCATATAATCGAGCAATATTCAAGTTTCAATCTGACAAATGCGAAATACAAACATTTTAAAGCAAAAATATCGTTGAAATCAGTGGAGTTCCGTATAATGAATCTCAACATTTTATAACTGGAGCTGCATATTTCGTTGATATGTGCTTGAAATGTTAATTTGCTGTCAAGCAAAACACCCAGATCTTTAATAATATTGCAGTTCGAAAGTTGATGATTGCCGATAAAATAATAACAATTAATAGGATTGTCCTTTCCATTGAAACTAATAAAATTACATTTATTTATGTTTAAATCCAAGGCATTATTTACACACCATTCCTCAATTCTTTGTAGGTCTTGCATTAAAACTAAACAGTCGTCATACGAATTAGTTTCACGATACAATTTTATGTCGTCCGCATAAAGTAATACATTAGAGTTCAAAGTACATACAATATCATTTATAAAACATATGAATATTAAAGGACCAAGATTTGACCCTTGCGGTACACCACTTGTAGCAATAAATTCGGGTGATTTGAAACCATTATAATCCACATATTGGGTCCTATTACTAAGGTATGATTTTATAAGAGAACACAACATTGGTGAGAAACCAACATTAGAAATCTTCTCTATTATAATGTTATGATTAATGCTATCGAACGCATTTTTTAAATCTAAATAAATCGCATCCACCTGTCCACGTCTATCCAAAACTTCGGATATAAATTGAGTAAAAATTAGCAGATTCGTGGAGGTTGATCTATTAGGAACAAATCCATAAGGCGTAATACTATTCGAGACATGATAATAAAATTTAATAGACATAATACTTTCAAATAGCTTGGCAAATTATTTATTATCGCGATTGGTCTGTAGTTACTAACACAACTTTTATCACCTGATTTAAAAATTGGACTTATCCGAGCAACTTTCCAAACATCAGGAAATGAGGCAGTTTTTAAAATTAAGTTGAAAATATGTTTTAAAGGTGTAACAAAAGAAGCTATACAATCTTTAACAATAATAGAAGGCATTCTATCTGGACCTTTTAATTTTTTAGCGGCTGATATTATATCATCATCAGATAAATAATTAATATGTAAAGTTGTGTTAGAACTCGTAGTTATAGTCGGGTTAAAATTGAAATTTGAAGCTGGTTTATACACACTCTTGAAAAATTTTGCAAAACTATTAACAATTTCCTGCTTAGTGTCAATAACAATATTACCGCTTTTCATAATACCGGGAATTCGGGAGGATGACCGTTTTTATTAACAAAAGACCAGAACTTTTTAGGGTCCTGTTTTATAAATGATTCTTGTTGTAGAATATAAAAATGATAATCTTCGTTAATTTCCACCGTTTTTGTAATTTTCAATATCTCGACTTAACACGAATGAGTCTCTTAGTATTTTGAGAAAACTATGATGGAAATTTAGGCTTTTCTTGGTGTTCAATAATGGGGACACTTTTCTTGAACATATAATGCAGTTTGGAATACAATAGTGAAACAGCTATAGTAGGGTCTTTAGAGGATATAATATCATCCCAACAACACTCCAATATGTCGTGATATAATACAGACAAATTGACTCGTTTAAAATTAAATTGTAATTCAATTGGTTTGATCCTAAATATAGGCGATTAATATTTTTAGAGCAACATTAAAACATAAGGGAGGATGATAATTATCTACACACCTACAATATCAACATTGTTTATTGATAATCCGAAACCATTGATCCGTTGTGGTAAATATTTACGATCGACTGCAAGCAAGCATCCACCTCCTTTTTTCCCAACTCTGTTAGCCCGGAATACAGAGAAATTGGAAGGAAACAATTCAGCATCAAATATGCCATCATGTAACCATGTTTCGGTAAAAGCATAAATTTCATTATCCGCTGATAATATATTGTTGTATAAAGTTTGTGTTTTCGTCGCTAAATCTCGAACATTTTGATAATACATTTGGAGAGAAAATGAATTACTGGATGTACTTAAGCGTTTTTTGAAAAAGATTGGCGATGATTAGAAGCTACGATAGTTGGATTATCGTTTATAAATTTTATTTTTAAATTAGATTCACCATTCTTTTCATTCATTTAATTCTGCATATAGTAGCTTTAAGTGGTTTCTTTGCATGACAGTTTGGTCCCTTTAAAATTTTATATTACTACCTGATATATTGTAAGAAGCTTTCAAGATTTTAGCAGCGGTTTCCTTCTCATCGAAGATTAATTTTAATGGTCTTGAGTTGGATCCGGTCTTCTTTCCTAGGCGAAACAATGATTTAGGAGCCGGGAAATTACCAAGAGGTTGCAAGATCGCGGCAACTTCTGCAAGATCGTGTTTTATCCTGGTGCTGTTTTCAACATCATTTGATTCTGTCAGATTATATAACAATAGGTTGTATTTTCTACTATTTCTATCGGTAACTTCCTCGATGGCTTCACTTACCACAGAATCAGAGATTGCTGATATTGTTTGGTCATTCACCCCGTGATTGGAAACTTGTGCTAATTGGAGTTCAATAGTGTCTACGTTGTCATATAATTTTTGCATCTTTTCTTCCAATGAAGAGAGTTTTTGCTCAAACGCTGTCACAATATTTTTAATTTCAACCTTAAATGGCTCAAAATGTTTTTGTAGTAGTTTATCAAACATTTTTTCTAATTGTGAAATTTGTTTGAAATTAAACCCATCCGGTGAGTTATCACAATGATGTACGACAGTTAAAATTAAACAAAATCGTTCTTACCGTGTAAAAGCCGTCGAATGTTGGAAAAGTAATGCTTCAATCGTTATTACCAACAATACTAGAATCGTTTGAGAAAATTTCACATTAATTAGAAGCCTGGATCAACTATAAAATCGCGAAAAATTGGGACAACACTAATCAAGCGTGCGTATGCGACAATTCGACAATACGATATCAAATAGCTCGAGACTTGGTTAGGTCCATGGGAATGTTATGGTTTCAGACTAATTATAGCGAAATTTTTAGAGAACTATCCAAAATAAGATTTGAAAAAGAACGTAACTCTGTTTGGTCAGTTGATGTAGTGTACATAGAAGAGAAAAAGTTCGAAAACAAATTAACAATAACTGTTCCTTTATCTTCATACATATTGTATTTGGATAACCATCTTCCTTTTTTAACTGTGTTGCTTACTGCCAAATAAATTGTGGATCTTACTTAAGTGAAGACTCTGTGATAGATAAATAGTTATTATAACATATTTTGATTAGGTTTTTACATTCCTCGCGAAAATATGAAAATGGGCAATATACACTATATAATCTGTGCTGTTAGTACTTTATGTGAGCAGCTTTCGTCAGGCGTATTAATTTAATCAATTCCCTAGACATCCATATAAGACACGATGATTTATTTCGATAAGTGTATTAAGAAGGAACAAATCGATCAATTGCCCCATGTATTATTTTATAAAACTAGTACTTTTCTTTACAGTTCGTACTGTCGGCAGAATAGGTTTAGGTAACAACCTAGACTATTGCATGTCTTAATTGCAGAAAGTCCAGGACTTTTAATAATATTAATATGTAGAGATTTGTAAATAACAATTGTGCAACTTTTAATAAACAGTAATTTATTTTGAAGGAAATATATTTAACAATTTCTGAAAAAATAATTGTTAAAATGAAAATATTAGAAAAAGCATGTTACGCGAATAATGAATAATTGACAATTGTCAAAATTGTAATGATGTATAACAAAAATTGAATTTAAAAATGTACACAAAGATTATTTACAAATTTCCAAATGCAAAGAAGCAAACAAAAACAAAGATTTAAAAATGTCTTGAGAAATAACTAGCAACTGTTAAAAACAATTGAGTTTTATGAAAACACATTCAAAATATTGCAACATAAACCTGATTTTATTATATTATTATATTATTATAAAAACAACGTGTTTTATTATATTGCATAATTATTCTATACAATACGAACATTATGTTTATTTTAAAGTGTAATTTTCAAGAAATTCCATAAGTGAAATAATGACGAACACGTACGAGTAATATTTATGTTGGTAATTAATACACAAGGCTATAGATCACGTTCCTTCGCTTTATTATCTAGGTTAATGGGTACATTTCGGGTCTAGTTTCGGAATGTCGAAATTAAGTACACAAAAGAAAATTGTCAGTTGTGGAAAATTAAACGCCGCAGTATTAAGAGGCGGTTTAAATGAAACCTCGTTATTATCCCATAATGGGAATCCCTCGCAACGGTCGCAATTTGTTGGTCTTGTTTACGAAATCACGTTTTGAGCGGTTTCGTTTTATTATGTTGACAGCGATAACAATTATTGATAGGGGTGATGTATGGTTGTTATTAGCCGCGGGGTTTTATCAACTTTTGCAAAGGGTCATCTAGATTATTATAAACCTATTATTAGAGTAGTGGTGCAACACGAATTTACTGATAACGGCTGTTTTATGAAACGAAAATAGTTCGACTCTTTTTTTAAATTATCGACAGCAATTTAAACGCGAACCCATATCCAGTATGTGTGTGAGGGTACAATTTTTAAAATGTACGTTCGAAAATTTATATGAGTTTACATTACTGCGTTACATTCGTTGTAGCGAGCGTGAGCATGTGTTAATTATTATATGAATGATATAAACATGAAATAATTATAATATCCAAAATAATAATCAAAATAATTCATAAATATAAATATATTGTAACTGGTAAAATCCACATTCTAGAAGTGGCACTTCAAAATATTATTTTTAACTTCCTAAAATCTTATATGTTTTGAATACATATCACTTCTGTTTCTTATATTATGATCGTGGATATCTGAATGATAATTGTACATATTTGTGAATAGCATCTGTAACTAAGTATAAAACGAATTGCATATGTAATATATCTTTGAAAATACACTTTTTGAATCAGTGAATTTTCAATTAATATTTAAATTATTTTAATTTCGCTCGCACATCAGAAGTGGTAATTGTTTTTTTTTTAAATAATATAAACTGGACAGTTGCTATAGAATTATTTATTTTATAGTCTTTTGTAAAATCGAATACATTTATTCATTTTCCAAATATGAATTGTACTCACTTTTGGACACGTTAAATATGCCAACTTGTTCTGGAAATTATAAATCTTTATCTTTTAAACAACAACATTTTCTATATAAGTATTTTACATTTTTTTTTTAATAATCAACTTAAATTTTCAGTTATAGCCCAGGCCTGTACTTCCCGTGTCAAATGTATATCTACAATAATACCCAATCATTTATTTGGTTATTTATTAGCTAATTTGTTTATTCTTTATCTATATGGTATTATTTAGTCTTGCTGCCGTTTCATCTATTCGATTGCCGCATAATTATATTTTTATAATAATTGCATAAAAGAAACTGTTTTTGCTTTTGCACACTAGGTTGGAACGCCAATAATATATATTTGAAACAGAAGTGGACCCAAATTATATCCCTGTACTTCACCGTGTGGGATTTTGTGCTAAGAGAGGGCCGAAGTTAGAACCTTGTGGAACTTCACTGGTTGCAACATAATTATGCGAAAAATAGTTCATGTACTTTACAAATTGTGTTCTTCCTGAGAGATAGGATATAAACAAATTTATAATATCATCAGAAAATCCGGTTTTGTGCAATTTTGTAACTATAACGTCATGGCGTATGCTGTCAAAAGCCTTTTTAAAATCAGTGTATGTCACATCCACTTGTTTGTTATTATCTAGATTTTCTGAGACAAATTGAGTGAAATTAAGCAGATTCGTAACGATTGATCTTTTTCTCACGAAACCGTGGTGATGCGGTGAAAGCTGACTAGAAAATTGATTACACAATATATCACAAACAGCTGATTTAAATATTTTTGCGAAATTATTTATGATGGCAATTGGTCGATAATCTTCGATATTATACATATGATTGGATTTATGGACCGGCGTTGCGCGACTGGCGATTTTCCATATCTTCGGAAAAGTTGTGGTATTTATAATTAGATTATAAATATATTCCAGGGGAGTCATAAATATTTCCAAGCAATTTTCTATCAGAAATGCTGGAATACCATCAGGTCCAGCAGTGCTGAATGGACTTAGATTTTTAGCAGCAGATCTGATACAGTTTTGGGATAACGGCTGTAGTGTGTATATATTGGTGCGAATGAATTAGTTGTTATTATTAGTTGGGTTATAAACAGTTTTATTATAAACACTTTCAAAATGAGTGGCAAATGCATCTGCAATGTTTTTGGGATCTGACAATTTTTGTGTTTCGTAATGTAACATGCAAGGTATTCTAGATTCATTTTTGCGCGCACATCCAGTCCATTGAAAAAAGAATAACGTTGCCCCGTCAAGACAAACTCAGAACCAAAGGAGATGTTTGTAATATTTAAATGCACATAAATTATGCACCACTCCACATTACTTTCACTATCCACTATTCTGAGAGGCATTAAAATATCTGCACCCGAGGAGAAAATCAGTCTCGTCTACTCTGCCTAACAACTATCTTAAGGGGTTAATTAATGCTTGTTTATTGGGCTTACTAATTACTCTATATTATAAAAACAGGATTGTAGTGACCGTTACTATGTGGTATTTCATTTTCAAATATAGGATGAAATAAAACACTATGTTCTAGTGTTTTATTTCATCCTATTTTTCTATATTATAAATTACCCTCAAAATACGACTACGTTGGAATCCGAGCCCGTGACTACCGTCACCGTCAACGCTCATCTAAGCCCTGTTCTAGGATGCCAAAGCTACGTCGCTCCGAAAGATGTATGTTAAATATTATAGAGATTGCACAAAATGTGACTTTTATTTATTTAGTAGTATAAAATACAGGGTGTTTGCCTAAAAACGACACGTTCTTTTGCTGCAATAGAGGCATCAAAGAACTTGCCGCAAAGTGTCATGACGCAGATTGTGTGATTCGTCACAAGCGTCTTTCACACTTCGGCAGGGACCGATTATTCCCCGAAGAAGTGAGCATTATCACCTCCAAGTTGGTTACCAGGTTCATGGTGGACGTGGGACTGCTTGGGAAGTGATTGGTTAAGGGTAGAACAATAGATCTGTTAGGTCGCAGTTCACGAGAGGCTAACACACCTCACTAAGACCCTACTTAACCTATAACTTATAACCTATGGGGCATCTGCATAAATTTATCTTTCACTGGAGAACGAGTTATTAATTTTTATGCAAAATTTCCTCTTTCTCTTCTTAAGAGTTATTCGTATTAAATATTCGGGAAAATTATAAATTATATTATCATTCTGTATATGCGGCGTGCTTTGCAAACACAATCTAATCCTTTCGAAATGTAAAAAAAACGCGTTAGTGTCGTTTTTGATTTCGAATCCTTCAGAAATATATTCTGTCACTAACCGACTTCCAAGTCAGGAATTATTTTGTTTGCATTTGGGAACGATTATATTCTGCAAAGCAACACTCTTATTTATCACGCTGAGCAGGCTGAAGTTGGAGATTTCCCCGCATTTAGAATGTTGACAACAGCTGCCCACTTTCATTGTTTTGGTACAATGACCATTTAGACCGAAGTTTTTAACATCAAGGTAGAAACTACAATGTCGTGCTCGGGAACTTTTCGATTTTTGAGCTAACTAATTGGCTTATTTAGCTCTTCGGAAGTAAGATTTTCCGCAAATGGTATCGGAGGGCACAATGCCCTGTCATGAGTCCGGTGAAAGTTCTTAGCTCGTTCCTTGTGAATTCACGCATCTTGTGGCTGTGATCGAATTTCGGGAGTCGTTTTGATTGACGGAGACCTCGTGCATTGTTCCAATACTTACGTCTTCTGTCCTCTTTCCATTTTTGCACCACCTCTCTTCTATGCGCCATGGGGAGTCCACAAAACGGCTCTGGTCCTATAGGAGTGGCATATGCACCTCATTTTGCGAGTTGATCGGTCACTTTGTTGCCTTTAATATCCCCGTGCCCTGGGACCCACATGAGGGTCAAAAAGTTGTTCTTCGCCAGTTGTGAGAGGGATCTTCGACAGTTCGTGAGCCGTGACTATAGGCTCGAACGGCCTTTAATACGGCTTGGCTGTCTGAGCAGATGTATATATGCGCGCCATCCAAGCATTCTCTGGCGCACATATCAATTGCAATCGTTTCCGCTTGCAAAATCGTGGGCGTCGTACCCAGAGCCATGAAGCTCCTGTGGTTTTGATTAGGCCCATAAATGCCTATTCCAGTACCTCTGTTATTCTTGGCACCATCCGTGTACCAGGCTGATATTCCTCGTCCAAACTCCTTGACTCTCATCAAAGCCGTTTTGGGGTCCTCGATTGACACCTTAAACGGTAATTTGAATTCGAGCTTCCTGGGCATAACGTCCGTCAGTTTGGACAGAAGGACCGGGTCGATTTGCTGCAGTATTTCTAAGTGTCCTGTCCAGTCCCCCGGCAGTGTTTTCTTCCTCTGCTGTAGTCGGAGGGCTGCCACAAGTCCCTCTTTTTGTACCACTAGATGAAGCGGTGTGAGACCAATGATAGCCTCCATTGTGATGCTTAGACATGCTAAACGTTAAAGCCTACTCAGCTTCTTTTGCGTGTCTAGTTTTTGGCTCTTCAACCACCACCGAGGGCAGCATAGGTGACAATGGGTATCACCGTCGTTCTATACAGCCAATACGTGATCTTGGGCTT
This sequence comes from Ontholestes murinus, assembly GCA_963969525.1. Classification (NCBI taxonomy): domain Eukaryota; kingdom Metazoa; phylum Arthropoda; class Insecta; order Coleoptera; family Staphylinidae; genus Ontholestes; species Ontholestes murinus. The sequence goes on from OZ018397.1 coordinate 16,353,348, forward strand.
TAATCCCCAGGTTTTCTCCATAAGCCGCCGACAGGCCCACAGCGACATCGTTGCCTTCGCCATGATTTTGTCGACATGCTAATTCGAAGTCAGTTTGGTATCCAGAATTATACCCAGGTACTTTACTTCGTTGGAGAGATTTAGCTCTATTCCATTCAGCGAGGGAGCCTTTATGTGCAGCTTCCTCCTACGCGTGAATCGAACTATGATCGTTTTATTCGGGTTCATACTTAGTCCTTGCTTGCCCCTGATTATTACGGCGATGTCATCTTTGTAGCCTTGGGTTGTAAAGCCCTTTCCAAGCAGTTCATCCAGGAGCCCATCCACCACTATTGACCATAGGGAGGACAAAACTCCCCCCTGAGGACACCCCTTTGTTACAGTCATAGATACTGTGGATCCTGCTAGAGAAGCCGTTACTAATCGGCTTTGAAGCATTTCCTCCACCCATCTTATCGTGGAAGGACATAGTCCTTTATTTATAGCCGCTCGTTTTATTGCAGAGAATGAGGTTTTGTCAAAGGCCCCCTCTATGTCTACAAATATTCCGATTGCTATTTCCTTGTATAGGACGGGTCATTCTGCCGCTTTGACGAGGTGATGTAGAGCATCGACGGTAGATTTGCCAGCTTGAAATGCGAATTGCTTGGCATTTAAGGGTGTTCTTATAAGTGAGTCACCCTTTATGTGATCGTCGATTATTTTCTCAATAGCCTTTAGGAGAAAATAGGTTAGGCTGTTGGGTCGATATGATTTAGGTTCATCTAGAGGCCTATTGCCCACTTAAGGTATAAATACTACTTTTGCCTCCCTCCACAACCGGGGTATATACCCTAGTGCATAACTTGCTTTATATATCTCCCTGAGTCCTGGAGCAATTGTATCCAAGCCCCGTTGTAGTAGTGCAGGAAAGATACCGTCCATTCCTGGGGATTTATATGGCTTGAAGCTGTTTATGGCCCAAGCCATTTTGCTGAGCGTGAATATTTTCCCCGCTAAGCGGCTGTCACGATTGGAACAGTGAGCAACTGAGCCGGTACTAGCCGCAATTGTGTTTTTAGTCACTACTTTTGATCCCGGAAAGTGAGTACCTAGGAGTAGCTCTAAACTTTCCTGTTGATCTTTGGTGTGACTGCCGTCAGTTCGTTTTAAGATGCCGACCGCATTGGTATGGTCCTTTGATAGGACCTTCCGGAGTCTATTTGCTGGGGTCAGATTGTCGATCCCCTCGCAGTAGGCTTTCCAGACCTTTCGTTTAGACTCCCTCAGTTGCTTATTGAATTCAGTCAGAGCCTGTCTGTAGGCTGACCAGTTGCCTGTTTTCTTGGTTCTGTTGAAGGATTTCCGGGCGGATGTCCTGAGTCGATCCAATTCCTTGTTCCACCAAGGAACGTTTCTCGAGAAGTTTACCTTCTTTACCGGGCAGATTTTCTCATAGGCTGCTACGATGGTATCGCTTAGGTCTCACGGCTTATTCTAATTCGTCTATGGTAGCGATGTTGTATTGGAGGCCTTGAAGTTCGGACAATAGACACTCGTTATATAATGTCCAGTCCGTTTTTCGTGGCACTCTGCACTCTGCTATTTCCGTACTCCCATCTTCCATATCCAACGCGATCGTTTGATGGTCCGACATGGAGGGCTCTGAGAATACACGCCAATTTTTTATCAATTGCGCGCCGCACGCTGTGGCTAAGGTCAAGTCAAGTACCTCTTGCCTTATTGCGTTTATAAACGTGGGTTTATTCCCCCTGTTTAAGATGTCTAGATTACTAGTGCATACATAATGAAGAAGGTACTTACCCCTGTTGTTGATATCTGAGCTGCCCCATACTGTGTGGTGCGCATTAGCGTCGCAGCCCATGATAAGATGTTTCCCATTCCTGCGGCACCAGTCCGTGAGGTTCTTTACTGCCTCTGGTGGTGGGTTGTCTTCGTCCCCTGGAAAGTAGGCTAAGGCAAATACAATTTGCCTCTTGCCATCTCCCGTTGGTACGTCCACGACCGCCGCCACTAGGTCCTGGGTGACGAACTGTGGAATGGGAGCATAATTAGTATCTTTCCTGAAAATCACGTAGTATTACATTCATCAGGCTTGTCCTGCTTTGCCTTGGTGCGAAGCTGTACTTCGCCGTAGCGATACCCAACGAGGTAATTGCGTTTTTTTAACTTCTCCATGGACAGAGCATCCACGGAGAAGGTAACCTCTTTAGTGGGTCCAGCAATCACCCTTCTTAAGACCCTCCAGTTAGAGGCATCGCATCCATTCTGGACTGCAATCAGTTGCAGGATACGTTCGTCCATATACTATTCGGCGTACTGCCGTCCGAACGGGTACGTTTTTCGGTCTTTTTATTACGCGCTGGGCCGAAGGGCTGTAAGATCTTTTGTGCTGCCTCTTCCCGCGTCATGCCCTTGCTGATGAGGTATTTAAACTTCTTCTTCCCAGCACCGCTTAGGCGCGGCTTGCGTGGCTGGCGGTCCTTGGACTTTTGCCCAGCCTCATCTCCACTGCTGACTAAGAGTAGTTCCTCCCTGTCGGTCTCAGGCACTAAGTCCTCTCCCGTGGCAAGGATTTCACACTCCATCGCCGTAGTTTTGTCCTTTGAGGGGGACGAGCCCTTATTTTTTGGTTCTTGGTTTATTATTGATCCCACGAGAAGCTAGGGAAATAAACGATTAACTGCAGCAGAGCCCCGCATGCCACAGGAAGGCTATTTGAAACCGGAGGTCGCCTGGTATCCGGAGTTTGCATACTAAGACTAACTTTAAATAAAATAAAATAAACTTTGTTTATATCACACACTTTATTATTTCACTGAAATAATAAAGTGTGTGATATAAACAAATTTTATTTTATTTTATTTAAAGTTATAAAATATGTATCACAAAGTGAAAGCCTCTACAATCAAATATTTACTAAGACTAAGTTTCCCCTTAGCCATGCAGCCTTCGGCATATGCTGTTCCACCTTGGCTTGAGGAGCTTTTTATTGTGGCTCTCCTTTGACCACGTACAGCGGTGAGTTACAGATATAACCTGCCTGGTGGCTTTACAGCCAGTCAGAGGAGGGCATCGTACCATTTAGTGCAAGCTCTAAGCTACGACACGACAGCTGAGCAGGGTGTGCATGCTGCTTAGTCAGATCCATCATCTAAGTCCTTTCCAGTATGGGTACCCCTATCGGGAGCTGACGCTCCCGCTGTTGTAGCACTTAGGATCATCTGGATACGCAAGCTCCCCCACCACGTCAAGGTGAGCATACACGGAGGAGTGAAAGATAAATTTATGCAGATGCACCATAAATCTCGGCCTAGTCCCCGAGATTGTTTAACATCTATTCTAGCGACGTGCCAAGTGTGTCTCCGGTTATAATTGCTTAGTATATAGACGATACTGTCCATCTGTAGAGAGGGGCCACTAGTGTTCACCTGGAGAATAAACTACAAGCTACCCTCGACTCTTACAAGAAGTAGACAACCAAATCGCGACATTTGCAAAAGTGTAGTTATGCTCTTCTGAGAACCTTGTACACCTCTTATTGAGTCTTCCGATTTTACTTTCAAGGAGACTCCAATTCCGATTGCCAACGAGGTCAAATACAACGGAATCATCTTCAACCGGCACTAAATTGGTAAAAAAAATATCTTAAATACGATTTAAAATGCTAAAGCATTATTGTCGAAGCTGTAGCCGATCATCAACATAAGTTCAAAGTTATCCTATAAAAACTGGGCAAAATTGTACATGATGATCAGGCCTCAATTCACATACGCAGCAAATGTTTGAGGTTACTGCAGATCTTCTCAAATATCCGTACATCCACAATCCAATACTGCTCCGGGACATGAAGGTGCCAAATGTGCTGGAGCTTATCAAAGATACTGCTGTTAATTTCTATAGCAAATTAGACGACCGAATTTACTTCTAAAATATAATGTCTCGAAATGTAGGCCTCGACTTACCTTAATTATCGATTAATTAGGCCCATATTTTCACCATTTGTTCACTGGCACTGCTGCCGCATCAAGGAGAGCGCCACACTGGATGGATGGATACATAAATTCTTGCAAATTTTTTGCTGACGATCCGAATTGAAAAGACCACTGGTTCTGAACTCCACAAATACGGAAATAAAGGAAAAATTTTAATCGGTAAGAATTATTATGAAGGTGCCTATGTAAGATTTCCCTTTCTCTTTCAAATAAATAAAAAAACACTTCATCTAGAACACATATATTTAACATAGAAGGTAGATATTTAAACTATATTGTTTAAATATCTACCTTAGATAAGTTTTTAAAACGATAAGAATAATCAATTGTTACATTATCACATTCACACAATTTTTTTAAATTACAATTTTTTATATAAAAAAATTATATAAACCAATATATTTGTAATTGAAGAATTTAGTTACTAATCAATATATATGATGAAGTTGATATTTATGGAAGTGCTTTATCGGGTATTAGAAACTATACGTTACGTCGATGGAATTTCCATTGCATCTGAAATATTGAATTATAAGATAATGCTTGTAATCCAATATTGGATGGAGCAAACGATGGAAAGTATAATATCATATTACACAGGGAGTTTTGCGATTTATGATATCATTATGCATTGATGATTTTCTGGTGAAGGTCGTCTAGATGAGATGATATTTCCCAGCGTTACGTGACTCAGTGTCCGATCGATGAAATAAGTATAAACTTTCGCTTAAGGAAAAAAGTTTCTGAATGGTTAATAAAAGCGTGTATGTTCACATAAATTTGTAACGCGATAATTTTAATAAACTAAATTTACTACATAAAAAAGAGCTATAAACATTCGAATGTTATTTACTTATTTGATTAATTAAGTTGTTAAAATAACATTAATTTATAATTTTATATGTATATATTGAAAAATGTATACTATTGTAATTGTAAATTATAGTTTACCAAAATTGGAATAAAAAACTATAAGAGCAGAAAAAAAGGTTACATTATGCTGATTGGAAATTATTATGTGAAGCAGCTTTAATGCCTAGCTATACTTTACTATGAGGAATAATGTTTAAAATGAAAACAGTAAGTTCTTAGGTTTTGTTTTACTATTTTTTCTTAATATATTCTTTGATAATTTAATAAACGTTGGTTTATAAAATTAAATTCAAGTAAATAAATGTTGAAAATATTTTTTATTTACTATATTTGGGTGTATATGATTCATAAAATATTATCTTTATTCAAAGCCGATTTTGCTAAAAGATAAACTAAACGGAAATAAAACACATTCTAATATCTTAAGTACTTTCATTCACGGTTTCTATATTTCATTCAAAGATGTTAGATGAGATCTGAGATATAAAGAGCAGGTGGACGTTTCCGTTCGCCAATTAACCTACAAAATGCGGTTCGCAATGCGCCATTAGGAGGAAGCGCTTGTCAATTAGATATTAAGAAAAGCAATATCTGTCGGGGAACAGCAAGTCTGCTAGGAAAGTTAGTGTCTCAACTCGCCTATTTAAATACACTATACGCGTAGCGGCATAGGCTGCAGAGTTAACATGCTAAAATTCACTTTGCTGGGGTGCATTTTTTTAGCATACATTAATAAATTTGGACGAGGTGCAGACGCAAGAGTTTTTATACGGCGTGAAATAAATGCGGCCATATTCGATTAATAATTCAGTATGTTTTGTATGTTGCATGCGATTAAAGCGTTTTATTTCGGCCCAGACGAGATAATGAAGGCAATTAGTGTCATACCTAAATTTCATTGATGACATAAAAACATGTATTTTAATTTTCATATCTCAATTATGTGATTTGTATTAGGCAAAGTTTTAATCACCAGATAAAATGATTTAAAGGTATACCGTATCATAATCAATATCAATCGATTTATAAGCTATTTTCTCAAAAATAAAATAATTTTAAACAAAATATACGTTCAGTTTCACTGGATACGGTCTATTAGCTTATCTATACATTAGAAGTAATGGCTTCCACAATCAATCATATTAACAGGAGTATTGGTGGGGGTATAAATATGAATTATATAATATAAAACAAATGTATATTAAGCTTACCTTTACGTATTAAGAAGACCCTATAATCGTCATTAAATATAATATGATCTATAGAAATTGTTTCAAACATAAAGATATTATGGTCCATTCTATTTACCTAGTAGTGTAAGAGCGATCCTCAAATTATCACTAAATTATTCACTATTCATCATATTAAAAAGTAGAATTTAACCACGATTAAGGAAGGAATATAATATATACTTGCAAATCCTAACTTTATTGTAAATGCAGTTTTTGTTTTTAATCCTCCTACTTTCTTTCTGGTTTTCTTCTATATATTAGCTTTTATCTTAGCATACTGACAAGTTATGCCATTAAATATGTCATGTCTACCTAAATATATTTATTTTTGTCCTATATGTTTACGTTATTCATTTATTTTTATTTTCTTGTACAATTTTGCATTAACTATTGTTGTCACTCGTTTCAAAAACCTCGTCATCTTCAGTAACATCTACAGCATTATCATGTGTCTAATATAGCAAATTGAAGTGTTTGTGTGTATTAATTCGTGCTCCAGTTATTGCCAATTTAAGAAGGTATTTTCTCTTAATTGATTAGACTGATAAGTATCAGCGGAGACAGAAAATTTCCACCTATAAAGTGATATAATTGGGATTATTGTACTTGGTTAATTTAATTATTAATCTGATTATTAATTTAATTCGCCAAGTGAATTCCTCATACGGCACTGGAGACCAGTGCGTTTTTTCTTTGTTTTTTCCGCGATAATTTATTCGAGTAAACTGTGCGCGGGAATAAATTTAATAGTGAATCATTTTAGAATATTTACTCTTTATAACATTATAATATTTGCGGTTTATATCCTCTGTTTTATTATGTTTTTCTTTCCGTGGCCTACCTGTTTGTATTGTCAGTCACTCTGAAGGGTCCCTGAGCGTGAAAAGTGATCTTGTTATTTTTTTAAAATTCCTATCCTAATTTACCACTTTTAAATATTGTTCTAAGCTATATCGAACTCATGTAAGATTTGTAATAAAACAATTGATCCCAGATCAACTGTCATAAAATGTGTACAATGTTGTATGATATTCCATGCCCACTGTTTATCTTTACCGAAAAGTAGAATAAGTTTTAACTAACGCACTTACTATGTTTTAACCACTAAAAATTATGTAATATATATACATATATTACAAAAACGCACGACTTAAGTTTCGACGGTTTAATGTCATTATCAAGTGAAGCAAATTAATGAAGGAGTTCTATTTATACTAATGTGTGGTGGTTTGGGGGTAATTATTGTCGGGTAGGTAAAAGAAGGGGATTACGCATCGTTAACGGATTATAGGTTTTTGAAAAGTGGCGTGTACATTAAATCTGTTTGCTCGTTAAGCAGATTAACGTGAGGATTATTACTTTCTTTGAAAATTTCGGCAGATTCGAGGAGATTAAGCTTTGTACCTTTGGTACAGTGATGTAAAATTTTTAGATTTTGGATTTTGGGGAATTCATGTTTACATTCTAAAGAATGGTTTGAAAAAGTGCTACTGTTTTGATTTAACCTATACGCTCTGAAATGTTCGGAAAATCTAGTTTCGAAGCTGCGACCTGTTTGACCTATATAAGTAGAGTTGCATTCGGGACACGAAATTTTATAAACACCTGATTTTTTTAGGGAACTGATTTTATCTTTTGCGTTAAATAATATATTGGACAATTTACCGCTGGCTCTAAATGCAATTCGATGATTATGTTTTTGAAAGATATGAGCAATTTTCTCGGTAGTTTTACCGTGATAGGTGAGTGTAATGAATGATTGTGTATTGGAGTCTGGGATTTTTGGATAGATATGGGTTCTTATGTTTTGGTATCGCTTTTTATTGATTAGATTTTGAATTAGGCTAATCGGGTATCCATTGTTTTGTGCAATCTTTAAAATCTATCAAGTCCAAAGCTTCACTTAATTCCCTAACCATCACAAAAGCCGATAAATCAAATTCAATTGTTATTCTGGATACGGATCAATATAAGGAAAAAATCAAAGCATTTATAAATCAAGAAAATTTAGTTCGTCTTAAAAAAGATCCAACCGCCTCATTTCAAACTCAAATTAGAAATCTGCTTAAACATACATCAGTAATTTTTTCTAGTTTCGAAAAATTTCAGATAATTAATCAAAATCCACTTGCTCCGAGATTGTATGGCTTAATAAAAACCCATAAACCAGACCTCCCTATCAGACCCGTAGTTTCATATGTCAATTGTCCAGCTCGAAATCTAGCAATAAAATTAAATAACATCTTTAAAAAGTATACAAAATTTTCCTCTAAATTTTCAATTAAAAACTCTCTGGAACTAACTCAAAATCTAAAGTCAATAGTCACCCCGCAAGGGTCAAAACTGGTATCGTTTGATGTAACAAATATGTTCTCAAATATACCAACAAACGAATGCCTTAAAATTATTAGAAACATGTTGGACAAACTTGATATAGACATTATAACAAAATCAGAATTATATGAGGCATTCGAAGTATGTTTAAACCAAAATTATTTACAATTTGATAACCAGTTCTTTCAACAAACAACAGGTCTGGCAATGGGTTCCCCATTAAGTCCTCTTTTGGCAGATTTATTCATGTCACATATAGAAGATAAAATTTTTAACCTATCATTCACAAAACAACACATCTCATTTTGGTATAGATATGTGGATGATATAATTGCATGTTTCAATGGTACTTCCCGCCAATTAGATCAATTTTTAAATTCAATTAACAGTATACATCCAAAAATTAAATTCACACTTGAAAGCGAACAGAACAACCAGATTAACTTTTTAGACCTTACATTGATCCACAGTGATAACAAAATTGAATTTAACATTTACCGAAAACCTACCAATATAAATTCAACTATCCCGTATAATTCTAACCACCCTCTGTCACATAAACTAGCCGCATACCACTCAATGATTCATCGAGCATTTTCGATTCCGCTATCCCCAAAAAATCAAGACCTAGAACTGAAGAAAATTTTAAAGATTGCACAAAACAATGGATACCCGATTAGCCTAATTCAAAATCTAATCAATAAAAAGCGATACCAAAACATAAGAACCCATATCTATCCAAAAATCCCAGACTCCAATACACAATCATTCATTACACTCACCTATCACGGTAAAACTACCGAGAAAATTGCTCATATCTTTCAAAAACATAATCATCGAATTGCATTTAGAGCCAGCGGTAAATTGTCCAATATATTATTTAACGCAAAAGATAAAATCAGTTCCCTAAAAAAATCAGGTGTTTATAAAATTTCGTGTCCCGAATGCAACTCTACTTATATAGGTCAAACAGGTCGCAGCTTCGAAACTAGATTTTCCGAACATTTCAGAGCGTATAGGTTAAATCAAAACAGTAGCACTTTTTCAAACCATTCTTTAGAATGTAAACATGAATTCCCCAAAATCCAAAATCTAAAAATTTTACATCACTGTACCAAAGGTACAAAGCTTAATCTCCTCGAATCTGCCGAAATTTTCAAAGAAAGTAATAATCCTCACGTTAATCTGCTTAACGAGCAAACAGATTTAATGTACACGCCACTTTTCAAAAACCTATAATCCGTTAACGATGCGTAATCCCCTTCTTTTACCTACCCGACAATAATTACCCCCAAACCACCACACATTAGTATAAATAGAACTCCTTCATTAATTTGCTTCACTTGATAATGACATTAAACCGTCGAAACTTAAGTCGTGCGTTTTTGTAATATATGTATATATATTACATAATTTTTAGTGGTTAAAACATAGTAAGTGCGTTAGTTAAGTGTTTATCATGAATTACCACGTAGTAACGGTCACCACAATCCTTATGATTAGAATAAGTTTTTTACTGGATCAGTCTAAAATGGAGAATGGGGAAGAATTTATTTCTCCCATTTGTGATCAAGCCAAGGCTATTCCTGAAGAAAATATTACTTCTACCCCTCACTGTTACAACCCAATAAAATAGAGAAGATAATAAAAGAAACGATTAGTCTTGTTCTTAATAATCAGCTACTTCAATTTAAGCAAGAAATTTTAAAATCCATGAATAGTGAGATAAGCAACTTAAATAAAAAATTAATTGCTCTTGAAAATGAAACTAAATTACTTCACGATGAAATTCAAAAATTAAAGAACCATTCTTATTTAAATTCAATGGAGATAGACATATTTTCCGAGTTTAAAGAAAGCAACATAAGAGCTAATAACGTAATGTTATTTAATCTTGAAGAATCTAGAAGTTTGGACGCAAAACATAAATTACAAGATGAGTAGTTATGATATTTTTATTATCATAGAAACATGGTTGTCGACTAATATACGTGACAGTGAGTTTAGACTTAAACAATATAATCTGTTACGATGTGATAGATCACCTTTAACTAGCGGTAAATCTTCAGGATGTGGAGTTTTAATTGGAATCCGTAACTCCCTCCAGGCCAGTGTTATTAATATAAGCACAAGTATTACGTAATCGGTGCAGTGTATTTGTCGCCTTCTAGTACTGCTGAAAAGTATGAAGCATATTGTGCTGCAGTGAACTTTATTTCTGAAACTTTTAATCCAGAATCATTCTTGATATGTGGTGATTACAATTTTCCATTTGTTAATTGGGAAAATGATGATTTTGGAGTAAATATACCGAGTTTGTCGAATGCCAAGTCGGACCATATTTCGGATACAATGTGTTATTTAAATTTATCTCAACTAAACTATATTCTTAATCTTCGTGGTGCCGTTCTTGACTTAATATTTGGTGATGCATCTTATATTAGCTCAGCAGTTGCAGGTGATCTTTTGAACAACAATTTCCGGCACCATCTAGATTATAATATTGAGTTAAAATATGATTTATATCCTGATAATATCGTTAGTGATATTAGATGATACAATTTCTCCAAAGCAAATTTTATTGAAATTAACCGATTAATTGCTTCTATAGACTGGTGTAAACTTTTTGATTTTTATGACGATTTGAACGCGGCTGTATATGTTTTTTTATGACATCTTATCTTATGCCATTGATTCGTTTGTACCTTTGAAGATTATATTTAACAGCAAGTATCCAAAATGGTTTAATATAGAATTGATTAAGTTGATAAAATTAAAGAAAGAATTACACCATAAATACAAACTATATAATAATTTCACGCAGTCTCAGAAGTCAGTGCAATGAATTAAATAATATTTTGTACAAACAATACTTTGAAGATATTGAGAGAAATATTAAGGTCGATAGTAAATTATTTTGGAAATTTGTTAATAATTCTAAAGAATTGAAGGGCTTTCCAGTAAATATGTTTTTAAATGATTCCAAAAGTGATAATTTACAGGACAATGTTGATCTATTCGCTGATTATTATATACATAAATATACGTTGCTCTCTGATGATTTTATGCAATTAGTCAATTGAAGCCTTCAGCTTCAGTGGGTCCTGATAATATTCCAAATGTGTTTTTAATTAATTGTATTTTTACTATAATCCATCCGATTACGCTGCTCTTTAAAAGGTCGCTTAATGAGTCAATTGTACCCACAATGTGGAAATGTTCTTGTATTACCCCCATTTATAAAGCAGGTGATAGATCTGACTAGTAATCATCGAGGAATCTGTATTCAATCGGCAATTCCTAAAATGTTAGATTGCATTTTAGCTGGACAATTGAATTGGCTATGTAAGAGTATTATAGCGGTTGAACAGCATGGTTTTTGGTCGGGACGATCTGTAACATCCAAGAAGAGAATCAGTATCAGATAGATGCTGTCTATACTGACTTCTCCAAGGCATTTGATCGGGTCTCTCATGACTTGCTTTTGTACAAATTCGAGATACTTGGCTTCAACCCCAACATAATTCTGTGGCTAAAGAGTTTTCTTGTGGACCGTAAACAATTTGTCAGAATTAATGATTGTATTTCAAAAGAAATTTCAGTGAAATCTGGTGTCCTACAAGGCTCCCATATGGGTCCTATTTTATTTCTAATTTTCGTGAACGATATTGTCTCTAACTTAAAATATTGTTCATCTTGGCTATATGCTGACGATTTAAAAATAGCCTATCCAGTCACAAATAGTAATGATGTAGAAAAAATCGAAGGGGATCTCAACAGCCTGCAACTTAACCTAAATAAGTGTAAGTCAATCACTTTTTACCGTGGCCACAATTCCATTAAGACCCAATATACTTTAAAGAATTACGTTATTGAGAGTGTTGTTGAGATTAGTGACCTTGGTATTATATTTGATAGTAAGGTTACTGTTGTCTCTCATATTCGTCATATTGTAAACCGTGGCTTAAAGCTACTTGGTTTTATTTCAAGAATGGGTAGAGATCTATCACTTAATGCTATTCGCTGTCTATACCAATCATTAGTTCGATCTGGTTTGGAGTACGCTTCTTATGTTTGGTCTCCTTATCAGTATTATCTTATACGAGAGTTAGATAAAGTTCAATGAAAATTTCTCAGAATAGCTGCCTTTCGGCTTTATATTCCCTGTCATAACTTAAATTATAAACTACTTGGTTCCTAGTTAAGGATTCCTTTATTACAGGAAAGACGTATCATTGCAGATTTGAAATTTTTATTTAAAGTAGTAAATGGTGTCTATCTGACCATTTACTACTTTAAATAAAAATTTCAAATCTGCAATGATCCCAATAATTCTTAATCTTATTCAATTTAATGTTAGATGTGTTGGTGCCAGGACCCGCAGTAATATTACATTTAATTTATCCACTCACAGAACAAATTATGGTTACAACGAACCCATTTCTCGAATAATGCGTAACGCAAATGCTCTGCAAGATAAAAGTCATTTTACATTATTTTGTAATAGTCATGAAACTTTTATAAAGCGTTTACGAGTATTAGATATTAGTTGTGTATTTAACTCATTCCGGACTTTTTAATCTAAATTTTTAACGCTCAGAATTATAACTTTTTTTATTGTTTTAATATTTTATATGCTCATGTATATGTATCTATTTAGTTTTTATATGTATTTTTAATTAATTTTCGTTAATTCATGTCACTCATTATTACTGATTGTACTTGTTCTTTTTGTTTCGTAATATATTCACACTTTAGTTTGTAAGAATTTATATTATATTATTGTAATCAGAGGGATGTACAGGTAAATAGAAATAAATAAATTACTTATTCCGCATTTTAAATGACTTTATAATTACCTCTTCTTTCGCAGCTTTCCACGAATTTCTCATCCGCGTACAAACTACTGAAATTGTTGATCGTTTCATACTTCCTGTTGCGGTGACATCATAATTTGGCTTTGCCGTCCATTTATTCCACTCTACTCGCATAAAATTTTTAAATGGTTTATTGGTAGAGACATCTAAGAGTTGTAATTGACTTGTAAGTCCTCCAGGAATGAATGCTATTTCTTCTTCTTCGTTTTAGAAGCTTCTTGGTCTGTTGTATGCGCTCTGAATTGATCCCACACAAACAACACAAGATTTTTAAATAATGCACGTTTTACTGTTTCTATAGTTTCATTCCTGTCTCATCCATCTAGCCTTTTTCTTGAACTTGAATAATAATACCATTAAGAAGTTTATCTTTTGGGAATGTTTTCTCTTGAAGATTAACATGGAAGGTAGTTTTCTTCCGTCTGCACTACAGTGTAGTGAGAATTTTCGTGATTTGTTGTTTTGATCAGCAGCTTTTTGAATTTTATTTGAAAGAACTTCAAACATTAAAGCCATTTCATCCCTTTTCGCAATTTGATTAATCTCGAAATTACATTTCCTTCTAGCTGATATTTCAAATCTAGGGAATTATGTTCTTTAAATTCGTATTCAGACAGCATTTTTTGGGCTAGTGTAGTTTTTGTACGCATACATAACCCATTTCTTTTCATAAAACTAAAGCACCAAGATGATGATCCGGTAAAATCTAAAATTCCATTAGCAGTTTCTTTTCGCTTCATAAATTATCATTTTCGTAGAAACAGATATTCCCATGCTTCGATTGTTTGTTACCCAATTTTTTATATGTACTTCTCATTTTGGCCATTTCTGTAATTGCGAACGGAATATTTTCTTATTTTTAGTTCGGAGTTTTAATTGTTCCTATTATTATCTCTATTCGCGAACCACTTTTTCCGTTGGTGGTAGACCAAAATGTCTCTCTGCCCTCAATTTTCCATATTTTTGCATAATTGATTACATTTAGTTTATATCTCACGTTATATGAAAGTCTATTTTGCTTTACGCTCATTTTTGTAATTATAGAATAAAATTTTTTAAGATTTATAAAAGTAATTCAAATGTTTCGCTCAAAAGCTCACATGATTAAGTCTAACAGTGGTTATCGGCGATCATAGACAAAGAGTGATTCCCCAGCTTGTCTCGTGATAACTTGCGTCATACTTATCTTCAGTGGCGTGCCATATTTTGCGGACTATAAGACGTACCTCAAATTTAGATACAATTTATTGAAAAAAATATTGTAATGTTACTTTCGAACCATAAGACGCACCGAAAATTTGAGTACTTAAATTCTACTTCCATTTATTACTATTTGTCCTATTCTTGTTCTATAAATCTCTACTTTTGCATCTGTGGTACCATATCAATACTTGCTTAACATTTATGCCTCTTGACATAGTAGACATTATGTACTATTTTTTGTTCCTATGTATTTTATATTTCCTTTAATATAATTTAATAAGTCCATGTTCTCTTCAAACTCTACTAATAATAATAAGAAAAACACGAATGAGTCCTAGTAAGACTACAAAACAAATTACTTATTGAAACAACTATTTATGTGGCTAATACCTCGACAGACATTGATACAGATGATAGAGAAATAATTTGCGTAAATATTTGTAAAGCAACACTAGTTTGAGCGTATTTATTTCTGTAAAATAAACAAAAAATGGTTAAGTGTTTGTTAAAATAGTTTGTGAGTGAATATGTCATGACAAATTAGGACAATAAATTAATTTACGTTGATGTAATTAAAAATAATTAGGAAAGTAATTAAATAATTTAACACTTAAGCTTATAACCATCTGTACAGCTTTATTATAAAATTGATTTTTAATACAAATAAAAACATTTAACACGTCGGTGGTGGCGCATCGGTTACGGCCCCGAACTGCCGTGCAGCAACGTTGAATCGGGTCAGTAGTCGGATGGGTGACCGGTATCATTCACCATTGGGATACAATTAATGGTGCTTTAGAGTGACGGGGGCGATCCTTTAAAGTAACAAGCTCATTTACACACACACAAATACACAAATGACACATGGCGGAAGGACCACGTGGTCGATAGCCTAACACTACTACTACTACTACTACTAAAAACATTTACTAAAATAAATATAATTGTTTACGCCGATTTCGCGTTTTTCATTTGTTTGTGTATTTTCATGTATGTATACGAAAAATGTAAATGTCACTGTCACAACCGTTTTCTGTAATTTTCTGGTATTAGTAATTTTTATTAAAGTCGCGAGATCCACGCATTACATGGTCCTTCGAACCGGATAAGTTACAGTTAATTACGAACATAGTGCAAATTAACAAACCCATTTTGCTACCGAGCAAAAGGTGGTCTAATATTCGTGTCATTTACGCGTACAACAATTCCAACAACTTGCCGTTTTTGTGTCTCGTGAGTGCGCAAGTTGGTTGTCGGCCGTACACAAACGAACAATATTAACCGAGCATTCTTACTTTGTGCAACACATCTCAGTAAGTCAACATGTCTGCTGCAATTGTAAAGAAACTGCAATGGCAGATGAAGAATATCATCAAAAAAAGGAAAGGCTCCAGAAACGGCTTGCGGAACCCGAAAATGATGAGCAAATTATTTTGAAGCTCTGGAACGACCTTGTTCCAGCCCGAAAAGATCTAAATCAAATTGTGATGGAACTTTTCGATAACGACATCGAATCCATGGCAGACCAAGAAACATTCGACGACGACTATTTCACAATCGAGTGTGAGGTAGACAAAATAATTGCTAAATTGCAAGCGGCGACTCAGGCCAACAGCGCGTCTTCGCCGTCAAGATACGAACCCCAAGTGCGACTACCGGTAATCGAGTTACCTACGTTCAGCGGAAACTACGACGAGTGGCGCTTTCAAGAACCTTATCCACGACAACACGACGCTTGGAAACGAACAGAAATTCCACTACTTGCGTAGTTCGCTCAAGGGAGAAGCCGCGTTAATGATCAAATCCGTGCAAATGTCAAGCGACGCGTATCAACTTGCCTGGGACCAGTTAGTGAGCTGCTACCAAAACGAACGGTTTCTAATCAAAAAACATGTGCGATCGCTAATTCACCTGCCGACGGTCAAAAAGGAGAGCCACACGAGCCTTCGGCATTTAATCGACGTCGTTGCGCTAAACCTCGCATCGCTTAAGGCTATCAATCGGCCGACACATGCCTGGGACGATTTACTGGTGGAAATCATCGCCGAGAAGCTAAACCCGGAGCTGCAGAAGGAGTGGGAAGGTGAAACCTGCTCTAAAACACCGACGTACTCAGAAATGCAGGAATTTCTTGAAAAAAAAAATGCAAGCAACTGGAAGCGATGGATAGTGCGCGTACAACAATGGTGCAGTTTCCGAAAGTCAAGTCGCTGACTGTTAAATCTACCGAAGAAAAGTGCGTGTTTTGTGACGGTTCACATGTGCGATACAAGTGCCGCGTGTTTCAAGGAAAATCGATAGAACAGCAGATTGAAACGGTGAAACAAAAACATCTGTGTTTCAACTGCCTGGGGAGCAAGCACTCTGCAAAATCATGCAAATCCGGAAACTGCCGTGAATGCAACAAATCGCATCATACGTTACTGCACAAAGCCGCGACGCCGCCTACGTCGAGTAACAATGAACCCTGCAGTAGTGAGGCCGCGTCACTTTGAACACTCTCGAATCATCCATCATCTGTGCTACTGTCAACCTGCGTGATTAACATAAGAAACCAGCGAGGAAAAATAATACAGGTGCGTGCTTTGCTGGATTCCGGGTCGCAGGCGAACATAATTACGGAGAAATGTGCTGCGAAAATTAATTTGACAAGGCGCTCCTTGTCAACGCTCATCGTCGGAGTTGGAGGCTCAAGAACCGACATTAGACAAATGGGAACATTTGCTGTGCAATCACGTGTGTCCGATTACAATACACCAATGAACGCGTTAATAATGCACAAAATAACGGATAAAATTCCGAATCATAAAATGGATATCCGGGGATTAACGCCCCCCGCGGGGATTCAACTTGCCGATCCGTCATTCCACAAATCGCAAGAAATTGACCTGCTCATCGGGGCAGGCCTTTATTACGACATCGTAAACGGGCGTCACCTCCCCATGGGTCCATTGACGCTAATAAGTACTCACTTCGGCTGGATAGTTGCAGGTCAGTTACCGCAGGTGCAAACCACCCACTGTGCGACGGTAGGTTTCGTGGGCCTCAACGAACTAGTGTCGCGATTCTGGGAAATCGAGAATTTCAAGCATACAACAAGTACATACGAGGATCGTGAATGTGAGAAACATTTTGAAAAGACAAGTACGAGAATGCCTTGTGGTCGGTTTGAGGTGGCCCTGCCCTTTAAAATCGATGCAAAAGGGTTAGCAGAATCCAGTGTATCGGCGAAACATAGATTTTTCGCGCTGGAAAGAAGGCTAGCTAAACAGCCGGAAGTCTACGAATCATACCGTGAATTTATGCGCGAATACAAGGAATTGGGACACATGCATCCAACAAGCGGGGATGTAACGAACGGCTACTACATGCCTCACCACTGCGTAATCAAGGAAGATAGCCTAACGACGAAGCTCAGAGTAGTTTTTAATGCATCCGCGCCGTCAAACAACGGGACATCATTGAACGACATGTTAATGGCTGGCCCCACCCTCCAAGATGACCTGTTCTCCATAATGCTGCGTATGAGGACGAAAACATATGTGACCACAGCGGATATCACCAAGATGTACCGTCAGGTTAGCGTTCGGCAACAGGACCGGAAGTACCAGCGGATTTGGTGGCGTGAACATCCAGAAGACAACCTAGTGTCATATGAGTTGGCCACGGTCACATATGGAACCTCTACCTGCCCTGTACCTCGACAGGTGGACACGGTATGCTAATGAGCTGCAACTGGTGAGGGACCTCGCTATTCCCAGAAATGTAGTTCAGGTAGGCGCTGAATCATTCGAGCTTCATGGATTCGCCGACGCCAGCGAGAATGCATATGGAGCATGTGTGTACATAGTATCTGTTAGATATGGACGAAAAACCTCTTCCCGCTTGTTGTGTGCGAAATCTCGGGTTGCACCGGTAAAGTCAACCACCATTCCCCGTCTCGAACTTTGCGCCGCGGTATTACTAGCCGAGTTGTGTGATCGCGTGTGTTCCACCTTAGACACTAAATTTGTGAGACATTATTATTATTCAGATTCTACCATCGTGCTTTCATGGATTAAGTCCGAATCGCGAAAATTCAAAACGTTCGTGGCCAATCGCGTAGGTGAAATCCAGACATTGAGTGACGTTTCCGATTGGTACCACGTCGCGACACATGAAAATCCCGCCGATCTCATTAGCCGCGGATTATCTCCGTCGGATTTAAACCATTTAACGTTGTGGTGGAATGGACCCGCCTTCCTGTTGAGTGAATAAGCCCCTGTCACATTTGTGCCAACTGCTGAACAGCCGGAAGTCAAATGTGGAATTATTTCGATTGAAATTGAGGACGTAATTCCAATCTGCTCATCCTTCCATAAAACAGTACGAGCAATGGCGTACATTCTGCGGTTTAAGGATTCCCTTAGACGCCCTGCTATGAAGAGAAGTGGCCCATTCACCACTGAGGAGTTAGAGGCGGCAACCAACACTATAATCCGCCACCTGCAGCGATGCTCCTTCACAAATGAACTGGACTCGTTAACCAAGGGTGGGACAGTGCGAAAGTCAAGCCGCCTTACCTGCTTAAATCCATTTATCGACACCGATGGAATTTTACGAGTGGGCGGGCGGTTAGTGGAATCGAGCATGCCTTTATCTCGTCGTTACCCGATGGTATTACCAGGCAACCACCAGCTAACGAAGCTAATTATAAGGGACATTCATAATGTGCAATTACATACAGGAACTCAGGGAACCCTCTCCGCCGTCAGAACTAAATACTGGCCACTGAACGGTAGAAGCGTGACACGTGAAGTGGTTCGGAAATGTATTCGGTGTGTCCGCGCTCGGCCCCGATTCGACGCTCCGATCATGGGAGCTCTACCTTTATACCGAACACAGCAATTTCGCCCCTTTCTAAAATGCGGCGTTGATTTCTGCGGGCCTTTTATTATTAAGGATGGTTCTCGTCGGTCTGAAAGAACTACGAAGGCGTATATCTGCGTATTCGTGTGTTTCGCAACAAAAGCCGCGCATATTGAAGTGGTCGCGGATCTCACCACGGAAGCATTCCTCGCAGCCTTCCATAGACTTATATCGCGCCGAGGATGCGTCGCTGAGATTTTTTCCGACAACGCTACCAACTTCGTCGGCGCCCGAAACCACCTGAGGGAATTAGGAATTTTTCTTCGGGATGCTGAAGACGAGATAAGGACCGCACTCACAACCCAAAATATTAAATGGACTTTTATACCGCCGCACGCTCCTCACTTCGGAGGCCTGTGGGAGGCCACGATCAAAAGTGTAAAACATCATTTACATTGAGTTGTCAGGAATGCTCTTCTGACTTACACCGAGCTGCATACTCTCGTAACGCAAATAGAGGCTGTATTGAACTCACGTCCTTTGTGCCAGCTGTCTGAGGATCCGAACGACTTAGCTGCATTAACCCCTGGACATTTTCTCATAGGTGATGCAATCACCGCACCGCTCAACCAGGATATATGAGACGTTCCAGCAAACAGGCTGTCTCGGTGGCAGTTCGTGGAAAAGCTACGCCAACATATCTGGAGTCGTTGGCAACGGGAGTACCTGTCCGAGCTCCACAAAAGGACCAAGTGGCAGAAAAACACCGCCAACATCGAACCTGGACGACTCGTTGTTATCAAGGAGGATAGCACACCACCGCTGTTATGGAAACTGGGACGTGTCGAGGCTGTTCATCCAGGACCGGACGGAGTAATTCGGAGCGCGACTGTTCGCACCAATTCCGGCTCGTATGTGCGCCCTTCTGTGAAACTGTGCGCCCTTGATACAAGTGATAGTGTGGTGAATAATGTTTAATTGAATGCTTGGCATTCAATGGGGGGCGGGAGTTTACGTCGATTTCGCGTTTTTTCATTTGTTTGTGTATTTTCATGTGTGTATACGAAAAATGTAAATGTCACTGTCACAACCGTTTTCTGTAATTTTCTGGTATTAGTAATTTTTATTAAAGTCGCGAGATCCGCGCATTACAATAATAAAATGTAAATAATTTAAGCATGTACGGCAGCTGACATAGCAACGAAATATGATCAACTGAAGGTCTGAATTTTTACCTGAGATAGATTAGTGACACTAATCGCTATACTAATAGGATGATTTCTTTTTAAATTTCTTTTTCAATTAAATTCAATTATTTAAGTTTGAATAGACGTTATAATAAAGCAGTATTCAAAAGTAAATTTGAAAGAAATGAAATAATAGAATGCAATAGTTTTGACAAAAACGAGCGTCATTAAATTTCAATGACGGAGTAATCTTCAATAGGGCGGCTCTAACCTCTGTAACATCTAATACTGATTTTCTTTCCATTTCTTGACTGAAATAACTACTAACTACAATTCTCATTATGTTCGCATATGTAAGTCTTGCCCAAAAGTCTTGAGCCTAATCGACCTGTGTGTAAAAAACACCTTTATTGATATTAAAACTTTATTATCACAAAAAAATGCCATTTATAACACTCTTGTACTGATAAGAACATTAAAGCGTTAACATGCTTTTCAATTTCTCTACCCATCCCAATCTTATTGTAGACTTTATCTTTTTTATCCATTTATTGGTTTATTTGTTTTTTCCCACCCAATTCTTACACATTTTCTTATTCTTCTATGCTTAATTGCTCCAGACATCCTTTTCACTTACTCATAGTACACATCTCTAATTCCTTTCTTCTAACCAGGGTTTTGTTTATCTCTATCCTGACCCACATCTAACTATTGCCAAGATAACCGTATTATTCCTACTGAATCGGTTGCTTTATTGTGTACTTTTAATTAAATCTAACAATGTATTATGCAGTGGATTTAAATCAAAATTCAATAATTTACTTTCATGTTTTTTCATTTCCATGGCTTCTTGCATGTTTAACCGACAATTTGATGAATGTTTTAATAATTTTATATTATTGATTGTTATGACCTGTTTCAAGTAAATGGTTAGCCATTGCAGATTTTTCGTAATTTAGATGTTTGGCGTAAGCAAGGTGTTCTTTGAATCTTGTATTAAGATTACCCTGAGTTTGACCAATATAAACTTTATCACAATTACAGCAATTAATAGAATAAATACCAGTAATGTCAAGATTGTCTGGTTTGTTGAATATGTTCCCTACAAGTTGCCGTAGTTTGGAATTAACATAAAACGCAGGGAGGGGTTAGGTTATATGTTTTTTATATAATTTGTTAAAGTGGTTTTCTAAATTGGGGGAATAAATTAATCTAACTGATTTTTTTAATTTTGGAAATACTTTTGCTCAAATAGATAAGTTAGTTTTTTGAGACAAATGATCTATTTTCATATGTACAGATTGATATTTGTGGGGAAAGGTCAACTTATAGCGCGTTTTACTAAGAAAATTTTAAATGGTTCTGACGATGAATCATTCAATGGCTTTCGAGGTATGAGCCAAAGAAGTAGCTTGTTTTGTAAATAAGTGATTTTTTGTAGTCTTAGTAAGACTCATTGTTGTAGACTTACGAAATATTTTTGTATTTTTAAATTATTCGATAGTTTTCTACAACGAACTAAAGGACTTTAATACATTTTGTTATTAATACAAATTATGTTAAGCAGTCAAGAAATTAATTTAAAAAAAAAATACGTTCTTTTCCAGTTATACAGTGTTCAAAATAACAGTTCATACACCACATATTCTAACATAACTTTTATGTTTTCAGTTGTGTATTGACGAAAATGGCAACAGATAAAGTGAATTTCAACAAAGAAAAAAATATTGCAAAAACATTCAAATCGACTTTTTTTCTTTTTCGGTCAAAGTTTTGTATCGTACCATGTGTTCGAATTTTGGTGTGTATATTTCCATCTCCATAACAACGCTTCGTCCTATCCAGCTTTTGAAATGTACCTTGATGACTAACTATTTTTGTTTAATCTACAAAAAAAAATGATTTTCAAATTTCGATATCTCTAAAACAGTCAAGTTTAGACTGCTATACGAATTTTGCTTAGAATTTCTAGATGATTTCAAATATGGAATAATATACAAGGTGTTCCATTAAAGAAAAAGCAAGTTTGTTTCGTCCTGACTTTATGACTGATCCTGTATACTTAATATGTCTTTATTGTATTAATTTTTAAAAGAAGTAAAATTCTTGTCATGTTCTATTTTTTATTTCCTAGTAACTGTCACGTCTTTTGATCCTTACTAATCATTATCAGTTAACTAATTTGTAATAAAATTAAATCTAATTGTAAGAAATTCCGACAATGATGATGTTATCGGTAATGACAATTTCGTGCTAGTTATTAAGAAGATAATCTCCCTACATATGGTTCGCTTAAACTCTAATCCGTTTAACAAGTTAAGCTTCCGACGTTTAGAGCAAATATGGATGGGTGTAACTTTGCCCACGTGGTATCGTTCATAATTGTTTTTTGTGTTCCATTTTTTGTTTCAGAAAGTCTTCCCTTTTGCCCTATGTAAAAACCTTCGCAATTTAAAAACTCAATTTTGCATACACCTGATATTTTTAGTGAGTCTGTATTTTCTATTTTGTTATTAATAATTCTCTGTCCTAAGTCTTCTGTTAACTATTGTTGCTTTTATGATGTGTGATTCTAACTGTTTCTTGTTTTTTATAATGTGTTATTTACGAACGGTATTTCGTCTCCTTCGTTATATAGTAGTTCTTCAATAATAATCATTTCTGTCTTTTTAATATCTCGAATACTAGGTTCTGGTCATATACGTTGTTATTGGCGATTTAAATTATTGTGTTTAATTCATCTTTGTAAGCTTGCTCTGGCATTTAAATTGCTAAAAGCTGAATGTATGATAAAATGTATTAGTTCGTTGTAGAAAATTAAATAATAATTTAAAAATACGAAAACATTTCGTGAATCTACAACAATGAGTCTTACGAATAATATACGATTCGTAACACGCAAATTAATTTTGTTTTATTCAAGTAGTTGTTTCAAAATTAATTTGTTTTGTAGTCTTAGTAAGACTCATTGTTGTAGATTCACGCATTTTAGAAACTACTTTGATAACTTGCTTTGGTAACTATTATTATCACTGGTAATTAAGCAATGTGGATCCAGAACATCAAAACAAAACATACAACCTTACGCCGAAAAGCGTTCAACGTAAAATTGGTTTTCTTTTTTTATCACCTAGGCTTTGAAAATATTCAAGAAATAAATAGTGTTGTATTCCTTGCAAAGAGATTTTTCAAACGAGGTGTCACTTGACATACCTTTCCATTTAAGGCACTTTTGCAACAATCGCCTATATCGAAGTTATGAATTTTATTCTAGTTTTAAAGTTTCCACACTGTATGTTACATGCTACTCTGAAATCAGTTATTAACATTTAATGCTATCTAATGCTCTCTTGATGATTCATTGTACTCACTAAACATGTTCTGCAACTAACTCGTACTTAAAATAATGTTATACTTCTTTATCCTAGTTCTTCTATTCAAGTTTTTCCAATGTTCCCTGTTTTTTTTTAAATTTATTTTCAAGTCTCATCCAATTCATTTGTTTAAGATTATTCATACTTCTTTCTTATTCACATAACTATAAATTTTCACGCGTGCTTCTCTCTCTCTCTCTCTCTCTCTCTCTCTCTCTCTGTCACTCTTCTATTGATATCTCCACTACTCACCTAGAGTTAAAAACTAAGTTTGATTATTATGTTTATGCAATTTTCTTTCTTTTCTCAATTTATTTTAGAGAAAAGATGTACGAATTTTAACATTACCAGAATTGAATACTTATGATATAGTCAATAATGTGTATGATTATCATAAAAATATTTACTCGATAATTTTATAGAAGATAGAATTTATAATGAGGGTTTGCGATAAGTAAAATTACCCTTACTCGAGTTGTTTTATAAAATTTACCGTTTTTTGTTGCTAGTTCATCGAAATAGAAACTTATGTCTAATTAAATTAAATTAATTAATTTTGTATACTGATTTGATGAGGCGGATGCATCATGGAACTCTATAATACATTGAAATAAAAGAACACAGGTGAGAGGGTTTCACTTTTTATTCTTGAACACTGGTAACACATGTTCAATGTTCAACAATAAAAGGGAAACCCTCTCAGCTGCGTTGTTTTATTTTAATTAATTTTGTAGTATATGTAAGTTGTAAGTGTAAAAAGTTATTTTATTTATATGCTAACTGAAACTTATAAGTGTTAAGAGAAA
The DNA here is from genome assembly GCA_963969525.1 of Ontholestes murinus. Classification (NCBI taxonomy): domain Eukaryota; kingdom Metazoa; phylum Arthropoda; class Insecta; order Coleoptera; family Staphylinidae; genus Ontholestes; species Ontholestes murinus. The sequence continues at coordinate 16,378,077 of OZ018397.1, forward strand.
TAATTCCTAATTCAATTTATTCCTTTAAAAGTCAAGCCGTTTAGAAGGCCACCCATCCATCCAAAGACGACGGCCACCAAGTTTCCTTGATCGCACATACTAGTCATTAACCCATCCTCTACGGGAAAGTTATTATTATTATAAAGTTCTAAAAGTCCCACGGCTAAACGCTACTTTCAATTGTAGCCATTATTATTTTTCGCTGCATAAAACGTGCATATAAATCATACATCGGCGATCATACTTTCCCGGGCTGGATACAACGAACCGGTACTTATATGAATGATATATAATAATAACAATGTTCATTTAATCCTCAATCATTTATAAACTTGTCCGTAATAAATTGCACGGTAATTGCCACGGCAAATAAATTAATAAATAAAAACACGTCTATCTCGGAACAAATCTTCCCACACATGCCGGCTATTGCAAAAAGAATTGACTTTCATAATTCCCCACTAGATTTATTTTATTCCAGAGTGTTTTTATTCGAGCCGATATTGCATTCCACGGCTTTTTAAGAAACATGTGTTTTCATCCTCTATATATAGAAAACGTGCCGTAAGAGTTCAACGATTGAAAAAATCTTTTAATTTCTCTTCGCGCTCCGCTAATTATTTATTCATTAGTAGCTAGATAAAAAATACATATGTTTCCTTTAAATACAATTTTAACAATTTTTAGAAAAAAATAATGTGTCTACAAGCGAGCTCTGTATCTCACAAACCGCTAAAGATTTTAATCTGTGACTTTAATCTTAAGTATTTTTTCTTAATCTTAAAACCTTTTGGTAAAAATTCATGCACCAGAAGAGGATCTATACTCAGGGATATTTTTTGTTATTCCAGATTTTCTTCTAGGGATTGCTACAATAAGTAAATAAATACCAGAAAAAAAATAGGTACATTTTTAATTGTGCTCAAATTATCATTGCTTCAGATGTAATGAGATAAATACACTGTTTATTTTTATAGGTTTTCTCGAGGTTTATATTAAATGATATCATTGATTTATTAATAATAATAATAGTTATTGCGGCTTTCTTGAAAATTTTCATCTGTCTTGATTTGATGCCGTTAATATTAATTAATTATAAATTTCAATTAGTATGATGTATCCATACAGCATCATCAAAGATCATCTTGAAAGACTGCAACAATAAGTAATTAAAGGAAATTAGCGAATCTGGGACAAGAATGATCTCACCGCAAACAATTAGGAATTCATAGAATCTGACCTAAGAATAACATTGATGAAACTTACAACAATCAGTAATGTTCAAGAATGTTATCGAATCTGAGCTAAGAATTACCTTACCTTCCTTATCTTAAAGAGCTTCAATATTCAGTAGTATTTAAAGATGAGTTGAGTATGACTTTAATCCCCTGAAACAAAGAAATCGTAGTTGAAAAAATATCATGACATCTAAGCCAAATATGATGATTGCAGAGCTACAATCATTATAATAGTCATAGTTTATTCAGGATTGAATAAAGCTAAAAAAATTCAAGGATATAATCGAATAAGTTAAAAAAGATTGCAGAAATTCGAAGAAAAATTTCTTCACGTATTATTTAATTAAGTAATTATTGAATAATATCAATTTATATGATCTTGTATGCAATGATAGTAGTCCGAGAATATTATCCTCTTTAAGCTTAAAGAAAGTTAATAAGGTCAATAAAGTTAGGAGATGTCGTAGATTTTGAGCCAAGAAAGATCTTAAAGAGTACTGCAATAAACAGTTAAACAAGTTTAAAGATTAAATTAAATCTGAGTTAAGGTTGATGTTTAAAAAATATATTAATAAATCTAAGCTAAGGATGACCCTGATCATATTTTTACATCTGATTTTGAACAAAGCTACAATAAACAGCAGTTGAATCTGTTGATTGTTAACAAGCATTAATTCAATGATGTCATTGAATCCAAGTAAAATATGATTTTAAAGAGTTGCTACAGTCAGTAAATTTCAAGAATGCCTTAAATTTAAAAATTAAATAACCATGAAGAAATATTTAATGATATCCATCGAATTTAAACTGAATATCTTCAAGGACAACCTTGGTTTAGATTTAGTGATATTATTGAACTACTGATTTTAAATAACCAGCAGAGTTCAAAAAAACCAATTGGCCATTGATGTCGTTGAGGAATTGTAATACGAGAGTTGCTATTTATGTATTTAGAATAGAAAGAATAAGCAAATTAAATTTTGTCAAAAATATTTTTATTGCTTTTCAAAATATTCGCCTTTAAAATACACGTTTGCACGCGATTGAACCACCCTTCAAAGCACTTTGTTCAAACAGAAGATTGTAATGATAATAATAATAATAATAATATATTTACTTGTGTTAAATACAAAAAGTTTACACAAGTCAGTAGTAATTACACCCAATAATGTTAATAGTACTAAGTCATAAAACAATGCTTGAGTAAAATCAAATGAGTAACAGAATGAACATATTAAAATTTGTGTACGTGTGAAGTAAACTTATATAATTGCATATGAAACAGTAAAAACTAATTAAACAGACACAGATATATAAAAAAAGTGAATTAAAACTATAGAACAAATAATTACCATTCGCATAATAAAATAAATAAATAAAATTTCCTTTAATGTGATAATACAGTTATACATATAACAAAAATTAATAAATTAATAAATCAGTGTAAATTAATAAAATTAAATAAAGTCAATATAATAAAATAACAAAATACTAATCAGACAATCATACAGTAAAATAAATAAATAAAATATTTTAATGTTATTTTAGTTAACATAAATTAATAAAATCAAATGAATCAATATAATAAAAAATATAAAGAACTACAAATCACGCAATAAAATTAATTTAAAACCACACATTAAAATCTTGAAATCTATTAGATAAGCATTCTTGGATTTTGTAGAAGACTTTATTTTGCAGAAACATTTTTATTTGTTTATTGAACACGGTTTCAGTGCACGATTTTTATTCAGTGGGGAGGTGATTGTATAGTTTCGGCCCAGAGTAGTTTATGCCATTTCTGCATTTATAAATCCGTTGCTGTTCTGGATCAATATAAGTGTTGTTACGTATCGGGTAAGTTTTTATGTCATTATTGGTTATGTACAGATCAATGTGCTTTCGGACATATTTGAGACATTCCATAATATAGATGGCAATGTTAAGATATGTAGTTCTATAAACGACTCCTTGCAATCTTTATAGTATCTTATGTTTGATACAACTCGAATTGCTTATCATTGTAGGCTAAACAGGCTATTTATTAAAGAGGAATGACCCAAGTTAAGATATCGTATGAAATTTGACTATGAAAGAGTGAACAGTATGTCGTTTTCACTGCTTTGTGAGGTAATGAGTTGGTGAGATATAGTCTCTGTGAAAATGTGAAAATGTGGTATCATCGGCGGATAACAGAATTTTGGAACTGTTAATTTGTAAATTTATGTAGAGCAGAAACAGCAGTAGTCCCATAATGTATGCCTGAGGTACCCCAAAAGTCGTATTTACTCCCGGGGACAAACATCCTTTAAAGGGCACATGTTGTTCAGTAAATAGGAGTTGATTAGTCGACAAGTAGTATGATGAAAATTGTATCAGTAAAGCTTCCGCAGAAGAATAGCATGATGCTAAAGTGTATGATCTGGATCTAGAATCTCTTTTACTAAGGCATGGACTGCATCGGTAGTTGATCGACCTCTACGGAAGCCAAATTGACTACAATTTAGTATACTGGTCTTCACAAAACGCTACAATTTGTCTAAACAAGATTTTTTCTTAAACGTTGGAAATAATTGGTAGTAGAGCAATAGGTCTATAGTTATTTATGTCTGATACATTACCTTTTTTAAGTGTGTGATAATGCAACCAACTTCTAGACAACTTGGAAAAGTAGCGGACTCTATGCATTTATTGATTAACTTTGTGAGCGGTAGAACTATCCCACCAATAATGCTTTTAAACAGATTTGTCGACATACCATAGATATCTTGAGCTTGTGAACACTTTAATGTTCATACTTTATGGCACTGACGGTACAGAATTTGAAGTAGGTTTTAATGTTTCTAGGATAACTTTGTAAAAGTTGTATGGGGTCATCGTTGGAGTGAGATATATTCCTTGAAAGTTTTTTGGCAATGGAACTAAAAAATATATTAAAATCCTTAGAAGTTATATCACAGGTGTTATCACAGTTTGTTTTTTTTTTCAAAACAAAGACCAGCTTTCGGGCTGTTATTTGATTTATTAATGAAAATTCCATTACTCCTTCCGGCCAATTGTTAGTATCCTTCATATTATTATAAAATTTAAAATCAATGCCGATTTAAAATGCTGAACTGGATGCATTTAACTGCAATTTTTTACAAATAAATTCCTCCTGGCCTACAATATTTTTGATATGCTCTCCCATTTCATCTTCCGTAAAACGGTTTTGGATGCGTTTAATTAAAATCCACGCCTTTTTTGGTTCAGCTTGGATTTTTGTGTGTTTTATCACCGGTTCCTATAATATTTGAATAATTTGTACTAGTACGATACCGTTATTATTTGCGCTAATTAAATCCGTATTCTGCATTGTGGGTTTTTATGATTATTGACAGTGTTGCCACTGGTTAAACAAGTAACTTCAGGATTGTTTGTAATTGGTTATACATTTTTCCTTACTTTACTCTGAACATTGATTTCTGACATTATTGATGAAGCAGTGATTGCATTGCTTTCGGAAGATGCTCGAGGCCTGGGTAAATTTATTACATTTTTCAGATTTATTTGTGACACGCGCACAGGGAGTACATTGGAATCATTGCTGCCTTCAGATAGCGTTGTGAAGTCTTTAATTACTGGAAACAAGAAAAAGTCATTGAGTGCCAAGTCGGGGCTCTAAGGCGGATGACCCATCAACTCGTTCTTTTTTGTGTTCAAATACTCGTTTGTTCCATGTGATGTGTGTGAGCCCACATTCGTGGTGCAAAATGATTCGTCGTTGTGAGTTGATTTCTCTCAATTTACCGTAAACTTCAGGCAAACAAATGGTCGTATACCACGCAGAATTATTGGTCTTTTGATTTTCGAGAGCCACAGTTGCTACATAAATAGTTTTCGCCACCATCGAGAACGAACAACTTCAACTTTTGTTGGCTTTGGTTCACTTTGATACCCCAAAACTGCCGTCTGGCCTTTTCTTTTTAGCTCATACGCATAAATCCCCGACTCATCACCTGTTGTGATGCTGCATACGACTTTTTATGCACCACAGTTGTATTTTGAAATCATTTTACGCAGTGAACTCATACACTCCCTCCTCAGGTTCGATTGGAATGTTTAACGGACTAACTTCTATAGAATCCAATCCGTACACAAGTTCCGAACACACAAATGTTCGTGCAAAATCTTATATATGTTAATTGTACTATTGCTTAAACATCTCTCGATCTCGAGATTGGTCACATGACGATCTTCTGCAATTAGTTTTCTCACAGCATCGATATTTTCCGGCAGATTTTGGACGACCTTCTTTAACTTCCTCCATGAGCTAACTACGTCCACGTTTAAATGCAGTGTACCAGCAATATACAGTGACTATGGATGGTGCTTCATTGTCAAAAGTGAAATTTAGTTGATTAACCACGTCCCGCATTCGCCCGAGATGTCTCGGGCACGAGTACATTACGTTCAAAAATAATTGTGCGGAAAGTGGTTAATGCACAGTTCTTGAGTTAGACCTCGTCGAAAGTCAATATAAATTATAGCTATAGATGATAAATAAAACACTTTGGTTTAATATTTATCATCTTCCTGATGAAGCCACTGTGTGGCGAAAAAATTGTCGCAGTGCATCGACATTAAATTGTGTAAATTCTCAAAACCCAAGTGTTTTATTTATCACCTATATAATGAAATTTCACCAAGTAAAAGCCTCATCAATCCAATATTTAAATCATAGCTCGAAAATTCCATCTTTTGGCCGAGATGAAATTTTCAACTTACTGTAAACAACACAAATAGTGCTCGCTCTTCAAAACTTTCTGAAGACGTATAACGTCAAAAATTTCAAACTTTACGATGGCAATGTCAGATTTCACCTGGAAATACTATAGTTGCCAGTTCTCAATAAATAAATAATAATACTCGTATTAGGTGAACTGTAATAATTAATCGTTTAAAGATGTAAATGAATAGCAAAAAATATTAGTTGAATAATACATTTCTAGGCTAAGAATAATCTTGTATAGCTGCATTAATTTAATCTAATCTAATTATAACCAGTAATTCACGGACTTGTCTTTGAATTTGAGCCAATGATATCTAAGAGTTAACTTAATCAGTAGAGTTGGAGAATTTGATCGAATCTGGGAAAAGAATGTAGAAATCCTTAAAATAATAAATATGTAAAGAAGAGTGTTTTTATTGTTAGATTACTGATTTTCGTAACTCTCTACAGATTCATACAAGGTATCAATAAATTACTGATTTAAGATTATCTTTAGTTCATATTCGATAATACCTTTGAGAACTAGCTTTATTAAATGTCTAGATTGTTTATTATTTTGCTTCATCAAGTTTATCATTTACTCAGATTTAATGAACTCTGCAGCATTATAAAATATTGTGAGATTTATTATTTTTAGAGGTTTTCAATATCTCCGGAAAAGTTACATTTAAATGACACAATAATATATTTAAAAAATCCGACCAGTTTGTATTTGCATCCTGCGAAAACAGAAACCAATTTTTAAACGAGAGCCTTTGGTAGAAGATAAATTTTTCACTTTGGATAATTAGTCTTACCAATTTGATTGAATTGCTGGAAATTGTCCTCTTATGGCCCAAATAGAATAACGAATGCGAACGTGTTTTTTTTTACATGGAGTATGAAATGGTACCACTAAGAGTAAATATTGTGAATCGATGTATCCATTAATAATTTTATATAATAAATATAAATCAGCAATAATCCTCCTATCCTCTAGTTTTTTCAACTTAGGCTTATTAATTATAATTGAATATTCTCCGGGAATATGATACAATGCAGATCTGAATTCCATACACCTCAGGAGTTTCTTCTGAACGCGTTCAAGGAGCTTTACGTTGGTAATGGTAAATGACGTCCAAATCGGTGAAGAATACTCCAGATGTGATCTAACTAACGTACAGTATAGCGTTTTAAGACAATATACAATCAAAATTTTATCAATCTGCCTTATGAATCCACAGAGCCATAGAGATTTGTTCATAATAATCAATATATGTTGATTGAATGAAACTTTTGAATCAAAACTTATACCTAAATCTTTCATAGTATCAACTTTCGCAAGATGGTTAGAGTTAATGTTGTAAGTATTATTCTAAATATTTTAACATTTTGATAAAGATATTGAATAACATTTTGAAGTATTTAAAAATAAATGATTATTGCAGCACCAGTCGTTTACTTGGTTAAGATCATCCTGAAGACCAAAGCAATCATTTTAATTGCGTATAATTTTAAATAGCTTTAAATCATCTGCAAACGTTAAGAAATGACAATTAGTAATAACATCTTATGTGTTGTTAATGAATAATATAAACAAAATAGGCCCACAATGTGACCCTTGTGGTACACCAGATGAAACATGGATAGGTTTAGACATATTATTTTTATTTTAAGCAAATTGTATGCGGTTATTTAAATAAGAAGAAAACCAACGTATAGTATCAGCAGAAAAATCCATTAAACACAATTTATGTAATAATAAATTAATATATATTCTATAGAACGCTTTTGTGAAGTCTGTATATATGGTCTCCACTTGGCAACGTTCATCTAGAGCTTCCGTTAATAATTCTTTATATTCAAGCAATTTCGATACAGTGGATCGACCGTTTATCCATATTACTTGTTTGATATATCTTGTTTCGAGAACCAAGCCAATTGTATGGAAAATAATTTATCAAATATTTTTGGAATGCTTGATTGTATACAAACAACTCTGTAATTTTGAGCCAGATTTCTTAAACAGGCTTTAAAAAGCGGAATGATGAAACTAGTTTTCCATATAGATGGTACCAAACAAAGAATAAGCGATTTATTGAGAAGTTGGTAAATTTGACAACAAATAGAATTATTACAACTTTGTAAAAAAAGTTTGAAATTAATTAAGACTTCTAATAGCAATTAACACACCTTGTGCGCTTATAATTATTTTATTACCATGTATTTTCGAACCTGGTTCGTCAAAGAATTTTAATTGTACGAAGAGTAATCAGAAAATAAATTAACAATATCTGAGTCATCATTCATTCTCGCGATTCGGCTGTGCTCCGTATGTGCTCCGAGTTATTTAGAGTTTTTAGTGGTTAAAATATAATTAAAAATACAAATTTTCGGTGAGATAATTACCTAGTTTTCCCTTTATTGGTTGGTTAAAGTGTATTGTGATTGTGCATCAAATATAGTTGTTATTGAAATTTTTAATATTTCCGCATGGAAATTTACCGTACACATTATTAATAATTTACTAGTGCAGTTTTTGCCTCAAGGCCGTTCATCTCTCGCGTTGGACGAAATGAATATATATATATATATATATATATATATATATATATATATATATATATATATATATATACATATTTATTCATTTGTCATGGGTTTTACATGTGATCTGTGTTCGAATAAAATAAGCCCAAATTCATTTTATTTAAAATGTACCGGATCATGTGATAAGTGGTTCCATTCTAAATGCACAGGCTTATCCAAGGAGGAAACATCACAACTTAAAAGAAATCGCAATGCAAATTGGATATGTAACAAATGTCAAACATCAGGTGCTTTCGATAAGGATCACTTATCACAAATTGAATCAATTCTGGATAACCTATTTCAGAAATACTTCCAGCCATTTAAAACAGACCTTGATGAACTTATTATTAAATTTAATGCAAATTTTAACGAGTTGGATGATAAAATAACAAAAATTGAAAGTGACATCGCTAATATTGAACTTAAAATAAACTCGGGGGATTCAAACTCAAACCTGAAACAAACAATGATCAATGATACAGACATTCTATATGAACTAGAAGATCGTCGAAGAAGGCGTAATAATATTATGATCTATAATGTGCCCGAATCAACATCGTCCGATTCTAGACAAACGTATGATGAAGATCTTTCTGCCATTCAAGCTTCGTTAAGTCCATTATCACTGGAATTTGTGCCAGTTCATTTGACCAGAATTGGTCGCAAAGGTACCCGACCTAGGCCAATAAAAGTTACATTGCAAGATAATGATCTTGTGAAAAAGCTTATTTCTACAACCTATAAACTGAAGGATAATATTATAAAATTTGGCTATGATCGTACTAAAATTCAAAGGGATGAATTTAAAGAACTGAAGAATATTCTGGAGCAACGAAAGGAAAATGGTGAAAAGGATTTGGTTATCAAATATATTTCTGGAGCTCCAAAAATCGTGAAGGCATCAACGAAACAAGTAAAACCAAACAATGCATCAAAAAACTGAATATATACTACCATAATGCAGGCGGTATGTGCACTAAATTAAGAACATTTATGTTAAATACTACTTGTTGTATATACGATGTTATAGTTATTACCGAGACTTGGCTGGATGAAAATATTAATAATTTTGAGTTTAAACTGAAAAATTACAATATTTTCAGAATGGACCGTAGTTTTAATTCCAGTACTAAATGCCGCGGCGGTGGTGTAATGATCGCTGTTCACAATAATAATAATAATAATATATTTATTGGTGCTATTATATACATGATATTTACACAAGTCAAACAGAAATAGAAAATGGGTTTACAAACTAGGTTGTACTTTATTAACTTTAGACATATAATCATAGAATTCATCACATGAATAAAATGCATTCGATAATAAAATATTCTTTAATGATGCTTTAAATTGCACGTCATCCAGCTCCTGCATATCTCTTGGTAGAGCATTAAATAATTTAATAGAGAAGTAATTTGAACCATCTCTTGATTTCAGTAATCGTTTGAATACTGGCCTTATATAAAGGGCATGCCTTGTTGAGTAATTATGGGTGGATGATTATGGTTCATACATGTTAAGGTGTGTTTTGATATATATTAGACACTCATTAATATAAATACATGGTACCGTAAGAATTTTTAAATCAGAATATTTTAATTTGGAACAATCTCTGTATTTAATACCTGCCATAATTCTAACTACTCTTCGCTGTATTCTAAAAATATTACTTACTGATGCCGCATGGCCCCAATTTATTATACCATATGATATTACGGAATGTATATTAGCAAAATAAACATTCAATTGTAACTGTAGTGTACCAATTTCTCCTAGCTTCCTAATTACATAAACACATTTGGATATTTTATTGGATATAAAAAGTGTGTGATGGTCCCACTTTAATTTATTATCAATTTTTATACCAAGAAATTGTACACAGTCATTGTAATAGGTTTCTGGTATTTTGCGTTGAGAGAACATGAGGTGCTCTGTTTTATCATCATTCAGACACAGCTTGTTTGCAAGGAACCATTGCTTAGTGTTAGTCTGTATGTTGCTCATGTCTACAACTAGTTGACGAATATCCTTATTTTGACATAGTAGTGTTGTATCGTCCGCAAAGAGTGTAAAATGTGCCCGGTTGTCGCAATTAGGAAGATCGTTTATATATATTAGGAATATAATAGGTCCCAGGACAGGGCCTTGTGGAACACCCAATGATATGTGACGTAATTCTGATTTATTGGTATTAATTTCAACATATTGTTGTCTATTTTCCAGATATACAAGTACATACTGTGTTAGTTTCTGGATGGCCTGAGAGGTTGATTTGTTATTTCTGAAACCGAATTGAAAGGAATATAATTTCCCAGAATCTTCTAAGTAATTAGATATTTGGACTGCAATCAACTTCTCAAATATTTTACCAATAATTGGTATTATTGATATTGGTCTAAAATTTGATAATTGTATGTCCCCTTTTTTAAATACCGGTATAACCTTGGCAATTTTCAGGGCATCGGGAAACTCATTCATTCTAATGCTTTTATTTAGTAAGTTTGTTAGAGGAATTAAAATAACATGCAATAGTGTTTTAAATATTTTGGAATTTAGACCGTAATAATCTTTACATTCAGAGTTTTTTAATGTTTTTATTATATTCCCAACTTGTATATACGTTACCTCTTGTAGCGCAAACTGAGTTGGAGTGGGCGCTAGAATAGGTAAGTATTCCTGAAATGAATTTTGCGACGGCGGTAAATTATTTAAGATATTTGCTGTGTTGTTAATAATATAATTATTAAAGTCATTAGCACTAAATGGTAAATCCTGAATTTTATTTCCATTTTTAATATTTGTTTGGGCTTTAATAATATTCCACATTGCTTTATGTGGACATTTAGAGTTACTTATGTATTTTTCGTCTGCAGTTCTTTTAGCAGATTTAATATCGGCGATATATATTTTTCTTAATTCTTTTATTTGGGTAGATATTTCTGGTGATTTTATGTACCTATTATATAAAACTAAATTTTGTAATTGCTCTCTCTGTTTGTGTAATTTATGTGTAAATCAATTGACACTAAGCTTGATTTGCAATGTTGTTGATATTGATAACAGCTCTGTGGAACATTTATTTGTTTCTATTTCTATATTTAATATAAATTTAATTGTTGGCGCTGTTTACATACCACCGGGATCTCCGCTTGTTAAATTTAACGATCATTGTATGGTCATTGAAAATATTTTTGAAAAATACCCTAACTCAAAATTTCTTATTTGCGGCGACTATAATCTCCCAACAGCTATTTGGTCTAATGATGAACTCGGTCTTATGGTTCACATCTGAGCTAATAAATTTAATTAAGCGTAAACGAATTGCTCACAAAAAATACAGGGAATGCCTGAACTCCGTTAATTACCAAGAATTCAAATGTTTGCGAGAAAAATGTATGAACCTGAGAAATTCATTATACGATAAATATGTCCTTTCCGTTAATACAGGAATAACACATAACCCAAAAAAGTTCTGGAATTTTGTTAAAGCTACTAATTCTATTCCTGAATTTCCAGATATTATGTACTATAATAATAATTGTAGCAGCAATGGTCCACAATGTGTTAATTTATTTGCCGACTATTTCTCTACTGTGTACAGTAATGAACAACCTTTGTATATACCTAATTTTAATTATCAATCTGAGGTAATTCATATGCCACTTGAATTATCTCTAAGCGAAATATTCCAAGGTATTACTGATTTGAAATGTAGCGAAAGTACAGGCCCTGACGGAATATCTGCTAACTTTTTGAAAAACTGTATTTGTTCTATTTCATTGCCAATCTATATTTTGTTTGAGTCATCTCTTTCACATAATATATGTCCTAAATTCTGGAAGAAAAGTTACATTACGCCATTGTTTAAGTCAGGTAAAAGAAACAATATAGCAGATTACCGCAGCATTTCAATTCAATCTGTAATACCAAAGCTTTTCGATGAACTTGTTACTGTTAAACTTAGTTGGATGTGTAAGAATATACTCATAGACGAACAGCATGGCTTCCGGCCCGGCAGATCAGTATCAACAAACCTTTTGTCATTGAGTACATTTATCCTCAATGCCTTTGAAGCTAACCATTCAGTTGATACTGTTTTTACGGATTTTGCCATAGCGTTTGATCGTGTTAATCATGAGATTTTGATTGCGAAATTAGCGGCTTTGGGTTTCCATGCTGATGTAATAAAGTGGATTTACAGCTTTCTAATTAATCGAGTCCAATGTGTAAAAATTAGAAACTTTTTTTCTAATGTCATTCATGTTCCCACGGGTGTTCCACAGGGGTCACATTGTGGCCCATTGTGGCCCATTGCTGTTTTTACTATTTATTAATGACATTTCTCAAGTTATAAGAAACTCCTCATTTTTGGTTTATGCTGATGATCTTAAGCCTTCCAAAGAAATTAAGAAAAATTGATGATTGTAAATTGTTGCAAGATGATTTTACATCTGTTGTTAACTGGTGTAACAATAACCATCTTTTTCTCAATATTGCAAAATGCAAATCGATGAGTTTTTCCAGAAAAAAAATATCTTACATTTTTGCTACAGTATCAACAGTAACTGTTTAGAGCAAATTAAAGATACCAAAGACTTGGGAGTAACTTTTGACACTAAATTATGTTTCAGTGATCATATCCGCTTAATTTGTAACCGAGCTTTAAAAATGTTAGGTTTTATTAGACGAATGGCTATCGACTTGTCGCCAGCAGCTTTTAAGCTTGTATATTTTGCTTATGTCCGTTCCCATTTAGAATACGCATCTTGTGTGTGGTCACCTACTCAAACTACGTACATCAATTAATGAAAAATGTTCAGAACAAGTTTTTAAAACTATATGCGTTCAAATTAGGCTATAATACGGATATTAATATTAGTGTCTTCTCATCTGTTCAACATATTGATAAACTGTGTTGCCGTAGATTTTATTTTGATATGTCACTATTTTATAAATTAATTTCTCATCATGTCCAATGTACTTATCTCCTTTCCCAAATCAATTTCTTTGTTAATTTATCTAACCGATCTATTAGGCAATTACCTGTTTTTCGCATTCCCTACCATAAGTCCAACTATGGCATTAATAGTCCACTCTCTCGATTTATGCGAACATCTAATGCATTATCGCAAAATTCAAATTTTGACCTATTTGTTAACTCGCACACACAATTTATGCGTAAACTTAAGCGGATTAGTATTTGCTAATTTATAAATATTAAGTTTATATCTTATTTTTGTTATAATTTTTTAGAATTTTACTTTACTTTTTGGTTTGTTTATATGTGTTTTTGAATTGTTATTATATTAATTGTTTGTAATTCTTGTCAAAATGGATTTTCCGTAAATAATATTATTATTATTATTATTATTATTATTATTATTATTATTATTATTATTATTATTATTATTATTATTATTATTATTATTATTATTATTATTATTATTATTATTATTATTATTATTATTATTATTATTATTATTATTAAACACTAACGCCATTGAATCACATTTCGGTTCAACCTTCGATTACTATCGTGAAAACAGCGTTTGACAAGTTTGTTGCTTCCGCTCTCAGCAGGGAAAGTGTTATAAATTACTTCATTGCTAGTATCGATTGGGCCAAAGTACGTAATTTGAACCACATTAATGAAGCTGTATCTACTTTAAGTCAAGTTGATTATAAAATTGCTTATTTGCACAATGTAGTGCGATGAATAATTTGTTACGTAGTATATATTTAAGTCTAATTGAAAATCACTTGAAATACAATCCAAAAAGATGTTGATCTTTTGTGAATGACAGGCAAAAAACAAATGGTTTCCATAAGTTTATTTTTTATTATGACAGATGTGGGGCGTGCGGTTGTTGATCAAACACAAAAGGGGTTTTGAAGTCGACTTATTCACTATTTACATATGTACAAGCAAGGTTGGTTCTGTATGTGGGTGCCGGAAGCTCTGGTGCACTTCATAACGTCGTGGATCGGTGGCCGTCCTCCTTCTTCTGTCGGTGCTGGTCTTCCGCAGTCGGCAGGGCTTCCTCGGCCATCGGAGGTTCGTCTTGGTGATCGCAGATCTATGGTGAACTCATTGATCGGGCATGCTATGGTGAGCCTGCCACTTCGGTTATCGGTTATGATCACCTAACAACGTTAAGTCGAAGTTTGCCGAGTCTGTGCGGTGGATTCGATCGGGCAAACTATGGTGAGCCTGCCGATTGTAAGTCCAAGTCGGTTGAGCTGCTTGCCATTCCTTTTGACGGCTGCCTGGGACTATTCCTTCAGCTTGATCATTGGGACGTTCTCTGTTGGCATCCTACTCACGGTTGCCATGGCCACCGCTACCAATATTGATTCTAGTTCTATTCCTACTCTGCAGAATATTCAGTCAGTGAAACTTGGTCTCTTATCTATGTCATCAATGGACGTTTCCAATGCCATAAATAATTCGTTCTTCTTGAAGAAATGTATTTATACTATTGTAATAACTGTTGCCACTATTTTGACTACGAACTGAAATATTTCCAGTATTATAGAAATCGAGTTTTATTACACCGCCTTTTAAATCTGGAAACCGTAATAATATAAAAAGCTACCGTCGATTATCAATACAATCATGCATTCCGAAGTTGTTTGATGGTCTAGTTGCCTGTTAGTTGAACATGGATTCTGCACTGGGCTTTTAACTGTATCTAATCTGTTAGTATTAAAATCTTTTATTCTGCTATTGAAGAAGGAAAGAAAGTGAACTGTATTTATACAGATTTCAGCAAGGCATTGATCGTGTTCAAAAAGGAATTTTGGTATCTAAATTATCCAACCTGGGAATAGACACTGTCTCAGAATTTGATTAGGAGTCATCTCAGCAACAGGACGCAGTGTGTCAAAATCGACAACCACATCTCAGACTGTATAAGTATCACTTCAGGTATACCTCAAGGCTCAAATTGCGGATCTTTGTTGTTTTTATATTCAATAACGGCATTGCTGTAAATATTAAATCTTGCAAATTTCTTATTTTCGCGGATCATGACAAATTATTTAAATCAATTTCTAATGTAAGTGATTGTGAGGAGCTGCAAGACGACCTATCATCATTGGAAAGAAGTTGGTGCGTTATCAATAGACTGGAAATAAATGTGAAGAAATATTGCAAGATTACCTATACCCGGAAACAGTGAAATCCTTTTTACTATTATAACATTAATAATAATGTGCTTGAATCTGTTAATGATGTAACTAATTTAGGTGTTATTATTTAAGGAACATGTTTCTTTAATTATAGGAAAAGCTACCACTTGGTTTTGTTAAACGCTTTTCATATAATTTCTCACCTTACACTTTGCGACATTTATACCTAACGTTAGTTGGCCCGATTCTAGAATGTGTTGCACCTGTTTGGTCACCATCAACTAGTTCTAATATCTCCAGAGTTGAGAGAATTCAAAATAAACTTCTAAGACTTTATTCTTATCGAGACGGTATTGATAATCATGACAAAATTTATCTGTGCACATTACTGAATATCCCATTTTTACAAACGCGCAAATTAGTTGCTGATTTGTGTATTTTATTTAACTTGGCCAGTGGCATTTTGAAGTGCAGTGAACTGCTGGTGCATGTGACATTTAATCCTCTTCCGCCTCACGTGCGAAGACATAATAATCTCTTTAGATTGAAATTTCATAAATTTCATTCAGCTAATTATCGTCTCAATAACACACTTTGCCGAACAATGAGGCAGCTTAATACTTTGCCAATTGATATTGACATATTTAAATCATCTATTTGCTCATTTCGTAAAAAGTGCTACTCCGCCTTGTCAATATATCATTAACTATTTAATTAGCTTAAGTTTATTCAATATCTACTTTAGCTTTGTATCTATTTTTTGTTTGTTTATAATTTTTACATTTCATTTGTTTCTTTAGTATTTCCGAGTGTTTAATTTTAGTTTTAGTTTTGTATTAGAGCAACCATGTATTATTTTCTTAGTATATTATTTACTTAAGGTTACAATGTAATATTTATGTTCTTTTTGTAAAAGTTGAAACGTTGAATAAATAAATAAATTATATATTTAGACTAATATAATATATTTTTATCATAAACATAAAATTTAGGCTTTTATTGAGATTTAAGTAACATGTATTATAATATACCCGTTCATCATTTAAAACCGTAAATAAAATGCATTCACCCTGCTCAATGCCATATATTTGTATTATAAACTGCTGCAAATTAATTAGTACATCGCAAGCATTCCTGCAAGTTCATTAGTATTAGTTCGGATATAATTAGGTAATATATTTTAATTGGATTGATCGATATTGTTTTGTAGTAATTATATAACCTACATTCCATTTATTACATATCTAAAACTTGCCGATTAATGACTATAAATATACGTTTAATGAATATCATAGTTCGTTACCTAGATATATAAACGTCTACTCGTAATTGGATGAGCATAACATACTAATAAAAGGCATAAATTAGTGATGAGAACACGTCATGCATATTTAGAAGCGACCTGTTATTAAGGTTTAAGTAAATGATTATTATTCGAATGGAAGCAATTTAATGATTTGGCGATTATTCGATTTAATTATGGTTTTGTTCGTGTCTATTTAAAAACAAATGCTCATATATTTTATACATCAAATTTTATGTTTAAAATAATATAATATTAAACATATTAAGATGTTTCGTATTTTAAATTATTATTTTAAATAATCATTTCACAACTATGCATTTTTTTTTAATAAATAAACAATTTATTCAAAAGAAAGTCCTAAATACCATACATAATATACAGGGTGTCCCGTTAATGCGGGGAAATGGCTGGACCATAGATTCCTGAGGTAAAAATATGACGATTTAACGCAACTTATCTATATCCAAAAATTTACGGTTAAGCCGGAATTTGGCTTAAAAGTTTTAAAATTTTTTAATTGTTTTGTTTATAACAATTGAACGCTTAATTTGATTTGAATGAAATTTAGTTTTAATAACTACCATAATATAATACATAATTTCAGTTAATATGACTATTATTGGTTAACAAGAAGTATAAGAAACAGTAGTTCCACCACTTAAAAACTAAAATATTTTTTTATTGGAGGATCTAATAAAAACTAAAAAAATACTACTTGAAAGAAAATTTCATTTAAAAACTTTTTCATCTCTTAATAATATTTTATATCTTTTACGATTTTCCCACAAAAAAATAAAATATATATTTTTTATCTAGTAAAAATAAAATCTAGTTTTTCATCGAATCGAAAATAAATGTTTTTCGTGGCCGGCTTTGTTTAAAAAATGTAAATTATGTATAATAATAATTATTTAGTGTCTTTTAGCAATTTTTTTTTTCTCTTTCAAGTAGATTTTTTTGGATTTTATTGGATGCACTAATAAAAAAATATTTTAGTTTTTAAGTGGTAGTACTACTGTTTTTTATACTTCCTGTCAATCACTAATGGCCACAATAACTGAAATGATGTATGATATTATGGTACTTATTAATAATAAATTTCATTCAAATCAAATAAAGCGTTCAATTGTTATAAACAAAAGAAATAAAAAAATTTGAAACTTTGAAGCCAAATTCCGGCTTAACCGTAAATTTTTGGATATAGATAAGTTGCGTTAAATCGTCATATTTTGACCCTAGGAATCGATGGTCCAGCTATTTCCCCGCATTAACGGGACACCCTGTATAATATTATATATAATATATGGACGGTTCTATCCCTCGTTCTTCACCTCGAGATCCTGGATTGATTCCTGCCCGGGTTAATGGTTTTGAGGGATGTTTGTTGTTTTGTCTAATATTGTGTTGCTTTGATTTACTCGATTTTATTATTTATAATTAGATTTTTAAGTTTTAGTTTAAACGGTATTAAGTTTATTTTTTTTACATATGTTGGTAGTTCATTGTATTGATTTATTGCGGTTGTCATTAAGTTTTGTGAGTATTTTTGTGTCTTGAACCTCTCAGCTCTTAACATGGATTTTCTTTTGGTTTCATGGTTGTGAATTTGTTTGTTTAGAATTAATTTTATGTTTGTTTTTATGTTTTATTTTGTATATGAGTAATACGTTATTTAGTGTGATTTGGTTTTTTATATTTAATTCATTTGTTTGCTTGCATACTTCTTCAGTTGGTTTTCTTTCATTTAGTTTCTATAGTATTTTTAGTACTTTGTTTTGTTGTATTTGTAGACGTTGTGGGTTTTTCTGGGTTGTATTTCCCCAAATTGATATTAGGTACATGTTTTTCGCAACAAATAGGCTATTGTAGAGTTATTTTCTTATTTTCATGTTTTTTATGCTTATTTCTAGGTTGGATTCGTTTTTTTCATTGAAGTGTATATATTTCGTTTTGTTTTCGTTTATTGTGAGAGTATTTTTTGTGTACCATGTTTCCTAAATGTATAATTTGCCAGTTATATTTATTTGAAATATATCGTTTGTGTATTGTATTTACAAAATCGGTGGTAGGATACCTCCCTGGGGGATTCCGTATTCTGCTTCTATAGTTTTACTGTTTGTGTTGTTAATTCGTGTAATTTGTGGTCTTTCTAGTATGTAGGTTTTGAGTAAGTTAAGTGCTTTGTCTTTTATCCTTATTGCTTCAATTTTTTTATTAGCTTTTCTTTCGAGATGGTATCAAATGCTTTTTTCATATCGACAAAAATGGCTATAATCTGTTCTTTTTTGTCTAATTTCTCCTTGATGTCATTAGTAAATTCGTGGGTAGCTGATGTTGTGCCTGTTCGTTTTTGAAATGCATATTGCTCTTTATTGATGATGTGGTATTTGCTTAGGTGATCTATTTTTCTGTTGTATAATACTTTCTCTAAGATTTTATTTAGGGTTGATAAAAGCGTTATGGGTCTATAGTTTTCTGGTTTGGTGCTATCGCCAATTTTTTATATATTGGTTTTATGATAGAAGTTTTTATGTAATTTGGGTATATTCCAATTTTCGGGTCCGGCCTTTGGAGCTCTGCTTCCTCGAGATTTAATAGGATGCTCGTTGTGGTGGATGGAGCCTGCATGTAGAAACCTAGCTACAATTCCTGCCTTTCATAGATTCTACCCACTCCTTAGGAAGAGAGACAGAGTTGTGGGTATTACAGTTGATTTTCCAGATTCCCTCTTGAATCGATTCTCGTCGTTACGCAAAATTCAAGAAGTCGCCGCTCTCAACATAAGCCATTTTCTCATGCGGGTGTGGATTTTGCCAGACCGGTATATAAAACTCTTTGTTCGATTGCCAAAAACTCCACAGAATCACTGGGGATTACGTTTCATTTAATCATTTCGGAGGGCAGGAGTGAAATCGGTCAAAACGCATCTGCATCGCGTCGTCGGAAATCAGATCCTTACATTGTTGTCCTAAATTCCTTTCCTCTTAGCGAAATGAAATCAAAAATAGTTTGATTGTCTTGTCTGTTGGTAATATTAGTTAAGTTCTGTGTTAACAGTGTTGGAGTAAACATCTACCATAGCTGCTAAGAGAAACATATAATAAAAATGAACTTTTAGAATGTATCGAGGGGTATTGGAGTTTACCTGCACTATGGAATATTTAAACTAAAGATTGCAGCAAGAGAATTAAAAAAATAACAGTACGAACCGTTGCTGAGTAAATATAGAGAATACTATACGGATGCTGATAAGTCACAGTTGGTTAAAAACTTTAATTCCTTGGGTACAAACTTCCGAAACGAATTAACCGAATAAAAAATTATGAAAAAGTGGTACTGGGATAGAGGATATAATAATAATTATAATAGTAGTAATAATAATATTTCCGGAAACGGAGGGCTTTGCGGTAGCCATACAAGATCAAGTCATTAATACACTAAATTATAGAAAATACATCTTGAAACAAAATATAGAAAATGACGCCTGCCGCAAATGTCATCTGTTCCCGGAATCGATAGATCACATTACCAGTGGATGCAAACTTTTAGCTGCTACCAAATACACAGAGAGACATAACAATGTCGCAAAAATTATACATCAGACTCTAACTCTAAAATACGATCTCTCTAAAAACTCTAAAAAACCATATTACATATATAAACCGGCACAAGTAATTGAGACAAATACGCACAAACTATACTAAGACAACACAATACTTACGGATAAGACAATAACAGCCAATAGGCCAGATCTCGTACTAACGGATAAAGTACGCAAAATAATATTAAATATTATATATTAAAATTATATAATTGACATAGCTGTACCTAGCGACCAAAATATTTCAAACAAATATCGCTGTTTGTGCTTATGGTGCACGTTTATATTTTTATTATTGTTCATATTTTTATTGTATTATTCTTTAAATGCAGTTTCGAATATTTTAATTTTATTACGTCCGTAAACTTACTTTTCACTTATTTACATTTTCTAATCCCATCTTTTGTGTAAACATTTTATCTTAATACCTTCCTCAAAATCTCATTACCTAAAGGTTATTACCTACTTTAAATTTTATTATAGATTTAACAAACATTTTAGCAATCCTTTGCATTGTTACACAAAAGGTGCGGATTATGGGATTTTTTGCCAATTAGCCATCTGCGGCGATTTCTCTAGAAGGTCCATTTTACCTGATAATAACTGTCTTGATGCGCAAGACTCCCCCACCATTTTTGTACATTTTGTAAATAATTTTTTCATTTTTAGTTGTAAGTTTCAATTCACGCTTCATCGTGCAAGCATCTATTTTGTAAATTGTTAAAGTGTATTAATAGACGCGTTAAACGCAACGTAGTTGTTTTAATTAATACAAACCCGAAACCGGACGAGTCCTTTGAACCAGGAGGAACCTCGCCCAAACATTGGTCCTTCGAACCGAATAAGTTCAACAAACATCGCTTTATTCGAGTGAATAAATCAATCTATCGGTCCTTCGATTAACATATCGTGCATCGAGAAGTGAACGAAGAAGAAACTCCCTGACTCCCCTCAGCGACAGAAGTATTGTCCACATAGGAAGCGAGTCTTGTACATGTCAACCTGAACCCCTCAATAGTCTACATACTCGAGGACACGTTCCGGATTGAAACCAAAGGGAAGCAGTAATCACCGCAGTTTTCGGACGTCGCTTAAGTATACCAGGAAGCCGTAGTCTGCCGCTAACGCCGTTCAAGTACTCCGAAGCCGTTACCGCAGTTAACCGACGCCGCGCCGCTCCGCTCTCTAAGAAGCCGTCGCCGTAGTTCGTTAACGCCGTGTCGTTCCCGAGGAAGCGTTACCATAGTTAGCCGACGCCGCACCTATTCACCAGGAAGCCGCAGTCCGACGACGCCGTGAGTGCAACCCAGAGCAATCAAAAGTAGTAAGTCAATCCTTTTACCAATTTTCTCTCTTTTTCGGCTTTCTACTTGTATCAAAATGTCCAATCAGGAATTAAAATCTTTAATATGCCAACGCAGTAAAATTAAATCTGCATTAACTCGTGCTAACACCTTTTGTAATAATTTAAATACTGCTAATGTTAGTGAATCAGTATATAGTAAAATTAAAACTCGACTCAATGAAACGAAGCCATTATTGGATAAATTTAACAATTTAATGGATCAAATTGAGCTTCTAGATGAAGATAACATGGACACTCATAATAAAGAACGAGAAACATTCGAAATTTCTTATGAGGAAACAGTTTCAAAATATGAAACATTTTTAGAGGACACAGAACCCGCATCTAGTGTGGCTTCCAGTCCAACTCAAAGCATTTCAAAACCGCTTAATGTTAAATTACCGATGTTAACGTTACCTAACTTTTCTGGCGAATATGATCAATGGACATCATTTTCAGAAACATTTCAATCATTAATTCATAACAACGATTCCATTGATGATATTCAAAAATTTCATTACTTAAAATCATGTCTAAGCGGCGAAGCAGCAAACACAATTCAGTCACTTACTGTATCTTCAAGTAATTATCAAACCGCGTGGGAATTATTAACCCATAGATTTGAAAACAAGAGGCTTATTGTTGATAAGCTTTTGCAATCTATTTGGGATTTGCAAATAGATACAAAAAATTTTAATGTTTCATTAAGATCATTGTTAGATTGCGTGCAGGGCAATATAAGAGCTCTAAAAAATATTGTACCTGCAGTCGATATGTGGGAAATAATCATGTGCTCAATAATAAAAAATAAATTTGATTATAAAACCCGCACCGAGTTTGAGTTACAAAATAAATCTGACCAATTAACAGAATTAGACAATTTATACGATTTTCTTAAATGTAAATGCGATCTTTTAGATACATTACGCCCGCAAAAAACACATAACATAATTAAACATAGTCACTTTTCTAAACCAGCTAGATCATCGAACTTAGTAACAAATAATAGTAATAATAATATTAAAAAACTTAATAATTGTCTCTTATGTAATGAGTTACACTTAATTTATGCATGCCACACATTCAATCAATTATCTCCCAATGAAAGATTAACGAAAACAAGAGAATTAAATTTATGCACTAATTGTCTAAATAAAGGGCACACGAACAAACAATGTAAAAGCACACATATGTGCAAAACTTGTCAAAAAAGACATCATTCTTTGCTTCACATTCAAACTATTCCCGCTAATACCAATTTATCACCCGCAACATCAAATCATGCAACGTGTAATAATATGCACACACTTTTGTCAACTGCATGCGTAAATCTAGTTGATAAACATGGCCGTAGTCATAATTGCCGCGCACTTCTTGACTCAGGTTCACAATCTAATTTCATCTCTGCAGAAATGTGTCGCAAATTGGACGCATCAGAAGAGCATATAAACATATCTATCACCGGCATTAATCAAGGCACCTCACGTATTAATAAGAAAACTCAAATCAAATTCAAGTCAAACAATTCTTCATTTGAATCAAAGTTAACATGTTTAATTTCAGAAAAAATAACTGACAGGCTGCCACAATTTTCATTTAATACGTCATTCTTAAATATTCCTAAAAACATTAATCTCGCGGATCCTGCATTCAGTAAAACCGGTGACATAGACATGCTAATAGGTTCTGATTTGTTTTTTAATTTATTGTGTGTAGGGCAAATATCGTTAGGAAAAGGTATGCCAATTCTTCAAAAAACCAAGTTGGGTTGGGTTATTGCGGGACCTATTACACTTAATATTAATAATTACAGCACATCGTCTAATTTATCGTTAAATAATGAGTTTCAAATATCTAAATTCTGGGAAATTGAGGATGTTAATGCGAACGCCTCACCCTATACTGAGGAAGAAATCATGTGTGAAACTAACTTTATTAAAAACACTAAACGATCAAGCGATGGTCGATTTATAGTTAAAATACCTTTACGTGATAATGTAAATAAATTAGGGCACTCTCGATCAGCAGCATTAAAACGATTCTATTCATTAGAACGAAAATTGTCTAAAAATTCTTCACTTCGCGAATCATATGTTACCTTTATGTCAGAGTATGAAAAATTAGGCCACATGAGCGAAATTAATCCTTTAGATTTTAAATCAGAATTGTCATTTTATCTACCGCACCATCCGGTCTTTAAAGAAGACAGCAATAGTACAAATCTACGGGTGGTATTTGATGGGTCAGCACAATCCGATTCGGGATTATCACTTAACTCGATTCAAATGGTAGGGCCAACTATACAGCGCGACTTATTCGCTATTTTATTAAGATTTAGACGATTTAAATATGCGTTGACTGCTGACATAACTAAAATGTATAGGCAGGTGTTAGTTGCTCCTGAACACAGGCCTCTTCAGCGTATTTTATGGCGTGAATCGCCTAATTACAAAATAAAAGAATACGAATTAAAAACAGTCACATACGGTACTGCTTCGGCATCATTTCTTGCTATTCGCTGTTTAAAACAATTAGCCGTCGATTATAAATCTCAATTTTCTCACACAAGTTTCGTCATTGAAAACGACTTTTATGTCGATGACTTGTTAACGGGGGGTAATACTATTTCCGAAGTTGTACAATTACGTACAGAAATTACTCATATTCTAGCTGGTGCCGGATTCGAATTACGTAAATGGTTGTCTAATCACAACGCAGTACTGCCAAATATTAAAAAGGGAGAATCAAACTCATTAACAATATCCGACTCATTAGAAGTAAAAACATTAGGGCTTCTTTGGGACTCTTCAGCAGATTCATTTAAATACAAAAATAAAACTATAGTAACTAAACGCATCTCGAAACGAACAATTTTGTCGTTTATTGGTCAATTATTTGATCCGTTAGGTTTTTTAGCGCCTGTTATTATTACAGCTAAGTTAATATTACAATCACTCTGGCAATCTAAACTCGATTGGGATGAATCCTTACCCATTGAAATTCATACACGGTGGAATAAATTTATTGACAACCTAAATTATTTAGATCACATAAAAGTCAATAGGAAAATAATGTGCGACTCTTACTCTCGGATTGAGCTTCATGGCTTTTCTGATGCATCACAATTAGCTTATGGCGCGTGCGTGTATATTAAGTCAATAAATGAGAACGGGGATGTCAAAATCAATTTGCTTTGCGCCAAATCAAAGGTGGCTCCTTTAAAACAAATATCCATCCCACGACTTGAACTTTGCGGTGCACTTTTATTAGCACAATTAGTTAATAAAATACGTAATTCCTTAGAATTAAAATTTAATGATGAATACTTTTGGTGTGATTCAACGATTGTTTTATGTTGGTTAAAATCCGAAAGCAACCGTTGGAAAACATTTGTGGCTAATAGAGTCACAGAAATTCAAGACCTAACAAAGTCAGGTAAATGGTTACATGTGAGATCACATGACAACCCAGCTGATATAATAACAAGGGGCAGTAATTCTAAAGACTTAGTTGATAATCTCTTATGGTGGTCCGGCCCGTCATATTTAAAGTTAAATCCTGATAAGTGGCCAATCGTAGGATTAAATGCTTTCGATTTAGAAAAACACAATTTAGAGGAACGCAAAACAGTAACGTGTGCAGCAGCAACAAATTCACTAAAAGATTTTGCAATATTATTAAAATACTCAAATTTCAATAAATTAGTTAGAGTAATAAGTTATTGTTATAGATTTGTAAATAATTCAAAATGTACAGTAAATAAACAATTAGGCCCTCTAACCGTTCACGAATTAAATTATTCAAAGAACGCATTACTAAAATTAGCCCAACAAGAATATTTTTATAATGAAATTCATGATTTGCGACACAATAAATCGCTTAATAAACGCAGCTCAATTTTAGCATTAAACCCATTTTTGGACAAAGAATGCATTTTAAGAGTAGGTGGTCGTTTAAATAACTCAAATTATTCTTTTGAAAAACGTCACCCAATTATTTTACATAATAAACAAAAACTGACCCAACTCATTCTCGACACAGAACACAAGGCTCAAATGCACTGTGGTCCCCAAACATTACTAGCACATATCAGAAATAAATATTGGCCTCTATCTGGGCGTAACTTATGCAAAAATATTGTTAGGAATTGCATAAATTGTATTAAATGTAATCCCACTAAACAGTTGCAATTAATGGGCAACTTACCAGAGAAGCGCATTATGCCCACTGGTCCTTTTCAATCGTGCGGAGTGGATTATGCCGGACCTTTTTTAATCAAAGACAGAAAAGGTCGCGGTGCTAAAGTTAGTAAAGCATATTTGTGCATTTTTGTATGTTTTTCGACTAAGGCATTACATTTGGAACTAGTTTCTGAATTAACTACCGCTGCTTTTATCGCATATTTGCGCCGTTTTTGTAGTAGGCGGGGAAAGCCACTTGATATTTATTCCGATAATGGCAAAAATTTCATTGGTGCTCGAAATGAGCTTAACGAATTAGCACAATTTTTATTAAAAAATGAGAGTCAAAATAATATAATCTTAGATTCGGCCAACTTTGAGATTAATTGGCATTTCATTCCACCCCGCTCCCCGCATTTTGGCGGACTTTGGGAAGCGGGTGTAAAATCCGTCAAATCTATTTTAAAGCGCGTAATCGGTAATGCTTCTCTCACTTTCGAAGAATTAAGCACATATTTGATACAGGTAGAAGGTATCCTTAATTCCCGTCCATTGTCTCCTTAGTCAAATGATCCGAATGACTTAAATCCCTTGACCCCGGCTCATTTTTTGATTGGGCGCTCAATAATCGGGCCACCGGATGCAAATTTAGCTGACATACATGAGTCCCGATTATCAAGATTCCAGAGGATTCAGCAGCTTACACAGCACTTCTGGAAACGTTGGTCTAAGGAATATGTTTCTGAACTTCAACAGCGATCTAAGTGGAAAACGAATTCAACAAAAATATAAAACGTTCTATAATGAATGTGTGTGCGCTTCCCATTGACTCCCAGCTATAAACAGTATTTTGTCCATCATGTACATTGATTATTTTAATATTTTGTACATATGTCAACATGTTTTATTTTGTAATTTTATGTATGCATTCAATCTTTACTATTGAAATACCAGGTCATTTCAAGGCGGCCGGTATGTTTGTGCTTATGGTGCACGTTTCTATTTTTATTATTGTTCATATTTTTATTGTATTATTCTTTAAATGCAGTTTCGAATATTTTAATTTTATTACGTCCGTAAACTTACTTTTCACTTATTTACATTTTCTAATCCCATCTTTTGTGTAAACATTTTATCTTAATACCTTCCTCAAAATCTCATTACCTAAAGGTATTACCTACTTTAAATTTTATTATAGATTTAACAAACATTTTAGCAATCCTTTGCATTGTTACACAAAAGGTGCGGATTATGGGATTTTTTGCCAATTAGCCATCTGCGGCGATTTCTCTAGAAGGTCCATTTTACCTGATAATGAGTGTCTTGATGCGCAAGACCATTTTTGTACATTTTGTTAATAATTTTTTCATTTTTAGTTGTAAGTTTCAATTCACGCTTCATCGTGCAAGCATCTATTTTGTAAATTGTTAAAGTGTATTAATAGACGCGTTAAACGCAACGTAGTTGTTTTAATTAATACAAACCCGAAACCGGACGAGTCCTTTGAACCAGGAGGAACCTCGCCTAAACAATCGCGAAAAAATTGAAATATACGAACCGCTAGCTATCGAGATCAAACGAATATAGAAGCAAGAAAAAGTCAATATCTTAGCATTTGTGACATCAGTAACGTGAATTACACCGAAAACGTTTATGCAAAATCTAAGTGTACTAAACATCCCAGCATACATATACACGAATTTACAAAAAGCTGTGGTATTGCCAACACTCTATAACACGACAATTCCTAAAAATGAACTTGGCTTAGCTCGTTCCTTTTTACCAAACCGGGGAAATAATCCCTGAGAAATCACTTGAAATAATAATAATAATAATAACTTTATTGCCCAACTAGGGAAAAAAATTAATTTTCTAATACAATTATAATACAGAAATACAGTAATAGCAACTAAGTAAATAAATTTAAAAAATAACAAACAAATAATCCGGTGAAATAGAACCAACATTATGGTATTTTGACGAAATGAAGTTTCTCGGGTGTCCGGACAAATCAAGTTTATCTCAAAATACTAATCGGATTGAGGATGACGACATTGAAGCTGAGAATAATATCGACGATGTAGGTAGTAATGGACTAATAAATGAAAGTAAAAACAATTTATCTGCCCTTCATTATTGAAAAAAATGCAATAACTATCTATGCTGGCTTTCGCAATTGTGGGTGAATTTCTGGAATGAGTTATACGAAGTGATGTTGATTGTTTACTTGCTTTCCAACTTCCTTCAACAATAATTGCTGACTCAAAAACTTCTATATCTATATTTATTCAAATGTACTGAACATACAAAGACTCCATCGCATTTACCCTTTGGTGAAGATAATATTAAACTAAGTAAACATGCTCGCTTTCTTGGATTAACTTTAGATGATATTATAACCATCTTATAATAAAGCTGTACTGAATAGATTGAAATATCAAAACACGTGTCTACAGATGGTTATAAAATTGAGTATTGAATTATTTAATTGCTTTTGCTAATTTATTTTTAATTACATCAACCTAAATTCATTTCTTGTTCCAAATTACCATAGTATAGTCACTCACAAACTATTTTAACGTACATTCAATCATTTTTAGTTCATTTTACAGAAAGAAATACGTTCAAACTAGTGTTGCTTTGATACCCTTGCTATTTTGTAACACGCAAATTACTTTTGTATTAAAATGTATTAAAATCCTTTAGTTCGTTGTAGAAAATTAAATAATAATTTAAAAATATGAAAACATTTCGTGAATCTACAACAATTTTATAATAAAGCTGTACTGAAGAGAGCGAAAGTTCGAAACACGTGTCTGCAGATGATTATAAACTTGAATGCTAGATTTTTTAATTGCTTTTGCTAATATAATTTAATGAAATCAGTTTAAATTCATTTTTTCATAATTTTTCACGTTATAGTTACATTTACAATCTAAAGTACATGTTATCATTTATTAGTTTATTCAACAGAAATAATTTCATTCAAATTAGTGTTGCTTTGATAGTTGTACTATTCGTAACACGCAAATTAATTTGTATCATTCAATGTCTGTCGAAGTATTAGCTAGGGAAGTAGTTGTTTCAAATTAATTTGTTTTGTAGTCTTAGTAAGACTCATTGTTGTAGATTCACGAAATGTTTTCGTATTTTTAAATTACTTTTGTATTATTCAATGTCTGTCGAAGTATTAGCTAGAGAAGTAGTTGTTTCAAACGTGATTTCTTCTTGTAGTCGTAATAAGACTCATTTGTTATAGATTTTACGAAAATATTTTCGTGTTTTTTCTATTTATTAGTGAATTTTCTACAACGTAAAGGACTTATATATTTTATTAAAGATTAAAGTGTTTTAATTAAGTGCAGTTATACATCAAAATCAATTGATAACCTTTTAGAATGTAATATTGATCCTATATGAATTATGAGTAAATCTAGTTCTTTTGCGAATACGCCATATTTTACATTAAAGGAAGTAAATGTAATAATGAATTTGGCAAACACAAATTGTAAAGACATGTATCAATGTAGATTTTTTTAAATGCCTGCATTTTTCAGATACATAAAAAGACAATGACAACGATATGAATAAGAAAATGTATTAAAATCCTTTAGTTCGCTGTAGAAAATTAAATAATAATTTAAAAATACGAAAATATTTCGTGCATCTACAACATTGAGTCTTACTAAGACTACAAAACAAATTAATTTTGAAACAACTACTTCTCTGGCTAAAACCACGACAGATATTGAATAATACAAAATTAATTTGCGTGTTACAAATAGTACAACTATCAAAGCAACACTAATTTGAATGAAATTATTTCTGTTCAATAAACATACTTATTCATTATATGATGTGTATGAATAAGTATGGACCTATTTCACTACTACCTTTTTTCTCAAAAATTCTTGTAAAAATTATTAATTTTGCTTCATTTGGGCCCATTACTTGTTTTAATTAATGATCTTCGGTACATTTATAATGATTCATCTGTTTTCTTATATGCAGATGATACAACAATTAAAACAGCACCACATTCACTACAGATAGCAATTACACTTGATAATGATTAAATTGCCCAAACGATAACATGTGAATGGTTAACACCAAACAGGTTGACACAAAATGAAGCTAAAACTGTAAATATCACATTTTCTCTGGAGGAAACTTCTCATTAATTTACATTATGGGACTCAAATTTATAAACATTGATTCTAAACTAACTTGGAATAAACATGGACATGTACTGGCTACGAAACTTAATAAAAATATATATTTACTGAGAAGACTCAGCAACGCGTTACCAGAAATGGCACTTGGCACGGCTTACTTTGCTTTAATTCATTCTCACATTTCTTATGGAATTCTAGCATGGCGGACACTCAAGTGTGACCACTAGAATATTCAAATTGCAAAGACGTGTAATAAGAGCTATCTGCAACTTACTGTATATTGCGGGCTGGACTGTAAATCTAGTATTGTCTCTCTAAACATTTTAACAGTTCCATGTATTTTTACTACAAGATCAAATACATAAATATAACCCAATTTTATCCGGCTTGTACCAAAGTATCTAATATGCTACCTGTAACTGTGAAGTAATTATGGTTAATAGTACTAATTGCACTAAAAAGGTATTTCATTAAAAAGATTTTTATAGTATACATGAATGCTTATCTAGTAACTTACATGATCTTGAATCCTTCTAAGCTATCTGTGTATGTATATTATTTTATGTTTTAATGTTTTTATTATGTTTACGAGGTTTATGTATAATATTTTATCGTCGTTATACTTAATGTTTTCTTGGTTATTTCTATTTTATTTAAATTTATACCTGTAAGTCGTAAGGTTTTAATTTTAGGTTTTAAAATTTTACATTATGGATATTTTATCAAATTCAAATCTTCATTTAAATATTTACAACGCTAATATAATATTGATTTAATACATGTATATACATTGTAAATAAAAATATCACTGGCTTCTTCTCTTTTTCTTCACCTCGAGATTGGCGGATGTTTGTTTTCATCTCGGTCTATTATTATTAAGGGATAGTGCGTTTTCTTGTTCATAGTAGTGTGATGTCTGTTTTATATTTTTTGTTTGGGATTATGTTTTTACGTTTTAGTTTGGTGTGGCGTAGTTTTTGTGTTTTTATATATTATTCTAAGTTGTTGTACTGTTTTATGGATTCTGTTGTTAAAGTTTGTGAACATTTAGATGTCTGGAATTTTCTGTTCTTACGTCAAATTTTCTTTTTGTATTTATGGACTTCATTGTTAATTTTTAGTGGAATATTTGTTTTTATTAGATTATTTTTCATTTTGTATATTAGTAGTTACTCAGGTTTATTATGTTCTCGATATTTTGTTCATGTAATTGATTGTATTTTTTCTCCAGTAGATGTTTTGAACGCGTTCCTCTAATAGTTCGTTTTGTTTTCTACTGTCTTTTAGCATTTTTTTGAGTTCTTTATTTTCTCTTTGTATTTTGTGCTCATAAAATTTAAACGAGATTGTAATTCCTTTAGGATTTTTAGTATTTCTTTGATTGTTATTTCGTCTTCACATTCGCTTGATTCTGATTTTTGTTGAGTCTTTTGGCGGTTGCTATTCGTTGTTTTCGTCATTATTTCAATGTTTATTCACTTAGCATTTGTTGGTTTTAGTAAACATTCGTGAAGGCGGCCGCAATTGTTACCAACTGAATTTCAATGATTATCTTGTCTATTCATTAGTGTATAATCCGTTGCCTATTTTTTAAATTCATAATAGATAATAGATATTGTATTTTGTTTAATTAAATTATTATTGATTTTTTTGGATTTTGTATTCTAAGTTTTAAATTTAATCAAAAGTTATAATTTTGTTTTAACACGTAGATTTTAATTATTATTGCAATTATTGCTTTCACTTATTCTTATTTATTATTTATTTATTTGTTTATTAACGGTTAACACCTTTTACATTTAAAACACGAACATTAATAACAACAATATTCTAAACCAAATCACAAGCGAATAAACATATAAACAATAACTTAAATATAACCCAATATGACACAACAGTGATGCGTTGAAGTCAGTAATATAATATAATCAAATTAAATTTAACATACATTAATAAAAAAAAATGTAGCGAATACATACATTTGCATTTAAGGGATAAGATGACTTGACTGAGAGTATACAACCTAACATATTCGAGTCCAGTTTAAATTATTTAGAGCTAATAAAACAGGTATAATAATTCTTGTTCATAAGATCAATTAAGTAACGATAAATTAACATTTCTGCGTTTACGTTTAAACAAAGATAGTGGAATGTTAATTAATTTAAATGACTGTACTTATAATGAAGGACATTGAAAAAAAATTATAGAATGTTATTTTTTGTGAAACAATAGTTTTGACCGAGTTTATACTCCCATTGGTGCATTAAAATTAACACATTCAAGAAGACTGGAACAGTCAAGATTCCCATCAATAAGCTTGAATCCGAAACACAGGTCTAAAAATATTCTTCTATTCTTTAATAGCTGTAAATTTAAAAACTCTAAAGACTCAGTTTAACTGTAATTATCCCTTGGAATACCACGCTTCCTTGAAATTGCTTGACAGAATTTACTTTAGAACGGTGACCACGGCTGACTAGCGTGCTCAAGATGTGGTCTGACTAACCCTACATATAATATTTTTAATGTATCTATTTTAAAATTATAGGCAAATCTGAATACAAACCCGAGAACTTGCATTGCTTTATTACGTATTTTGAAAATGTGTTTATTGAATGTTAATCTAGAATCATGGACAACCCCTAAATCCTTTATTTCATCTACATTGTTCAATTTATGACCATCTATAAAATAATTATTTAAAAATACTCTTCTTCTACTGGATGATATACAAAAACATTTTGACAAATTTAAAAATAATCTGTTGTTATTACACCAATCGAATAAATTATTTAAATCAGTTTGCAAGTTCATTACATCATTCTAGGACTTAATTGTTGTAAATAGTTTCAAATCATCCGCAAATAAAAGAAAATTACAATATTTAAGATATGCCTCAAGGTCGTTTATAAATAAGGGAAAAATAATTGGTCCTGAGGCACACCTGAAGCAACATGAATCGGGCGGGAACAGTAATTAGAAATACGTACAACTTGTTTTCGATCAACCAAGTACCCCCTTAGCCATGATAACACTGTTACGCCGAATCCCAACGCCCTTAATTTATCCAAAAGTTCATGATTGACTCTATCAAAGGCCTTGGAGTAATTGTATTTGTAAGTGGCTCCTGTGGAAGCAACAACACTATTATCATACACAGTAGCAAAATACTCCGCAAATAAATCTACACTTTCATGGCCATCTTTACTGACTTTGTCATTAAAATGCATAACAATTGGAATGCCTTTCGTATGCTGCTAGTCGGTCACAAATGACCAAAATCGCTTACAGTTACTATTAATTTTCATTTCAATATCATCAACATATACCTTATAAAGATCCCTGCTCATGTTAGAACAAAGTGATCTTAGATGACTAAAACTTTCGTAATCGCACGGCAATCCACTTTGATTAAACTGATGGTGAGCCGCCTTTTTCTCAAAAATTAATTGTATTTGTTCTTTATTATACCATTTAGGAAAGCTCGAAGGTTTCAAATTTCTAGAAGAAACATATTTTGTTATTAGGTTCATTATAACATCATAAAAAATATTGACAGCAATTTCGGTATCATGGTTCTTAAGTAAGTCAGACCAAATAACTTTAGACAAATGACCGTTTATACTAGAGTAGTCTGCCGATTTGAAGTCATAAAACATGTCACAATTTACAAGATCACAACTATTTAAGAAAGAGTTTGAAAAAATGAGGCCGCAGTCTATCAATGATGAAATTATCGAAAGTTTACATTACAATTATGCCTATAGATTGTATAGTTACAGCACTTGTGAATTTTAAATCTTCGAAATGATTTCTAGTAGCTACATAACGTATTGTGATTGATAAATGCTGACTTTGATAGATAGCAACTCTCATTATAATATCCTTTTTTTTAATTTTAGGTGTTCTCAGTAGTTTATCAAATAATGAAAAATTTGATAACCACTTGGTTCACTAATTCTTAGTTCTCTTAACACGTTTTCATGAGTGTACTTATTTCTTTCTTTACGCAATGCCTTCATCCACCTGCTCTTATTTTTTTCTTTTATTTTTGTAGCTTTAACTAATGTTAAAGCCACGCAACTTGCTGTGTTCTTATTATTCCATATTTTGACTGCACATGTATCACCTACGAATTTATTTATTGTGCAATAATATAGCATCGTGTGGGTTCATTAAGTGATACTATTGTAAAAAGTATTGTGTAATCTCATTATGGATTTCCTCTCCTCTTATCAAAAAAAGCACAACTGCAATTTTCCAAAGAAAACCAATGCGACTTGTCCGAAACATTACAAATCGGTTCTCCTCAGAACCATTAAAGTCTTGCAAACTTAAAGGTTTAAGTTCATCAAAAGAAAGAAAGAAATTCGAACAATTATACTATAAACCTGCTAAATGGGTGACTTATAATTTCATGCATACTTACTCGAAACGAACTCAATCCATCCTAAACAGAGAAAACCAAGCACTACTACGACGAGCAAGTCCTCACAATTCGCCTCCTTCTCTCTAACAAAATTCACTCAACACTTTGAACACTTTGTGAGCAACTATTCTAATTACGATCTGAAACCAGCTGATTACT
This sequence comes from Ontholestes murinus, assembly GCA_963969525.1. NCBI lineage: Eukaryota > Metazoa > Arthropoda > Insecta > Coleoptera > Staphylinidae > Ontholestes > Ontholestes murinus. Next base: position 16,412,990 of record OZ018397.1, read on the forward strand.
GTCCATCGACGAGCTATAAAATAAATAACAAAAACTATCAAAGCCATATCTAAAGCTAAAAATTGATCAATTCTGATCCAATTACATACCTGAAAAAAAACAACTAAAACCAAATCATGCAGTCGCGTTTTGACAGCAAAACTAAAAAATATCTAATTCCTCGCGAAAAGTCCTTTCAACTCGCGCAAAAATTACTAAATCTTAAGCTAGACAACTTTAGCTAAATCCTATCTCAAAAATTCAAGACAAAAACTGTTTTAAGTGAAACTTTCAAGTTTATAAAATAAGTTAATAAAATTCATTATTATAGATTACATTATTATTATCTATGAAATCACTTAGAAAAACACTGATAAGGCGTAAGGAAAAAACAATTTTTTGAAACCTTATACCTTATCAGTGTTTTTGTAAGTGATACCATGGAGTTTCAACAAGTAACAGCCTCACCGATCCAATATTATTTATGAGGTTTTAGTAAAACCGTTTTACACGTGCTCATATTAAATTAGTTACTATTTAGCAAATATTTATGCTATGATAAAATATATAAGTCCTTTTACGAATATATTTTCGTGTTTTTTCTATTTATTTATGCTATGATTCAGTAGTGGAAACTTAACATCGCATATTTATACATATAATAAATTCTACATAACTTGATATATAATAGTGTTAAAATAAATATAAAATGATATATAACATTAAATTATATTAAAAACATTACAAACTAAAGTTAAACTCCAGCAGAAAATAATAAAATTATGCTAATGTATGGAGTCGCATGCAAATTGTGTTCAATTTAGTAATCGCCGTAAATTGTATGAAATTTGTATGAATTATATCATATGCATGGTAACCCTCCACATTTCCGGGGAAACAAACCCCATAAACTTCACGCTAATTGTTTAGCCCATTTCTCAGATTTACTCCTTCGCCCATTTTCCACTATAATTTCGTAAATCTTCGAGCCACATAACATTTCGATTTTGTCTTTCGGGTTTCCTTAACGAATTATTAGGGGCATGAAATATTTTTATATCCCGTTTCCGCGCAAGTTACTGAGACCTCTTGGGATCAAATAAAATATATGAAATTACCATATATTTCACGCCAGAAATTGGCGTCCAAATGTTCTCTGGGGGGGTAAATGGGAGCAGCTTTTTTTACGAGGCCGTATTTTTAATTGTTATTGGTGCGGCATGCAAAATGTTTCCTAGCGAAAGTTACATTTTTGTAAATAGCTCAATGAAGTAATAAAGCCTTCGTCCTTTCCTAGTATTTAATGATTTCGGTTTAAGTTGTAAAAGGATATAATTGAGTCGTATTTTATTAATGCTATATAAAAAACTATAATTTACATAATAGCTGTAATAATGTATAAATATGTAGCGTTTTTTATGTCTGAATTAATTTCATATTAGTCACCTTAAAAGTATATCATAAAATGTAACAAACAGACGGATAATAAATTTAATTATGGGATACTTTTACAACATTATCCTAATATTTTTTATAAAAACTCATTATTTACATGAATTAATTACTAAGCAGATATTAAAAAACAACAATAATCTTATATTTTATAATATAATAAGTTATAGTTCATAGCCAAGAAAATATACAACAATAACAATAAGTATTTTGTATTAGTTAAGAATTATTTTATACTAAGCATAAATAACATAAAATGCATACGAAACATAATATTATATCGTATATAATGATGTTTTCAGTGGAGATGCCAAAACGTATGACAGATGATGCACACCTGCACTTTTATTACTTAACAAGCCAATTAAAATGCATGCAAGTTTGCTTCCATGTTTATTTAACAGAGTGCACTTCTGAAAACCGAGTTTATTGGCATGCACACAATGTTAAAGCAAAAACTGTATTTAATTATACTTTACAAAACAATATTTTTTCTCCGAATAAATTAATAATTGATGATTAAATTTTCAATAATTAAACGCACGTGATTAATTTTTAATTTTAATTAGAACATTAATTAAACTAGAAATTGCTTGCATAAAATATAGAAATCGGGGACGAATAGAATTTGTGTATTGTGTAATAAAAACTTAGTATGGTGCAAGAAATTTGATAATAACTTAACTGATAATTAATTAAACTCACATTTGGAAAAGAAAAATTAAAGCAAAAATTCTCGTTTCTCTAATTTTATTGCTTGTATCATCTTATATATTTTTCAACTTTATTTAACATGAGTTTAAAAAACTTTAAATTGAATATAGGCGAACAAAAATAATATTTAAATAATAATTAGAATTAGAATTAATTCTTCTGAGCTTTCTGCACCGTAGTTTTTACATTATTAAAAATGTAAAAAACTGGAGTTGTTATGACTATCCGCAGACACGTGTTTCGCTGTATCACACCTCATCAGTGCAGCTATGTCACAACTTTAATGTTCAATTTTTAATGCGCTTTCAAAAAATGACATCACCACATATGAAAAGCCCCCTCTTGTCATTTTAGTGTAAACTAAAAATTGATTTACAGGTGCAGTATTATGTAAATAATAATTAGAATTAGAACTTATTCTTCTGAGCTTTCTGCACCGTACTTTTTACATTATTAGAATGTAAAAACATTTCAGTATTAATTTATATAGCCAATACAACAGTTACAAATTCAAAAAATCTAAAACACTGTGAGAATTCGATAGTCAAGATCGGTACTTTGTAATTTGGTGATTTCTTTCTATTCTCTGTGATACAAACTTAATTCAATTTGGTATTGAATTAGGTGAAGAAATGTTAAAGATAAGGAGAAAGACGCCGTTTTAAAGAGAAAAGAGAAGCAGTTTGTATATATAAAGAAAATGTAAATAGGGTTTCGTAAATCTAGTATAGGTCAGATGAAGGTACAGCGTTTAAAGCAGGAGGTATAGTCTATGGATTGATGAGGTTGATATCGTATAAGGAGTTATCCCCTGGAAGATTATAAGGAAAGAAGGTTTATTTGTTTAGACGAAAAATTAAAGTAGGAAGAAGTATAAATAGAATAAATTTCTCTGTATATCGTGGTGATTCTTAAGAATGAGGGCTATTCAGATATTCAGACATTAAATGATAAAATATATAGCAAGCAACACATCTCTTATAGAAGATTTATTATATTTAGGGTGTTTTTCCTTTATACTCACACTGTTATTCAAAGAGTTAAAGATTATTTTCTTCAATGAATTTGGTGTAAATTTTGGTCAGAATATGAAAGGATAAATGGATAATTTAAGTAGGAAAACTGTGTTTTTTACTTCTTCATATGTCTCTCTTATTAGATTATGTAGGATCATAACAATATTAGTGTTTTCTGTACCAAAATAATCTGGTCCCTACATCAGAACCTAATTTGGTAGTCTTTTGAAATGTTTCCACTAGGTACAAATTTATAAGGCGTAAGTTGGTAAATTGAGCAGAAGAAATGTTATTTACTTGGTTTTCTTCGTAATGGGCTTACTGTGTGGTAACACAAGAAGGTTCGTGTCAATGTTTATGTGGTATAGGGTGTTCAGAAAGTAGGTATGAATATTAAAGTTCTATAGAAGATTCAAAATTTATTGAAACTGTATTTTTTTTATAAACACATTATTAAAATATTAAGTAAAATCTCCCATTTATGTATGAAAAATTGTATCCTCCATATGACCACGGGAGGCCGCGCGGCAACAAGCGTTGATTGAAGATCTTAATGACGCGTAAGATAATTTTTGGAGACTTTTCAGTCAGCAGAACAATTTTTTCATGGGTTGTGTGGCATGTCATACCATCTTGTTAAAACCAAAAATCGTCATTTTCATCCACATCTGCGTAAAACCAATCAGAAAGCTGTTTCTGTAAATGTCGCCGTTCACAGTGACGTTTTATCACTTAGATACGTTGCTATGTTGTAATCTACTCCATGGCGAAAATAAAGACCAAACTGGCTGCTAATGGGAAGAATCGCAAATAACAAACATGAAACAAGCACGACCGCCAAACGTCATATAACAAAATGGCACAAAATTCAAATTCGTCCTTACTTCCTGGATAACCTATATAAGTGTGGAAGATGTTATTTTTGAAGAAAAATCCGGAAAAATCACCAATGGAGGCAACGTGGACATTTATGAAACACAGACCATTAATAACATAGTTGATAAACACAACACCATTAAACCATCTCAAGATAAAACTAAACATAAAATACCCAAAAACAAATTACTATCTATAAGCGCGCCCGACGCCAAGGAGGGGATCGCGTCCAACACTACAAGATCCGCGCGGTCTACGCCGAAACCCACCGATGGAATTTTAAACGAAAAGTCCGCTGAAGACGCAAATGGAGATAATGTGGATATTCATACAGAGGAAGATAACACATCATCAACTAAAAACAAAGAAGACTGGATAATGGTAAATACAAATAAGAAAAAACGCAAAACACGGGGAATAGTAGGAGCCTTGGAAGACAACCATAACATCAAAGCGGTAACTCGTAAAGCGTTCTTATACGTATCACGACTGCAGCCAGAGACAACAACGAAGGACTTAGAAAGTTTCATGGAAAAAGAATTTCCGGAAGCCGCATGTGAATTGTTGGAAAATAAATTTTCCCAATATTATAGTTCTTTTAAGGTAACTATTGATTTATGTCATTTTGAAAAGGCAATGGATACAAAAATGTGGCCATGTGGAACTTTTGTTTCGCGGTTTTTTCACAGAAAGAACCAAATACGCGACATGAAATAACACCCAGTATAGCAAAGCAGAAATTTAGGATGATAACAGTCCTTCATAATAATGTTCAATCCATAAAAAATAAAATTAATGAAATTGATGTGGTTCTACAGGAATTAAATGTCGATATATTTTTGGGTTCAGAACACTGGGTCACTGGTTGTGCAACCTTTCCAACTATAGATAATTTTAAGTTAATTTCTGTATATAAACGTTCAGATATTGGACATGGTGGTGCCTCAATTCTCGTTAAAAATGGCATAAAAGCATCAGATAGACCGGATATTAGAAAGTTTTCCAGGGAACTAATAATTGAAGCAGCGTGTGCAGAAATCACTTTTGAGTCAAATCAGAAAGTAATTGTTCTATGTATTTATCGCTCTCCTGATGGGAACTTTAATAATTTCTTAGATATTTTTGAGGATATTCTCCATAAATTAATAATATTGGAGAAGTCTAAGGTTATTATTGGGGGTGATTTTAATGTGGATATGATGCAGGCTGAGGAATATAGATCAATCATGTTTAGAAATTTAGTAGAAAGTTACAATTTAGAAATTACCATAACTAAAGAATCTCGAATAACAAATACTAGTAAAACCTGTATTGACAATATTTTAACTAATATGAAATACATAAAATCAGAGGTAGTTGATACTCACTTTTCAGACCATCGTGGACAAATATTATCATTCAGAGAAAGTAAAAACAAAAATAAAAGAACTATAACATCTAGAATAATAAATACGAAAACAATGTATAATATGAATTGCGACCTAGATGAGATAAATTGGAATAAGTTACATCACTGCAACGACTGTGAAACATATTTTGAAATATTTTATAAAACACTTTTACAATTATTTAATAAAAGTTGTCCGTTTAAAACTAAGAACTATAATAATTTCACAGGGAAAAAACCGTGGTTGACAGCCGACTTAAAGCGACTAAAAAACGATATTGAGCTCTACTATCAGCTATACCATTATGCAAACAGTCCAGAAATATACAATAAATATAAAACAGCGAAGAAACAATATAAGTATTTATTACAGGAAGAAATTAAAAAACATAACTCAATCCGAATTGCTAAGTCAAATAATAAATCTAAAGAGCTGTGGAAAATAATTAAAAACAAAAATCAAGATGATACCCAACAAACTAATCAAACACTCAGTTTTATAATAGACGAAAACAGTAGAATTGATAATCCACAAGAAATAGCAGATAAGTTGAACAAATACTTTAGTTCAGTTGGCAATGCAAATGCAACACAAAATGCGAACATTCAGCATTATGGTGTTAACAATAGTGTAGTTGATTCCATCTTTCTTTATCCTGCATCAACGAATAAAATAAAAAACATAATCGATAACATGAAATCTACCAATAGTAAAGACATTGATGATATATCTTCGAGGCTCATCAAACATATAGCTCCCTTCATAATAGAACCCTTAACAGAGGTTATTAATATGTCAATGTCAGAAGGTATATTCCCCACCATACTAAAAACAGGACATTTAATACCAGTATATAAGAAGGGTGATCCACATAACATGGGAAACTATAGCACAATATCTTTGTTACCAATATTATCAAAAATTTTCGAAAGAGTAATTTATGATAGAATAATAAATTACATAAACAAAAACAACATACTATGCAATCAGCAATATGGTTTTAGGCAAGGTTTTACAACTAGTCATGCTATTTTGAACTTCCTAAATTTTGTGCTCAATAACCTAGACAGAAATTCGTCTAAGGTATATGCAATTTTTTTGGACCTAACGAAAGCATTTGATTGCGTACCACATCAATTACTGTTACAAAAAATGTTCAATTATGGATTACGAGGGAACTGCTACAAATTGCTGTCTTCTTATTTGAGGAATAGAAAACATATAACATCAGTCAATATAAATAATAAGCGATACAAATTAAACTTTGTCTACCCCACAGTCGGTGTCCCTCAGGAAAGTATTTTAGGACCGTTGTTGTTTCTCTTGTTCATAAATGATATGCCTTCGATGATAAACGCACATACTATAATGTTTGCAGATGACACGACGTTCAGCTTAACAAATAGTTGCATAACTGAACTGAATAATGCAACAAATAATATGTTAATTCAACTAAATACATGGCTTGAGTCAAACAACTTAATAGCAAACATATCGAAGACCTACATAATGAATATGAGATCAACGATGGGCGAAACCGATGTTTCATTGAATGGTCTAAATATAAATGAAACAAATAATATTAAATTTCTAGGTATACACATTCAAAATGACATAAAATGGGATCAACATGTAAACAAAATATGCTCATCAATTTTAAAATATTCATATTTAATTTACTCGTCAAGAAACGATATACACCAAGAAGCTGCCAGAATAGTATACATGTCACATTGTCAATCAAGATTGACATATGGCATCATATTTTGGGGCTGTACTACACAAATAAATATTCGTAAAGTGTTTGTGGTACAAAAAAGGCTAGTCAGAGCTATATGTAACAAAACCCAATACATCATGTCGTGAACTATTTAAAGAACTTAAAATAATGCCACTGATTGTTCTATATATATATACACGAATCTATCAAATTCCTCGTCAATAATATGCATCTCTACAATGCACACAGTAGCCAGCACTCCTACAATACTCGGAACCAACATTTGGTAATTTTAAAACACAAACACAATTTTGTTCATAACTCCTGTCTAGTGCAGCCTCCAAAATTGTATAATAAACTACCTGATTCTCTTAAAGCATTACCTAATAAATTACTTTTAAAAAAATTGAAACAGATTATATTAGAGCAGAGTTTCTACACATTAGATGAATATTGTAAATACTGCTGTGACAATAGATAATATTGTTACATTAAACTGTTTTATTTTATTATTTTAGTTGTATCTTCTGTGGCCAGATATAGTAGATGTTATGTTTACTTCGCTGCGTCACATAATTGCACTAATTTTAAATGTTTAAATCTAGATACTAAGTTTTTTATAATTAAGTATGTTTTGTATAATTGTTAATATATCCATAATGTAAATATTCCATGTGTAATATTAAGGTTTATCAAACTCTTGTACGTATTATGTTCATGCAATTTTAAACTGTTTATATATGTCACTAGATTAAGTTATTCTGCTGAGTTTTAATACTTTACTAATTAACTACTAATCAATTTTAAATTTAGCATTTAACTTTTATTTTAATTTTATATCATATATTATATTATATCTAATTGACTGACTCATCCATGAATGTAAGCCATTCTTCCTAGAAATAAATTAATTGAATTGAAATTGAATTGAATTAATCATATCGGCGCTGCGTACATGAGTATGGAGGACTATTCGGGTTAGTTCTTGAAATCCTCCACGTTGGTCATCAGTCTAGCCACTTGCACTAATGTCTTCATCACTTAAGAACTTGGGAAGTTGAGATGTTTCGAGTTATCGCCATCGCCACCTTCTGCCCCAGGAAGCTAACTAAATCTCCACTCGGCTGTCCTTCTGGACAACCGCCTCCATATTGTGTGTTGCCACCTGGATGCTTATGGAGGCCAAGCAGTCCTCTATATTTGTTGATATCGCCCGGGCCACATTTCTGACATCTTCAATTATTCCTTCTAACCAATATGAGGAGTTAATCTGCGGACCCTATCAGTTCAATCTCAGCCCGTAGTAGTAGGCGAAAGACTTAATCGTACGCGATATTTCAGAGCAAAAATCCCGAAACTGAGCGTTTCATGCGTTGTACTTAGAAAGAGAATAAATTGTCATAGGTAGACGAACAGCAGATGGTAGTATTCCAGATCATTGTGTAATACGTAGTTTTTTAAATAAGTAATGTTTTGTAGTCGTATATAATACGAATAATATATTATTTGTTTCTGAAGTTTAAAAATGATCTCAGTATCCCTTGACATACCCCTCAAGACTATACCATATGACATTAGGCTTTGAGCATAAGCATTGTAGAAGGATCAAGCAGATTATGTGCTAACATCTACGCGAATGTTAAGAACGGCGTATGGTGTACTTTAAATATTGTACTTCGCTAATTTTATTACCTAAAAATGAGGTATTTGGTTCTCGTTTGACTGATGTAGAATTAAGTTTAATGTATAATGTATATATATATACAATATTTTTGCTAAACCTTGGGGATTTCTAAAAAGTAAAAAGGACGTTCTCTTCTCATTTAATAGTAAGTTTAATTAACAGCTATATTTTCGCTGAAAATACATGTATCTATGTTTTCCCCATTTATAATAAGAGATGTATCTTACGCGTACTTACAAAGAGATATATACTCCCTAAATGCTAACTCCATGTCATTGGCATACATAATGAAAAACAGGGGTGCAAGTACCGAACCTTGAGACATCCCTAGTTTCACTACTTTTGCTCTTAATTTCTACAACTTGTGATCTCTTGCGGAGGAATGTTTTTATTAAATTTATTGGTTTACCGACAAAGCCATATCTTTTAAGTTTTTTAAATATATGCGTCAAAAGCCCGGGCCAAATTGAAAAATTTTTGTTATCGAGGGAATGCATGACAGAACATAATGGGCTATAAACAACATATGTAGTGGAGCAGTCCTTAATAAAATCAAATTGCGTGTTGGTGATAATCTTATATTTGTTAATATACCTCATCATTATGTCGTGAATGTAAATCTCTATAATTTTGGAAAATATCGAGAGAACAGAAATGGGCCTATAGTTCGATGGATCACATGTATATTTTTATTTTGAAAATTGGCACAACTCGTGCACGTTTAAGATAATTGGGAAATATACCAGCTTCAAATGCTTTATTGATTATTGTTACCAGAGGTTTTTGTTGAAGCATTAGTAATTTTTTCTTTGATTTCATTTTTATTGGCTAGTGTAAGAAAGAAGCTATTTATTATTTTTATTAATATTTTGTATGTATTTACGAGGGAAACTAATTTTTCCGGGTCATTGCTGACAACGACCCTAATTGCATTCCTCGTTTGGTGCCCCCCTGGTCTCACTATCTTACGACAAAGCAGTAGCTATCACCCATCGAGAACAACTCATCCTCATCCGGCTCTACATACCACAGCCCGAGCATTACTTCCCTCGAGATATGTGGAAGAACAGTCTTCATGAACTCCCTCTTTAGTTTGAGCCCCCACGTTCGAAAGACCTATCCACAGCCTGGAAAATAAAGAAAAAAAAACACATTATTTCATACCATTGATCGAAAACATCCATGTAGAACCAACAGTTTACATATAAATAAATATTAATACAATACGCACATCATTGTTAACGAGAAATACAAATCAGCCTTAAAGATTATCAACAACCTATATTTTTTTAAAATAAATAGAAGCAGTCTCATTAGGAGAAACTTTGAATAGATATCAATGCAATCATATAACTTAAATATTTGGCTCGAATAGCTAGATTATACTTTTATGATATGCTCAAAAGAATAAGTGCAATAGACATTTCTCTAAATCATCAAAACGACACCTATCTAAAAACACAGTTCAAAATCGAGATAGAAACCGAAGAAAATCTTTCAATTTTGAAATTATTATTAACAGAATAAGCACAATCTAAAGAAAGGACGTCAAAAAAAATCTTTATTTTAATTCGAAATATCACAATTTTACAGCAAAGATATTCGCAACACTGAGTACATTAATGACTATTCAAAAGTCCATAAAAATAAACATTCTACACAGCACTAAAAATAAAAAAACAATTAACAAAACCGGTGGCATCCATAACCAACAGAAAAAATCTTAAAAGCTATCAACGACAGAAGAGGATAAATATAAAATTCATACATGATTGTCGATACTTTTTGTGATAATTTTTATAAATACAAGTAAACATTATACACCTTATTATTTTTGTGACTATACATTTGACACAATTTAGTTGGTTATTATCAAACTACTAGTTTAAAAGTATGTGACTCAAACAAGTAAACTTGTTGAATATTTAATTGACGAAGCGTATATATGATGAAACTTTATAATGAAATGAATTTTAATTAATCTCAAACACACCACTTAGGAGGGTTTCACTTTTAAATTGATCACTACAATATGTTTCATCATACAGTGTCCTTAATAGGCAAATGAATACAGGTGAATACCAATATTCATTTGCCTGATGAAGCCACTATCGCATGGAACATATTACAGTGATCAAAAATAAAAGTACTAACATTCATCTATATTCTTATGTCTTCTGCCTGATGAAGCCTCTATATAGTGTAACATGTTACAGTAATCAACAATAGAAGATAAATGTATTTAAATGTATACATTCCACGAAACCTTTTACATAAAAGAAACGAGAGACAAATGAATTATTATTTAAGAAAATTCGAAATAGGGACAGTTCAAAATCGATACAATAATATGAAATCTACTCCAAGCCCCCATATATCGAATCTTCCCGTAACCGTGGAATTATAAAAAAAACTAGTATAAATTATGAAATATTAACGTTTAATATGTAAAGAACATACCTTAAACTATTTGAGCACATTCATGAATACTATGAGGTCGATAAAACAATAATATGTGGCGATTACAATTTACCATCTCTTAAATGGAATGACGATGGGTTGATTATTCAAACGGTTAATTCCTCAGATGCAAAATCTAACTCTATTGTTAATAGTTACAGTTTTTTTTTTAATTTACCTCAAATAAACACCATTTCTAACATAGACAAGTATTTTTAGACTTATTTTTCTCGAACATAAGTGGCGCCAAAGTGTCTCTGGCCCTGAACAATTTATTAAATTCAAGTGAATATCATTCAGCATATGATATTCTTCTGCCCATAACTCATTCTCAGCAATTGAACACTACCAAGAAGATTTTTCTTTACCACCTTGCTGACTATGATGCACTGAATCGCTATTTTGATTCTATAAAATGGTCTAATTTGATAATTGATCATAATATTAATAAAATGACAGACACATTTTATGAAGTGGTTCAGCTTGGTATAGACACTTTCATTCCATCAAAATTAATTACGTTATCTGATAGTTATTATCCAAAATGGATGACATCTGAAATTAAAAATCTGATCTATACTAAAAAACTAGCCCACAGACGTTTTACGCAGACCCATTTGCCTGAGGATTATAAGAACTTTTCTGACTTACGGAGACAGTGCAAGTCATTGTCCAATACTCTCTACAATAATTACTTAAGCACTATCGAAAGAAATCTCACCATAAATCCTAGTGGTTTTTAGTAGTACGTTAGAGATTAAAAAAATGATAATAGTATCCCTATAACAATTGAATACAAACAAGACAAAAGCTCTAAGTGTGAGGACATAGTAAATTTATTTGCAAAGTTTTTCTCAACTGCATACTCGAATGATCATACACAGGTCGCTTCTGATTGTACATTTAGCAGTGACCCAGTTAATAGCTACCCTCTTACTATTTGCAAAGAAGAAGTATTTAATTCAATTTCTCAACTTAAATTTAGCAAATCAGCAGACTTGATGGTATACCAAGCTGCCTTTTATTGAACTGTATCTACTCGCTTTGTGACCCAATCTACCAACTAATGTCAGAATCCTTAATACTTTTCCCAAAAATGGAAAACTACTTATATCACCCCAATATATAAAGCTGGTGACCGCAATTTAGCGGAAAATTACAGGGGCGTTTGTATGCAGTCAGTTATTCCCAAAATGCTAGACAAATTGATCGCAGATCAAATAGCATGAATGTCTACCCAAATTATATCCCCTCAGCAACACGGTTTTGTTCATAAAAGATCAACTGTATCTAATCTGCTTTGCTACGAACAGTACTTTTCAAATGCCATGGAAAAAAATACCAAGTGGACTCAAAATATACTGATTTTTTCAAGGCATTTGACAAAGTTAATCACAACATTCTTTTAACCAAACTAAACGGGTTAGGTTTTCATAAATCAACAGTATTGATTCAGCCTTTCTTGCAACATCAGATACAAATTGTACGTATTAATAACTTTATGTTTTGTAATATTAAGGTATCATCGGGGGTAATTCAAGGCTCTTACTTAGGCCATATATTATTCATCCTATTTATCAATGACATACACACCGTAATAAAAAACTGCCATTTCCTAAAGTATGCGGATGATGAAGTGGCATAATCAGGGTGATTATTCTTATATTATGCATGCACTTCGTATGCCTAGTTTAAAGGACCGTAGAAACTTCTGGGATATGTGTGTATTATATTGATTAATAAACGGATCCTTGGACTGTCCTTACCTTACGCAGCAACTTGATTTTCATTTTGGAAGCAATAATCGATTGTTAAGAACCAGACCAGTGTTTCGTATAAATACATTTTTATCTAATATTAGCTCAAACAACTCTATTAGTAGAATGATGCGATTGAGTCTAGGTTTAAGCGGTATGTACTCTCAATTGTTAATTAATTTTATGTTTTTGTTATAATAATATATTTGTCTTTATTGTAACAGGGGTTTCCCGTAATAAATAAATAAATAAATAAATAAATAAATAAATAAAAAATAAATTTCTCTAGAGTATACAGGTTGAGTTTCTTTAGATGTTCTCTATGGGAATCTCGGTAATCTTCAAAACAGTGAAGGTTAAGTAGATATTTTGAAAAAAGTATTTTTCTATCTATCATAATAACCAAGATACATTAATTTAAAAAAAATTGACACTTCTTACTTTTTAAAAATATCTAGTTAACCTTGACCTTTTTGAAAACCCTGAAAGTGCAGTTTTATTCGTCTCTTAAACCTTTCCCCATTTAACCGTTTTTCTATCTCGTATAGTTTCTGAGATCAACATAAAGAACATTTAAAAAAACTCACCCTGTGTAGTAAATTTAGGCGTTTTTCTTATAGTGTGATCAGTTTTTGTATTCCAGCTTCATATTCCTCCGACGATAGTGTATTGAGATACGAAATCACAGCTTCTTTTAGTTCTTTCATCTCTCTCTCTTTCAAATTGCTGTCCCATCAAAAAATCTTTGAGTTCTGTGAACAGATGGTAAACTGGAGGAACTGTCTGGACTATAGGGTAATGGAAGTGTGTTCGTAATGACTGACTATCCCCAATGCTTGTCATCATGGGTGTTCAACCTTTCGCACGGTGTACTAGTTACCCATACGATCTCTCGTAAAGAGATCACTTTTTGGCATGTTAAAGAAATACTAACAAATGCAATCAATATGCCAACGCTCTTCATGTATATATAAAATTTCTAGATAATAATGAAATTTTTAGGAAAATTTCTAGACAGAATAATATATTATAATATAATATGCACATATTTTCTTTCTTTATTGCTCTCACATTCCCTTAAATGTTTTCATCCTATAATATATGAAATTAAGATAGGGCGACAAAATCTTTACATAAGAGAAATGATTAAAATTGAAAATTCTAGAAATCTGAAGAAGAAATTGTTGAAAAATTTTAGAAGCTTCGGAGTTAATTGTCGTAATTTAATAGAAAAAAATAATATAAACTTTGGAAATATAGAGCAGAAATATCAGGATAAATCAAATAATGGGCAATGTAAAGGAAAACAATTTTAAGGAAAAAAATTATATACAATTCAAAAATTTTAAGGAATATATATCTTCGAATAAGTTAAAATGGAAAATGATATTTTCTTGAAGGGTGCAACAAAACATGCTAAATATGTTAGACGAGGCAACACATGCTGCATAATTAAATAATTATCGAAGAGAAAAATGAAATAGTAAAAAATCCTTAAAGGTAGAAGAAAAATGATGAAAATGCCAGCTTATGACATAGACCCTAGACAATTTTAAAAATCTCAAAAAAAAATCTGAAATACTTAAATTTATACAATTGTAAAATTGAATTAAGGCGGAAAAACTAGAAAAAATGATTGAAAATGCTAAACAAAGAGAAAGAAAAAGAGAAATCAGAAGTCTCTAGACGAATTCTTGCAATTTAAAAGAAATATTTAAAGAAATTTTTTGAAATAAGGGGACATTTTCAAGAAAATCCCTAAAACTGAATTTAAGTATTTAAAATGAATTTAAAAATGTTGCAAATTTTCCTAACTTATGAAGAAAATCTAAACAATTTGATGTAGAAAATTGTGAAAAATTCTTGAAGAATGCAATAAATGCTAAAAGTGCTGGATGAGATATCTGATGGTGGATAATTATATAAATCTAGAAGAGATAAATAAATATAATAGAAGGAAACTGATAAAAATACGAGCTGTGGCAAAAGCCACTATAAAATTTCATAAATCTAGAAATAAATTGTTGAAAAGCAATAAAACTTCTACAACTGTCAAATTTAAATCGTATGATAAAGTCTTCAACCATAAAAATAAAATGATAACAAACTCTAAAATATTTAAAGAGAAGTCAGAACTGCTGAAAAATTCTAGAAATCTGGGTAAGAAAAAAGCCGAAGAGAATTTTTGTAATTTAAGAGAAAAATTCAAGGACATTTTTGGAATTGTAGCGCCGAAATATCTGGAGAATTGGATAAGAAATGCTAGAAAATGCTGAATTAAAATCTCTTGAAAATAACTAAAATATTTAAAGAGAGTTAAGAAAAGCTACAATTCTCCAGAACCGTTACAGACAATCTAAAAGAAAAAATTATAAAAATATAGAGAAATATTATTGAAGGATGGAAGGAAAATGCTAGTAAAATATTAACAGAGACATTATATTCTAGAAAATTGTATTATTCTAGAAAAATAATTGTTGAAAAATTAATAATTTTCTAAAATTCTATAATTTAAGCAAGGCGATAAAAATTTTTAGTTTAAGTCAGTCTACTAAAATACTTTGAAACCAAAGTGAAAATTATAATGATTTGAGAATATAAAACCATTAATAATAGTAACAATATAAAAAGTTTAATAACAATAAAATGATTAAAGAAAATTTAGAACTACTGAAACTTTATAGAATTCTGGAGAAGAAATTGCTGAAAAATTTTAGACGCAAATTCACATAATTTAAATGAAAAAAAAACATAGAACATTTTGGGAATTTATAGGAGAAATATCTGGAAAATTTGAATAATAGGAAATGGTAAAATAAACCTGAAAACTGAATTAAAAATCCTGAAAAATACTACAATATTTTAAAGAATTTTAAATGCTATGAAGTTCTAGAATCTTTGAAGAAAATTTAAAATTGTGAAAACGGAATTTATTTAGGATTTTTAAAAACTAAAGAAACAATATTAGAAATAAATAGAAATAAAGAAATCTAAAAAAAATAGCAATAGATGCTAAATAATTATAATAGGTGAACCAATTTGTATTTGAATGTTGGATGTTTGCAATTTAACAGTTGGTATCTATATGCATGGCATATTCATCATGGTGCCGTACAGAGTGATTAAGTATGTGTATAAACATATTTGTATCCTATACTAATTCTTAAACTAACCTAAACCTTCAATTTTTATCAATTTAAAAAGTTATATCATTATTAAATATTATATTTGCAAATAATGATTTTTGTACAAAATTATAATTTTCATATTCTTCATTTAAATTATTAATCAACATTAAAAAATAATATATATATAAATATTCTTATTATTGTTTTGTCCATAAATAGCTTTTAGAGTCCTTATTGATTTAGGATTAAATTGAATTCTGGAATTAACCTGTATTATATGCATGCACAAAACATTGCACTTTCAATGTCGGTGGCCTGCATTATTACCTTGAATAATTTATTTTGAATTTATTATTTACAGATACCGGAAACTATCATTTACAAAATACAATTTTCTGTGTCTATAAATAACATTATTGATCACTACCTAGTACTTACAAGAAATATATGGAGTAATTAAGATAATTGTTACTAAACTGAATATAGTGAAGCATACTGAATTTTTCAATTCGGTGATTATGTTGAGAATAACTGTAAACATAAATTATAATTGTGATAAAAGTAAATTTATAAAATATTTTTTATATAATAATTTACAACACATACAAATACATCTTATTTAACTGAATTTATTCTCAATTTATAAATATACTTTTTTATTTTAATGCGAAAATTATGGATGAACGTGACATTAAACATATGTCGACAACAGTGTGTGCCAGCACGATATTGTATTTTAAAATAGGCCCAAATTGTATGGATTTCCTGTAGATGAAAGCAGGACATATCGGAGCTATGTGACAAAAGTGACAGCGGGCCTATTGAAGCTTTCGATTACGAATTTTTACACAACCCTCCGGCAGGACTTGACTTGACCTTAAGAGATTTATACTCACTTGCTTACAGCATCAGATTTTTCAGCGGCGAAAAGGATTTTCTCGGGGTTAATAGAGTGACGACATTGTGCTGACAGAAAAATTTGGATTCACAATATATCCCATTCACGCTCAATGTGCTTATATGAATACCAAA
Source organism: Ontholestes murinus (assembly GCA_963969525.1). Taxonomy (NCBI): domain Eukaryota; kingdom Metazoa; phylum Arthropoda; class Insecta; order Coleoptera; family Staphylinidae; genus Ontholestes; species Ontholestes murinus. Next base: position 16,430,196 of record OZ018397.1, read on the forward strand.
TAGTCGGGATATATATTGTTAGCAGTATCATTTGACACTATAAAATTAATTAACAATAAAATCATACAACAGACTGCAGCAATAAAATATTAAATCTCACCTTTAAGGACTAAATACTATAAAATTATTTATTACATGACTAATTAGTGTGATGTTAATTTTTATAAATCGCGTATGATAACTATAATTAAGAAGGTAATTGCTGGAATGGTACATTTGTTATTTCGGGTAATTGCAACAAGCCTTAGTAAATTACGAATATTATACATTAGTTCTCCTGCGCCCACGTTGAGTGCGTGGAAATATTTCCCATGACATTTTATTGACATTAATACAGAAGGGCATCATTTCGACATAGTAAGTAATGAATCATAAATTACTCTATAACAAAATTATATAACAATGAATTAATACGGGCATAATGTTTATTTTTAGAACATAATTCAACAAACTCTTATTGTGAACATAATAAAATAGTAAGAAGTTGTCTCAAAAACATATACTTAATTATTGTATTTGGTGCATTGCATATAATTTAAACCTGTACATATAATTTAGAAGATGAAAATTAAATATTAATTAAAATAACAATAAGCATTCCAACTGCTCAAATATATAAAAGGAAAAAAAAACAAATACAATTATGTATTTATGACTGACTATAATATAGATCGCGTAACTGAATTTATATTAATATTTATAATAAAATGAATAGCTTATCCAAAATAAAATTATACGATACATCATTTTCAGTCCCTTCCAAATCTTGTGATTCGTTGTTCTTCATCAACTAATTGTTTTGAATAGTTTTGTCGAAAACATTTGTTTAGTTTATTTAGTTTGTTTAGAATTCGTATGTATATGTGGATGTTCATCATAATTCTTGCTGTTATAGCTACACCCAAAGCAAACAATCGCTGAGGCCCTTCGACAGAACTTTTAGAGACGTTTTTTTCAGTTGTTTTTTAGGTCGATGGAATAGCTACAACGAGCCAAGAGTATCTACGAATGCTGCAAGTCAGCTGCAAGATTATGGTAGCACCAGCTGGATACTGGAATTATGAATCAAGAATTCATTTAGATGTGGATTAGAAATTAATATTTACCTAGACAAATATTATATTACTTTTGGTATTAATTACATCTCAAAGATTCATTCGAACCTTAAAGGCTAAAATAGACCATGGTAAAACATATACTGAGCTACTTTAAATCCATAGTTGATTTTGGTACAGTTCAAATGAAAATAATTCTGATATAGATGACCTACCTGTTGCATTTAATAACAATAGGCCAAAAAATTTGGCTGGTGATATAAATTCCAAAAGCCATGAGTGTAACAGAAATAGAAGACTCCTTTTACAGTTCATCAATAGATCAAAAGCAAACATCAGAACGATAGGTTCTAATGACTCAAAGTTCTTCCACTCTAATTCGAACTCAGGTCATGAAATAAAAGCATTTCTGTAAGAATTTGATCATCAACTATGTTGTTAATGAGTTTATAGAGAAGGCACATTTAACTCATTAAGTAAGCTGATATATTAAATATATCTATCTAAATAAATTCCGTGTTTTTTGTAAAATAACTATTTTTCTAAACTCCCTTCAATAATCCAATATATTTCAACTGATAGGGTGGGGTGACCATACTACAGAGCAATAAATCATCTTACTATTAATGTATGAATCATATAAAATACTAAGTGTGTCAGTATTTAAAAACAGTTTGTTAAAACAAAAACAAAACAAAAGTTTTTAAGACTAATTAATTAATTAATTTAAGTCTATGTTCATTAAAGTTCAACTTAGTATCAAAAATTACACATAGGTCTCTAAATTGAGACACTCTTTATAAAATGGAATTATCAATGTAATAATTATGATATAAGGTGTTGACTTTTCCCGAATAAGTAAGCACACTACATTTACTTTAAGTCCGTTCCCAGCACACCAACCATGTAATTTATTTACGTCTTCCTGAAAAAGTTGGCAGTCAAATTTATTGTTAATTTTCCTATACAGGTTGGATACTTGGGGTACACCAGCAACTGCCACATAGGGCACAATTTGTGTACGTCCTCTTAAATATGACTCAATAACACTTATATGATATTGGAAGCAATATTAAGGTCCTTAAACATGATTTATGGAAGTTGAGTGCTGTACATTAAAATATATCTGCTTACTCAAAATACATTCAAATATATTAGAGTCATTGCTCAATAGAGCAACCCCGTTTCTAAGAATTAAATTAAAAACGAAAGTAAGAGGGCCACAAAAACATAGCACCAATCCGTTAATAAGAAAGATGGTATACCGTATAAACCAGCAGTCATCTTCGATCTAATTCGTTTAAGCTGTTTAAGGATATCGACCTCAGAACTATATTATAAATTAAACCCATTACATTCTGAACAGTAGAATTTGTGCCATTATAACTAGGTGTATGGATATGATGATTTAAAATGATTCGCTAATGCATTCACAATATCAGTAGGACTCAAGAGGGTGGCATAACCCGTTTCCATATTAATACGAATAAAGTTGTAGCGCGTTGTTTACATATTGTTCTTAATAAATCTCCGCAAGTCATGATACTCCTTCTTATCGATTTCATTTTTCGTTAGTATTTAGCCCGAAGATCAATTTACCGTTTGATATCATAAGTCAGTTCCAGATCAAACCACGGAGGAACATCTTCCTTGAGATTACTCAATTTAGAGTATTTTGGAACATTCGCATCTAAAGCTTTGTATAGTCCAGAGTACAGAAGGTTAGAAGCTTCATCTACATCATTTACGTTATACAAGTTATTCCAATTTATATTTGAGGATAAGTCTTTATATAATTTTGCGAGATTAGCTTTCTTTAAGGTTATAACTAAATTGACTAGAAGTGGGAAATTTAGGAGCTTCATATGATTCGAAAGCAAGATCCAAATGCAGTAATGGATGGTAGTTATCCTCTGGAACAAGCGAATCGAGGTCTCTTTGAATATTATAATTTAAGTTATTAGTGATAATTATTGGGTCCAATGGTCTATTCAGACAATTCTATATTGAATTAAATTGTTTTCAACGCAATAACAGACTTTGTATTAATATTATTTCTGCAACTAAGCTATGTTGAAATTACCCATAATAATGGTATAGTCATGGTCACTAATATTTGAATCCATCACATAAAAAAATGAGTTTAAAATATCAACATGAAGTTTGGGAATGTAGCTACAAATTAACAAAATTGACTTCAACATTCTATAAGAAAATTGAAATTTTATGATTAGAAACAACGTTATTTTTTATTTTTCAAATTTATTAGAAATTCTAGAATATTAAATATAATTAAATTATTTTCGCAATTTTTCCTATCCTCTAATTCACGAACTAAAGAAGTTTTCGACGACATCAGTGGACTTGGTTTGGATTCTAATCAATTAATTCTGTCTGTCTTAATGGTGGTCTACCATGAAGTTGGATCTGCTTTGCTAAATATACCAAATGTTGCTACGCGATTCTTTCTATTTGCTTGGAAGTTGGCCTCTGTGTTAAATTCACTTGCTTAGTGTCTTAGGCAAGCTCTTTGAAAACATTCTGCTCGTGCATATTTCGGTCTTTACTGAAGACCATAAAATTATTCCCAAATTTCAGGTCAGTATTCGGGCTGGGCGTTTTACCTACCATCAGGGTGAAAGATTATATCGCTTTACCATCAAAGAGACACTGCCGTAGTTTTCCTAGATATCTCTAAGGCGACAGAGTCCCATTCGACAACCTTATCTTCAAAATTATACGGCTGAAGTACCCAGAATTTTGAGGCTGGATTCTGTATATTCTGGTTACTTCAGCCGTATAATTTTAAATCAAGATTCTCTACAATAAGATGGGGTTAAATGCCTCAGTCTGGTTTTCGACCAGCATCTAAACTGGTCGAAAATTATCCCTCATATCATTAACAAGTCCAAAGCTTCGTTATCGAAGCTGTGGCATTTGATAAAGTCCGATATCTAACCTTAGGGTTACTTTTTTTAGAAAATAATCATTAGGCTACAGTCCATCTATGCAATTCTTGTATGGAGTTATTTCAGGCTCAGTTATGCAGATTCTAACGTAAACAGACACTAAGGCGCGCTTTATATAAGGAGCACTGAAATCCATCATAAAATATTTACACTGAGTGTGATGTAGCCTTCTATCAAAAGATAGACAGTGACCCTTCTCCTCTGGAATTAATTTCCTTAAATAACTATGTCGCTGCCAAAAGTAAACATCAAGGATCTAGAACGTTCTAATTGGCACAAAAGTACGTTGCCTTTATCAAAGTGCCTTAGGCTAGGACGTCTTTTAGAACTCCTCTGGGGAGTAGAACGAATGGGACCGAACTTGCCCAGAGTTTTAGTTCGCGCATATTAGTTACCATTATATGCGAAAACAAGTTTAACAGAAACATTTATTCGTCAAACATGAAACTACTACGTAAATCAGAGACATATTCTTTAAACATTTTTTGTTGAAATCGTTTAGAAGCTCTTTAAAACCTTATAAGTTAATACCTAGTATATTGTATATTAATAATAATGGTTTATAGCTTATTTAATTCGATTAAAATACACTCGGACTTTTATAGCTGACTTCTTGACCGACTGCACATTCAAGACGACTAAAAATAAATCTTTGTGTTGAGTGAAACGCTAATGAAATTAGCCGGGTATGATATAAAGCTGTGGTGATTGGACGAGGGGAGATTGATAAAGGAGGTATGGACGGGTAGCATGAACACATAAGGAAGTAGATTTAGAGCGGAAAGGAGGAGAATGCATGAGAGGGTAAGTTTATTAGAGGGAATTGTAAAGGAGTGACTGAAGCAAGGGATGGACGTGGCGAGATGAATGCATGAAAAGGCTAGGATGGTAGATGTGCAAGAGAGAAGAGTATATATAAGGTACTTGATGGAACACCGTTTCAGAAAAGAGGAGAGGATGACCTTGGCAAGGGAAAGGCGCGGGACGGAAAAGAAAGGGAGCAAGGAATAGATGGAGCAATTGCGTGCTGTATGAAGACGGGAAGAATAGGTAAACGTGGACCGGGTGCAAGAAGAACTTCCTGGTTGAAAAACTTAAGGAAATGGTACGACAAAACTACAATACAGTTGTTCCGAGCAACGGCCAACAAGACTATTATTTTCAACGTGGTACTCAACATGATGTTAACCAACGACCGTTTAACGGCCATGATAACCTAAGAAGAAGAACAATACGTCGAGCCATCTGGCAGAGGAATGCATGTAGTATAGAATTGGGTGTATGGATGTAGAACCGTGATACTGATGACCCTAGAGCGGGAAAAAGGAAACAAATAAACCAAATGAGAGAAATTAAATGTGCCATTTGGCCCAAATACAAGATGAAGGTATAACATTCAACCATTTCCCTTCCAGTCGTTAATAAGACATTTGACCTTGATGACTTCATCTCTGAAATCAGAAAAATCAAATCTACTATTTCGAATAATTATCGTGGGGTGATTAATGGAGAAAAATTCTGGCACCGAAGTTAGATCCGCTCTACTAAATATAGCAAATGCTGCTATGCGATAGAGTTCTATCCATTCGCTTGGAAGCTGGCCGCTGTGTTTAGCATTCTTAAGGCGGGAAAATTACCAACTTTTCTCTAAAACAACCGCTTAATTCACTTTCTTAATATAATTTTACGAGTTGGCTTTTTTTCTCATCAACAGCAGATAAGGATAACAAATTGTATCGCTCCGCCACTGTCGCAGTTATTTATAACAAAATTTTCGAGCAGCATCTAAACTAGCCAAGTCTTCGTTATCAAAACTGTGACGTTTGTTTAACTCAAAATCAAAGGTAACTAACAAGAGCAAGAAATGGAACACACTAATAATTTTATTTGTATAAAACGAAATTTATTTCTGTGACTCAAGTTTCGGTAACTGCACGTACCATTTTCAAACATAAACTTTATGTTATGTCGGTAGAACTCCGACACTACCCTATTACCTACACCCATAATGCATTTTCTTTTCTTGCCTTAAAAAATAAGTCTACAGCTATAGAAAATTTGAGCCAGCAAAACCAAAACAACACAGTGTTTCACTCACTAGCACTGAAGTAAAGTAAAGTGCCGAAGACTAGGACGTCTGGGGGCGGGGGTTTAGCAGATGCGCGATCAAACTTGCTTACAATTTTATTGTCTTTAACTATATAAGCCGGAATTCCATCAGGCCCCGTGGTGCGACTGCCTTTTAATTCAGGTACTGCAAACTGAAATATCTGTTTCGTTGAGCTGGCTAATATTACAGATAGGAAAATTGGACGAAACATTATCTTGCTCACATGTTCTAGCAGGAGTTGTGAACACACTGCTAAAGTAAGTAGCAGAACAGTCAACAATTTTTTTTGGATCGGTAATATCTCCTCTATATTTCATGTTACCTGGAATTCGACTAACATTCTTTTTTGATTAATATAAGAGAACATTTTTTCCAAAGTATTAAAATGCAATAAATTAAATTGTTCTGTGTGTTACCTTGGTTAATTGAATTCCGTTAATAGTCCTTAAGCGTTTAGAGTAAGGATTAAACAAAACCGATAAATCTAACCGATAAATGCATTACTATCAGTCAAGGATTATAAGATTTTCTTAAATTAATGATGTTGTCTTATGTAGTATTTAAAAAGACTTTTAACAACTACCAGGAGAATTAAAAAAGAAGATTATTTAGCAAATTAACTAATTAAAAATGCCAAGATAATATGGAAATTTTCAAATTATTATTTTCAAACATAAAAAGATGTTGCATTGTGCTGAATGTTACTTCAGCCATGTAGCGACAGTCAACAGTTACATAATTTAGTTGTAGTAGTTGTTTTAACAATTGGCTGATAGTTCTTACATATCTGTAAGTTAGTGGTGCAGTAATGATGCGAGAAATTAATTTTTCTCATTAATACTTTTAATTTTTATCAATACTGAAGCTGTAAATCAATATTTAATTAATTTTTACTAAATTTTATTCCTCAAGGCTTGCCTGGTCTAATATGATAATAATGTATTAAGCATAAGGTTCATTTTCTAAACTTTTAAATATATACAAATCTATCATTTGTATAATATCTAATATTTAAATTAGATATTAAATAATTTGATAGTAATTTATTTTATTAAAAATTCATTACTCACTGTAATATGAGCGATTAGTTAATGAGAAAGATTACCTGAAATATATTAAATTTAATTACTACCTTAATGCAATATATTTTTTTGAAATGTAAATAATGTATTTAAATAAAAGATTCAATTAATCGTCGATAGGTAAACCCTATTGATATTAATAATTAAAACCCTTAATGGCCTCGGCCCGTTTATCCAGTATTTAAATCCGAATCGAAACCAAGTAGGTGGAACATCCAATTTTGAGTATGAAATAATCCGCGAAGTACTTCATTTCCCATTTAATCGCCGTTTTATGCCCGCAAAACTCCGTGCAACGGTCAAAAACTAATTATAAAGTTTGATTGCGAAATTTAATACAACAATTAGTAAAATAGTTTACGCAAAATAAAATTATCTAATTAATTCGCCCTGAAAATCGTGGCAAAAATGAAATTCCAATTACATATATCAAGCCGGAAAAGTTTCATTTAATGTGGGCGTGGAGTGAAATTCAATTATTCCAGCACTCAAAATTTCAACCCATTACGCTTTCGTGGCCTCGTGGAGAGATCGTGACTTCCTATAAAGTGATTTCAGCGGGAATGACTTGATTCTGGTTACGGAATAATGGCGGTAGATCCATTTCGCTGACAAAAATAAAATAATATAAAAAAACTAGTATGTGTTAATATTAATAATTTTAATTATAAATTTAATACATTAATTTATATTTAACTATTTTATCGTGTACTTATTTTCTACTTTTCCTCTTATCAATAATTAACATATAAAAAAGGTAGTTTAGAATATGAGTTTATAAACAAATGTTTAGTTAACAAAGTTTAGTAAACAAAAGACGAAAATTTAATTTCCCATTGCTCATCTTATTTAATCTGATCCTCCAACTACTACTATTACCCACAAATAAGTATATACATTAAATATAATAGTAATGCAATCTTCTTTTAAATAGTAATGCAATCTTCTTCTGAAGAAGCTACATTTTGGCAAAAAATCCGATAAAATATCCTTTAACTTCCATTCTTCGCACTACATTTTTTAAGAAGCCCTGAACTCTATGTAACTAAACACTTTCGATCTCTGTGGCTCAAAGTATGTTTTCTTATCCCTCCAATCCCATTCACTTTCATACCCTCGTTATTTATCCACTTATCTTAAGATTTTCTTTGTATTCATTGTAGGTACCTTCATCGCTAATCACTGTTTTTAATAAACTCACTTTCATATGTAATGCACCACCCAAAATGAATAATACAATTGATGCGAAACTTGGTGAAAATAATTGTTTATTCGTTGGTACATAATGATTAAACTCTCAATAAAAATTTTTCCCAAATTTCGGATTTTGATAGGGTTCGAATTATCGGCATGAAAGAAGCAGGTGTATCGTTCCACGATAATAGCAGAAGAATGAATCGAGATCAAACAACTGTGGCTAGAATATGGTCTTCCTGGTCAGCGTCATCATCCGGCTGAAAGATTTCTGAGACGAATGGCCACAAAGAATCGATTTCAAACAACTAGGCCTATTACCATAGTTTAGGTAAGAGCTGTAAATCGCTCTTATTATCGAACATTTATCGACGAATTGCGTGAAGAGCGGCAGGGTGGGTTGAAGCAACAATATCGTTTAGCGAAGAATACAGGTTTTGTTTATGAAAGAATTATGAACGTAGAAAGATGCGTCAATATTGAGGAAAACAAAATTTAGAGTTAGTTGGAAGATTCCATTTGGGATGAAAATCACCTTTGGTACTTATTCCAAGTGCATTAAACGCTCGTCGATACATTGTAATGTTTTGTATCCCGCCACGGTGCCATTTGTTTAGACATTACCTGGGATTTTCCAGCAAGATAACCTTAGACCTCACATGTCAAGATGACATAAATCACATATTTGTGTAAAATCCTTTTGAGGATATAATATGCCGCATTTGGCCAAAACAAAAAGAAAATATTCTGAGATGAGCTTCAAGAAAGAAGACTCTCATGGAAGAAAGTGTTGGTACGAGTGGAAGAACGCTATATTGTGAACTCTGCCCTTTCCATATGTGATTCAAATTTTTGTTAATGGATTTTATATACAATTTTGGAATATTATGTAAGCATATTGGAATAAATAAATAATACTAATACTAATACTAATAAATAATACTAATGTCAAAAATTACAAGGGTGTTCTTGGAAGAAGCGGATTTGCAAATGTTGCTTTGGCAAGTAAAGTCTACCGACTTAAATCCTATCGTGCAAGTCTGGGACATGATGGGTAAAAATGTTCACAACATGTCAGACCTCCTGACAACTTAGATGATCTGAGATTTCGCTTAGAAGTTCCTTGGAATGAAATGCCTCCAGCAGATATAGACTCGTTATTATTATTTTTTTCTGTTAAATTAATGTTTTCTTCTTTTGATAATTTAATCATTTTGTACCAACGAATAAACAATTATTTTCACCAATTTTCGCATCAATCGTATTATTCTTTCTGGGCGATGCATTTTATATGATATATTTCATATGAATGAGTGTAATATACAATATTCCCACATTCGTCCAGTACACTACATGTCGGTATGTAATCTATGCCAGACCTTCTCCAACATCCTTGAACTCAACCTTGTCTACTCTTTCACTCATTCCCACTATTATTCCACTCTTCGCCGATCCCTTCGTTACAGACTTTAATACTTTTTTCATTGGCCATCTAAACCCCTTGGTAGCCAGCTGTTTATTTCCTTCCACTGTTCCTTCTCCCTTCGTCTGTCCTTTCCGGTTACCCAATCCTGAAAAAGTTTTGCCGGACACGGCCATTGTATTTAGACTTCTATATTCCAAAACTCTATCCTTATAAATTCTTTAATATCCAAACTGCTAACATTCTTATATTTCATTGCCTTCATTATTTCGTATATATCCATAAAATGTTTTGCTTTTATTATCTTTTGTGCTAGTTTATTTTATTCATACCATTTTATCAATCATCGCACCCATGTCTCTCTCCATTTATTGTGATTTGTCTGAATCCCACTATTAATTTATTGGATTGATAAGGCTGTTACTTGGCGAAACTCCATTATGAACTTATAATGAAAAACAGGATCGTTTTGAGTTTAGCTTTATTTTATAGATACTGCTACAATTGTTTCATCAGGCAGATGAATAATGATTTTAAATTGATTACAATCGAGACTTAAATACTAAATAACACTATGAATATGGTGGGGGCATTGCAGGTACAAAAATTATAAATTGAGTAATGGTGAATTGTTGAGCTCCGTTTGTTCATTTAGTAGAATATGGCGTTTGTTAAATTTGTTTATTTCTAATTGTTCTACTATGTTTAATTTCTTCCTTTCTGGCACGTGTGTAATATTTTGAACTCCGGATTAAATTGATGTTGTTAATCTAGAAGGTGGTTCGCGTATGTTGATATTGTTTTCTCTAATGTGAAACTTTTCTTATGTTCACGGATTCGGTCCTCGAAGCTCCGGCCTGTTGGTTCCACATATACTTTTGGGCAATTACCGCACTCTAACAAGCAGACGCCTGACTTTTTATTCTTAGCTGTTTTGTCTTTTACGTTGTTTATAAATTTGTGTAGTGAATTATTTGTTTCGAATGATGTTTTAATGTTTACAGATTTTAATTCCTTGCTAATTGCTATTGAAGGAGGGCCAATATATGTTCATGAGCAATATTTTTTATTTTGGTTTAGGTTACTGTTAGGGAAAATTGATGAATTTATTTGACGTTTTTGTTTTTTATTCAATAAATTGTTTATTAACTCAAGTGGGAATCCGTTATTACTAACTATTGTTAATATTCTATTTAATTCTTTGTTGAAATTGGCCTCCGATAATGGAGTATTGATCAGTCAATGGATCATGGAATTATAGGCTGCAATTTTCTGGGGCATGGGGTGGAAGGATTTAAAATGGATATGGATTCAGTATGGGTTGATTTATGGTTTATGTCAAATTCAAGTTTATAATTTTTCTGATATATGTTTAAGTCTAAAAAGTTGATAGATTTATTTTCTTGGAGTTCTATTGTAAATTTTATGTTTGAATGGATTGAGTTTAGATAGGATAAGAAAACATCTAATTGTCTTGCTGTACCTTGAAAACCTACAAGGATGTCATCCACATACCTCACCCAAAAAAGGCATTTATTAAAAAGGGGGAGTTTGCTAATGATGGATTCTAAGTGATCCATAAATATTTCTGCTAGTAAAGGGCTTAAGGGATTTCCCATCGCTTGAAAATGATTTTGTTTTAGGCATGCCTCTGATAGGTTTAAAATTTCAGTTCTGATTACCGGATTTGTTCCCTTTGAAATTAACAGCTCACGGATAATGCGTATTACCTTCTGTGGCGGTACACTTATAAATAAACTGGTGACATCAAAAGATGCAAGTAAAAAGTTATGAGGAATTTTAATTTGGGAAATTTTCTTAATTAGTTCTGACGAATTTTTAACGGAAAATTTTGGTTCAAATTCGGTGTATTTTTTAATTAAATTAATTAAATGTTTTGAAATATTTCTACAAGCTGCATTTGTGAATGATACCACAGGTCGTATTGATTTTTCAGGTATGTTTAATTTAATGAGGCCGTATAGTTTTGAAGATTTGGGATTCATTGGAATGAGTGATCTTTTTTGGTTTTCAGTAAAGATAGCTTGGCAGTTTTCTAAGGCTGTTTTTAGTTCTTTAACACATTTTTTAGTGGGGTCAGAATTAAGTTTTTCAAATTTGTTATCAGATATAAAATTTAGGACTTATTATATTAATATTTCATTTAGGGTGGATTTGTTTCTTATGGATTCCGTTGACCTGAAGGGACACGGCTTTTTACTATTTAAAATTACACGTTTGGCAATGGCCTTATTGCAGATTGTATTATTATCGGTACTAGTTAATGCAATTTTAGTTTCCACGGCTAAAATTTCCAAATTTGAATGTTGAATTTGAGGTTTGATGTTATATTTGAATCATTTGTTTAGTAAATTGGTTTCTGTTGTTATAAATTTAATATTCGTTAAGTTAATGAATCTATCAAAGAATTTTATATTATCCTTAGTGGGTGGTATAGGTGTGGATTGGAATTTTCGACTGACCAGTTTTCTTAATTTTGAACTTTGTGTAACATATTTTTTGTGGTAAACAATTGTAGCAGTATCTACAAAATAAAGCTAAACTCAAAACGATCGTGTTTTTCATTATAAGTTCATAATGGAGTTTCGCCAAGTAACAGTCTTATTAATCCAATATTTGAAAGAAGCCAGCAATGGTGAACAGGCTAAATGGTTTTTTAAGTTACAACTGAGATTTAAAATTACCAACCAAAATATCTGGTTCCTTCACGAGTGCAATCACTACGGAGTATTTCCGAATTACATCTACATAAAATCAAGTAGCAACAGCAAAGCAGCAAAGAAGGCGACTGAAGTTGCAAAGAAAACATGGTTGGCCGAAGATTTCAAGAAACTCCTAGCTGAGAGGGACACTATCTCCATATACTTAAAGGTAACGCATTCTAAATTAACTAGTAGACGCCACAACTTAGAATTTGATTTACTTTTTGGCAAAACTCAAGATAAAATTAGACCAATTTACCACAAAAAATATGTTATCGGAGGCCAATTTCAACAAAGAATTAAAGAGAATATTAACAATAGCTAGTAATAACGGATTCCCACTTGAGTTAATAAACAATATATTGAATAAAAAACAAAAACGTCAAATAATTTCACTAATTTCCCTAACAGTAACCTAAACCAAAATAAAACATATTGCTCATTAACATATATTGGCCCTCTTTCAATAGCAATTAGCAAGGAATTAAAATCTTTAAACATTTAAACATCATTCAAAACAAATAATTGACTACACAAATTTATAAACAACGCAAAAGACAAAACAGCTGAAAATGAAAAGTCAGGCGTCTACTTGTTAGAGTGCGGTAATTGCCCAAAAGTATATGTGGGACAAACAGGCCAGTTTCACATTAGAGAAAACAATATCAACATAAGCGAACCACCTTCTAGATGAACAACATCAATTTAATCCGGAGTTCAAAATATTACACACATGCCAGAATGGAAGAAAATTAAACCTACTAGAACAATTAAAAATAAACAAATTTAACAAACGCCATATTCTACTAAATGAACAAACCGAGCTCAACAATTCACCAAAACTCAATTCTTAACTAACGCACTTACTATGTTTTAACCACTAAACATTATGTAATATATATACATATATTACAAAAACGCACGACTCAAGTGTTGACGGTTAAATGTCATTATCAAGTGAAGAAAATTAATGAAGGAATTCCTATTTATACTAATGTGTAGAGGTTTGGGGGTAATTATTGTCGGGTAGGTAAAAGAAGGGGATTATGCATCGTTAACGGATTGTAGGTTTTTGAAAAGTGGCGTATACATTAAATCTGTTTGCTCGTTAAGCAGATTAACGTGAGGATTATTACTTTCTTTGAAAATTTCGGCAGATTCGAGGAGATTAAGCTTTGTAAGCTTTGATGTAAAATTTTTAGATTTTGGATTTTGGAAAATTGATGTTTACATTCTAAACAATGGCTTGAAAAAGTGCTACTGTTTTGATTTAACCTATACGCTCTAAAATGTTCGGAAAATCTAGTTTCGAAGCTGCGACCTGTTTGTCCTATATAAGTAGAGTTGCATTCGGGACATGAAATTTTATAAACACCTGATTTTTTTAGGGGACTGATTTTATCTTTTGCGTTAAATAATATGTTGGACAATTTACCGCTGGCTCTAAATGCAATTCGATGATTATGTTTTTGTAAAATGTGAGCAATTTTCTCGGTAGTTTTACCGCGATAGGTGAGTGTAATGAATGATTGTGTATTGGAGTTTGGGATTCTTGGATAGATATGGGTTCTTGTGTTTTGGTATCGCTTTTTATTGATTAGATTTTGAATTAGGCTAATCGGGTATTCATTGTTTTGTGCAATCTTTAAATTTTTCTTCAGTTCTAGGTCTTGATTTTTGGGGGATAGCGGAATCGAAAATGCTCGATTAATCATTGAGTGGTATGCGGCCAGTTTATGTGACAGAGGGTGGTTAGAATTATACGGATAGTTGAATTTATATTGGTAGGTTTTCGGTAAATATTAAATTCAATTTTGTTATAATTGTGGATCAATGTAAGGTCAAAAAAGTTAATCTTGTTATTCTGTTCGCTTTCAAGTGTGAATTTAATTTTTGGATGTATATTGTTAATTGAATTTAATAATTGATTTAGTTGGCTGGAAGTACCATTGAAATAGGCAATTATATCATCCACATATCTATACCAAAATTAGATGTGTTGTTTTGTGAATGATAGGTTAAAAATTTTATCTTCTATATGTGACATGAATAAATCTGCCAGAAGAGGACTTAATGAGAACCTATTGCCAGACCTATTGTTTGTTGAAATATCTGGTTATCAAATTGTAAATAATTTTGGTTTAAACATACTTTGAATGCCTCATATAATTCTGATTTTGTTATAATGTCTATATCAAGTTTGTCCAACATGTTTCTAATAATTATAAGGCATTCATTTGTTGGTATATTTGAGAAGATTTCCAATTTGAGTTTGAAATGAGGCGGTTGGATCTTTTTTAGGACGAAATAAATTTTCTTGATTTATAAATGTATTGATTTTTTCCTTATATTGATCAGTATCCAGAATAACAATTGAATTTGATTTATCGGCTTCTGTGATGGTTAGGGAATTAAGTAAAGCTTTGGACTTGATAGATTTAATAGTATATAAGTCTGAAGATGATTGATTTGGTTGGACTTTTACAATGTTTGAAATTTGTGAGCTTCTCGAAATTTTCTTTGTTCTGGCTACGTAATAATTTTTTGCTTCTACGATAAACTGAGTATACGCTTCTTATGATGGGGGTTCTTTTTTGTTCCTTTCCCTTTTCTATCTGTGTACATCTGTGTTGTTTGACTATTTTATTTTCCCAGTTTATGTTAATAAAGTTAAAATAATTACAAGTTCCCTTTTGATAATTGCCTTTCTCGATATTAGTTGGACTTTTAACATCCTGTATATCACTAACAATTTCTTGAATTATTAGAAACTAGATACTACCCTTGTGCAATTTAGCAAATAGATTTGCATACAGATTTGCAGATTTGCTACAAGAAGTATGATCCTAACCTTAAATTGCTTATTTCTATATTCTTTAACTTGAATATTTTTCATTGTGCCTCCTCTTGAGCCCTTATTCTATTTCAACTCTCTTAAACTTCTTTATGCATTCACTATTTTGTTTATGTATCAATAACACCATTTATTCAACTCACAATGGGATCGTGCACTATTTTAATTATTTTAAGTTGTCACGATATTTATGCTAATACATAATTTCATTTTTCCAATTTTTTACACCATATTGACAAAAATTTAAATTTGAAGTTGTATTTGACAGTAATTCAGGGTCTATTATAAAAGTAATGCACATAATGTTATTGTGACGCGACAGGCGAAGAAAATATGGCTAAGGGTCTGCCCTTCTAATGCAGCCGGTCTCCAGTTTGCGCCAAGCAGTGTGAACAAAAAGTCGTACCTCCGCGTGAACTGTGATTTTCTATTTTTTAGCACGACGCATTGGAGCGTTCGCTTGAACAGCGATACAACAACGGTTCTTTTCATGTCCGAGGAATCATCCATTTTAACTTTCTACCTTAGAAACTGTCATCTTTTTCTTTTTAAATTTTTTTATTGAAAGTACTTTATACAATAACTCAAGCCATGACGGCGAACTTCCTAGGTAAGAAGATTGACCTCTTGCGGATCTCCTTGGCCGTCTTGATTTTGCTCTGCCGAGTAGCGCGTGTAAGATCTGACACTAATGACACGGTCAGGCTCCACCTTGACACCCTTATGTCCCCCTGCCCCCCTTACAGTCCTGATTTGGCAAAGTGCGACTCTTTTGTTTTTCCAAATGAAGAGAGAGTTGGGAGTCCGCGGAAAAAATCCAAAAGCATATTACAACGGTCCTAAAAGACATTTCTGTTAAGGGCATGCATAGTAGAAACGTTTTCGCAAGTATATTGATGCTCGGGGAGAGTATTTTGAATATTTTAAGCATTTGTACCAGTACAATTAATAAATATATTTTTCCTAGAAAATTCGAATTACTTTTATAATGGACCCTGTAAAATATTCTAACTAGTGTTAAGATGATTTTTTTTTGTAGTCTTAATAAAATCATTGTTGTTTCATTAAATATTTAGTGTTATTGTATTGTTTTATTAAACTTAAAATTGATTTATTGCATAATGATAATTATGACATGTTTACAAATTGGAATGGCCTTTTCTAACTGCTTGTTTTGAAACAAGAATAAATCCATAATTGACAACCTCTTATCACTCGTCGAAAATCACTTATAGGAGTAGTTCAAAACCATAAGTCGTTTCTAGTACAACTTTTGTGAATACTTCTATACGACCTTTGAATATTTGTAAGTAATGAGTACCTAGATTTTATTTGGGAATGAGGATTTTCATCTATTTTGCTGCAAAAGATTACAGAATTTGGTAAATTCCATTTATTAATCCTTAAGTTTTTTCTCTTTTAAAAACGCCACATCTTAAATACCTAAATTTCGCTGGTAATTAAATTCCAAATATTTTTAACAGATTTACGCGAAAACTCTCTTACGTTCATCCATAAATTGTTATTATTCTTCATTAACACTTGACAATGACTTCCAAAGATCGATAGTATAGTTGTGTAACTATAAAACTACGTTAGTCCACAACTTGCTTTGTACGGTTGAACCAGTCAATCAGACATCAGAGGAATTCTAAATAATGCCTACTTCAAATTCTGTACAAATGGTGTTTTTAATGTAGTCGAAATAAAAGTATGGTTTATCGAGTATAGAAATTTTTTTAAATTGCGTTCTCTTTTAACAACATTCAACATTACTAAGAGCGGTTTTTATCCACTAACAGCAGGTAAGTGCAGCCATAGAAAAAAAATACTGTTTCAAATATATTTGGTATCTGTCGAATTTCTTGAAACCTAGTGACATTTTGATGTTTAATGTTTATTTTCTGTCACTAATAGTTAAACCTTTTTAGTGAATTCCTTTCTCATGAATCGCTATTTGATCGCCGAGATGACTGACATGCATATTATTTATGGACACCAATTACAGACACCAATACTGATAAAAGGGTGGGCGTCGAAGTATCAGTATGCAGGCTCCTGATTGGGCCCACTATTCACCTCCAATGATGGAAGAACTACCTATATGTCAATGTCAGTTTGAAAATTTTATAAAACGCATCCCGAAATTAAGGGAAAAATAAGCATCTAAATGTTAAATAAATATGTATCCAATGCTTGACCGTTTGGAGCAGCGGAGGAGAGGAAACATAGGTCTGAATGGAAAATCATTTAATGCAAGTGAATTCCGCCCTTCAGCATGCTGACAAAATTTGTATTTTTTACATGTATATACTTTTTTGTGCCAATTTTTTTACTATTCTATATAAGCATGTATGATAAAGACAAATATAATAATAATAATAATGTCCAGCCACCCTACCCCTTTGATAGTTGCGGATTTTGTTGGAAAACAGGGCTCCCAGGTCCGCCAGTTTTGGCCATGATGTCTTCAGCGGGATCTTCCTTAATGTTGTTAGAGCAGGAAAGTAGCATAGGATATGCTTTGCCGCTTCCTTGTTGCACCCTCTGCAGTTAGGATCTTCAGCGAATCTTAACACTTGAATATATTAACACAATATTGTGCAACTTTAACATTGGGTGTCCGTATTGTGTTTCTGGAATGAGCATAAATAGAGACATTTTTTCACCTGGGCTTGTGTGCTCCTAGAGGAATGTCTTAGGGTATGTTTGGAAGATTGTATCTCTGTGAGTTCTGCCTGGATAATGGTAGAGTGTTCCTCCAGGGATATTTTTAGTTCCAGGATCCTTAGAGTTTTGTGACGTGTAGTGTCTTTCGAAAAGGTAGGTCAGAGTAGCATGGTCTTCACCCTCTGAGTCGCTCTTCTAGGGAGTGTCTCTTAGTCTTAGCGCTGAACTTATTTTATTTCCTGTATATGTAAATCTAGGGAAGGAAAAGACAGTAACGCCTGCATTCCCATACATGCTAGACGTTGAATGTGCTGTAGCTTACTTATTGTAGTTTTGAGTTTAACCCTAACAACCATACAACTGCTACTACTTGGTGATTCTGGATGATATTCCATATGATCTCCCAACGACTCTCCAACACTGCCAGAATACCATGCTCGTCTTCTGTACTTTGGTTTGAATATGATTACTCCATTCCTGGTTAGGATCTAGGATAACCCCCAGACACTTGATCTGTGTATCCAGAGTTAATATGGTGTTGAGTATCCTGTGTGGCTTCATTCTGTCCAGTTTATTCTTTTCTCTGCATTACATCGTAAGAGCGACCTTTAAGCAGAATTGTTATGTCAGTAACATACGAAGATGGCTAGATTCATCGAGTTGGACGTCACTCGTGGTTGCTCGATTTTCGTCATTAGTTTACACCACACTAGTTAAAAAGATGCAAGATTTGAGAAGAAGAATTGCTGGCTGTAACACAATAAGAAATAGCACTGGTGTTTTTGAAAGAGTTCAGCATTCAATGAGGAGAAGATTGCATTATTGCATCCTAAATGGAGGTCGTCATTTTTAAAAGTAGGTTAAGAAACGATACTTCTAATTTTTGGTAATAAAATGTTGTTATTATCGAAAATTTTTCGGCGGGTTTTCAAAAATTATAATAATCCTTTGAATTTTTGCCGTATGTTTAATAAACTCTGTACATCGGAGGGCAAATAAACTTTATAGGAGATCCTGAAAAGGTTACGCAAAAGGAGTTGTTAATTCAAAAACGCTGTAATAAGTATAAACTTGCAGTTTCACTATTGCTGCAAATAAGTTTTATATTTTTTTATATTGGTAGCAGATGGTGTATTAAAGTCAAGAGTTTTAAGAATTATTGATAAAGATTCATATTTCTCTATAGAATACTTAAAAATGTTAGAAATGTCACCTCACAGTCTACAGTTTTAGAAGAAACCAAATCACATCACTAAATTCTTTGCCATTTTTAAAACTTAAATTTAAAGTTCTATATAATTTTAGAAAATAGTATAAGGTTGTCGGAAAAGTCGTGACGCATGATTGCAACAGATGTTGCTAGCACATTTTTTGAACTACTACAGTAAATCGCATCTATCTTTTGGTTATGTTGTAGCTTCATTACAAAAAAAATAAGTGTGTTTTTTTTTGGGTTTTGTATATTTTACAAAAAGTTAAATATGGAAGACAAAACTGTGCATTTTCGTCATATTTTACTCTATTACTTCCGTAAAGGGAAAAACTCGCGACAAGCTTGTGAAAAGTTGCATAATATTTACGGGGACAATGCTCTACAAGAGCGTCAATGCCATCGGTGGTTCTCTAAATTCCATGCTGGAGATTTTAATATCAACGATGCTCCTCGGTCAGGGAGGCTAATCGAGGCTGATGATGACAAAATAAAGGCACTGATCGAGTCAAACTCACGTTACACGACTTAGGAGATTGCAGAAATATTAAACATCGATTCAAGCGTTCACAATCACCTACAGAAACTGGAATACACAAGCAAATTCGATATTTGGGTTCCTCATGAATTTAAGGAAATTCATTTGACAGCGCATATAAACGTCTGCGATATGCTTATTAAGCGTGAGGAAAGCGATAATTTTTTAAAGCGAATGATAACTGGTGATGAAAAGTGGATTGTTTCCAACAATGTGGTGCGCAAACGGTCTTGGTCCAGACGTGGTGAATCGTCAGAAACGATAGCGAATGCAGACATTCATCAGAGGAAGGTTATGCTCTCAGTGTGGTGGGATTTTAAAGGTGTCGTATATTTCGAGCTCCTATCAAGGAACCAAACAATCAATTCGGATGTGTACTGTCAGAAATTGAATAGTTTGAAGGAATCAGTCATCCAGAAACGTCCAGAGCTCGTTAGTCGTAAAGAAGTTGTGTTCCATCACGACAACGCGAGAACACATACGAGTATGATCACTCGTCAAAAATTGATGGACCTTGGATGGTATTATAATGTCAACGTCAAAATGACAAAGCTGTATTAAATCGCCCAAATAAAGGGAAAATAAGCATTTAAATGCTAAATATATGAATCCAAAGCTGATGAACTGCGAATCAGCTGAGGAGAGGTTACGGGTTTTAGTGGAAGATCATCTACAAGTGTGAACTCCGCCCTTCGGCATGCTTTTAAAATTATATGTATGCTTTTCCTTCAATTTTGTATATTTCAGTTTATTTGTATTTTATATAATCATGACCGATAAAGCTTTAATAAATAAATAAATAAATAAATAAATATGTTTTGCCACATCCAGCATATTCGCCTAACCTTGCGTCTTCAGATTTCCACCTGTTTCGCTCTCTTCAAAACACTCTCTCTGTAAATCAGCACCTTATTCAGTTTTTCAAGACAGATCCTTCTATGACCGAGGAATTATGAAATCCCTGAAAGATAGCAAAAGGTTATCGAACAAACCGCGCAATATATCATTGATTTATTTTTGTACTTTAAATAAATAAATTACATTTGAATAACATAGAAAAAATACGTCATGACTTTTTCGACAACCCGATAGATATTTATGGTTCTTTTACGAACATAAAGTCTTTAGAATTGTAAAGATAATAAAACCTAAACTCTTGTATTAATTTAATTGCAAAAAATGCTGTAATTTTCAATTTTTCTGCAATGTTAGATACTTTGATAAGTTGATAGTGGAGCCAAATCCTGAAACTTTAAAAATATTAGTATTATTAAATCTGAATCTGTTTTTAAATTTTACAGTACTTATCTTATAGTCTTATAGAACTTAAGGATTAAATAATTCCTTATGATTTAGAGTTTTTTGAAGTTTAATGGAATTGCGAAAGAAATAAATCACGACATGTATATTTCATTATTATTCTATATTATTTACACAAGGCTTTAGATTTTCTAATCTGCAGAGGATTATAACCTTGAATGCTAGATTTTTTAATTGCGTTTGCTAATTTAATTTAATGAAATCAGTTTAAATTCAATTTTGTTCATAATTTTTCATGTTATAGTTATATTTAAACAACCTAAAATACATTTTATCATTTATTAGTTTATTCAACAGAAATAATTTCATTCAAATTAGTGTTGCTTTGATAGTTGTACTAGTCGTAACATGCAAATTAATTTTGTTTTATGTCTGTCGAGGTATTAGCCAGAGAAGTAGTTGTTTCAAATTAATTTGTTTTGTAGTCTTAGTAAGACTCACTGTTGTAGATTCACGAAATGTTTTCGTATTTTTAAATTTATTATAAATCTATAATTTAACAAGTTTTACCTCACATTCTTTTTTATATTAAATTTCTCTGAGTTTTAGGATTAAATTTTATTTAGGGGGTGCAAAACTAGTAGTCTAAGCTCATTAATTCTCCGCTAGTATTAATTTAACATAGAAAACACTCGGTATCCAACTAGGTCATAATTTGTTAAAAAGGGTGTACAATTACGAAATGTATCAAGGTCATTGTATAAAAAAGTCCTAACAAAGGTTTACAATTATCTATTCATTCAAAAATGATAAAAATACATAGCGATAATGTATGGTATATTTAATTTTCAAGGAATTATTATTGTTATGGGGTAAGTTTAATTTATAATTATATAAGTTGATTATTTATAAAGACTAGGTAGGATTTTACTGTTTGACTCTTTGAGAATGATAATATGTCGAAACTGCCTTTATTTAATAATCATATAAATGTTATATTATTAATAACTATTCAATAATGGAAGATTGAAAAATGTTGAATAATAAATTCAGTGAATGTAATTAAATTGTTATGTTGTATATTAAAGTGAAAACATCTTGCTTAAATAATTTAGAAAACGATTACCAAAAATCATTTCCGCGCTAGCCATCTGTATTAGTTTCACGTATCACAACATATAAATTTAGGTTATTGTTCAAGAGGATCGAGTCCGAAAATCAGCGTCTGAAATAAATCGACCCTTTTAAGCCCTCCCTCTCTTTATACTTTTCTTTTCTTTTGTGGCTACGATTATGTTTATATGTTTACGTCTAGAGTTGACGTTTACAAAAGCTCGACCTAAAACAAAGCCCCGGGGAGGGGTCATATTACTTTATATTTCGTTTGAAGTCGATTGAGCAACGTTGCTTTAAAACATGTCCTATTATTGGCATCGACTAATTTTATAGGAGCTACGATTGGGGATGGCGAATAACGTAAATAAACCGCTGTTAAAAACATATTAAAAGTGAGTAGATAAATATTGTTATAGTACGTAATGAAATTCATTAATTATTAATCCATTTCATTGGAAAATAATGTTCTATATTAATATTTATACATTCATTTTCATTACTTAAAAATTAATAATCTTGTTAATTCAAAAACCAATATTTCTTATTCACAAAAAGAAAGTAACGTTAAATTTTAATTTGATTGTATTAATTTAGACATGTTTAAAAGAATTACGAAATAATTATTAAGTAATGTAAAAAATTGTGTTATAACACCATATTATTAACGTCAAATGCGTATAAGCAATTGTTTATTTATTACCGTCATTATTCAAATAACACACCACATCAGTAATTACTTAATACGTTCACAATTTGTGGTCGCACATGTATGTAATTTGAAGATTTATTTTTAAACCTCGTCAGTCGTCTACAATGGAACTAGTATTTATGTATATAATTCAATGATTTCTCTCTCGGCATTATTCAACACATTTCTCAGTTTTATAAAGAGCATCTGGTTTTGATAATTTATATGTGCACCTGAATATGCGTCTACATTGTTAACTGGTTGGATTCATGCATTGTTGTAATTTAATTATTTCTCTATTGATGTTGCTTTAGACGTCCACTTAAAAAATATTTTAACAATTTATACAAATTTACAAACTACTTAAAAATTCAGAGTAACGGACATGCGGGCGGAGTTCACGTAGTGCTCTTCCACTCAAATCCATATTACTGGATGAAGATACCAACCAATAGTATATTTTTGGCATTTCATGCAATAAAAAATGAGCAAAAATAAGCCATTAATTTTCTGTGACGTTTCATGTCATTTTGATAGTTTATAATTTTTAATAAGTAATATTTATTTGAATGATTGTTTATCTGTCGACTAGAATCATAGACTGGTTTCGATCTATTTTGGATCTCATCTGGGAAACCTTTTCTTCATTCATCATGAACACTCATCTAGTAGGGTAGTGTCGGACTAAAACCACTTTTCCGAAAATGCAGCCGTGAGTCGTGACTACTCCAGGACCATCGGGACAAGAAAACGGAGTTTGACTTTAGAATTTAAACTTCCAGATATCCGCAAAGCAAGACAATACCATTAAGATACCACATATTGTCTAAAGGTTAGCACTCATTAACTAGGGAATATTAATGCAACACATTATAATAGTTTATACGTTTTTTTAAAATATTTAACGTTAAAATAATAATGTAAATATTTAATAGTTCAAGTAAAAGAAACACTGGTCCATTGCAGTGGCGTATTCAGGGGGGGTAATTGGGTAATTACCCCCCCTAAGAATTATTTATTCGCATATTTTGTTTATTCTTAAAAATTACTAATATTTCAAACAAACAAGTTAACTGTTGGTAATTCTAGTCAGCGATCTATGACAGTGCATTTTTCCAAAACAGGACGCCATGTACACAAATTAAAATTATCTGCGCAAGCACCGTTAGAAAAGTGATGACTTCCTTTGCACGGGGGGTTCCCCTTTCTAATAATACCCGACATATATTGATACTATTCGCCTCTTTGGTATCGTAAATCGTTACCTTGTTTTACATTAAAAGAGCGCGATTCACATTTCTTAGTTTAATTTATAATATTTCTTGTCTTACTTGGTTTAAATGTAAAAGATAGAAACCGAAACTGTTTACACGACGCATGCAAATCCTAAATTTTTAGTGATTGCTGATAATTTACCAATTTATTATAATTCGATCAATTATACATAAGGTATTTTTTTGATTTTAGGAATAATATATGCATTCTTTTAAATTAATTTATTCCTGATTTTTGTTGTAATTAAATTAGTAAATGAAAATTGATAATCTACGTTGGATTCATTTGTTCAGAAAATTAAAAAAAAACGATTTTTCAAGAAATAAAGATCGATCTATGTCAACAGTCAATTTAAATCATCCATCTACATCTTCTTTGACATTTAGCATCATGAGAAAAAGAAGCATACAACATATACATATAGTAATGTTGAAATTTACATTCATATAGTTAAATTTAGTAATGTTAATGAAATTGAGAAATTTCGAATTTTAAATTGTAAAAGATACTTTTGTTTTACCCTATTGTGTACATAAAAAGGAGGAAGGATATTAAATATTACTTGTCTGGAAAACATTTTAGACAATTTAATTGGTTAATCTTTTCTAATCATTTAAACAGATTCTTTTGCAAATATTGCTTCTTTTTTACAAAATTTGGTGGGTTGCACCAACAAGTGCCATTGCAAAAATAAGTATCTCAGACAGTATCTCAATATTCTAAATTATCAGGTAAAAATGTTGTGTTATAAAAATATTACCATAAAAATTCAATTGTTTATGCGAAATGGTTTTATAAAATCACGAGATATAAGAAATAAATTAAATATGGAAAGACTTCGACAAATTGAAGAAAATAGACATAGATTAAAACCAATAATCAAAAGTATCATATTAAGGGGAAACAAAATATTCCCTTACGAGATCATCGTGCTGCTGGTTCTCTCTTAATTACAAAATCTATTACAAACGAGGGCAATTTTTGTGAAATTCTACATTTCGAATTGATGTCATCTATACCTGGAGATTTTCCTAGTTTTATTTTTTTGATTGCTGCCTCCAGTTCTTCGATTCTTATTTCGTTGATTCCTCCATTTGTTTCACCTTCTATATCTCCGTGCTGGTCTGTTTTGGTTATTTCATTAAAGAATTCTTTCCATCTTTCTAATATCTTCTTTTCTTCTGTTATTATATTTACGTTTTTATCTTTTATACTTGGCTGGGTTAATGTATTTTAATTGCTCATTTGTTTAATAGTGCTGTTAAACATCTTTTTGTTTTCTGTGAACGTTTCTTTCAATTTCTTAACGAACTGCTCCCAGGATTGCTTTTTTGCTATCTTGAATTTTTGTTCCACATTTTTATTTGCTATTATATATCTTCTATAATCTTATTCTTTCCTTGTTTAAGTATTCCAATTCTCTTCTTTTGTTTTTACAAATTGTTTTACCTCTTCTGACTATCACCTGTTTTTCTTCCTCTGTTTGTTTGATATAGTGATTGTTTCACATCTTTCTTGGGCTGCTTCACTTATGATTTCTTTGATCTTTTTCTTTTCTCCTTCTATTTTGTCTTTTTCTCTATTTTTGATTGGTATTCATTCCTAGTTTCTTTCTTTTCAATTTTTGGCTTTATGTGTTTTTTTTATTATTGTTTTCGACTTCGTATACTTCAAGTTTTCAGCTTCTGTGTTAGTTTATATTTTTACCAAGTAGTGGTCGCTCCCTATTTCAGCTTGTCTTATTACTTTAACATCTTTCACCTTTTCCATTCTTCTGCGTCTATTAAGGAGTAGAGTCTTATTTCTCTTTTCTTGGTCTAACTTCTCTAGTGTGTTTATGTATGTATTTTAATTTTGTGTTTGTCACAATGAGGTTGTTTGCTATACATAATTCTATAATTGTTTTTCCATTTTCGTTTCTGTTCTCATCTCCATACTTTCCCCTGTATATTTTTTGCTCTCTCTCTTCTTTTAGTTCTTTGTCATTTCTCTCATGGAGTCTTTAAACATGCTCTTTAATTCCTCCATTATCACATTGTTCTTAGATATATTTAGATTTTCCTTCTCCGTGAGTTTTTTTCCTGTTTTCATCTTCCTTTGTTTTATTTTTGTATCCTGTTGTTATGACAACATTTTGTTTCACTCCTTCGTTTTTCTATCTTTTTCTATTCTCCATTGCTCATTTGGAATCCTTGGAATCCATAATTAGGGCTATCGATATCTCTTTCTCTTTTTGTACTCATTTGTTTCTTTATTTCCCACTTCCTTTTAGTTTTATATATTTTAACACTACTTATTTACTTTTTTATGGACTTTTGCATGTACGTGGTTCGCTGTTTTAAGTTCCTCTGAACTGAACAGAGGATCATTATCGAATTAATATATATTTACCTCTCCTGAATAATATTATTACAGATCTGCAATACAGATTTAATAAAGACACGATGAATTTGTTTAAATTTAACACAACAATACCTAGTGTTTTATTGATAACAAACTGGCGAAGATTTAGATGTCACTTCAAAATCTGTTGCAACATATTTAAATAAAATTTTACCTGAAAACGTAACATGTGCAATAGCAATTAAGTCTGAATTGGCATTTTGGAAATTACAATGGCAAAAGAAAAAGAAAATCAAAGATCAATTACCAGAAAATGCTTTAGATGTATACAGAAAATATGACCCGAATATTTACTGAACATAAAAATAATTTTACAAATATTATGTACTCTTCCTGTTAGCGTTGCTTCTGCAGAAAGAAGTTTTTCTGCACTGAAAAGATTCAAATGGTGGCTGCGAGCCACTATGTCTCAAAAAAGTCTGACTGAGTTAGCTGTATTACATATTCATTGATATATGGATATTAATATTGACAATGTTATTAAAAAGCAAAGAAAAACGTTTTTTTAATAAATTTAGTTACAAAAATCTGTTTCAAATTTTACAAAATATATTATTATGATTTTATATGTGCTATATTTATTTCGGGTGTGATATTATTTTGTTTATATTTAAAAATAATAGAATTATATTTTATTTATTTATGGAATAAAAAAATATTTTCATTTTTTCAAATTACCCCCCGTAAGCCAGTTGACTGGAAATGCCCTTGGTCCATTGGAAGGATTACTATTATTAAATGTTTAACCAGAAAAGAGCTGTAAAGTAGAATTCCTCAAGAGGCTTTAATCGAGTTTACTTATTCGTGCTGTGTTAGAGAATGATTTAAAAACCGACACGGACTTAATAAAAAAAAGGCAAACGTCCGTAGAGAGCGTCAGGCCATATAAATTATTTGTACAATGGATATTATCTTCTTTTGTTTCACTCATTAGGTGTGTTACATATGTACCTAGCACTTTTTTATTATCCGCCGCAAAAAAAAATTATGTATTCG
Source organism: Ontholestes murinus (assembly GCA_963969525.1). Taxonomy (NCBI): domain Eukaryota; kingdom Metazoa; phylum Arthropoda; class Insecta; order Coleoptera; family Staphylinidae; genus Ontholestes; species Ontholestes murinus. The sequence continues at coordinate 16,457,762 of OZ018397.1, forward strand.
CTTTGAAATTACACTTTCTTTCGAAATGCCTACCGTTTAGATATATAATATTTTTATTGTTATTTATTTACAAACATTATTATTTAAAATTGAATTAAGTCAATTTCTTATAAAAATTTAATTATTATTCCCTGTTAACAACAGCTACGGACCAGCTTTGATCTATTTTGAGTTTTAAACTTTAATGTTTTACTAATACAGAAATGATTTATGTTTCTGAAGTATATGATTAAACGTCTGTAATAACAAGCTTATTTACACATATAAATGCACAAATTACATGCTGGAAGGATAACATGATCAAAAATGAGATCATTTTTAATTATTCGTATTTTTAAAGTATCAATAAACTTGACATATAATATCATACTGTATATTATTACTATTTCTTAACAGGGATTCAGAAATTGTAAAAATTCATTTTGCACACTTTCATTCTGATCTGTGTAATAAGAACTCCATGCTATAGAGGCATATTACAAAGTAGATCTAACAAATGAAAAATGTAAGAGTTTCAGGGTGTGCAACTTCTTATTATAAATCCTAGATTTTTTCGAGCTTTGTTACAAATATAATGAAAGCCATCAGAGAAATTTAACTTTGAGTCAAATAATACATTAAAATCTTTTATAACCTAAACTCTAGTTATTTTGAAAGAGTAATCAAATTTATACGAGTGAATTTTTCTTGTATAAGTAATAACATTACATTTCCCAACATTTAAATGAAGATCATTATTATCACACCAATTAATTAATAATCATTAATATTATCTACTATTTGGTAAAATTTAATGTCATCCGCAAATAATAAACAGTTAGAACATCTATATCTATATCAGTGGTTGCCAAACTCCTTTGGATCACTGACTCCATTTTATACTCAAAAATTGCCCAAGGATCGCTAAGTGAAAAATTTACTTAAATTCATAATAGAAAAATTACAAATTGATCTTTGATGTCTTAAATGGTTAATTATGTCGTAAAAATAAATTTTAATAAAACATTTTGTTAAAGAGTATTTATTGATATTATAACTTGTTTTAAAATACAAAAAAAATAATGACTTGGATGAACGTGTTGGGATGTTATAAGTGTACTTATGACCGGCTCAATGTTTTTTCAATTTCTAGTCGGTTTCTTTTTTTGTGATGAGACTCATAACGGCACTGAATCCACGTTCTACCAAGTACAAAGACGAAAAAGCAATCAACAGCTTCTGTACAATAACCCATAATGCTGAATATAAAATTAGGATCTGTTTTTGTAACCAGAAGTTATCGTATCCTTGTTTAAATGGTTTCAGCTCCTCATTTGTGGATAATTAAAAAATTTGCTCCTGTATTAGTATGTCTGTATTTGTGCTCTGAGTTTGACTACTAGCAAAAGAGTTCTACAACCAAATTCAAGTGAAAAATGTGAATGAAGTGCCATTAAATGTTGACAATAAGTAAACAAATCATCTCTATTTTTCAATTTTTAGAGATTTGCAAACTGAAACCATTCTCCTCTTACCAAGTTTTGTTTGTACAGCAAAAGTTTTCCAACAAACGCAGATATTACACATTTAGTTTTGATTAAATTTAATGTCACCTTGTAGTTTCAAGTTAGTCTTGTTAAATCTGGCAAATAAATCAGTCATATAAGCGCTGTCATTTCTTGCCGCAAATCATTATCTTTACTCCCCAGGAATTCCAACACTGAATCAAAGAGCGAATAGAAGCGATGCCAACATGTTCCTTTAGATAACCAATGTACTTCTATATTAAGTAGTAAATGATTACAGTAATCATAGTTTTCCAAACAAAGTTGAGCAAATAATCTCTCATTTAAGACATTCCTTTTTATTTTATTAACTGCTGTAAGCGACCAAATGATGTGGATGAATAAAACAATGTATCGATAATACATTCTTTATAGATGATATTAGTCAAGAGTATAGCTTTTCATCGAAAAATCTTTTTAATTCAGTAAATAACGTTTCACCTTTGATATCAGTTTCCAAACATTTAGCAAATAACAATTCTTGCGAATTTTGTTCTTCTTTTAGAAGTCACACATAAAGCTCAATTTCCTGGTAATGTTGATTCGTCAAGCTGTATAGAGAATTCAGATTTTTAAGTAATCACATAAAGAGTTTTCTGCACACTGAGCCATTTCGTCGATCCTTCTTCGTACACTATTGTTACTCAGTGGAATTAATTTTATAATATGGAAAGCTGGTTTGTGCAACACTTTACTTACAGTTGGTAGAATAAGTTCTTCGCCAATAGTGTGCGCCTTTCCGGACTTCGCAATAATTAAAGAAATATTATAAGAAGCACGCAGTCCATTGTCATCTCTCTTACATATTGTCCTTATGAGTTCTTGCAATTCCGGTGTTTTTGTGACTATGGATTTTCATTAAATGTTCCTTAAGCTTAGAAAGTTTCATTGAATCATTTGACATCGTTTTATTACATATAAAACACATTAAATAAAATACTGCAATGTAACGATCTCTTGAATTAATTATTTGAGATGTACGGATAAATTTTAATGTAAATGTCACATATAGTATTCTTTGTGTACCAATTAATTTTTTAAGAAAAATAAATGATTCAAAAATTAATTAACAATAGAATATACAAATACAGTAATTCCAAACAATGGCGTATTTGGTTACTCGCGGAGGTAAACAAAATAAGCAAAAATATAAAATAATAAGCTATAACTTTTAGCATAACATTAAATTATAAAACGCAATATGTGCAACTTCTTTTACAGAATGATTAATAATATATTCTTTCGTAACACATCTGTGTTAAAAAAACGACAAGAACCATTGGAAAAATATAAGGTAATTAGAGATTATTTCAAAACCTTTTGATAACGTAAGGGGCTTTAAAAAAAAATTGATATTAACCAGAAACTCATCAAGTTACTTGCAAGTTTTAAAGGTCGAACAGGAGAATAAGAAGAAGTTTTCAGGATAGTTCGTCAAAATTGAGCAGATAAAAAGGGTAATTTTAGATGACCGGAATGTCCTCTGGAGACATAAATTTTATACTAGAATGTAAACTGGATACTTAAGCTTATTTTAAAGTCAATCAAGCTGAGTCATTATGATTAAACGTAATTAACAAATAATTTAAAATGAACAAGAGAATTTCGTAAAACTACAATAATGAATCTTACTAAGACTACAAAGCGAATCACTTATTGAAACAACTACTTCTCTGGCACCAGAATACTGCTGCTACCATTTTTTCTATTGTTCAGAGGCTCCCTGGAATTCTTTACGCGAGTTTTGGTTGGTCAACTATCGATTGACTTTTTAAAAAGTAACTTTTTATTTCAGGAGCATTGAATGAGAAATAATTCATGCGACAAATGCGACTAACAGATTTATGACTGCCTTTATTACAATTGTGGGATATATTTATAACATAAGAGTTGATGACTCTGGAATTCCATACGGATAAGGAACTGCACGTGTGTGGCCTTGGGAATCCGCCTTAACTCCTCCCTGGCGAAGTTCGAGCATGTAGGTTATCAGGAATTCGAGATTAAATGATGATGTTTTCCATTTTTGGGGTTCCTAGGGTTTTCTTTTTGTTTAGACGTAATTTCATGAAAATTCGGTAGATTAGAAAGGTTAATATTATGGTCACAATTATATATAGGATTATTGTCCAAACGCCAAGTTTATGTGTAATCACCGACTCACTTAACATTTTATTTAATTCATACTTTTGTAAATCATGTTGAATATAATTAATTTTGCCCAAGTTAATTGCTTCTAGTTTCAATGGTTTGATGTTAAATTGTTTATTTAATTTTTGTTGATATTCGAAATTCAGTTTGGGGAGTTCAGCTGCTTTGAAATTAGTTTTTGTGGTTTGATATGATCTAATTTTTGTTTTTCCAACACTAATTTCACATGATGTGTTTAATTCTAATAAGTTCGTTCCTTTTAATAAAATGTTGTCTTTATGTTTTCGCATTTTTTCGTGGCAATTTTTTCGTTTGGAATTACTAATATCCATTTGTTATCTTCTAAATTGAATTTCATAGTTTTGATGTTTGTTAGAATTTGATGACAATTGCTGGTATTTTTGGCGAGGCTTATCATTTGGATTTCACATGGAGAATTGGTGTTTATTTCCTCATAATTATTGGGTTTGTAACATAAAAATTCTTCAGAGCGGGTTTCTTTACATGGATCGTTGGAATGCAAGTACGAATGCTCATTAATGAGAAGGTATTTGAATTGAGGAAATATTGTTTTAAATTCATTGTTGGATGATGTAGGCAGGGGGTAAAGATGGAAATAGTTGTAGGTTTCCGGCTCCACGATTGGGATTTGGATTATAAATACGATTTGATTTCCTTTAATATAACTTTTAATTTTTTAGAGTTTTTCGAACAGCAGTATATTTTCTAATTTTGGTTCAAATGGCAATTTATCGTTGTTGATCTGTTTATTTATTAATTCCAATTCTTCTAGAAGTTCTTTAGGTTCCACTATTGAGTTATGGATAGCATTCAATTTTGAAAAGGTGATCATAATTTCTAATTTTTCAAATATATTGTGTATTAATTGTACTGATGTAATAATTTGGGATAATACTGTGTTAAATAGATAAAATTCATACATATTTGTATTTTCTAAGTTTTTCGTTTTTATAGATTGTTCCATTTGCAAATACGATCTTCTAATTTGTTTTGGTTATGTGCTAATTTTTGTGTAGTAGAATTAAAGTTTTCAATTGTCGAATGTAAGATTGAAATTTGATCTTTAATTATGGTTTTTATTTTACCTTCATTTTTTATTACGGTAGATATTGCAGTATCATACTTTTCAGCATCATTGTGATCAAGATTCCCAGTCAGGATTTTAATAATTGATCCTAGACCATCAATTAAACATCGTTTTGTTCTTTTATTATTAGGATTAATTTGGTTTATTTCTTGAATTATTAATATATATTATATTAGTAATTACATTATATGAGTTATAAAGTTCTCTTTTATGTTCTGGTCAATTTTCTATTGTAGTTTTGAGTCGATGAAATTGTTTTTGGAGCGATTGGAATTCTATAATTATGTTGGTTATATCAAAGGCTTGTATGAATGACCAATAATTTATGACATTTTGGGCGGTGCCTAAATTTAACGGTAACAGTCCTGGGTTGTCGTTTAAGTCATGAATGTTTAATGTTATTGTTTCGAAGTAGAATGAACAGAATCTGTAACAAACGGGGCTTTTAATTCTTTCATATGTATTGTTTCAATTTTATTGTTTGATTTATTTTGTATTTTTACTTTATTATTTTTTAAAATTTCGGTGATTTTATAAGGACCTGTAAATTTGTTTTCCCTTTTATTTCGCCTATTTCTTGTTTTAAATACGGTTTGGCCTATAGTAAATTGGTATTGGTCGGGACCTTTAATATTGCGTTTTTTAATTACCTTCTTTTTTGATTCTTCTAATTTATCTGTCAGATCTGTATATATGTGTTCAATTTTATCTTTATGGTTTGCAACGTAGTCGGAGTAAAATTCGATATTGATTAGGTTGGAGGGGCCACGGGTATTAGTGTGCCCAAGTGTAAGTTCTAAGGGTGTAAAATTTGTTGATGAATGTATGGAGTTGTTGTATGCGATTATTGCATATTTCATTAATATTTCAATGTTACTATTTTTGTGAGTTTGTCTTAAAATTCTTAGGTGTTCAATAAGTGAAGAGTGAAATCGTTCAACGGGTGCATTCGATTCATGATGAAGTGGGGTCGTGAAATGTAATCTAATTTTGTGTAAATTTAAAAGTTCTTTAACAGTTTCGTTTTTGAATTCCGAACCATTGTCCATTGTGATTTTTTCGGGTATTCCGTAATGCGAGAAGTAGTTAATTAGTGCATTACAAATTTGTATTCCAGTTTTACCTTGAATAGGAATGGCTTGTCCTAGTTTTAGAAAAAGAATCAATTATAGTTAAAAAGTCTTGTTTATCGAATCTAAAAATGTCAATGTGTAAATTTTGGAAAGGTTTACTGGCTGTTTCAGTTAAAACTATTGAGACGTATGGGGGTTTGCGAGAATATTTTGAAGTTTGACATACATTACAATTATTGATAAAATTTGTTATATCGTTTTTCATAGATGGCCAATAATAATTTCTTTTAAGTTTCTCGAGTGTTTCGTTGATTCCACGATGATTAGATTTTCTTTCGTGTTGGAATTTGATTAGCATTACTCTCTCTTTTTCGTCTTTGATTGAATTTACTAGTTTTGTGCATTTAATTAATTTTAACCCTTTTTCATAAAAATTTATATGAATACATGGAATCATCATAGAAGTAGAAATAAAATGTTTGTCCGTCCGTTGTGTAATTTTTTAGTAATTCGAGAATTAAACTTTTATTTGATGTTGGTATTTTGACATGAAGAATTTTAAGGTGTACAAAATTCTCTTTAGTAGTTTGTAATTTATTGTGTGGATTTTTAGTTATTAAAATTTGATTGGGTTTATTATTAATAATCTCGTCTAAAATTGAAATTCCTTCATTTAAACTAGTATCATTACTAACTGAATGAGGAGTGGATTGGAGAGATGGTTATTGGATGTCTTTTACGTTCGTTGCTGGTTTGATTAAAACGTCTTGTAAAATTTTAACAGGTGGATTTGATTGATTTGTCTGGGGATCGTCTTGTATTGGGTTTTCTGCTAATTGCCGTACGTATTCTAGTATTTCTTGATTAATTTCACCGGGATTATTGATGGTACTTTCAGTTTCGAGTGCACTTAAGTTAATTCTAGAAAGAACATCAGCTATTGTATTCTGTTTTCCTTTTTTAAATATTATTTCGTAATCAAATTCTTCGAGTTTAAGTCTCCAGCGTATTAGTTTACTATTGGGTTCTTTTCAATTAAAGAACCAGGTTAATGGTCTACGATCGGTGTAAATTTGGAATTTTCTTCCGAAAATATAGGGTCGAAAAATTTACATGTCCATACTATAGCTAACAGTTCTTTTTCTATGGTCGAATATCGTGATTTGCTTTCGTTAAAGGTTCGAGAGGCGAATGCTATTGGTTTGTCATTGGGAATGCATCCTTGGGATAACACTGCCCCGATAGCGAAATAGCTAGCGTCGGTTGTTAATATAAAAGGTTTTTCAAAATCGGGATATTGCAGAATTGGTGGGTTACTAAGACTTTGCTATAAAGCAGCTATAAATTCTGGGGTATGTGAAACATTGGAATCTTTTTTTAAACATATTGTCATCGGTTTAGTAATTTTAGCGAAGTTTTTTATGAAGCGTCTGTAATAGCCTACAAGTCCGAGAAACGATTTTATTTCTTTTTGCGTCTTAGGTATTGGGAAATTTTTTATAGCGGAAACTTTATCAGGGTTTGGTTTTACACCGTTAGGGGTTATAATATGTCCTAAATATTGAACTTCTTCGCTCAAAAATTCTGATTTGTCCAATTGTACTTTAAAATTTGATTGTCGAAGTCTTGTGAAAATTTGTCTTAATCGCGAAATGTGTTCTTGAAGAGATGTGCTAAAAATAACAATGTCATCGAGGTAAACTAAGCAAATTTCATTTTGTAGTCCGCGTAATATATTGTCCATGGTACGTTGAAATGTACTGGGTGCATTTTTTAGTCCGAAGGGCATTCTACGAAATTCGTAGTGTCCGCTTTCTGTCGAAAAAGCTGTTTTTTGAATATCGTCTGGGTTCATTTCTATTTGGTGAAAGCCGTTTGCAAGGTCTAAAGTTGTGAAATATTGGCTTTTACCTAGTTTGTCAAGAATGTCAGTGATGTTCGGGAGAGGGTACTTGTCGTCAATTGTACGTTCGTTTAATTTCCTGTAGTCAATAACTAATCGCCATTTTTTCTTATCTGATGCATCAAGCTTGTTTGGTACTATCCAGATAGGACTGGACCAAGGTGATGTCGAATATTGAATAATTTTCTGATCTACCATTTTTGAAATTTGATTTTTAACTTCAGATTTGTGTATTTCTGGGTATCTGTAGCTTTTAGTGTAAATTGGGGTTTCGTTTTTTAAATTTATTTTGTGTTGAATTTGATTCGTAAATGTTAATGGGATTTTATCTGAATAAAATATATCTCTAAATTCAAAACATAATTTCCTAATCGCGTCACGTTCTTCTGTGTTGCAATGGTTTAATCGTAAATTTTTTAGATTTGATTTTAAAATATTATCGTAATTAGTACTGAAAGGCGTTTCATCGGTTTCCATCTTCTCTATGAAATTAACATCACATATATCTAATTTTTCGATTTAAAAAGGTGCATTTATTTTAGTTTTTATTGGGTTTTCACCTGAATTTGTGATCGTAGTGATTGCAAGGTAATTTTTGACATTTACCAGTGCTTTGGGCATTTCTGTTTTTATACCAAAATTTGTGTAATTTAAAATTCCAATACCATTATCTAACTCTACTGGCAGTTGTTTAACTTGTTGTGTACGAGGTGGAATAATTAGAAAACTTTCATTGAATTGATTTGTTTTATTGGTTAGTTTAGAATTTTCGTAAATTATTGGGATTTCGACATTGGGTGTGGTTAATCTTCTTGTTTGTATATTTATATTAGCTCCTAATTGATTTAAAAGGTCTACACCGATAAGTCCGTCGTAATTTGGAGAAAAGTCGAATAAGTAAAATTTATGATAGCTATTAGTTTGAAACGGGGTGAAAATTGGAATTATTGCAACTTCATTATGTTCTGTCATTGCGTGTGCGGTTTCAATTTGAAATGATTCATTTGAAATAAAATCTTCATAAAATGTGTGGGCAAGTTGAGGGTTTATTAAACTTCTAGTACTTCCAGTATCTATTAGGAATTTTGCGTTTAGTTCGGGGACATTAATATATGGTAGTTTTGCATGAATGTTATTAATAGTAATTATGTTTGTTTCTGATCCGGGCAAGGTAGGTGAAAATTTTGATCTTGGTTTTCTACGTATCCTTCGTTATTAATATAATTGTACGACTGATTATTTACGTTAAGGTATTGATCATGATTAATATGTTCGTTGTTGTAAAATTCATACTCAGGATAATAATTATTGGTCGGTTCGAAAAATTGGTCGTTTGGTGTTTCATAGTTGTTCTCATATTGATACGAATTAGGATCAGGGTAGTTATTTAAATTTTCGTTAGCATTTATTTGGTGGGCAAATAATTCTTCCGCGATAAATGTCGGTTTCGGTCTAAGTGTGGCGTATCCTGATGTTGTGTCCATTGGCTCAGGGGCAAATTTACGTTGAGAATTATTCCTGGTTATTGAGCTTAATTTTGGATTAAATGGAAATGTTTTTTGGTTGCCAAATTTATTATTTGAGTTATTCGGGAATTGATTAAAATTCGGTTTGTTAAATTGATTTAACTGAGGTTGGGCATTTATTGCTGGACGCGGAATAAACGTTGCATTTGAAAACGGTCTCTGTTGAAAATTAAACATAGGTGGACTAGCAAAATTTGGTCGTTGAGAAAAATTGGCTTCTTGAGAAAAATTAGGTTGTTGAGAGAAATTCGGTTGTAAATATCTTGGGGGGTAAAAAAAAATTGTTCGGTTTAGGTAGTTGTCGTGTAAAATTTGGGTTTACAGAAGGTTGTGGTCGATATGTGGGTTGTCGGAAATTCGGATTCTGTCCGTTGTTAATGTATTTAAAATTTTCTTCTTCCGTTACGTATGCTAATGCTTGTTCGATCGAGTTCGGATTTCTAAGTCTTACTACTAGTTGCATATGGTATGGCAATCCGTTTATAAATGTTTTAATCGCAAAATCGACATAATGACGAATCTTAATTAATTTTTCATTAGGGTCTTGAATAGTGGTATTTAATTTAGCAAACAACAAACTTCTAGCGTCTTGGATTCTCATTCCGAACTGAATTGGTGTTTCATTTTTGTATGGTTTAATTGAGATCAAATCCTGAATTAGGCAATCTGTACCTCTCTGATCTGAAAATGTCTGATTCAATGCATCTTTAATTAATTGCCACGTGTTTAATTCGGTTCTAGTGCCGATTAAATCAGCAGCACGATCGCGTAATTTACTTAGAATCGTATCAAGCAAACAGATATTAATGCGGTCATTTACATTATTTACGTTTTGAAATGCTTGCAAAAAATGTTCGCAAGAATTTATGAATCTATTAAGTTGTTTTGGGTTTCCATCAAACGTTGAAATGTTATCTGCTTGATAACGCATTAGTGGGACGTTTAGAGCCATTTCGGGAATATTTAAATTATCTTGTTCAACTATATTTAAGTGAATATCGTTCAATTGTTCGATTATATCTTCGAACTCGTTCATAAGTTATAAAGTTTAATTATTTAGCTTATATTAATTAATTATTATTATTATTTTTCGCGTATTAAAGACAATCAAACAGTGTAGGGGTGTAATTGAAGACGGACAATTAATTGGAAAACTTACATTAAGGTTAGAGCGTACTTCTGCATTCTTTGTCGTGGTTTTCTTAATTCTATTGCCTATAGAATCCAGCGATGTGTGGTTTCCAGGTCTTCCTAATCTATGGGTTCCGGAGAATCGTCGATTTAGGACTTTCCTCTGGATGCTCCCCTCGATAGTCGATGTCTTCCTTCGGGTCTGCAGGTGCTTCCGGCGATGTGTGTCCGTTTGAAGTTTTCTGCGTCTCCGATGATTTGTTGTGGATCGTTTGTCGAATTAACCGATTATTGGACCGGGTCAAAGCGATTTTTGTTTTTTTCACCGTTCGACGTATCCTACCGACTGCGCCAGTTTTGGTTGATCAACTATCGATTGACTTTTTAAAACGTAACTTTTTATTTCAGGAGCGTTGAATGAGAAATAATTCATGCGACAAATGCGACGACTAACAGATTTATTACTGTCTTTATTACAATTGTGGTATATTTATAACATAAGAGTTGATGACTCTGGAATTCCATACGGATAAGGAACTGCACGTATGTGGCCTTGGGAATCCGCCTTAACTCGCGCAAGGCCATTAAAGAACTTCACCGAAGCTGCCTAGACCGCTAAAATGGTATCGAATCGCTTTGACATGGTGAACAACTCAATTGTCTTTGATGTCTAGACGGACGCAGTTGTCTTGTTCCTTCAAATGGTGAAGCATCCCTGCGTAAAACTGACATGTGGCGCTAGCTAGCAGGAATTCAATATTTGTGGATTATCGAATAATAAATAATAAGCATGTTGAAGGTTTCTCAAGTCCACATTTAGTTACGTTAGGCTTGTTGAAGGTCTTTAAGTTCCTCGAGGCCATTTTCGAACCTTTTGTACCATTAAACCATTGCACGTGAAATGGTTTCGCCTTAGTAGGCCTCTTATGAAAACTCTTTGTCGCAGATTTCTTCAGTTTCATTCAGAAGTTTTCAATATTTTTACATCAATATATTTTGGTTGGATAAACAGATGGATAAAAAACAATAAAGGAAACAGTTGTAGATAATTTTACTCAGATTAATAAAATATATTTAGAGAATTTATATTTATAATAATAATGCGTGATGTGGGGAACTTTGCATAATTGTTTCACTTAGTAACAAAAAAAACTATTAAGCCAATTTTTGCAGTAAGTTGGAATTTCTTGCCTGTTGCAGACGTGCTATTCCTATGAATACACTTTTATAATCGATAATTTTATTGATAACGCTTCTTACTTCAGAAATCTCTGCGCCTTTTCAGGTGTTGGTGGAAAGGTGTTGGGATCCTCGGGTCGCACTATGTTCTCCTGGTTTACGGTGAGCAGCTCAAAAGCCAGATTAATTTTTGCCTTGCCGTCCGTCTATGTTCATGTAACCATCGTGCTCGGACTGGTGGCCCAACGAGAGACGTTTGTCGTCAGGCGTCGACGCTGCATTCACAGGTGTCATCGGTATGGTCGACTGTTGCAGTTACGAATTGGAGTCCGACATCTGCAGAATACTAAAAAAAAACATATTTTAGTTTATATCTTTAAAAAGTGCTTGAAGATTATGTCTCTAAATCTTTCCAAAAATGTTGCTGAATTGCTAAACTTCAGATTGTCAGAAAATATTTCTTAGTTAATGAAATCTTTTACCATAAGTTTACCAATTGTTTACGATTTATTCCTCCAATATATCAAAACATACAACATTCGCTCAAAAAATCTAGGACCAATTAGCAAATAACATGATTAAAATTCCACCAAGACATTAAAGATATTGAAGAAGGTAGACAATTAAAGTCTCAAAATCTTCCTTCAGAATGCTTAAGCTCAATCTGCAAATAATTTGAATTTCGTTAAGCCATTAGAGATATTAGGAAAGATAAGATTACAGTCATAAAAGCTTTTCTTCTACAAAAAATAAGATGAATCAGCGAAAAGTAGGTTTAAAGTTTCTCGAAAAAGTCAAAGTAAATATATTGAAGAAGATAGGATAAGAATAAACTCTACAAACTAAGGCATAAAAAGCATCTCTTTCAGAATATTTAAGATCATCAGATGTTTTGCTAAAATATTATAGAAATTGAGAAAGATAATGTTACACACGAAAAAAAAAATTTCTGCTAAAAGATTTAAGATCAATTAGCGAAAAATAGAATCAAAGGTTCTCCACCAAGACATTAAATATATTGAGAAAGATAGGATGGTAATATATTTTCAAAATAATTAGATAATAAAGCTTTTCTTTCAGATAATTATAAACCATCAGAGGTATCAGCAAACCATTCGTATATTGAAGAAGATACTATAACATTCATAAAAGTATTCCTTCAAAAACTTTAAAAATAAATCGGCGGAAAACTGGAACAAAGGTTCTCTAAATACATTAAGAAAGATAGGATATATATACATGTTCTCCAGCTACAGCCAAAAAATAGTTTTCTTGTAGAAAATTCAAGATCTTTCAGCGAAGAACATAGGCATTTAAGATATTAAGGGAGGTAGAATTATAGTCAAAAAATATTTGTTACATTAACTATATTAGAGAAGATATGATACTATTCTAAAGTCAAAAAAGGCTTTATTCCATGTTTAAGGTGAATTGTCAGAAGAACATTAAAAAAGAAAACAGGATTACAGTAAAATATTTCTTCAAAAAAATGTATGATTAATCAGTGAAATGGAGGACAAGGCATTAAAGATATTGATGAAAATAGGATAAGACTAGAAAATGATTTTATTCTAAAAAAAGAGAATATGAACAGAACGGAAAAAGAGAAAAATGAGGCTTTTTTTCTAGATACCTATTGTATTCAATTATATTAAAATCTCGTTTTATAGGGTTTCGATTAATTTGATCCTTGATAGTTAATTTTCCAAGTCTCATTTAAGCTTTCCACGTTTCCTAAAGATTCATATCAATGGGAAAATTGCTATTCCTTGTGAGTTCGATTGATGTAAATTTTTATAATAGGCAATAAAAACATTGAAAATATTTGACCAAAGATAAATCTGATCAAGGAAGACCCTAAAGAAATTGCATTATTCAGTAGTTTTCAAGGATGGTCTCAAATAGAAGAACACTAAAAAAGATGCAAAAAGAACAACATAATTTGATGTCAGATTTCATTCAACATGTTTACTCTGTATTCCGAAATATTCTATAGGATTTAAATTAATTTATTATTTTGCGATCCAAGAATCATATAAGCTTTCAACTCTCTATTCTAAAGGTCCACATTAATGGAAATCTTTTCTTTGTGATTTAAATAGATTAAAGACTTGTGCTTTTATATACATAGGGATCCATAGAATAATTAAATGCTGAATAATTCTAAAACTCTCGAAGAAAAGTCTCATAATAAAAATATAAATAAACATGCTAAGAAATAACAAAATATATTAAACATTAAAAAATATTCTACTGACCTAGAGGAAAAAATGATAAGAAAATTTAATATTAAAAAAAATATTAATGGAAAATTTCAATAACTAAAACTAAAACAAGAAAAGCTTTCTGGAGAACTGGAGAAGTTGCTTAACAGAAATAAAAGTCTCCCAAGAGAAAAAATGTGAAAAATAGGGAGATTGAACAGTGCTCTAGGAAACCAAATTGGTATAGAGAGATGTAAATCATATAAAAAGTTTTTAGGATTGTAAAATGTAACAGAGCTGAACTCATAATAATAGGTTGAAAGCTAAAAACTTCTAGACCGTCCCATCTAAATTTTGACATAAATTTTATAATACTCTGCTACCATTTATCAATACTAAATTAAGCTTAAGAGTGGATTGGTAAATTTAATTTATTATTTGGAAAATATAATGGTGAATGTATTCGGGAAGGAATTTTAGAATACTTCTAGGGATGTTGCCTTAACCGGAATCGATATTCTTACATTTGCACAAGTTAGTAAATTAATTTGTATCTTATATACCCTCATGGAGTTATTTTTTAAATGATATTACTAGGAGTTAACTTGATTGAAAAAGTCATTGGCGAATGTAGTACTACTAGCTACCACATACTGTGATGGTAAAATTGTGAATAATTTCCAAAAGTATATGTAATGTTTTCGTCGTTTATGATAATAATCTTATAGTACTCGGTTTTCATTTTTTTTTTCTTTATTTGCCAAATTTGTCCAATTAAAAATGACATCATCGTTAAATCAATTTAGTAATTATAATAATTTTTTAATCAGTTTATAAGCTTTAAAGTTGTAAAATGAATCCAGTAAATATGTCTAATACGAATTAAATATTTCCAATTAAGCAAGAACTGCTTCCACTTCTCTCGTTTAATGCTGTCCATTTTAATTATTTGAATCCTAACCGAAGACAATTTATTTTCAATTGCCTTAATGCAACAGAATTTAACCGTAATTTAGCAACAATATTTCAACATGAAATACAAAAACTCCTTATTAAAATACTATAAAACCGGATGCAACACAATGGATACGTATCACGTGTTTCGCGACAAGTCGGCGGTTTTCATTTATTAATATTCAGAGCACACTTCTTCTCAAATTGAAGCCATTTAAATATTATTACCGTGAAAGTATTTCAGGAAATGTGTTACTACGGCTGCATTTGCATCACAGATGCATAATACGTTTAACTCTGCAAGAGTGACATTTCGACGGTGTAAACAATGTTTTGCAAAGAAAATTTGCACGTATAGGAAGTGTCACAGCTCGAACTGAATTACCACAATTTATTTAATATGTTATTTGTTGCTGTATTATACGAATGTGCGTTACATGATGGCGTACGCAATTGGCAGTCGTTTATTAAAGAGATAGTAGTTATTCCACAACATTTATATAATGACCATAAGTTAGCGGTATAAAAGCATATAATAAAATATAAATGTGTTTATAAAACACACGTTGGTCCTAAGTATGTGTTTCTATTTGTAGGCTTTCTGGTGTAATATATTTTAAGTAGTTTAATGAAAATTTAAAATCCTCAGGGATCTTCCAAAAATTCTGTCGTCTTTGTCCATGATATTGAATCATACATGAAGCATGAAAGAATGTACTTTTCTTTATTAGAATAAGTTTGTGAATAATAAAACCCACTTGACTCTAAGAATTAAGTGTTTAGACAGGAATCTATTTTGTTACGAAGCGAATTTAAAGAGTTATTTTCCGAACCACATAGCAAAGGATCTTTTGTGGCAATAATACATTAAATTGATGTTATTTTATCTTAATCTTAAAATGTTTTATAACGATAGACTACTGCCAAATACATCTCACAAAAAAAGAGAAAAAATACATTTTTGCTTAAATATATAACAAATAAAGAATACAGAAGCTAACAACATGTCTTATTGGACAGCTGATGGATGGGGGTCTGAGTAAAAGAACTTTGAAAACTAATGAATTCTGTTGTCTAAATTTGTAAACGTGTTTAATTCATATATTCTTTGATAAGTACATTATACGCAAGAAGAACCAAATTGTATCAAATAAAGAGAAATAAATAATTATATACAATATTACCAAGCTATATCCTAAAGCAAAATAATACTTTTTCGACTTGTCCCACCCCCTAAAAATATTAGAATTTTCGACACCTTTAAAATTTATACCTTTGAACTTTATTAATGCATCCTAACTGATCACTTCTTCAGATGATGGTGGTTCTATTGTAGTTGCTGAAGTAGTTTTTGAGGTGTAGTTCCTCCGAATGGTCACGTATCAAACTAATGGTCAAACCTTGATACATAAGACGTAAAATTTTATTCGTCATTTCGTTCGGTTTTTCTTGATCTGCTGCTTCATATTAAGACATTGACATATAAATAAAATGCGTTGAGGCTGGTACATTCAACCATACAGACAGTGCGCTATACTTACATATTTAATATAGGAATATACGTCAAAAAATACATTGTGATATTGTCATACAAAGCTATAGATTAAGAATTCTTCTAGATTGTATGGTTCCATTAATAATAATATTTAAATTAACTCGTTCTTCAAATTTTTTATTTTGTTTTCTATTTTAGCTTAGTCGGTAAGCGATTATAAAATTTCATACACCTGTACTCCGGACTTTTTTCAGTAAAGTTACTTTTACTTTTTGAAAATAGATGGTTTTGTTTCCAAGTAAATAGCAAACATTCCAGTATATAAATGGCAAATACGGTAAGTATACCATTTTTTGTAAATAATGTTCTGCATGAAGTCGTTGATTTCAGTCCTAACATGACTCTGAGTGTAGGTTTCTGGATGATAAAGATTTTATTCAATTGTGTGGAACTACTCCAATGAATCACTCCATATCTACTGAGACTTTCAAAGTTTGCGTGATATGTCATTTTTATAACTTCGAAGTCAACCGCCCCTTTCAAGGACCGGATCATCAAGCTAGATTTGCTTAACTTCTTGGACACATGAGCTATATGGTCATTCCATTTGGCCATCTATATATATTCCAAAAACTTTTGTAACATTTGTTACTCCTAGTGTGTAGTCCCCAAACTTCAAATTTGAAGGTGTAGCCACATAATCATTTTTTTTTGTAAATAGGATACATTTTGTTTTATTTTTATTAGATAAGCCATTATCCCGAAACCATTTAAATTTTGATATAGGTTAGTTATGTCACTACCTTTAATTACAATATTAGTGTCGCCTGCATAGTTAATTTCAAAATGAAATATTATTAAAGACAAATAAGTCATTTATATAAATGTTAAATAATAAACGACGCCATTATCTTGTTTTATCTCAACCATTTGTTTCCTGCCTGTTATATAAGATGTCAGCAACATGTGTGCTACTCCTCTAAAACCATACTGGTATAGTTTTGATAGTAGTACGTCATAATTGATAGTGTCAAAAGCCTTAGACAAGTCGAGGAGGACCCCAGATACTAATTGATTCTTTTCAATTGATGAACATACAAATTTTATAATAGTATATTGTATAATGAGCATACAATGATACCCATTGCCCACGAGTATGAAATTTGCTCCATGAGCCGAAGGCGAGTGCAGCAATTCATACGAGTGGGCAATGGTCATTGTATGCGAATTGTACACTATACTTTTTCTACGATTATACATATTGATACATTTCGCGTTCATTCGAACACGAACAGGTTAAATGTGCTCCGTATTAAAACTGTAGTTTTAGTGGGAAATACATATTGAAAAATTGTGTAAATTGTTGTGGTGAATATGTAATGTATCATATATACGGTGAGTGAATTTAAAATAATTACATCAAATTATAAGCCGAGTATTTTGATAATTCACTTGGCAATCTTATACCGCGTGTGCCGATTCATACGGCCGTCTGCTGCAAATTAAAAAAAAACCTTTTATCGACGGTCATTGAACTATTTTATATTCACCTATTTAATGGAATCCAATACGCTCCAATTTAATTAATCGCTTAATCACAGACTTTATTTATATTAATTTACATTTTTGTCTTCCTATTGTATCATTTATATTCCCTATCCGCGGCCCTCTTGTTTTGTTTAGTTAGACACCGCGATAGGCCCCGCTGGTGCACTGTGTCCCTGTCTGAATCTCCTTTTGATTATCTTTGTTTTACATTACGATCATTTCACTTTGGTGTATACTTTAGTTTAATAAGCCTTTAATTATGAATTGTTTAAAATGTCAGAAATCAATTGATAACGATGAGCATATTGTATGTGATGGTTGTAAACATCATATCCATACTTCTTGTTCGGAGGTTAGTTCTGCCGAACTAAAGTGCCTCCGTTCGACCACTCGGCGCAAAATTAAATATATATGTTTAAACTGTGAACAGGGACTTGACCAAATTCCTAAATTAATATCATTGATATTTAGTTTACAAGAGGATGTTCGTAAACTTCAGGCCGAACACACTGCTCTTAATCAGCCTAAACCTGGGGATTACTTATTATCTAATCAGGAAATCATACAAGAAGTACAAGAACGAGCCAAGCGGTCGAATAATTTAATCATTTTTGGTTCCAATGAGATCGGTAAATCCAAACAAGAACAAAATAATCTAGACAGTGTATTTTTTCATCAACTTATGTCTGATATAGACATTTCTAATTCTGATTATAATTATAAATTATCGCGCCTTGGTAAATTTGATAATACGCTGGTTACACGTTCAAGACCCATAAAAGTATGTTTCAATTCTCCTGATTATGTGCACTCAATAATAAAAAAATTTAAGAACATCAAGTCCAAACCAAACTACTTAGGAATTAAAGTTTCATATGATAAAACACGTAAACAGAATGAATTATATAAGTCTGTAAGAAATGAGCTCAATTCTCGAATTAATAAAGGTGAAACTAATTTGAGAATTGTTTATAAACATGGCATTCCCTCTATAGTAATGATAAAAAACTAACCTGTCCCAACAACTCATTGATGTCGAACCCAGCATTGACTTCTTGTATTTTTTATCAAAATGTAAGGGGTTTAAATTCTAAAATAAAAGATATTTATATTAATTCGTCTGACCTGTCCTTTGATATTTTATTATTAACTGAAACTTGGCTCAATGATAGCGTGTATAGTGGTGAACTATTTCCACAACATTATGATGTGGAGCGTTGTGACCGCAGATTTTCACTTGTGAATCGAACTAAAGGCGGCGGTGTGCTTTGCGCAATATCAACTTTAATAAAACATGAATTTATTGACGTTACTCATGTGCTAAATCTCATATCATCAATTGATTTTGTCTTATGCAAATGTGTTTTTGGTTACTTATCTTATATCATTGGGGTCGTTTATATACCACCCGACATATCAAATGCTGAAATTGAAATTTTTCTTTCATCATTAGAAATTCTTTTGCTTAATCAAACTTATATTATTATTGGGGATTTTAATATTCCCAATTTAACTCATTCATATAAACCACCTAATGGCAAGGAATATATATTTAACAGTTTTATGGCATCGAGCAATTGTTGCCAATGCAACACAATCAAGAACATATTAGGCAGAACTTTGGATTTAGTACTCACAAGCAATAAAATAGAAGTTTCAGTTGAAAAAGCAGAAACCCCTTTAGTACATGAGGATTCTTATCACCCTTCTTTATGTATCAATATACACAACATATCAACCAAGAAATTTCAACCTTTTTCACTATCGCAAAATGTGTCGTATAATTTCAAAAAAGCTGACTTTGTGTCACTGTATCAAGCCTTATGTGATATCGATTGGTCACTTATAAACGAATTTGATGATGTTAACCAGGCAGTGGATTTTTTCTACAGTGTGCTTCAATATAATTTTGACCTATACGTTCCGAAACTTAAACCAGTTAAATCAAATTATCCCGTTTGGTTCAACCGTGAAATAATTAATAACATAAAATTAAAAGAATATTATAGACGTAAATGGTTGAAAACTAAAACACCTAGTTTCTCTGAACACTTTCGGAGATTACGAAATTTAGTTAAATCTCAAACAAAAAATGCCTACAGAAACTTCATAACTAGTATTGAAAACGATATTATATCACATCCTACTAAATTATGGTCATATCTAAACCATATAAGAAAGTCTACAAGAATTCCTGGTAAAATGCGCGAAGGGACGGCTG
Source organism: Ontholestes murinus (assembly GCA_963969525.1). Lineage (NCBI taxonomy): Eukaryota > Metazoa > Arthropoda > Insecta > Coleoptera > Staphylinidae > Ontholestes > Ontholestes murinus. Next base: position 16,477,799 of record OZ018397.1, read on the forward strand.
AATTTAACGATCCACAGGAAATTGTTGATGCATATGCAGCACATTTCTCAAAATCTTTTCTTAATGAGTCACTAACTCCGCCAAATGATCATCATATTAATAGTTTATCTAGCTCTATTCCACTTACTGATGAAAACAGTTTAATTAAAATTATGTCGACAATGAAAAATGACTTCTCAGCAGGTGAAGACTGTATACCTAGCTTTTCAATACGAGATTGCCGATTTGTACTAGCCAAGCCCCTTTCTATAATTTTCAACTTATCCATCGGTACATGTATCTTTCCTGACAAATTAAAAAAGGCTAAAATTACCCCAATACTGAAAAAGGGCGATAAAACCATTATATCCAACTATAGAATGATAGCTATTTTGTCGAATATTGCTAAAATATATGAACTGGTAATTTTTTCTAGTCTGTATAATTGTGTTAGTTCTCAAATCTCACCATTCCAACACGGTTTTATGTCTGGTCGCTCCACAATCACTAACCTAGCTTGTTTTACACAATTTGTATCTGAAGTACTGGATAGAAAAGGTAGAGTGGATGTAATTTATACAGATTTTTCACGTGCGTTCGACACTGTCAATCATAGTCTTTTATTGAACAAATTGTCTATTCTTGGGTTTTCACCTAATAGTATCAAACTAATTAGATCGTACCTAAGTAATAGAGTATGCTTTGTTTCTTTTAATGGTTTTTCTTCTTTTGAGTTTATTGCCTATTCGGGGGTACCTCAGGGCTCACACCTGGGTCCTTTACTATTTAATATTTATATTAATGATTTATTAAACAATTTATCATGTCACGTATTAGCATACGCTGATGATATTAAAATTTACAGGGAAGTAATATCAGATAATGACATCGAAGTGTTGCAGTCTGACATAGACTTTATTAACTCGTGGTGTAACAACAATGGTTTACTTTTGAACATCAACAAATGTAACAGTATTTCCTTCACACTATGTCAATTGGGCCTTACTACTTACTGTGTCGCAGGTAAAGATTTGACTATAGTGGATCGTGTGCGTGATTTAGGTGTTTTATTTACGGCCTCTCTTAGCTTTTCAGAGCACATAACCGATATGTGTCTAGCTGCAAATAAATCGCTCGGATTTGTCTTACGTGTATCCAAATATTTTACCAACATAAATTTACTTAAAAGTCTCTACTATGCATTTGTAAGAAGCAAACTCGAATACGCATCGCTTATATGGTACCCCACGTATGCATCACACAACGTACCTATTCAACGTATTGAAAGAAGATTTTTGAAATTTTTATCTTTCAAACTTGACGGAATCTATCCTGAGAGAGGCATATCAAATGATGATCTCCTTTGTAGGCACAATATACATAATATAACTGCTAGACGTGACATTTTTTGTGCAAATTTTGTTAAAAAACTTATTACTAACAAATCTGATTGCAGTTACTTGCTTAGCAAGATTTCATGTACCTCGCTCAGGATCCGGATCAAGATTTGCTGTCACTTTTAGTCTCGCTACTGCCCGTACAAATTTACTCCAGCGTTCGCCAGTTCACGTGATGTGCCGTGCTGCCAATGTCGCCTTTGAAGACATTTTTCTTTAAATTATCATCATCTATATGTATATTTAGTTGCATTTAATTTGGACTTAGTTTAATTTTACTTTAAATTTTTTCTATTGTTTATTTGTTATATAATATTGTATATTTTTTATGTTATCCTGTTATTGGGCATCATTGATGTCTGTTGGATAATAAATATTATTATTATTATTATTATTATTATTATTATTATTATTATATGAATTAAAAAATTCAAATATAGATTTCTACTAATTGACATTGAACAAATTTGTATTTATTAAAAATATACGTGATATTGATACAGTTATGACATGTTCTTGGAGATCATGTATATGATGGAACATTTACCGTAGGGTTTAATTTTGTAACAAAACTACTCTTACTATTATTACTTACCATTATTTTGCGTAAATTTCAACACACTCGCAATTTTATTTTGACGTTTAACTTCACGTCAGAAAAGTCAACTCAAAAATCAAATTTTATAATGTTCGTATAATATTTGCGTGTAATTGAAAAACGTTATTTTTTTAATTTAAGGAAAAAATAATAATAATAATAATCTTTATTCCGTAGACCATATAGTGTACACAATATACATTTATAACGGGTGTCCAACAATTATTGCAGTCCCGGGTGGCGTTGGAATAAAAAACGTAGGTCGATTCTTACATGTTGCAAATAAATGAACTGACATTTTTAATGGACATTTAGGTTATGTTTGACAATTAACATGTCAGTTCATTTATTTGGCACATGAAAGAATTGACCTACGTTTTTGATTCCAACGCCACCCGGGACTGCAATAATTGTTAGTATTGGAAGCGTCAATATACAAACTTAAAGTATTATTTCTTACATAATATCATCACATAAATTATAAAACAATTTTGCACATGTAATAATTATAAAAAACGTTTAGTCTCATTCAATATTAATATTATTAATACTATGTTATTGTAATATCTCTCTCCTGTTTAACTATTGTAGCACTAGTGCTCCAATGGAAATATTGTAACACTAGTGCTATATACATGGTGTCCCGTTAATGTGGGGAAATGGCTGGACCATAGATTCCTGGGGTCAAAATATGATGATTTAACACAACTTATCTATATCCAAAAATTTACGGTGAAGCCGGAATTTGTCTTCAAAGTTTCAATTTTTTTTATTTCTTTTGTTTATAACTAGAGAGCGGATAAAAAAGCTTAAAAAATGTGAAAAAAAGCACTTAAAAAGGCACAAAATTTAGAGAAAAAAAGCATTAAAAAAGCATAAAAACAGAAAAAAAGCATAAAAACACGAAAAAAGCACTAAAGAAAACTATATTTTCTTAATATGTTACACGTTTATCAACATATTTTACATAGAAATTCTGCTTAAAACTAAAATAAACATACTTTCTTTACGCAATATATAATATTATGTAAGTATTTAAAAATTAAATTGTAATTTTGTATGCATTTCAAAATAACTAAAATCTATTCATGAAAACAGTAGATCATTAAATGTTGTTCTAGGGGTTCAATTGTCAAAATTATTACTTCTGACGCTCAATAAATTTTTGAAAGTGGAAAAGCTTCTCTTTAGTTTAAATTATAGCTGGATCCATTTGAAAATGCCATTCAAAATCAAGTTTAATTTATTTAATATTAAAAATCCTTCATTTTCAGCGAATACTTCTTTCGATACTATTTTAATTTCTTGGCCAATGCGTCCAGGTACTTTCTAAAATGAATCTGCTTTTATAAAGATTTGATTGTGTTGCTCACAAAATTTAAACGCGATTTTATGTAACTAAATTGTTTTGAAGGAAGCTCTTGTTTCTCAAGAACTGTTTGACAGTTATTAACTGATTTGCTTGTCGTTTCGGGAAAGTTGTATATAACCTTATTAAATTCTTCAAAATTGTTCGCATAGTACATCGTAGCATATAGACAAGTTCCCCATTTTGTTAGCACTGGTTTATGGGGCAGTGACATATCAGGTAATGACTTTTTGAATAATTGCATTCACAGAAGAATATAAGAACTATCTGTCCATATTTAATTAAATCTACAAAGGGAAATTTCATTCTTATAGTTTCAGAAATTCGTTTCTATCCATGTGCTATCTTGTACAATGCACAAAATGCATTATTAGTAAAATTTTGTAACTTGGTATTGTCTACAGCAAAAATAAGCTTGTCAGTCCATCATTTATGAATTTTGCTTTAATGTTATTATCAGTTTTCTTCAATTTCATCATCACTAATAATTATTGTTAATAATATCTTTAATTTTTTGTATGGTTTCATAGTACGCAGGAGCTACATAATTTTTTCTCGGGAATGCGCATTTTACAATATTTTCCCAAGAAAGATTTAAATGCATTATTTTGTAATTTTCTTAAATGAATATTCGAATGTAAAAGTATTTTGCACAAATGTAAATTTAATTTAAATTGTCCATCGTTTGTTAAAGATAATTCTAAAGATTGTGTAATTGTGCTGTTTTTTTTAGTTCAGCTTTTAACTTTTCAAACGTTCTTGATGTAGTGTTGTTATAACATTTTTTACATACAAGTCTTGACTAGTTAGAATACAGTTGGGAACTAAAATAAAACTTACTATTTTTAAACATGACTTACTAAATAATGTATAATTTTCACTTGTTAATTCTGGATAGTCTCTAATTAATTCTTGTATTGTGGTTTGCACCTTTTGCATTATGGGTTAAATATACATGTGAATTATATAATATAATTTATCTGTGATTCCCCAGGTTAATAGGATTCACGCATATAATAATTTTTGATAAATAAGCAAAGTTTTTGGAATGTCAATTCAATAGTTTATGAATGCGAGTTTGAATATCAAAATTAACGAAAACGGTAAATATGCGCCAGTTGTCCCATCCGTATTTTTGCCGAGAGTAGAAAATTGATACGGTTGCAGAACACCTGATTATTAGCTATCACTTAAATTTGTTTACATTTAATACTTACTGGGGCCCCTGTTTGGGCCTAGTTTAGCGACGTTTACATCCGGAATATCATAGGTGTGATTCCTATGAAGCGTTCGTCTGTATTATCTGAATAATGAGACGGTCTATTATATCTACTTATTTATAAATGAATCCATTGTAAATTAGTAATTTGTACTAATATTTATTTATAATAAAATTCATTATAATTATTGTATCCTATTATGAAGATTTTAAACAATTATGTTGTCAAAAGACACGAAGAAAATATGTAATACAAATATGTATAATCTATAAACGATGGGATACAGATTTTTATGAAAATTCTCTATATTAGCACATTAATTTAATATCAGCGTGAAATTTTTATTAAATGTTTTTTAAATGTTTAAGAAAATGCTCCAAATAAGCATCAGAATCTAAAAAAAGCATGAAAATAAGCATAAAAAGTCAAAATAAGCACAAAAAGTCAAAATAAGCAAAAAAGCACAAAAAAACTTAGCGCTAAGTAATCACATTCTTCAAGATTCGTATAGATATTAAGAAATGTTTTCAATGCTATTAATATTATGGATAAGCATAATGCTAGAAATCCGCTCTCTATTTATAACAATTGAACGCTTTATTCGATTTGAATGAAATTTATTATTAATAACTACTATAATATGATACATCATTTCAGTTATTATAGTCATTGGTGATTGACAGCAAGGCGACACTCCCAATCTGGCCTCTACGGCACAATATAAAGAAGTTATTTTAACATCAATAAATCGTTGTTAATGGGGTGCCGCGAAATTAATGATCGTCTTTTATCGGCGTTTATAAACACTGCCTAATTGTGCACGCGCGCCGGATATGGCGAAACTCATCATCGTAGGAGCATGAATCAAAACATCCCAGCATACGTGTGCGAATAAATAATTTTTAAGGAGGAAGCGTTAACGGAAAAAACAAATCTTCCTGGCATACGTGTGCATCGGAAAAATTAGTTAAATTTTAACTACCAATTGATTAACACGGAAAATAAATTTTCATGATACAATATTAAAAAATAATTATTTTATTTAAATTTTTTTTAAATCGGCCAAGAATATTCAGACCATGGGAGAGACTAATATTTATTTTTTTATTTAAAACATTCTTTCTTACGGTCCAAATTCTCGAGAGAATTATATAAATGTAATAATTTTACATTTAATTTACAAAAAAATATTTTTTTATCCATTTTAACTAAGACAGTCTGTTGCAAGTTCAACTAAAAATATTATTTAACCTTAAAAGATAAATAATAAAAATTAAATATATTTATTATTATTATTATTGTTATTATTATCATTACTCACATATGCTGACCTTATCTAATCTAATCTAACCTAACCTAAACCTAACCTAACCTAACCTGACCTGCCCTAACCATATATTAAAGATATTATTAATATTCACATATGCTTACCTTATCTAATCTAATTTAACATAAACCCAGCCTAACCCAACCTGACCTAACGAAACCTTTAAATAAAGATATTATTATTGTTATTATAATTATTATTCACATATATTAAATATATTCTATGAAACATAATCAAAATTTAACGTTAAATTAATGTATCAAACTAAACAAATTAAGTTCATTTATTTGCACTAGATTTTTTAATAATATTGTATTGTAATTCATTAAAAAAAGGAAGAAATATAATTTTAATTATACATAAACAATTTGTAATGTTTTTAATTTTTTAAGGTGACCATTTAAACATTCTGGTAGATATAATACAATTAGTATTTTTAATCCAATATAAATGAATATTATTGTTTATGTCGCATTTCTCATGAAGTAATTCCCCGTGCGGAACTATTTCACGAAACGGTAACTTGATACGACTCACTCTCGATCGTAAATTTGGCGGCTTGTTTTCTTAACGATCCGTACACATCTAAGAAAACATCTTTATATTATGCCGCAGAGGCCAGGATGTCTTTCCCCCGACAGCAAGTATAAAAAACAGTAGTACCACCACTTAAAAACTAAATTAAAAAATACTACTTAAAAGAACGTTTAATTCAAAAACTTTTTTGTCTCTTAATAATATTTGATATCTTGTACGGTTTTTGTACAAAAAAATAAAATATGAAATAGTATGCTCATTATGCACTAATTAATAAGTAAATCAACTTACTCAATTAAATAAAAATTAAATAATATCAATTAATAAAATAAATCAAACACTTTTCAAACAATTTCCTTCGCAGAATCCTAATACAAGCAAGATATCTGTTTGCCCCAAATATGAATATTTATAAACTATAATAAAGTTAAAAATTAATTATTAAGACACAAAATAATAATTATTATTATACATAAGTAATATTTTTTTAACAAAGACCACCACGAAAAACATTTATTTTCGATTCGATGGAAAATTATATTTTGTTTTTACCGTAAAACCGTAAAAGATATCAAATATTTATAAGAGACAAAAAAGTTTTTAAATTAAATAGTCTTTCAAATAGTATTTTTTTATTTTTTATTAGATGCACCAATCAAAAATAATTTAGTTTTTAAGTTGTGGTACTACTGTTTTTTATACTTCTTGTTAACCAATAAAAACCATAATAACTGAAATAGCGTATTATATTATGGTAGTTATTAATAATAAATTTCATTCAAATCGAATAAAGCGTTCAATTGTTATAATAAAATATTAATAAAAATACGGTTAGTTCATTTATACAATTTCCCACCCATTGAATGTTTAAGTGCATTAAGCGAATTTTCTTTTTACTAGTTATTATTTCACTTCCTTTAACTTTTGAATTCATTGGAAAAAAGGGTTGATGCGAATTCCTCGCGACCACTTAGCTGAATCCTTGAGCCTTTGTAGATCTTCCATCGGTACTCCGATTTTGAAAGAAGAATATTCCGATGAGTTCCTTGATTCCATTTTTTCGCATTGGACTTTCTCGTGAATCATATTAGTTAATAATGTTTTTATACCTTCTACTGTTGTCCTTGGATGAAAGCAAGTAGCATGCATGTATCCATATTTTAGTGCTGCCACTACCGTAGATGCATCGGAGATTCCGTTAATCGGTTTCGCCCTTTGCAGTGTTTGCTTCTTTTTTGTCACGACTTGAAACCATCCACGTCGATGGAGGAATCCGTTTTTCGAGATTTAATATTGTTTGGGTTGGCTCTATTTTTGTTAGTATCATGTTGTGTCTGTTTTGATTTAATTTTTGACACATCTGGTTCCATCTCATTTGAGGTAGCAGAACTTGAGTTATTAATACGAATTGGTTTTGCCGAATTTTCTACCTGTCGTTTTATATTTACGTAGGTTAACGAGTTTTTTAAGGTTATCATATCCTGCTGGTGATTATTAACAATTTCGAACTATTGTGTAATTTTACCGTTGGTTACATTGGTTACCGTATTTCCATCAGCTTTATTGATATTTTCCTTTGATAGTTTTTCTGACTTACTTTTAGGAAAATCGATGATGCAGTCATCGCAGATCCATTTGAAGTTCTTAATTTCAGGAGTTATTGAGTTTTCACTTTCCTCTTTTCACATTTTCCACAAATGGTATCGGAGGACACAATGCCCTGTCATGAGTCCGGTGAAAGTTCTTAGCTCGTTCCTTGCGAGTTCAAGCACCTTGTGGCTGTGATCGACTTTCATGAGTCGTTTTGATTGACATAGAGATGTTACATTGTTCCAATGCTTACGTCTTCTGTCCTCTTTCCATTTTTGCACCACCTCTCTTCTATGCATCATGGGGAGTCCACAAAAAGGCTCTTGTCCTATAGGAGTCGCATTTGCACCTCTTTTTGCGAGTTCATCGGCCACTTCGTTGCCTTTAATATCCCCGTGCCCTGGGACCAACATGAGGGTCAACAAGTTGTTCTTCGCCAGTTGCGAGAGGCCTTTAATGCGGCTTGGCTGTCTGAGCAGATGTATACAACGTGTCCACGTAAGTATGCAACAAATGGGAAACTTTTTTATTATTAATTTCTCAGAAAATTTTATTGTTTATAAAAGTTGGTGCTTGATCTTAAACATACAAAAAAGACAAAACAAATGTTATTCGAAGCTATATTAGCAAGATATTGAAAAAAATATATAACTTTTGTACTTTTTAATCGAATTTTATCAAGTATTCTCAGTTTTGACTGTCATTAATATTTATTATTAACAAATAGTTAATTAATTATTTATTAAGAGTTGTTGTCTCCTAAATTATGGCAGAGCGATTAACTTTACAAGACATAGCAGAGTTGGTGCTAATATGATAACTATAAAACCTGCAGAGAAGCAGCTGATATTTTTAACGACAGGTACCTCCCAAAAGAGAATCAGTTATTTACAAGTGTCAAGAATTTTAAAGAAATTGAAAAGGTCCGGAAAATTTGAATTGCATTTTAAAAAAGAACGTACTAAACCAGTGAGAAATGTGGAGAATTCGCTGGATATCTTGTAAAGCGTAGTTGAAAATCCTTAAATATCTGTCAAAAAAGGCGCTAGAACTTTAGGATTGGGAAAATCAACAGTACATAAGGTACTTTGCAAGAACATGATTACGACAATTGTTCTGAATTTTGTTTCATGGTACAAGGTGAAATAGAAATTGATAGTGCATTTACTAAGAAGATCCTGTTTACGGAAGAAGCTATATTTACTACAAATGGTATAGTTTCATCACAAAACTGTCGTTGGTGGTCAACAAAAAATCAAGCATTCTGAATTATCTGCAAAAATCAATATTCTCGAAAAATAAATATTTGGTGTGAAATATTATAGGGCCCTACATATTTCAGCAGAGTTTAAATTCAGAAAAATATTTAGAACTTTTAAATATGAAATTGTAAAATGAATTTGACATGTTACCTTTGGCAACAGGAAATTCTTTTTGGTTTATGCAGGATGGGTACCTGCATATAGTGCTCGTGTCGAAGTTGAATATTTAAATGAACAATTTAATGAGAAATGGATTGGAAGACTTTCAAGATTTCCATGGCCTGCTCGCTCACCCGATCTAAATCCACTTGATTACTTTTTACGGGGGTTGTTAAAAACAGAGTTTATTCCGAAAAGCCTTTTTCGAAATTTAGACGATTTGGAACGTAAAATTAGAAATGGTATAAGACATTTAAATAATCATCCCAATATTCGTGAAAATGTAATCAGAGATTTTAACAGAAGAAAAAAAACCGTAGGTCATTTGTTTTGACATTTTTGTATGTTTAAGATCAAGCACCAACTTTTATAAAGAATAAAATTTTCTGAGAAATTAATAATAAAAAAGTTTCCCATTTGTTGCATACTTACGTGGACACGTTGTATATGCGCGCCATTTAGGTGCCTCTATCCAAGCATTCTCTGGCGCACATATCAATAGCAATCGTTTCCGTTTGCAAAATCGTGGGTGTCGTGACCAAAGCCATGAAGCTCCTGTAGTTTTGGTTAGGGCCATAAATGCCTATTCCAGTACCTCTGGTATTCTTGGCACCATCCGTGTACCAGGCTGATATTCCTCGTCCAAACTCCTTGACTCTCATCAAAACCGTTTTGGAGTCCTCGATCGACACCTTAAACGGTAATTCGAATTCGAGCTTCCTGGACATAATGTCTGTCGGTTTGGACAGAAGGGTAGTAGCAGTATTTCTATTTTAGTCCTGTCCAGTCCCCCCGACAGATCACAGATAAAACAGGTTAAGCACTTTTCTGTCTCACTAATATTACTTGCACACGAGTAACACTTGGTAGAATGTTTACTCGGCGCCATATTATCTTACGATGACGAATTCTTTGGTGAAATATTTGAGAAAACACCTTGGACTTCAAAATTGCTGTGTGCTGATCCCTATGTCACTCATTATTCATTCGGAATTATTATTTTCTAGTAGCAGGAGAAATTCTTTGTCAGTTAGACGCTTTTGCACTCGTTCGGTCACCCAACAGCATACCCTAAACGACTACGAACCAATGCAAAATATACAATCCTTAACAGGTTACTATCATTAAAATGTTTACAAGAACACATAAAAAAGCCTAGTATCTTAAAAGCAGAAGAGCTTTATTTATAATTGTGATCTGATAAAGTGAAGCGTGAGTTAAACAAAACTCACAGATCTTTGATATCGGAGCACCAAGCCGCCAATCATGTAATTAAAAATAACGGAATGCTGCGTGTATATGTGACAGTAATATATTTGTTGACAGTTAGAGATAGTTCATTAATTCTACCAGTCTACGAATTTAGTTAAAATTTTGTTGCAAATCGATATAGTCAAGTTAACTATTTATGTTTTCATATAACTTAAGGTAATTTTAAGCTATAAATAAATTAAACAGCATTGGACCCAGATTGGATCCCTGCGGCACACCTAAAGATTATATATATTTGTGGGACTTAAACTCGCTAAAGTTCACGGAATTTGTCTGATTGTCAAGATATGATGGCAAATATATTCCCTATCATTCCAAACGCAGAAAGTTTACTCAGTAATATTCCATGATCAATACTGTCAAAAGCACGCTAGAAGTCAGTGCACATAATATCTACTTGACTGCGACTATCAAGACAATATATATTGATATTTGAGTAGTTGGAAAAATAGGAATAGGTCTATATTCGATATTATTAGGAACATCTTTTTTTAAATATTGCGCCAATTACTAGCTAGCTTCCACACACCAGGAAAAGTCATTATATGGTATGCAAAGAAAGATTATATATTATCGATTAAGATTTAGCGAGTATGAATCCACAATCTTTTATAACAAACATATTAATTTGATCATCTCCACATATGTTTGAGTTCTTGATACAATTAATGCTTTTGATAACATCTGACTCACGAATGATTGGCATAACTTGAAATTCCCAATTAGAAAAAAATTCATGAGGTTTTTAACTTATCTTAGAAGAAAACATTGACAAATGCAATAACATTATCTTGCGGTGATGAATAATAATTTTCATCATGCAGCTGACCAGGAATTCTAGATGTACCATTCCATTAATGGGTGAATTTCCACAAATCCATGCGATTAATTTTAAGTTTGGTTTCGAGTCCTTGAATATAAAGCTTACATGCATCAGAAATTTGAATTTTTGATTACCGTCTAATTCATTTGAATGTGAAAAAAAATTGAACCTATGCACTTCCATTTATTGTGAAAATAGTTTTTTTAACTTAATATTACGTTTAGGGAGGAAAACGTGAGTTGCTACAGTGTTTATCTACTGACACTGAATTATCGAAAATTGTACATAATATGTCATAAAATACATAATAAGCCGCATTAACGTCGGCATAAGTTTTAAGAAATCACCAATCTATTTAAACTAAATCATCATATAAATTAAGGAAGTTCGCTTTCTTAAATTTATATCGTACATTATTATTAATGAAAAGGGCAGGGCGAATCTTGATCTAAACCGAGGCTTAAAGACACAGAGAGTGCAGGATTATGCGTATCTTCTAGCACAAGTGGAGAGCTATCTCTCTCTATATTAATATTATTATCAAAATTACAAAACACTAAGTCAAGTAACCTCTTAAGTTTTTGAATTTTGAGTTTTTGAGTTTGTACCAAAGTTGTGTTGCCTTAGTTTTAAGAATAAAGTTGGATAAGATTTTCGCTTTTGTAACAAAAGAGGCATAAAATAAATCATGGCTGAACGATGTTATATTAAAATCGCTAACTAATAATATCGGTTTATCAAGAATTGCAATTCCTGATTGTTCAAACAATATCTCTAGATTCTCCGCAGAAATATCAGGTGGTACATAAATAACTATACCATAAAACAGAATGAATTAACAAGGCATTTACACAAGTTAAGTTCAATTATATTCAAATGTAAAGTTACTATTAAATGTTATTAAAACACCCCTACCGGAAGCTCCGTTGACAGTTGAAAAATTTCTCTCTCGACGTACGACATTTTACTCAGAAGTAAACAGCTTAGAGTTAAAGACAATAAAATGACAACTAAATGCTTATTGAATTCTCAGTAAAACGACCTATGGGACCAATGTAGATATTGCTAAAGGCTGACTAGGACTTTTTTACTAACATAGCATGGAGTCGTTCCAGTCAAATACATTCTAAGATAAGCTAGCGATATATCTCTTGAGGTGAAGCTACACCAGAAAAAAGTTATTATTTGCCCTAAGCACAACACATTGTCCCTAGAGCTCAATTAGATTAAAGAAACATAAGATTATAATCAAAAAGAACAATGAAAATATGTAGGTGTTGCTTTTGAAGCAAGTTATTTTTTTCGGGGAAGCATATAGAAGTATCGCCAGGAGAAAAAAAAACACATGCGCCTACATCCTTGTTTTCGTTCAATAAATTAGTGTTTTGTGTGTTTATTATTGTTAATTTTTGGTTAATGAAATTGATTTTAAAAAGCTGCAATTTTGAATAAACCTGATATTAAAGAGAAGCCTTTTTGCACTCTCCTCAGTAAAATTTTAGGAGCTAACATTGAAAAACAATCGATGACCAATAGAGAGGCGCAAGCTATGTTTTTTACTACTAATTTGACTAGAGGGTGGTAAAAGAATATTGAACCATATTAGATACATAGATAGATAAATGTTATATGGGTGGCACCAGCGCCTGTTTCACCCCGACCTTTTCAGATTTATTGTGGATCCATGTTTATCTCAAATGACCAGCTCTAGCTTTGCCTCTTTGATTAGTCCTATTAACCCTGCCATTTCATTTTGAAATTGTATTTTTTCACCATGGCATTACTTGGCATCGCTGTGATCGCATTAGCCTTAAGCTTGTCTTCTAGCCATTGGTGTGTTTTTCTGTGTGATCGGATTATGGGCGCCTGTCCTTGAATAAAGATGTGTAATGATGGTATGTTCAAGATGGCTTCTAGGGCTGCTGTTGGGGTGGTGCTTAGGTCTCCTGTTGTACTGAGACATGCTAGTCTTTGTGTACTGCCCAGGAGTCCTATCGCCCCCTTTTGCCTTGTTCTACTTAAACACATCACTGCTCCATAGGCTATCGTGGGTCTTATCCCCCTAGTGTAAAGCCATAGAGTCATTTTAGGGTTTAGTACCCAATTTTTACCGCACATTCTCCGACACCTGCCCAATGCTATTGATGCTTTTTTGGTGGCTTTCGTGATGTGTTGAATTTCATGACATTTTGACGTCAAACCATATTACCTGATGCCAAATAGATACTGACATCATAACTTCATAAAATTTTTAACCAGATTTATTGAAGCAGAATGTAAAAACACACGTGCTGAAGCGTTGGCAGATTGTTGGTTCCTGTGGTCCTCCGGTGCTTCTTGTACAATACGTCTCAATAAAACTATTATATCAACAAATAGTTTAAGTAGTAAAGGTTATTTTTTGAATTATTTTTTAGCACAGCTGTCGTTTCCGGATGTAGTTTTGATTTGATACAATCTGTTTTATAAAAGCTATGGTTTTCTCTCAATAATATGTACAACACATACTCATAGCTGTATCATTGGTGAATCTCAATACTACAAAGAATGCATTCAATGAAAACGTACTGAATTAATAGGTAAAGACTTGGTTAATTTCATTGTCTTCAGTAAATAGACAAAATCAATGAAACAAACCAAGTGTTTTTACCTATTAGTTCATAATGTTTCACCAAGAGATATTTTCTCACTAATCGATAGGATTGTACATAACATTTTACTTAACAATCTTAGTCAATTTGGTCTTATAGAAAACACCATTACATTTTTGTCATCTTACCTAAAACAACGAATTAATGTATATTTTAATGGATTTAAATCGTTTGGGTTTAATTCGACCTCAGGTGTTCCCCAAGGTTCCAACTTAGGCCCTCTACTTTTTATAGCATTTATTAACGATTTAATTGCTTCTCTATCTTCCCCAGCACTTGCATACGTTGATATTAAAATGTGTGTTTCGATAAGACCTTTCGAAGATTGTATGCTATTATAACATGATTTAAAAACGATATCGTGCTGGTGTTGTACAAACAGGACTTTGTCCTAATGCCAGTATGTAGTGTTGTCTTTTATAATCGCAAGGGACAAAATACTAACTTTAATTATAATATTGATGGTTCTACAATTCAATCCAAGAAATTCAAGCCCAAAGGATTTAGGTGTTTTGATTATGAATTAAATTTTACAGAACATATTGATAATATCACCCAATCCGCAATAAGAATGTTAGATTTTTTAAGGCGCACCTCTAACAGTTTTATTAATACATCGCTTTTAAAAACTTAGCGCAGTAAGCTAGAGTATGGTTCAATTATTTCGTATGCATGTTACGTCGATATTTTCTTAAAAATTTCCAATTAGAATCATATAATAATAACCTAAAACTAGTCTAACCGAAGCTGTATATATAGGACGACGCGCTTCAACTTTGAAACGTAAAACGCAAAATCCAGAATATCACAATATTTGTTTACATTGTCGCAAATCCTAAGAAATAGGTCGAATAAATCATAGGATGCACGACATATTGGAATATGCAATAATGCATTTGTTCTGGTTGGATTAAAGTATACCTATATTTGATTGTAGTGGCTTTCACTTTATGATACATATTTTATAACTTTAAATAAAATAAACTTTGTTTATATCACACACTTGACTTGTATATATTGACTATAGTTTCGACAAACAAAGTT
This sequence comes from Ontholestes murinus, assembly GCA_963969525.1. Classification (NCBI taxonomy): domain Eukaryota; kingdom Metazoa; phylum Arthropoda; class Insecta; order Coleoptera; family Staphylinidae; genus Ontholestes; species Ontholestes murinus. The sequence continues at coordinate 16,493,027 of OZ018397.1, forward strand.
TATTTTATTTAAAGTTTTAAATTATATCATTAATAATTTTAAATGTAAAACAGATATCATAAAATGCTCTTCGCTTTGAAAAATTTACAAAGTTGACAAAAGTTCTTATATGATCTAAATGCGGAAAAGAAATGATATTGCAATATTCCAATATTGAACGAACTTGTGTGATAAATAGAGTTTTTAGGCTTGGTAATGCGTTTCAAGAAATCAAACAACTTATTAGCTCGAGCAATGATTGTTCCATATATGAGAACGAAAGCTTTTTATCAAAATGAACACCATATTTTTTTTTGGTAAAATGACTGGTTTAATTCGTTAATAACGTCACAGATTTTAAGTTTTGAGGCTACAATTGATTCAATTGGCTCCATATAGAGTCTGTCTTTAACATAGCCCGACAAAAAATAATCCACATGATCTGGCCGGCCATTTAACAGCTGAATGTCGTGAAATTATGCTCACGATTGCTTAATCTATTGACCATAGCTGCATTTCCAGCAAAACTTTCAAAAAATTCTAATCATGCTTCCAGAGCACCATACAGTGACACGTTAAATATGCTTCTCACATATTGATCAGATGTGGAAATTTTGCTTGTTGACGTGTCCAGACAAATAAAAGTGGGTTTCGTATGAAAGTCAGCAGGTTTTTCTTGAATAAATTCAGCGAATCTACGACGATGTGAATGGTCGGTCGGCTTCAATTCTTGCATCAGTTGAACCTTGTAAGACTTCAAAGCCAAATCGCTACCCAAAATTCGCCTTGTGTTCATTGTGGATAACCCCAAATATTAAGAAAGTTGAAGAATTAGTAAATTGGGATCTTCCTCACCTGTTGCTTTCGTCTGCGATGTTTTTACTTGAACGGCCCGATAGAACACACGTTGGTGTTAACACATTATGTACCGAGCCTATGGACTTATTCAATTTATCGACCAAATTCTTAATAGCAGTGTCAGAAGGACGATTATGTTGACCAAAAATATCACGAATTTTACGAAATGTTACTTTTACAGATCTACCATTTTCATAGTGAAATTTGATTAACGCTAACCTCTTGGTGAAACTATTAAAGAAATATGTACTGAATTATTGTAAAATCTACTACATTTGTAAGTAGATAATTTTCATTTTTACTATTTTGGTCTTATATTAACTCATCCCTTGCCCATTGTATATTATTTCATTTATGTGGGGTTATCAAATCAAAATTTTAGGTGCACAAAATGTACCAAGAAAATTTTAAGTGCTTCATTTTATCAACCTCACATTCAATCAATTGTTAACAAAATTTATGAGTGTCATAACCCTCTCATATTCTCTTTGATTTATGTACATCTTTTCTCTTATGGTAAGATTTCTATATTTCTGTAGATTTGTGGACGCTTCCAAATAAAACTTTTAGTTTGAACTTTTTTAAATTTTCGAAGAACTAAAGAACTGACGGTGAAATAATGTGTACCAAAAGTTACCCTAAGCGATTTTTGGTGGACAATTTTTGTTTCCTAAATCGAGAACAAAAATTGTACAAACTTATTCATATAGAGGTTAAGAATAATATTGGATGGAATAATTTTAATTTAGACACTTTTTTCATATTTTGTAATTAAATTTAGCTTAATTTTAAAAGAAAGCAAATTAAATTGTTCAACCAATATTTTCGCCGTTGTTTTCTATAACTTAAAGCCATCCTTCAGGGAGCCGATGAAAAATGTTACGCCTTTGGATACGATAATATCGTCAAGATATTTTGGGATCTCATTCATTAATTAGAAATGCATGGTGAGCAAGATAACATGCTTTGTTGTATCGATCGGGATACGTGGTAATCAAATGTTGAAATTTTTGGTGAATTAATCTGGTGCTACCAGTGGTCAAAGTCTCAGAAGCCTGGCGTTGTCACGCAAAAATTTCTCTGGACGTTCTCCTTTGTAATTAATACGCTTGACTCAAGCTTTTCTGCATTTGTGTTGAATTGCAGCATCTTCTCCGTGACACTAAGGCGTCCAAGACAATGTTCTTCGTTCAGAAAGAAATGGGAAAGGAACAAATTGATTTGCACCTTCTTGCAGTATTTGCTCCCTTTTGACAGTGTCGAATATGTATCTTACATGTTGGCATTTTCAACTGTACTGAACTGAATACTTTTGAAGTTTATATTAGACTTTCCAGCATACTAACTGCCATTTTTATTCACTATATATCACACAGATAACCATAATGGAACAGAAAATCAATTTTTTGATTTATTAAAATAATTTGGATTATTCATTTTTACACGTAAATAATGAACAAGATATATCATAAGCATAATTTTAAAAGATTAATTTTAGTGACACAAAACAATTCTGTAAATATTTTTGTAATATTGGAGCTGCATAAAATACTATAAATCATCTCAATATATATATATATATATATATATATATATATATATATATATTATTAGAAATACTATTTATATTTTACATTTTATACACTACATAATTAAAAAACTAAACTTAAACACTATATTTTTACTTTTAAAAAATTATATAACACAACTTAAGTAACGAAGTTTGAATGTACATACAATTTTGTAAAATATGTTTTTTTATTATATAGAATTTATTATTGGTAAAGAATCCCCATTTCCCCGTCTCCTAGATAAAAATAAACCTACGAACGCTAATATATTACTTGAAAATAAATGATCAGCATACCGCAATAAATAACTACAAACAATTAGGTTGACTAAATTTTAATTCTAGTTATTTACGCCCGACTGCACGCCAAAGAATGTGCAGATATTTTGTGAAAGTTGCTAAATAATAATTGATGGCATTATTGTTCCGCAATCTGTACGCATCGTGTAAATAAGAAAGTTCTGAAAAGTGAATTTATATTAAAATGTGAAAGTGCACGTAGATTACAAATCGATACAACTAATAGGATAAAGCTAAATAAAGTTAATTCCTACTTACATAACCAACCTTTAATACTGCATGTAATTTGATAATTAATTTAAATTAATTAAACCTGTTCATGGAAATCTACTGGCTGTGGATATGTTTATGATATTGCTCAACCACACATTAAGAAAAATATAAAAAAGATTAAATATATATCCTGTGTGCAAAATTATAATAATAAAATACATGAATAAATTTATTGAAAATAAAAAAAAATAACTGTTTTAGTATCACTTGTTATTATATACTGGCCGCAATAAGGAAAAGAACACCAAGAATTCGTCGCTCAATTTTTATGAAAATTCAGATAATATGTAAATAATCCAGACTAAGAAATGATTTAAATTTCAACAAAAACTCATGGGAACTTTTTTTTACAAAACATTCCTTGTATATAATACACATTATATCCATGTAATTATAGGTATATTACTAGAAACAAATCTGTATTGCATTATTGTAAAATTGATATAATTTCGAAGTTCATAATCGAATACAGTTTTACATGTACTTTTTATGTTCCTTTTATTCACAACTTTAGATTATTTAACAAAGATAGGGTTAGTTCTTATGATAGATAAGACTTTCACATCTGTATTTTGTTAGAACCGTTTCAACTATTCCTAGAATATTTTAGTAATTGTGACATTACAAAAATGGTCGAATCTAATTTAAAAATCGGCTAAATAAAATTTTTTTTTAAAATTTTTAGGAGTCTGATAAATATTTTAATATATATTTTTTTTATATGAATGGACATTTGAGACCAAATTACGGTCTATACTACTATTGCTCCCAAACTAAGTTCAGCAATAGATAATTTATTTCTGCTAATGTAGTGAATAAAATAGTAAACTTGATAAATTATGTGATTCCGAAGTATAAACCTAAAATATATGTCTTTATTAGTTTGTTCATATATGCTGAAGAACTAATCTTATTAACTTATTCGGAATCTATATTAAAATAACTCTTATTTCTATAATCATTTTTTAGAAAACAGCAATATCCTGTAAGAAGGCAGGTTTCATCTAGACCTGGTGCTATTGACTGCGCATTCAGTTTACTAGCCTAGCAACTGCTTTCTCTGGTCAGTTTTGACATAAAGATCGTCGGTTTCCATACTCTGTATAAAGGCTCAAGTCTATGCCTCCTGGATTTCTGCACTCTATTGCGTCTTCCTTTGTGACCTACCTCTATGACGAACTCAATCTGCTAATGGTCCCACAAAGAGGGTTCTTCGACAGCATACCAATTTTGAATTATACTTGCTGTGAAGGCATCAGCTAGAATCTCCTGAAGGTAGGCCTGCTACCCCTATCAATAATATCTAAATTGAAAGGGGGAATAAATTCAAGAAGTTCCTTACCGCTATCATTAGTATCCGTGTTGCCCCATGCTATGTTGTTGGCAAAGGCAACACAGCTCAAAAGGAGATGTTTATTGTCTCTTTTGTACCACTCCACGAGTCTACTTACCTCCGCTAGTAAAGGTTTGCTTTGATTTCATAGAAAGTAGGCAGAGGCTAAAAAGTAACTAAAGTTCAAACTTTTAAAGCAGTATATGGAACACTATAAAAAAAAGTCTGCAAAGAGAAATGCTGCGAAATAGCTGCTTCACTCATCCCGTCATTAGATCTAATTGTTATTGTTGTGTATCTTCCTCCTGCAGGAGATTTTAATAATTTTATTTATTTGTAAATGAGACACAATAACTTTGTTTTACCACTTTATTTTATACAATTTCAGTGACTATAGTTTCGAATATAAGCTATTCATTATCAAACTTAAAGTAACTTAAATTACGAACAATTTTTATTTATATAACAGCGTTGAATAGGGGCGTATACATTAGGTCAGTCTGGTCGTTTAATAGGGAAATTCCGGGATTAGTTTTAGCTTTGTAAATTTCGACCGCTTCCAGTAAATCCATTTTTCGGCCTTTATCCGCTAAGTGGATTACTGAAAGTACATCTTTGTCAAAATGATGGTGAGTATCTAATAAATGGTTTGAAAATGTTGAATTTGTATTTTTTAAATTGTATGATTGTTCATGTTCTTTTAATCTAATTTTGAAACTACGACCAGACTGTCCTATGTATACACTTTGACATTCAGGACAAGTTAACTTGTAAACCCCAGATTTGTTTATGTTTTCAATCTGGGTTTTACCGTTAAAAATTAAATTGCAAAGTTTGGTGTATGGTTTGAAACTAATATTAATGTTACATCTTTTGAGGACATTTTTAATTTTGAGACTCACGTTGCCAAAGAAGGTAATTGATTTGAAACTCTGTGTATCGGTTGATACCTGTTTTGCATAAAAATATTTTTGTAGTCGTTTTATTTCGAATTTGTGTATAAGTTCGTTGATTAGTTCTTTCTTATATCCATTATTTACTGCTATTTGTTTAATTGTGTTGATTTCAGTGTTTAGGGATTGCGGGCTTAAGGGTAAGTTAAATGCTCTATGGATCATTGAATTAAAACTTGCTACTTTATGTTTTTTAGGATGTCGGGAATGATTAGGAATAACGGAATCTGTATATGTGGGTTTTCTGTAAATATTAAAATTAAGTTTGTTATTTAGTTTGTTAATTGAGAGATCGAGGAAATTGATAGAGTTGTTAGTTTCTGTTTCTACTGTGAATGTTATTGATGGGTGGATGGTATTAAGGAATTTTAGGAATTGGTTTATTTGCCTCTCGGTGCCTTTAAAACATGCAAGGATATCGTCTACATATCTAAACCACCATTTGATATTCGATATTTGATATTTGATATTCGTAATTTAAGTTACTTTAAGTTTGATAATGAATTGCTTATATTCGAAACTATAGTCACTGAAATTGTATAAAATAAAGTGGTAAAACAAAGTTATTGTGTCTCATTTACAAATCATTCAAGATGTACCACAAAGTAAACGCCTCTACCATCAAATAAATTTTATTTATATTTTAGGAAAATTATTGAAAGACCTCAGCATTCGTAAAAATATTGTTATATGTGGTGATTTCAATGTCAAATTTAACAGTGATAATCAGCAAGCATCCTATATCTGTGATATACTAGCATCTTATGGTATGTACTCTTTAGTAAACTTCCCAACGAAAGCTAATTGTTTAGATGACGTTTTCTCTAACATTAAAGACGGTTATATTAAAGTTTGTTCAAATGACACAGGATTATCCGATCATATTGGAATTCATGTTCAGCTTGAACTAGCACTAAACCCAAATATTATAAATCAAGTTATAAGACCTATAACCTAGCATGGAAAATTTAGCCATTTTAATCTTCTTGAATGTACAAATTTCACTTACATCGATAATCCTGAAATACGTGTAGACGGCAAGTTTTCTACATTTATTCTCACAATAGAAAGGCACATCATCGAATACTTTCCACAAAAAAATCATTCGTAAAGCAGCTAGCGAATGTATACCAGAACTCAAAATGAACTTTGTTTTAAAGAGTGTAGACAGTCTGCTGCAAATAACTTTATTAAAAATAACAAAAAAATGTCTAAAGCAATGTGGTCATTAATAAATAATAAAACATCTGCATGTGATAACTGCTGTGATATTGAAGCTGAAGAATTCAATACATTTTTTAATACTGTAGCAGACACATTAGTCAACCACTTACCTACATCTGACATTGACCCTCTAGAAATAATGTGCTTTAATGCAAACCGCGCACAAAATGTTTATTTTCACTTCCATGAGATAGCACGATTGAAATAAGAGATGTAATTCTTAGCCTAAAAAAATCTCAATCTAGTAATATTTATGGCATGACAACTGGAATTGTAAAATCCATAATAAGTGTTATTGTTAAGCATTTAACCAAATTAATTAATTATATCATCAAAACACATAATTTTCCCGGTGCATTAAAAATAGGATGCATTATTCCTGTTCATAAAAAAGGCTGCAAATCCGATAAAAATAATTACCGTCCAATTGCAATACTTCCCATCATCTCTAAAGTAATCGAAAAAAATCCTACTCAAACAAATGGTAGAATATTTGGACAAGCACAATATATTATCGAATGAACAATACGGTTTTCGGAAAGGAAAGTCTACGAGTGTTGCGGTCAACGTGTTTGTGGATGAGGTCTTAGAGGTATTCGACTCTAATCTGTACACAGTTGCATCCTTTCTCGAGCTTAGCAAGGCGTTCGACTGCGTCTCTCATGACATTCTTTTGCGAAATATTTATTTTTATAATTTTATCCCGCAAAGCTGTCGATTGTTAAACTGTTATCTAAGAAATAAAACACAGCGAGTATTAACAAACAATCAATTGCCGTCGGACGCCACAATATCACATGGGGTGCCTCAGGGATCTATACTAGGACAATTACTGTTACTGTTACTAAAGGAGTATCTACAGAATAAGGTGTTTTACGATATTCATGCCTATCCAATAACTTTCTTGATTTGACAATTTAACACTAGTTTTATAATTTTTATATATACACTGCTTTTAGTTCTTTTTAATTATCAGCACTAGTCTTTAAGTTTTATATATACACTAATTTTAGCCTTTAAGTTTAAGTTTTATATTTATACTGATTTTATCATTTTTAACATTAGCACTACTCTTTAAGTTTTTATATACACTAATTTTAGTTTTTAAGTTTTATATTTATACTGATTTTAACCTTTTTAACATCAGCACTAGTCTTCAAGTTTTATGTATACACTAATCTTAGTCTCTAAGTTTTTAGTTTTATATTTACACTGGTTTTAGCCATTTTAAAATCAGCACTAGTTTTTAAGTTTTATAGATACACTCATTTTAGCTTTTTAATTAGCTAGGCTAGATTTATATTGTAACTGATTTTAGTCCTTTTAATGTTTGCACTAGTATTTAAGTGCTAATTTGAAATGATTTGTATTTACACCAATGTTATTCTTAATTTTAATTTTCTATTCTTTATTCTTCTTTTTATTTCAGATTTTTGTTATTATAAATTTTACGCTTAAGATTTTATATTTATCTGTGTAAGTCATACGATCTAGACATTTTTGATATCTTATTCTCAGACTAATTCTAAAAATTTTATAATTACATATATTTTATATAATATACATACTGTCTCTACACACTGATCTAATTCCTTTATATATTTATCTCGTGTTTATTTGTATATAACACCAATAAAGCATTGTTATTATTATTATGATAAAAGGATATCAGGGTATCGTATGATTTAAATAAAATAGACGAATTACTCTAATCAAAACCTTGTGGTTGGGGCATCGTTTACTAGTTTATTTGCAATAATTTTTTAATTTTACATTTGAAACAAAAAGCAAGTGCTGGATATTTAATGTTATATGGAAAACCTTGTGAAGAATTAAACGTATGGTCTATTAGGAAGAGAACCTCTTCAAAGGTCTAATCTAATTAATATTCTCCTAGAAATTGGATATTATGAAAATTCTCAACAGTAATTGCACAAGTGCATTGAAAATTATTGATAACAAGTTTGGACGAATTCGACAAACAAAATCGTATTGCTTGGTAATAAAATAATAAATTTACAACAGTGAGCCTTACTTCTTACTTCACGAAATGTTTTTGTATTTATAAATTGATTATTTAATTTTCTACAAGGAACAAAAGGATTTTAATAAATTATTCAATTATGCTCTAAATGGGTATTTTTCCTTAATCCCGAACGTAATGATTTCTGTAGAATTCACTAATCCATCTCAGGTATAAATTCAGATCTTCAGTCTATTATATTCCATTCTTGTGTCAGTTGTCGCACATACCTGAGTAATTTGTTTATATTTCATTATATTTATTATTATATTTTATTATATTTATTTTAGTAAATGTATTTAAAAAAATTTTATAATAAAGCTGTACTGAAGAGATCGAAAGATCGAAACACGTGTCTGATTATAAACTTGAATGCTAGATTTTTTAATTGCTTTTGCTAATGTAATTTAATGAAATCAAAAACATTTAAACAATTTAAAATACATTTTATCATTTATTAGGCTATTCAACAGAAATAATTTCATTCAAATAAGTGTAGCTTTGATAATTGTACTTAATTTGTTTTGTAGTCTTAGTAAGACTCACTGCTGTAGATTCACGAAATGTTTTCGTATTTTTAAATTTATGATTTAATTTTCTACAACCAACTAAAGGATTTTAATACATTTTATTAAATATGTCATGTTATTTGAACTGTATGCTATCGCAAATACTGAACAATAGTTAAAATCTATTTTTAAGGATCCTGGAGCCAAGTTTTTAAACTTAATAATATTAGTGGAAAATTGATCAAAACCCAACAATATTTAGATCCTCGTCATAAACATTTGAACTACAAAAGCTATAATATATAGAGACAGATTATTCAATCTTCCCTGAGGTTGTCTAGCTCGTACTCAGTTGCTCACCTAATTAGTAAGAATAATTCCACTACAAGTTGCTTTCAAAAGCGTTATAATAGGAAAATGATGCATGATATAAATACAATATAATTCATTCATATAAGGCCATAATAATTGATAATAATTGATTAACTACAAATTACAAAAATTTATCAATCTTCCCACTGCCACCTCTGACATCTGTGTACTTTAAAAAAAAAGATGTAAGTTCATCCAGGAAATTTACAGAATCCAACAATTCAGAGCTTAGACGGATACAATTAATATCGAAAGTGCTGAAACAATTAGACATACAGCAAGAAAACACTGTATCATTCAATGCCTGTCGAAGTATTAGCTAGAGAAGTAGTTGTTTCAAAAGTGGTTTGTTCTTGTAGTCTTAATAAGACTCATTTGTTGTAGATTTTACGAAATATTTTCGTGTTTTTTTCTAATTATTAAGAAAACACTCACTGGTGAAAAATAAAGAAATTGAAAATGGACCTCTAGAGCCGCAGTTTTTGGCACATTTTAGTAGCTACGGAGAAATTTGACAGCATTTACCGTAGGATTAGGATTAAGGTAACTAAACATCAAGACATTGGTTTAATAGTTTGTCTGTACCATTTGAGAGACTCGTATAAGCAATAAAAAAATATCCTGTATAAAAATAAAACGGTCATCAATTTAATTATTATTAATGAAGAAAGCCAGTGGCGGAAAAAAATACTTTAAAAGTATTCAGTTCAAGACTGGCTAAAACTCCGATAAACGACAAACTAGTAATATGAAGAAGGTCACTTAAAATGCAAAGCTCTCTGTAGTGTTTTACTGGGTGACAAAGTAAAACACTGCACATATACCAATAAGTAAAACTTTATTACTTTAACTCTAGGTACACATGTGATACTGTTCGTGCAAAAAATACAACTGACATCGCATGCCGATTGTTTACAATATATACCTAAAACACTAAGGCGTGAAATAAAAGCGCACAGAATATGATTTGTACACTACACTCTCCAACAGAGCATTATAGTTTAGCCAAAACATTAATTAACATTATAATTACTCAACCTTGAATTATCGACATAACATAGGCTTCGCCAAATTTACAATGCAGAGTTAAAACTGAACTAACTGGTGGGGAATAAATGACCCAAGGCTTATTTAATTCTTCGTCAAACTAAAAAAATACAGATAGAACCAATGCCGCCGAGTTCTCTTAAGATCCGAGCCAACTCCGTACGCTCCTCGCTCCATTGGCAGCAGTCGAAGAGAGTGTGGCGGGCTTCGTCACGTTCCCCGGACACCAAAAACAGATGTCTTTGCTGGTCTTACCAATCCGTTGCAGATAACTTACGAAACCTAGGTGCTTAGTAGAAAATTGCGTGGGCTCGTAGGAAAGAACCCTATGTTTCTTACTAAGTCCCAGTTTCAGTCCAAGCTCCCTTGCAGCTGTCCGTCCACTTGGTCTGCCATCTAGCAAGAGGCTGAGTGCGCATCTGGGTCCTGGATTTCCTTAATAAGAGGTGGCGATGTCGGAATATACATTAAAAACTTACTAAACTATAAAATAATTCGCTTTCAAAATAATATTGAAGAACTGGATACATTTAAAATTTCATAAATACATGTTTGATGTATATGCTCAATTTCTAACCGAATTAAAAAATTCAAAAGTGAATTGCTTATCATACACTGAAGAACTGAAGATATTGTGTGTTGTGGTTATTGAAATATTGATCTATTGAAACCAAAAAATAATTCATATTCTCTTCTTTCTGATCTATTAGATAGTCTATCTAGACTTGGTGCAAACTATAAAGGAACCAACTCTCATTACTGACCACTCTTCATCTATTCTTGATATTTTATGTATTTTAACCTTCTCAATTTCAACAACTAATGGTATTATTAATTATCCACTTTCGGAGCAAAGGACAGCACAACGCTTGGAGGGTTATCCCTAATGTTGGCCATTTTCGGCCAGAGCTCCCCTAGCATGGACTCTCTAAGGTGGGCGAGAGCCGGGCAGGTGGATAACAGATGTTCCACTGTCTCGTTCTCTTCTTCATATACTCTACATATGGGGGTTTCTACCAGTCTCACAGTAAACAAGTGTTTCCTTAGCTGATAGTGACCCGTAAGGATACCTGTGATTAGACGCAGATTCCCCCGGGATAGTCGCAGATAGTATTCAGCTGTTTTCAGATTGGGTGAGCGCATTCCTTCCTTGGCCTGTCTGCAGCCTGAGGTGTTTTCCCAACGTTGTTTTAGCATCTTGAGAGTGTTCTGTTTGAGGATGTCAGTGAGGCATTTCGGTGTTGGCGCGATTGGGGGCCTATCGGTGGTATCACTGAGAACCTATCCAGCCCGCGCCAACTCGTCTGCCTTGCTGTTGCCTTCTTCATTATTGTGTTCTTTGACCCAGCGCAGCTCAATACTGTCTGGATCTGGATTGAGTTTGCCAAGGGTGATCAAATCATTGACCAGAGCACTTAGGCCTCACTAGGCCCATTGTGCCCAGCTCAATACTGTTTGATTGTGCTGCTTGTTTCAGGGTGTTGTGACATTATTTTACTAGTATTAAGGTGATCTTGTGACCACTCACTGCTAGTATTGCTGCCCTACTGTCTGTAAGGATTTGGATGTTCCTATCACGGATGTCACGGTGTAGAATTTCTTTCGTCCCATGGATGATGCCAACGATCTCTGCTTGCAGATTAGTTGTGTGCTTCTCTAGGGGTAATAAATCCATTTGTGCGGGAATTAATATCTCGCACAATTTCTCTAACGTTTTCAGCAGAAATGGCGTTAGACTAATCGGGCGGTATGATTTGGCCAGTGTATAATCTATACGACCAGGTTTCGGTATGAAGATATATTTTACTTCTCTCCATGCTAGAGGGATGTATCTGAACGCAATACATGCCCTGAATATTTTGGCTAGGTGGGCTGATAATATTTCCAGCCCCCATTGAAGGAGGGCCGGGAGTATAATGTCCAAGCCTGGCGATTTAAATGCTGAGAAGCCTTTGATTGCCCAGGTTATACGTGCCCCTTCCGTGAGATGATCTGCCACCTCCCAGAGTGGAGATGAACTTCAAAAATCGACTTAATCAGTGCATGCACAATGGGAGTCGCCATTTAACCGTTGTAATTTTCAAAACTGTATTAAAAAAGAACTTGGGATATTGTATTCTCAAATAAAACGAGAATTAAAACAATAACTTAAGTACTTTTGTTATTATTGACCTTTCAAATAAGTTTTTACGGCGCACCCTGTATTTAGTACTTAGTTATGTCTTAATTATCTATATGTTCATAAATACATTAAGGGTTGGATGGAAGTACAGTTCAACAGCTTATGGTTTGTAGGCCATGCATGAATGTGTTTATTTTCTCTTTATTTTATATAATGTATTTAATTCTGACTTGCATATAAATTATAAGATCTACTGGAGCAGACGGCGCCAGGAACTCAGAATATCCCACGCAAAACTCCCGACCAAAGGACATCGCGCAGGCGGTCATGACTTTGCTGAGCCCCGACACACTTAGTCACGCTGAGGCGGCGTACAACATCTTAAACCATGCACCCCCCACCAAGGGCCTTGGATGATCCGCCAATGTTTGCCAGCAGATTAGATACAGCAGGTCAATATCTGCTAGTAATGGCCGCACTCTCGACTGCATTCATCATTTGGTAGCTGTAAACGGAGCTAGCTTTGATCCGCGATACCCTATTGAGTAAGAAACCTCCACCTCATGTTTCAGGAGCGAGATTTTTCACCACTTGACTAGTTTTGTCATCCTCCAGGAGAGCCATACTATCCGCTCCTTTGCTAGCTCCCTTTCCCTGATCACCACCAGAATGTCTTTGGCAAAGCCCACCACACCCAGGGCGCCGTCGTACATGATATCACTAGGCGTAGAACCCCACATAAGACAGCCCATGGCGCTGTCATTACCCCATCCCCTTTGTACAGCACTTCCCTATCAGCGTGTTAATAAGCCAACATATCCAGGATGTAGGGAGGAACCCGTCTAGAGGCCAGTGACTCAATGATAGCCGGCTACGGGCCGGAATTGAGTGCATTTTACGTTTATGGAAATAGACAAACAATGCCTTTTTTTTCCGGATAGGCCCTCGTTGGCCTCGTCTGCCAGCAAGAGCACCTCCACAAGCGCGTCTACTGCTAAGCGTTCCATGCGGAATCCGAACTGCTGCGAAGACAGGCCTCCATTTCTCTCGAGCCAATCAGCCAGGCGATCACGTTGAGGAGGAACAGCGGCCTGCGCCCATCCGGAGTATCGGGCGCCTTGCCCCTTTTTGGTCAAGGACGAGACGCATCCTCTTGTAGTGGCGAGATAAAACTCCCCTACGTAGGCAGTCGTATAGGGGTAATTCTCGACAAAGTTTCTCGACAAGCTTCATTGGGTACACCCCAAAAACCAGAAGCCTTTCGGGGCCCGAGCAGCAGCTCGCATGGAATATTTTACAAATGTTAGTCTTATATAGACCTGCACCTTGTCGATTTTATATTATTTCATTTATATAGGAATATTAAATCAAAATTTTATGTTCACGAATTGTAGGGATAAAGTTTTAGGGTTTCATTTCACATTCAATCAATTGTTAAAAAACTATAAAATAATATTAATAATAATAATAACAGAAACATAATAAATTAACTAAATAACAACTATTAACTAAAACTAAACCACTAGTAATTGGTAAAAGAAGATAAGTCAATAAACTTAAGGTGATTTTTAAACTTATTATACAATGCACAGTATAACATAAAATGAGGAGACGAAGATACTACAGAGTCTGATCATTCTACATAATGCCGAATTTCTCGCAAAATTAGACATATATGGGAGCTTGCGGAAAACATTGCTACTTCTTGTTTTGAAAGGAATAATAAAATTCAAAGCCGCGAGTAGCTCACTACAATTAATTTGTCCGTTGACTAACTTATAAAAAATACATAAATCCGCATGTATCCGTCTTTCCGTAAGGAAGTGAGTTTAAGAGACAATAGCATACTACTCCGACTGTAGTCAACTCTGTTAATGCCACTTTTATAAGAAATGGTCATTAAAAATGTATTTTGAACTCGTTCAATTTGATTACTTTTATTTTTATATGACGGAGACCAAATAGAAGAAGCATATTCTAGTTGAGGACGTACTAAAGTGGTGAATAAAGCTTTTTATGTATTAATTGAAAAATCTTTCGAAAATCTATTAATAAACCAAGCGTTTGGAAAGCCTTACATCAAATGCTGTTTATATGTTTAGAGAAGGAAACCTTACTGTCGAATAAAACACCAAGATCTTTAACCTGTTTTACATTTGGTAACATTTGGCCATTTGTTGTGTAATTATTTTCAACAGCACGGCCCCTTCCAAAAGATATCGACATGCATTTACTAATATTAAAATATAGGTTATTGTCAAGGGCACCAAGATCGTTTATAAAAAGTAGAAACAATATTGGACCACAGTGAGATCCCTGAGGTACCTCTGATATTACGGATATAGGCTTAGAGACAAAATTGTTAATTTTCACACACTGATGTCTATCGGACAAATAGCTGAGGATCCACATAGTTATGGAGTCCCCAAATCCCAAAGTATGCAACTTTTGAACTAGCTTCAAATGAGAAACACGATCGAAGGCTTTCGTGAAATCGGTGTAGACTGCATCCACTTGGCAATTTTTCTCTAGTGCATTAATTATGTAAGATTGATAAACTAATAAGTTGGATACAGTCGATCTACCATCACAAAAGCCATGTTGCTCACTGCATATTATATTTTTGCAGGTAAACAATAACTGACTGACAATCAGTTTATCGAATATTTTAGGAAAGACAGATTGAATTGAAATCCTTCTATAATATTCAATATTACTGCTACTGTCACTTTTGAATATCGGCTTAATAAAACTTTTCTTCAAGGGCGCAGGGAAAATACATGATTTGAGAGACAAATTAAAAATTAGGAGTAACGGAGTACACAAAGAAAATTTACATAGTTTCACGAAAATATCGGGTATACCATCGGGGCCTGGATTGCATGAATCCGACAAGGAGCTTATTGCTTCGAAAATGTTAGCAATGTCAATTTCAAAATTACACAAATTGACTAAATTAGTGTTCACCGCAAAATCTGAACCTACATTATTTGAATTATCATTACTAACATAAACATTAGAGAAGTATTCAGCAAATAGGTTAGAACAACTATCACTAGAATTACAAGATTTGTCTTTAAGGTACATGCACTTAGGAAAATCGGATGTTTTTCTGGTCTCATTCAAAACGATCTGGTATTGGTAGAAATGTTTGATTCTACTTGAGCAATATTTAATAATAATAATATTTAAATTAATAATTTAAATAGGTCGCCTAGACTTTTGCATTGAGTGCGAAGTAATTTAAATTGTTCATACAACTCATATTTACCACTACTTTGTACTGAATATGAGCTTTCTTTTTGAGTTTAATTAAGTTTATCAATGACGAATTGAACCATTTAGGATAAGTGGATGACTTCACGAGTTTACGAGGAACATACTCCTGTATCGTAAACATACAAACAGCTAACAATTTATCAACGCAAACATTAACATCACTATGATTTAGATAAACCTTCCATGAGATGCTGGATAAAAAAGAAATAATTTTCGAATAATCGGCAACTTTAAAATAATATATAATATCACTATAATTAAGGGACTCGACAACGTCACTGGTGTTAACACAAAGGGCATAAGATACATGATGTAAACTGTCATTAAACAAAGGGTCTTCCGACAGCGATACGATGCGAATGCCACCAACGTTCTGAAAATAAATCTTCAGTTTTTTAAATTAATGTTTATTTTTGACGAAATTATTGACGGAAACCATTTAATGTATTTGATGGTTATGTCACGTTCACTGTTGTCTCTGCGATTTTCTAATTCTTCCTTTAAAGATGAAAGGTGTTCTCGTTGCAGCTTTGTTCTATCACTAGAAAAACGTACTTTACCAGTATCGATTGCTTTGACTGTTTTGAATATCTTGATAAAAGACTTACGGGAATGAAATGTGAGCTTGATTGGTCTAGTTTTACCAGTTGGTTTTCCAACGCGAATCGCTTTTAGTGGACAGAAATTATCATTGAGGAATTACTTAAAATGTGCTTAATCGTCGCAGTAGCACTGCTCCAAGAGATTTACAATCATATAGTGGAAAGCAAGTACATCCAGAAACAGTAACATATCTGTAGATACTTTTAAATGGTTTGAATAATTGTTTAATTATTGAATATTATTTGGTGTTCCTTAAAATTTACGTAAAAGTTACTGTTCTTCCTATAAATATAACAAACATTTAATTATCCATATCTATTTAATATAATTCTGAATATATTGTGTAAATATTGATGTTGTCTAATAACAAATTTTCTTTATTTTCATACCTATCAAAATACCAGACGCTAAACAAAAAATTGCACATATTTTATGTAAATCTGCTGTCAACTTTTGTTTTCATTTCGTTTTTAAAATAACATAGATGGAATATAAAAACAGATCTACATATCACACCTAATAATCTTGCATTAAAGCGCCATCAATATTTGTTTAAGTTGTGGGCGGATATAGGTAAAATATTCACTGACACGCGTGATGATGTATTATTAATGTACATGACATTTGTTTGCTAATTATAAATTACCATAAATTTGTCACTAGTGTTTTAACCCACTTATAGTGTACATATTATGCAAATGAATATTAAGACTAAAATTGTAATATATCTTTAATTATAAAAATTATACATAAATATTAATTATGAATATAATAATATTTAAATTTAAAAATATTCATATTAAAAATTATTATTATGCGCATTATTAATTTCGCAATTTCCTAATCTAATAAAACTCGTCCGGTATATAATTCATCCGGCCCTTACTCGAGTATTAATGATTGTTGTTAAAATTATTTATATGATAGATAACCATTAGTCTTCGTTTGCTTATCCGAGTGATTCTCGTTCGAATGAAACCAGTGGCGTGCGTACTGAATAAACCATTCGGGCCAGTGTTGCGGAAAATAACTTTTGCTCCGACAACTTCAATTTGCCCGTGCCCCATTTAAGTGGTTACCTCATTTTTCCGACTAGCAGCAAATTATTAAAACGGCCTAAGTATCATAAATACGTGACTTTATTTAAAAATAATGCTTTAATAGTGTGAAAAAATACGGATCGCATATAATTATTTACTTCTCCACGAATATATCAATTTAAAAAACCTTATTATAGTATTATAATATGATAATAATAACAAAACGAATTCCAATAATATTGTCAGTGCATTAAAATCCTAATACTGTTTAAAAATTTAATACGTAAATTATATAATTATTAGTTTAAGCTATGAATTATTGTTATAAAGATAAGCTTTTGATATACGTTATGTTAAAAAAACACACAAAACAAACTAAATAATAATTTAGCTACCGTTATATGCGCTGGTTCACGTACCGCTATTAAAAATAGCTTTATGAATCATAAAATATTAAAAACGCCATTATTACCAATTTGTGTGAGCTTCTGGTGGTATAAAATTCCGGAGTGGGATTGTCGGTATTATATGAATGTGGGCATTAAAATGCTGTTTTATGATGAATTTAATTAATGATATTGGCCATCATTACATTTCAATACGCACGCGAATGCTATAAAATTCTGGAATTATTTTTAGGTTGATATCTAGGCGGAATTATCTTAATGTATGCAAATTGAAGTCGACATGAGATTATGTGCCCGGGACAATGAGTAAATATTATTTTATTTAGAACTGTAAATAGAAACTAGGTCACGATTTTAGGTTTTCATTTACGATATTTAATTGAGTACGAAATTTTCCGGCAAAATCAATCAATTTTAATTTACATCATAACATCATACATGCATAAAGCATTAATAAAAACTTTTTACTGCATCATTATGTTAGCACAATAAATATTTAATTATTCTTTATTCTATGAAACCCAATTAAAATAAAGTTCCACTTCTTTGCATTATCAATTCTTATATCACAATATCAAAACCAAACATTTTTAGATATCCACAAAGATTGCACCAAGATTTGCTGTTGTACGTGTAATTCTTTAAAAACTCTCAACCTTATTAATAATTTTGTTCTATCTAGACTCCTCTAGGTTAAAATTCGAAACACCTATTATTAGTCTAGTTATTTGTTCTTCAACAAGGTGTCCCCTAGGATCCTCCTATCCCCGCTTCTTTATAACATTTTTGTCTACGATATTTATATATAATTCTGTAACTTTGACGGTTCCCTATGATTTGTTTGTGATTATTCACCCAAAGAGTTATCTAATACAACTCTAAGAAAATAGATGCCAGAAATAAATTTCATTTAAAAGGATCTAGAAATAAATGACTATATATTTTTATTTAAAAATTACAGAAAACCAACAACACGTGGAGTGGATATCTCTTTGAAAGAGAAATTCAGAAAGTTTTTAAAATTTTACGCCGTGTTCAGAATCATAGTTATAGCAAAATAATAAGAAATAATTAATGTAGACGAAGAATACAGATAATTCTGTATTGATGCTGAATACTCAATTAGCAAGAGACTGCCCAAATTATTACTAAGAGAGCTTAATACCTAATATTTACCAGAAGATTATGAAAAGTCAAAGAATACTACATTATTGATTATTTAATTATTATCCCTGTCAACAACAGCCACAGACAGTTTTTTGAAACCTTACACCTTATCAATGTTTTTCTAAGTGATCTTTAAAAAAATAATACTATTTCCACATGTATCATGCCTCACAATTAAATCCCTTAATGCTATTACCCGGCTATGCATTACTAGAATCCACACCTTATACAAATGTTACCCCCATTCCTGATCTATACTCAGATTATCCATCTATATAATTTATTATTCCTGTACGAACCTTAAATTTAAGAACGGCGTTATTATCTCTTCCTTACCTGGATTTACACATACAGCAGATGGTCCTAAGTACAGCACTAAGACTAAGAAGTGTCCAAAGGCGGACCGGACTAGGCATGGGGAAATCCTTGGAAGAGACCGTTAACCCTTGCTATCTTAGCACATCCCGAAGTCTCTTCATGACTGGCAATTTAATGTGTGATAGCACTGGAGACGGCATAGTTGCTTTATCCTAAACCAAGGCCTACTCAAACGCATGAGGAGTGATAGGACATTTAAAAAAAAAGATAAGAGGCGTGTGCCTCTATCCAAAAGGAAAGCAACCTCTCAAACTACTGCAAGTCATGACTCTAATAGGACATAAAGCAACGTTTCCACTTAATATTGTCTTAATCTACACAGGTCAAAACTAAAATCCCTGACTGATATCCTAACAGGACTCTGTCAGTAAAAGAAACACCTCTATGTATTAGAAGTCACTGAATATCCCGGGAGAGGGAGCAACGGTGTTAATGGAGTATATCTTGTGCTAATGGACCACTCTGGCAAAATTAAGGAAGATTCTGTGGGGGCTATCTTGGCCAAAACCGACCGACCGGGAGGCCTGTTTCCCAGCAAAGTTCTCAACTTTGTCGGAATAGTAGGGTTCTGGAGAGCTAGTACACCCATCATTTGGGGTGTTTAACTGCGTTTGCCTTCCCTTCCTTATCTGTTCATAAAACTAATCACATTTAAATGACTCTTTCTCTCTCTTTTTCTTAAAAAAAAAATAAACTGAAAAAACAAAAATTTAATTATGAGAGAGAGAGAATAAAATCTTTAATCGAACAAAGATATTTACAAAATTAAAACATTTACAAATGATATATAATGTGTTAGGGTGTCCGTTTGGGCTTTCGACCATCGGTCTTTCTGCCCTGTCTTGACTCTATGTTATGTGTGAAAAATAAATAACTTTGCTAGCTAGCTTAACTGTCTGGGTAATTCGAACTAGTGAATTGATGTAGGGTGACTGAAGGGTGTTTAAATTTAGGTGGAATAAGGGGATTTCGGGGAATGCATAATTTATTAAGAAGGGTTACATTAAAAGGATTGTTGACGAATTTACAACTAAGGCTATGTATACGTTGGGAGATAGGAATAATCTGGGTGTGTTCATAAAGGAGCTCATTTGAGGGATTATGGATAAGGTTAATGGGATGTCTAAGTTTGGTGAGGCTGATCTTTCGGCGACATTAAAGTGATGGAGAGTGGAGGGACGAATTTGGTTGAAGATGATTGCACCGTAGTCTATCAGAGGTCGACATATGGATTTGTATATCCTAACTGCAGTTTTAGTTGAAATACCTTTGTCTTTATAGGTTAATGCTAGAAAATGTCGAACTCTGGTTTTAATCTTGACCTTTATGGCTTGTGCATGGGCTTTTAATTATGATCTATGACAAAAGCCATTATTTTTGAGATACATCTTGTAATCAACAACTTCAAAACAAACTATACTTTGTTGATATCATTCATATTTGTTTAAACAAGATTTACATAAGAGCTTGAAAAATCAGCGAGTATATTAAATCGGTTCGGTCGTTAATTAAGGGTTTTCTGAATTAGATTCAATTTAGTCAAGTTTCTGGTACTTTTAGGAAAAATGTAATGTCAGAAATTTATGCTTTTTTAATTAAATGCATTTTATTTTCTTAGTATAACAAAAATATTTTTAATAAAATGTATTAAAATCGTTTAGTTCGTTGTAGAAAATTAAATAATAATTTTAAAATACGAAAACATTTCGTGAATCTACAACAATGAGTCTTGCTAAGACTACAAAACAAATTAATTTGAAACAACTTCTTCCCTAGCTAATACTTCGACAGACATTGAATGATACAAATGAATTTGCGTGTTACAAATAGTACAATTCTTAAAGCAACACTAATTTGAATGAAATTATTTCTGTTAAATAAACTAATAAATAATGACTAGTTGATAGTCGAAACTATATTCACTGTAAAGAAAATAAAGTCCAACCCTTTAGTTAGAATATCGACACATCGATTTCCAGTCATTTATCTTTTAGCAAGGTGTTCCTCGAGTATCTTCTCTATTTCCGTTTTCTTATAACATCTCAGTTAACGACATTAATAATTATAACCCACTTTATCGTTACCATAATATTATATAACATATCTATTGTCATATAACTAATGATAAAATCCTAAAAATGCCTCGTAAGAATTTTTTATCCTAAATTACATCTAAAAAATTTCGAAAATTAAAGCCCAAAACTCTAAAGCAATGTTAAAAAAGGGGTCTCGACACTATCCTAACATTTCAAAAGTCGAAAGTCATTGAATTAAAAAAATTACATAAAGTAAAAAACGTTTTAATAACAGAAGAAATATTTGAAGGATGAGGGACTAGCCAACAGCTAAAATCTCGAAAACTGAAGAGTAATTTATTCAGACTAATTAGAGCAATTTATTAAATTATCTCCTAAAAACATACAAATATATACTAAATGCGAAATCAAGTTAAGTGAAACACAATTTGACTTTTATAGTGGACTACGAACTCTTGAAGTATAATTAGCTCTACAAATTAAAAACACATAACAAACATAATAAATAAGTAATAGAAGTCACTCATTTAAAATTTAACAAATAGCGATGCATCTTTCCTTTAATGCACTTGTACTTAAAAATAAAATTCAAAAGACACGAAAAAGTAATAAAGGGATTTAATTGAAGAGATAGGTAAATCAAATTTTATTCATGGCGTTATGGTAATAATCGTAAGAAGTAAGATAACCCATGATCCAATAGGATATTGATTCACTAGGAATAAACACAATTTAAAAAATGAAACAAAGAAGGTTTCTTAACATAATTAAAGCTTAAATGGTTATGGCGAGTTTATAATTATGTCAGTAGGTAGTCTGCGGCAGAGATTTTCGTCAAATGAGGTGCTAACATACCTCATATTCTAAACTAGAAGAAGGAGTTTAGAGGAACCGGTATAAAATTAGAAAAACCAAAATAAGATCGACCAAGGTCAGCAAACAAGGTGGATAGGGTTAACCAGCCAATTCGAGACGATTCTACAATACGGAAGCGCTCAAAAACTTTAAATATGCCTAGTTAGTTAATATACTCTATTATGCACAAATACCTAAAGCTACAGCCCCGTAAAATGCATTTGATACAAGAACTAAAGCTCAAGTGAAAATTTTCTTGGCAAATTTATCTCCAAAACAGGTGACATAAATTGGTCTTCACGCAGTCTTAATTTATACCCTGTGGTTATTTTTATGTGAGGTTATATCAAATCTAAAGTTTGTGTTAATAGGCCAACTTTTCTGACACACTTGAAAGTAAAAATCCATCACGAAATGGCAGCCTATATTATTTACTTACCGAGTTATCGTAAGAAATTTTAGTGTTAGGATTGAATAAGTACCGTGACCGCGAAGGTTTGCATTTGGACGATATTATTTTAAGGAAATATATTATGTAGTTATTTAAATAGTAAAAAAAAATATTTGATTGATAGCTTGCTTTTTTATTGAACCACTAAATATGAATTTTCTTTTGGGACACCCTGAATCGTATTAGATCAGTGGTTTCCCAAACTTGGTCTACCGAATCTTTTCCAGGAATACATTACTCAGCACCCCCTAAAAATTATTAAATTTTAATAGCAATTAAACATAAATATGAATGTATTAATGTTTCTACCATTTCGTAAAATATAGTTGAGGAAGGTGTAAATTAGAAACATTGCCGTTTAAAATTATAAGATTATTTATTGGACTAAAAAATATAAAGGTAAAACAAAAAAGTTAAAACATTCAAAAACATCTCAATGAAGGATGGACCTGGTGTGCTAATTTAGTAATCCCCCTATTTTCTTTAGCAGTAATCTTAAATCACCGCGGTTGACTAATTGCAGTTGGCTACTTTGGTTAGTTATTAAATTGCTTTTATTTTGGTTACCACACTGAATACACGTTTTATTATGATGGCGAAAATGCAACTAGTAACTTTTTAAACAGCCCATATTTTAAGATAAGCCATGGGGATCTCTTTTTGCAGGCAGAATTGTTGCTAGCCGCCTTTGAAATTAAATTTTAATTCATTATTTCTAGTTTCTTCCATCATTTTTTCTTGCGACTGTAGAGATTCCTCTGTGTATGCACTTGAAAAATGATCCAAAATCTAATATAATGTTTTCAAAATATAATCAAATTGTCGATTAAAACGTGAATGGATAGCATCAAACTGCTCAAAATAGAAAGTAACTTCTCAATTTTTTTTGCTCCTGATAAATTTGAGAACTAGCTGAATTCCCTTCGGCCAAAATTTCGTTTATATAGAGACAGATTTGTTGTTTGTAAGCGATATCAATTTTTGGATTAAATTAAATTGTATCGTAAGGCATCATATTTATCTTAGAATCATCGAGTTAAATATTTTATAAAGCCTCTCGAAACAGATACCCTTTGACAACCAACAAATTTCTGCATGGAGGAGTAAACGATTCAATTCTGCATCGTTTTCAATACAAAGCTGTTTAAACAATCTGTCATACACTGATTTGCTTATGATTGTGTCGATGAGGTCTTGCGTCATCATAGTGGAACACTTTGGAAGCTGTCATTCCTTTAGGCAAATAAAAATGTAAAATATAACGAAAATGTTCGTTATTTCCCTCCATTTTAAAAAAGTCTCACATATAATAGCATCAAAATAATCATATATCATCTGATTCTAAAGAAACTGCAATGTGATTGATATCGAATGATATCAAAATACACCAATAACACAGGTCATTTATAAAAATAAACGAAGGCTATATATGAGCAATTACCGAAATTACTTAGTCAACCCAACATTTAGCAAATAATAATTCTTGGCACATGTGTTCTTCCTTTGTGAACGGCACATCATTAACTAAAAGTACAGCTTTATTTCCTAACAAAGTTAACTCATGAAGTTGAACAGAAAACCGAAATGTTTTTAAATAGTCACACATCAAATATTCGACATCTGAAGGCATTTTCTTAATTATTTTTTAATAAACAATAAAAATTACTGATATTATAAAATATAGTTGCCTCACTGATTTAATGGCAAATATAGTGATATATTGAATTATTACTTTAAACGAGTTGCAACTAAATTGTTTAAATATGATAACCAATTATTATCTACTATCAAATATATTACTTGAAATTTAATTAAAATTTCATATCAATTAATAACATTCCTTCAATTTAATACATTTCCGCTTATGTGTTAAATAATTAATTAATATATAGAGGTCCGTAGATTCAATTTTGCGTTCGTTTTGTGAATCGGGTGCAATGTTAACGCGGGCCGTATAATCATTCCAAAATCGAATTTTAGCTATCAAAGGGCGCACATTCATCGTCCCTCCCTAATATCTTGAAGATAACGATAACGAAACTCCCACATCAGTGAATCGGAAACGGAAACTATACGTCTCTGGTGCTGTCAACGGGAATGGTCGAATTTATTTTAGTTTTAAAAATTAATGCGCCGCCGGCAAACGGAAATAGAATGACACATCTTAATTTAAATATTAAACGTGAACCGTAATTTCAACTTCATCTCATAATTTGCTCGTATAATTTTCACTTAAACGTATCACGAGGAGTTAATGCAATTAAGGTGTTGAGGTTTATAATTTTAAAGGTGCAAAGCGTGTTTCTAATACCGGCATTAAATTTTATAATGGCTGGATGGAGTCACATCAAATTGCGCACTTTAGCTTTTGTAGTGATGTTAAATGGAATTAATGTATATCTTCGATATTAAAAGTAGGATCGTTTATAAGTTATTAACTTTTTTTCTCTTGTACTATTATATCAATTCAAATAAGAAAAAATATATTATGGCCTTACATATTTTATTCTAAAGAGGTTACCGTGCAATTTTACTAATTGTTCTGAGTTAAATTCCAATTACTTAACACATGCTGACCACACTAAAGCTATCATAAAATTACTAATTTAGCAGGTGTAAATATGACATTTTTCTCTTAATCTCTAATTGTGTAAAAATGGTGTATTAAAATTTTCCAAAATTTCAATGACGTCAAACGCTTTTTGGTACTCGATCAAATAACTTTTAAGTGAACATATATTTTTTTCTTATTTATACAAGAAAATCTTAACAACAAAATATAGGCTCATATTACTCAACATTTATTTAATTTGATTGATTGTTGAAGCCGTTACAAAGTGATACATCTTGATTACGAAGTAGGTTGAGAAAACTTTTGAACCTTTAACGCTATTAAAATCTTTAAGTGCGAATATTACGATTAATAGTGATACACGAATTAGTTCAACCAGTAAATCACTAATTGACAATATTATTACTAATATGCGTGAGAACTACAACTACATCATCAGACACAAAAATTAATATGTTCAATTATGACTTTTATCATAAAGACAATTTCATTAAAGTCAGAAATTTTAGCAGTAAAAATATTTTGAATTTAATGTGTATTAGGCACCGATATGGCTAAGGTATACACATTTAATTATGTAGATGAATATTGAAATAATTTCATGAAAGTAATACATAACTCAACAACAAGCTTATCCTAAACTAAATCGAAAGATACGAAGAAAATGTTTAACTCGTCTGAAATTATTAGACATAAAAATCTGTTAGATGCATTGTATGTAATAAAACATTATAATTTTGAGGAAAAATCTCTATATAATATAATAAACTCGGAGTATGGCCAATTTCTTTTGCAAGTAAAAAAGAAAAGATTATTCAAGAATTATTCAAGTTAAGTCATAATAAAATCAAAACTACTTGGAAGTTGATTAATAAAGAATTAGGTAAGAGTAAATGTGAGGAGCTTGAACCCATTTTAAAATATCACAATGAAATAAATATACTCAACCTTTTGCACATGCACCATTCTATTGTAATATTAAACGATTCTATAAGTCAATATTTCTGAAAGCTACACCATCCATAGAGATTTTAAATATAATAATTGATTTAAAAAGTAAAAGTTTATCTGGTATTGATGAAGTTTCATTCATAACATTAAAAATTTTAACTTCTGATTTACTACTTCCATTATAATATTTAATTAACAAAATATGGAAAAAAAGAGTATATTCTTCTTGTTTAAATTTAGAATAATAAAAATGGTGACCCTGGTGATTTTAATAATTAGAGACCATTAATATTATTAAGTGTATTCTCGAAAGTAGCTGAACAGGTGATAGCAAAAAGATTCTTCGATAAATAAATATAAATAAATAAATAATAAATAAACTTTATTAACGCTAAACACCTTTACAATAAAAAAATACAAAAATAATTCTTATGTGTACGTTATCTAAGCTAAATAGTAAACTAAATTATAAATTAACCAAATTAGACTCAAAACTACGGAATGATGGATTATAGATATATGTCAAAGCATGGATTATTGCAATATTTGTTTCCAAGGCTTAATAAACGGTCCAATGAATTATTGGTGTCGGAGTTAGTTCTATGATGGTCCACATGGAAGAGAGGCGTTGATCGAGTCCTTCTATTTGGCACATGAAGTGAAACTTCTTGTAGTAGACTTGGAGAATTCAGCGATCCATTTATTAAGCGATGTAATAGGAGTAAATCAGCTCTAGTTCTTCTGAGAGAGAGAGAGTGTCTATACCAATACTGTTCATTATTGAGGTATATTGGCCAGGTAAATTCGACATATCGAAGGAATTTATTTTGGACTTGTTCAAGACGATTAACATTGGTTATTGTAAATAGGGTCCATATGGGAGAGGCGTATTCAAGGTGGCATCTAACTAGCGAACAGTATAATGTTTTCAAGCAATTAATATTAAGATTTTTGCCCAAATGCCAAACGTAACCCCAGGTTAAGATAGCATTCCTAGCTATGTAAAATATGTGATTATTAAAAGAAAACTTACAATCAAAAATAACTCCTAGGTCTTTAAATGATGGATAAGTTAGTTGAGTCTATTGAGTAAGTGTAATTTATTATAACTTTACATCTTGAGGTAGACATCGAATGACATTTGGACAAATTAAGATATAAGCGATTCCTGATACACCACTCATTTAAATTTGAAAGGTTCTCTTGAATTTTAATGCAATCGTTGTAGGTGCGAACAATTTTAAATAATTTCAAATCATCCGTATAAAAATTAAAATTACAGTGCTTAATAATATCCCTTATGTCATTGATATATAAAATAAAGAGTATAGGAGCACAATGTGGCCCCTGATGTACCCCTGAGGTAACATTTATAGGTTTAGACAGATAGTTATTTATGCGGATAATTTGAGTACAATTTATAAGAAACGAGGAAAGCCAATCAATTGTATTACTGCAAAATCCGTAAAACTTCAATTTATTCAACAGTAAGCCATGGTCAATTCTATAGAATGCTTTACTGAAGTCGGTGTAAATTGTATCAATCTGCAATCGTTTATCTAGAGCATTTGATACAAAATTTGTACATTCAAACAGATTGGTTATTGTAGATCGTCCATTAACAAAACCATGTTGATTATTATAAATTAACTGACGTAAAAACCATGCTAGTTGTTTGGCTATCAGCTCATCTAAAATCTTTGGAATAACTGATTGCATTGATATCTCTCTGTAGTTGTCCATTAAGTCTAAAGGGATTGACTTGTGTATAGGTATTACATAACTTGTCTTCCATTTAGTTGGAACAGTTTTGGAAGTTAGAGATTTCGTGAATAATTTATGTATAGGGTTACAGAGTGAATAAATACAGCTTTGTGAAAAATAGCTAGAAATTTTATCAGGGCCGTGGCTATGGGAAGTTTTTAGACTAATAATTAAGTTAAATACTTCTTGAACATTCACACTTAAATTGTAATCCAGCATCGTATTAGAGGCAAGCCCGGTAAATAAATCTGGCGGATTGTTTGATTTAACATAAACCGTGGAGTAAAAATCAGAAAATAGATTGGCTATATCAGCACCATTATTAGCTTTTGACTCACCGAAAGACATTGTACTAGGATATCCATTATCTTTTTTAATATCTTTTGCGTATCGCCAGAAAAATTTTGGATTCGATTGTAAAGAGTTTTCTACCTTGGAGAGGTAAGTTTGATAGCATGATCTACTTAACTTCTTATATTCGTCCCGAATATGCGAAAATAAGTAATAATTATCTAGAGAACCACTTTGTTTACATTTAGTATGAACTCTCTTTTTCGTGCGAATCAAATGAATTAATTCTTTGGTCATCCATTTAGGATATGTGTTGCTGTAGTGATAAATATATTTAGAGGGTACAAACCGATCAATTGCATCATAAATAATATCATAGAAGGTGTTCACTACATTATCGATATCTGAATTGGATGAAATAAAATCCCAATTTACGTAGTTAAAATATGTGCTTAATACATTATAATCCGCAAGATGAAAGAGAAATATTTTCTCAGTGGATTTAATTTTCTGTTCAATATCAATTGAAAGGTCAATATTATAGGCATTGTGATGAGTACTTATTGAAAGGAGAACATCTTGAGCTAGAGATAAATTTATATTTCGGGCAGTAGTGAAACATAGATCTAGATATGTACCTCGTGAGTTAGGAATAGAATTTATTTGCGAGGCATTTAAAAAACTATAAAAATTCATCAAAGTGAAGGCAAAACACCCATAGTGAATATACTCAGATGTTGTACCGTTCCATTTGATTTAAGGTAAGTTATAATCACCACCGATAATTATATTGGCACAGTTATTGATGTCGACGAGTTCTTCGAGACTGCTGCAATGATGTTGATAGTTTTCAATTAAAGAACCTGGTTTTATATAAATACCACCAATAATATACGAGAGATTTTTAAGTTTTAACAATATAAATAACTGTTATATTGAATTGTTACTAGAGAGATATGAAGAATTAAACTGCTTTTTAACGGCAATTAAAATCCCTCCTCCCCTAACATTACCATCAGCAGTGCGGTCAAATCTGTAAATATTGTAATTGGGCAGCTGCAGTTGACTATCAAGAATATTTTCAAATAACCATGTTTCTACTATAACTATAATATCATAATTACTACTATTAACGGCAAGGGAGAATTCAGTAATTTTAGTTCTAATGCCCCCGCAATTCTGATAATATATGTTTAGTTTTTTGAGATATTTGTAGGTTTACGTGTCTCATTGGTCAAGTAGGGAAAACCAATTCTATAAGCAAGTCTTAGATTTGACCCTCCATTCGATCTCCTAGTGACAAGTTCTTGTTTTAATTTAACCGTAATGAATCTAAAGACAGTACTAGACAACATACTTATCATACTAGAAACACACATTTATATAATTTTCCTATTCACACGTTAGGAATTTTTGAAAAATCTCCATACCAGAACTCATTAAAAAATTTTATTCAACTTCCAAGGACACTTCAGCTTATAATAAATTTAAATTCATTTAAGAGAAATCTTAAAAATAATTTAATACAAAGTGAATTTATTCACTCTCTGAATTTTAAGTTTAGTTAGAATGTCCTCTTTTATTTGACGCTTTCAATTCTATGTATATATATTTTGTTTTTGCATGTTTGTATTAACACTATTTTTTGAAATAAATTGATTTATTGAACTTATTGAACTACAATTATACTATCTGTGATATCGGTTATAGTAATAGAGCAACCATAATATTTCCGAAAACTCGACTTCTTGGCAGACAGTTAAGAATTACGAGACAAATAAACTGAAATTAAAATTCATAAATAGTAATTCTCCAACGGTTTTAATGGCGTGTCTTGTCGTAACCAATGATAGAATTCTGCTATATAAATATAAATTCATTAATATAAAGTGTCTATTACATTAGAAATATTTATGAGTTTTACCAGTACTAAGTAAACTAGAAACATCTGAATTGAAAGATGGTTACACTAAAATCGTTAATTAAATAACGAATTTTTAACAAAACTATCCGTTTTGGAGTTCCCTGAGATGGTTCCGCTAATTTCTAAAGAATTTAAGATGAAACTTTAAACTGAAGTTTTAGGACTTAAATGAAATTTATATAACAAGTAATTGTAAAGAATTCAAAAGTGGGCAAATCCCATGGTTTTCGAGAAAATTGCAGGAAAAATACGATGATGGCCAAATCAACTTTATCTAATTGATATTAGTTTTATTTGTATATGTATATTATTGTCTGAATAAATATTATCGTATAATTGATTATGTGGATAATCATTTTATCTATACATGTTCCATTAGACCAAGTAATTTAGAAGAATCTATACAATCGAAAATATAAGAAATAATTAATTAATAATGTTGATATTAAAAATATTATAACAATCGAAAGTAACCAAATGTTTGAAACAGAAATTTATGAATGCACTGTACTGTCTACAAGAGCATAGGCTAGATTAATTTATATTGCTCCTTTGTACGAATATATCATTTAATTTTAAATAATTATAAAATGAATCAAGAGCAGTAAAAAGTAAATATTAAGGAAGTTTAACTGCACAAAATATACTCATCTAACTCTCTTAATAAAGATAAACCCTTGAGACAGAAGCACAATTGTAATACGTATTACTTTAACTTAGAAATTTAAAACAATTTTGAATGCCTTGACATACATAATATAATGGATAGCAGTAAAATTTCTCTTTGTATATTTTCATAATAACTAATTTTAAATTGTTTAAGTAAAGAAAATTCATTTAACAGTTTATTACTATGGTTGAATATCACAATTCATAATTATAAAGCATACTGAATACCATTCATGGACTTTAACAAAACTTTATGTAATTTGAAATAAATAAAACAATTAACTTTGCTGGTATCACTTTTTTTAATGATACCAACAAAGTTTATTTTAACATTTTTGTTAAGTGATACCAAAAAAGTTTATTGTTTTATTTATTTTGAACTATCAAAATGTATCACGAAGTGAAAGCCTCCACAATTACTTATTTGGGTAATTTAATTCAAAATTAAAAGTACATTTAATCACAAATAAAATTACAAACTGAATAATAGTAGTCGGAAGGTTATCAACAAAAGATTCTTCCTGAGAATAGGCTGGATAGATAGCTGGATAGTGGAGAAACATCTTAAAGAAATGAACTCTCAATATTGAGTAATATGTTTGTAGTATTTTTTGTATAATTGAGCAGAAGAGCAAAGCAACTGTAAATAAAATAAATAATTAAACTCTAAGGTCTATAAAGTTTTGAAATAAATGATGAGAATATGTTGACAAAAGATATTATAATCAATACTATCTATAATTTTCCTATTGGTAATGTATGTCAATTAATTTTTCTAACATTTTAACATACTAAGTATAATTAACTTAATAAATAAATTCTAACCATAGTTGATGATAAATAAAAATAAATTAAACATAAAAACGTAAGAAGTAAGATATACGAAGACCATCCTAAAAGTAGTACCCGTTTGCGAATATAAAAAAGCTAGTATATATTAACATGTATTAACGTTAATTTATATAGAACATACCTTAATTTTTTTCTCTAAATAGTCACATAGCAAATTTAAAAATTTGTCGTATTGTGTGATGAGATTTTCTATCCCAGCTTCATATTCTTTCGTCGCTAGTATATTGAGATACGTAATCACAGCTTCTTTCAGTTCTTCATCTCTATTAAATTTCTTTTAAGCCAAAATCCTTTTGTAAACAGATGGTAATCTGAAGAAGCTATGTTTGAACTTTAGGATGGATGTTGAAAGTTTCTCATTTTCTTTTTCCCACAACTTTTTTCGTTATCCGGGCCGTATGAGGACTTACATTGCCGTGAAGAAGAATCGGCGTCGATTTTTAATCGCCCACCATAATTTCTTCAATGCATCGGCATTGATAGTATTTTCAGGAGAAATGAAATCAATGAGGAATACACCTCGCCCATTCCAGAAAATGGTAGGCATGCTATTTCGGGTGTTGATTGTCTTTTACTCTCCAGAATTGCACCGTAAACCCACTTTTAATCACTAGTGACTTTGTCAGTCAAGAATAGGTCTCCTTGTGTGGCTTTGTGTTCATCAGTAAGCAAGGGATCCACATTCTTTATGAATTCGTTGATTGGACTCACTCAGTTCATCCGTAATGAGTAACGGCCGTCCCGAAGGCTCGTCATCATGAGTGTTTTTTCTTGCTAAGTTGAAATTACAACTCCAATGCGAAATAGAATACTCATCCATAACATTTACACATACACATCCTTGAATTGACAATTAATATCGCGAGGTCGCAAATTTCTTGCGCCGTAACAAAACAACCGGTGGCATTTTTTTAACAATATAAACACTCTCTTAAACAGCACAGTCAATACCAGTAAGACGTAACTCTTATTACACAGACAACTGAAATGCAACCGAACACTCTACATGTTAGAACACATCCGGCGGCTAATCTATTCGTTAGTGTTGCCCGGTGCAAACGGGTGCTACTTTCCGGTTATGCCTCATATCATTAAGGACGAGACCCAAAATAGATCGACTTAGTTCATTGTTGTCGTTGACAGGGAAAGAGTATATCGATAGTAAATTAAATTTCAGTTTTTATTTATATATACATATTATTTAAAAAATTCAGATATTGATATTTCTACATTTTTAACTACACTGTACACAAGGATTAGGTAATACAAAAGCCATTCTACACTGTCTCTCTAAGGTTTTTTTCCACTACTATACTGTCTAATTGACTTAATGACTTAAAAATTTCTACCAATACACCATGAAAAGCAAAGAGTGTTCATCAATTTGATGTAATTCAACAAGAATTCAGTGCTTAATTTATAGTACATAACATTTGACGTTGATGACTTTGTAAATAAAAAAGTATTTCGCACAATTAATGCTTTATTGGAATTCGGTATAGAAAACATTTGATGTGCATTAGAGCATATTCTTTGAAAATATGACAGATATTTTCTGCCTTATTTTCGAAGAATATTTTTTTATGTAGCGTACTTTATAATGCTATGAAAACATATACATTTTCTGCCTTAAGTTTAAGACATTACTCTTCACATTATGTGTTTCCAGCAAGACGGTGCCATTTGTCACGCCACCCGTGCAACAATGTCAGCCAGGATTTTCGACTAGGGGATTATTAGAAGTGGTCGGTTTATGCCAATGAGCTTACAACCACCAAAAATTGATTAATTAAAAACCATTAACACACATGATGAATTAGTTTCTCACTTAACCCGTGGTGAAACATTTTTGTATTAATTTGATTGAATTAAAACACTTGGTATGATTTCACTTGTTATTTATTTTACTCCGACTAGTTTCGACTATAAGTCATTCTCAAGGAGAAATGTACATTTCTCCTTGAGAATGACTTATAGTCGAAACTAGTCGGAGTAAAATAAATAACAAGTGAAATCATACCAAGTGTTTTAATTCAATCAAATTAACATTAACACATGTACTTATTTTAAAAATGTGTGGATTGTGTGTCGCAAAAATAATAACATTTGTAATAATTTCTCATTTGAATGTAAATGAGAACGAATAATCGAAATACTAAGTATTGTTACATTTGAATACGAATTATCTTATACATTTTATATAGATTTCCATTATCACTTAATATAATAATAATAGTAAACTATTGATGATTATTATTATATTAAGTGATAATGGATTTTCAAAATATAAGTGCCTCAACAATCAACGAGATTATATAGATTTATTTATCTTAGTTAAACGATTCTAAATTGAGAATTAACTTTATTACATTTAGTTTATATTTTTTATAGTCAAACTACTCTCTTGACACGTGTATTGACAGATGAAAATATGTTTCCTGAAAGTGCTTGCAGTCGATATCTATACAGAATAAATATGTTTAGAGGCGTTTGGTATCATTAATCTTTTTATGAGCGACAATTTAACTTTGGAAAAGTTTCAGTATTCACTAGATAAAGTAAGGCTATAAAAATTATGAATAGATTCTACGCCTGACTTGTTTATTATTTAGGTGCTCAATTTTTAACTATTAAATATGACTAATTTGTTGTTAACATGATTCGCTTTAATTTAAGTTATTATATGAATACATATAAATAAATTGCACTTTTTTAAACGGATTAATTCAAGAAAAGGACGCATAGCAATAAAGTATTTAAGTGTTCGTATTTTCATATGAACTTATTAATTAAATCCATTAGCGACGCCATTATACTTTAAAACAATAAGTGAGGAAAGTAACACAAATCGGCCATTATCGTATTAAGTGCAATTTGATTGACGAGTCATGTCTATATCAGTTATATTTAATGGCGCAGTCATCAATGGTGGAGCGTTTCTGTTGATGGCTAAGGGTAGTACGATTGGTAATACTTGGTCGTTGATTCGCGCCCCAGGGGCATGCTTTTCCGCCTCTCCGTCTGAAACGACTGAAACGACGCAATATCAGTGAAAAATCGTTTTAATCGAGATCTTCCCCAATTAGCTTTGAACGTTATACCGAAAAGGGGGATGGAGTGCACAATTTAAATTCACCTACACTGATCCCTGAAAAATATATA
The DNA here is from genome assembly GCA_963969525.1 of Ontholestes murinus. Classification (NCBI taxonomy): domain Eukaryota; kingdom Metazoa; phylum Arthropoda; class Insecta; order Coleoptera; family Staphylinidae; genus Ontholestes; species Ontholestes murinus. The sequence continues at coordinate 16,527,991 of OZ018397.1, forward strand.
TTTTCACGTTTCAGATGTTTACATTCGGCGAAGCTCAATTCGTAAATTATCAAAAGCAAAGAGTAACAGAGTAACGGTGGATGTATACAAGTTTTTTTCAATACATCGTTTTTATCAATTATATTAGATGTAATCTAAGCTGTAGAAAATATAAAACACCTTTCAATATTTTATAACACTCTCGTATTTAGTAAAAATACCGAATGCTTATAAATCTATGTGTAATAAAACATGAAATTTGACTATTGAATAAAATATGGGGGCATATTTAAATTATTATTAAAATTAATTAATTAGCTTCAATTGATATTAGAAAATAAAATCATTTGGCTAACAACCTATCACATATTTTAAATTAAGTTCAATATGGTAATAATGGCATTCACAATAACAACATATAAAATTGTTAAACTATTCAAAAGGATACAAATTTCCAGGTATTAATCAGTAGGTGTAATAAATATAACACCAAACATTATAAACTGATTGATGCCGTACTTAGTTGAAAATCTATATTACATCTAATTAATAATATATGATTGATTTTTAAATGTTTATTTAACTCATTACAATTGTTTCACCACACTGGCTTCTTCAGGTGAAGAATATATTAAACATTATAATACGTTATCAAACAAATCGTCGTCGATATCAAAACACAATTTCGATTTTATTCTACCGGAAAAATATACATCGCTCTTGGTTTAAGGAATCCGTAATGTGTGTTTTTAGGGCACCTATGTTTTACTTTACTTCTTAAAGGTCGCCCAAGTAAATAATATAGACGAGATAAATCGTTTGAGCGATCTGTTTAAAGGACTTTTCCGTTGCCTTTTATATAATATAGGGATCTCTTTCAGGCGGACGTAGTATTTGGTCATCTAAGAAATGGTTCGTAGTTGTTAAATAAATTCTTGTTCTTTTTAAATATGGTAAATTATATTTAAAGATTTTAATTTATACATTTGTTCCTACTCTGAATTATTAAATGGGTTTGTATAACTGAAGCTACAGTCACTAAATCAAATCTCAATTATACAAAGTTAAAAAGTGTTTCATTAGTGAACATATTTTATTAACATTTATTTATTTATTTATTTATCTATGGTATTACCATTTTACAAATATAGACATTACATAATACAATTAAAAGAAAATATATACATAAAAACTAAGAAAAGAAAAAGTAAATATATATTTCTATAAAAAACTATAAATTAGAACTTGACATACGTATACGCATAAGACATAATTAATATAACAGAAATTATTTTAACATAAAACAAATTATTTTTAACCTGATTTATACATTTGGTCAAAGCGAAAGATCAATAAATTTCAAATGGTACTTAAAACTATCAAAGGAAGTACCGAATAATAAAAAGTTGGGGAAAGAGCAAATAATATTACAAAACCTAACCGTCCTGCACAAGGGATTGTTTCTAGGAAAACAACTTCGATGAAAATTTTCTCGGAAAACTTGATGATTCCTTGTTCTTGATAGCATATTAAAATTTAATTGTGCCAGTAGCTCACTGCAATTTATTAAACCATTTACTATTTTAAACAGAATAGATCATTAACAATACGTCTTTCACGAAGAGATAATAATTTTAAAAATGAAAGCATGCCACTACGACTATAGTAAAATCTCTTTATTCCATTACGGTATGAAATATATAAAAGAAATTTGTTTTGCACCCGTTCAATTTGATCTACATATTTTAAATAAAATGGAGACCAAATACATGAAGCGTATTCCAATTGAGGACGTACTAAAGAAATAAATAAATGTTTCTGGATGTCTAGAGAAAATACATTGGCGAAGCGATTAACCAATCCAAGGGTTTTCAATGCCTTACAACATATTGTGTTAATATATTTTGAAAATGAGAGGTTACGGTCGAATATAACACCTAGATCTTTCACATAATCAACTAAAGCCAGTTTGGCTCCATTAATGTAATAAATGTTTTCTACAGTACGTCCTTTACCAAATGAAATACTGAAGCATTTGCCTATATTAAAAAATAGTTGAATAATAAAATGTATTAAAATCCTTTAGTTCGTTGTAGAAAATTAAATAATAAATTTAAAAATACGAAAACATTTCGTGAATCTACAACAATGAGTCTTACTAAGACTACAAAACAAATTAATTTGAAACAACTACTTCTCTAGCTAATACTTCGACAGACATTGAATAATACAAATTAATTTGAATGTTACAAATAGTACAACTATTAAAGCAACACTAATTTGAATGAAATTATTTCTGTTGAATAAACTAATAAATGATTCACTAATCCACCTCAGGTATAAATTCAGACCTTCAGTCGATTATATTTCATTCTTGTGTCAGTTGCCGTACATATCTGAGTAAGTTATTTATATTTCATTATATTTATTATCATATTTCATTATATTTATTTTAGTAAGTGTTCTTATTTGTATTTAAAATCAATTTTATAATAAAGCTGTACTGAAGAGAGCGAAAGTTCGAAACACGTGTCTGCAGATGATTATAACCTTGAATGCTAGATTTTTTTCATTGCTTTTGCTAATTTAATTTATTGAAATCAGTTTAAAATTCATTTTTCATAATTTTTCATGTTATAGTTACATTTAAACAATCTAAAGTACATTTTATCATTTATTAGTTTATTCAACAGAAATAATTTCATTCAAATTAGTGTTGCTTTAATAGTTGTACTATTTGTAACACGCAAATTAATTTGTATTATTCAATGTCTGTCGAAGTATTAGCTAGAGAAGTAGTTGTTTCAAATTAATTTGTTTTGTAGTCTTATTAAGACTCATTGTTGTAGATTCACGAAATGTTTTCGTATTTTTAAATTTATTATTTAATTTTCTACAACGAACTAAAGGATTTTAATACATTTTATTATTCAATTATGCTCTAAGTGGGTATTTTTCCTTAATCCCGAACGTAATGATTTCTGAAGAATTCACTAATCCACCTCAGGTATAAATTCAGACCTTCAGTCGATTATATTTCATTCTTGTGTCAGTTGCCGTACATATCTGAGTAAGTTATTTATATTTCATTATATTTATTATCATATTTCATTATATTTATGTTAGTAAGTGTTCTTAGTTGTATTTAAAATCAATTTTATAATAAAGCTGTACTGAAGAGAGCGAAAGTTCGAAACACGTGTCTGCAGATGATTATAAACTTGAATGCTAGATTTTTTTCATTGCTTTTGCTAATTTAATTTAATGAAATCAGTTTAAAATTCATTTTTCATAATTTTTCATGTTATAGTTACATTTAAACAATCTAAAGTACATTTTATCATTTATTAGTTTATTCAACAGAAATAATTTCATTCAAATTAGTGTTGCTTTAATAGTTGTACTAATTGTAACACGCAAATTAATTTGTATTATTCAATGTCTGTCGAAGTATTAGCTAGAGAAGTAGTTGTTTCAAATTAATTTGTTTTGTAGTCTTAGTAAGACTCATTGTTGTAGATTCACGAAATGTTTTCGTATTTTTAAATTTATTAAAAAATAGTTGATTGTCACAGCACCATTTATTAATATTATTTAGGTCATTCTGCAAATATATAATATCAGTTACATTTTTTATTGAACGGAATATTTTAAGATCGTCTGCATATAATAGAAAATTGCAATGTTTAATATAAGTGTTAAGATCATTTATAAATAGTAAAAATAGAATGGGTCCGGAACCCTACGGAACATCTGAAGTAATATTGATTGCTCTAAAAATGAAACTATTGATTTTAACAAATTGTACTCTTTTAGTAAAAAAACTCTGAATCCATTTAATAATATCACTACCAAAACCTTGTATGAGAAACCCGGTCAAACGGTTTGGAAAAGTCTGTATACACTGCATATAAAATCCTGGTATATAAGTAAATTTGATACAGTAGACTTTCCAAAACAAAAACCATGTTGCTCATTACAAATAATATGTTTACAAGAAAACATTAGTTGCTCGGCAATCATTTTATCAAAGATCTTTGGAATGACAGATTGGATAGAGACCCGTATATAATTCATAATATCTTCTCTTGAACCATTTTTAAAATCAGGCCTAAAATAACTCTATTTCCATATTATAGGAAAGGCACACGTTTTCAAAGAAATATGAAATATTTTATTTAATGGGGCACAAAGAGAATAAATACAATGCTTGATAAAAAAAAAAAACTGGTATTCCATCAGGACCAGGATTGCAAGAGTTCGTTAACATGTTAATGGTATTAAAGATATCTGTTTTACTAATATAGAAATTGGTCAAGTTAATTGAATTTTCAGAAGTTAGATTTTTATAATAAAACACTCAAAATGTAACAAATTCTTAATTGATTTCACACACCAATTTTCACAATTTTTCAATGCGCTTTTACCACTTAAAATCAATTATTAATGCCTCTGTAAATTCGTATGTGCACGCGCGACCACAAATGTTGTGTTTTTAATACAAAGTATTAAAAATAAAGTTCTCGAAGTGTTTCTAATTGAAAACGGAGATGTATTCAATGCAATATGTTTTTGTAGATATTGGCTAAAGGCAGCAGAAGCAGAATCATTTATTATTGGAAATTATTCCAAATAAAGTTATTTGTCACGCAAACAATATATCATGGAGTTTTAATGCAGAAGAATAAAAGGAATTATAATAGCGAAACAATTTAGCCATTGAAAGGGCATATCAAATAACCGCGTCAGTCTTTCGTGCATTTGAGCTAAGTTTAATTAATATTTATCTAATCCCTAGCGGCAATCATAATATAACGATGAATTAAATTCTCACTTCAAACATTTTTATATTAATTAAAGGTTAATTAAACTCTTTTTATTTTTAAGCAGTCTTATTTGGGTAGATAGAGAAAGTTAACTTCTATTTATAGTAAAATGTATTAAAATCCTTTAGTTCGTTGTAGAAAATTAAATAATAAATTAAAAAATACGAAAACATTTCGTGAATCTACAACAATGAGTCTTACTAAGACTACAAAACAAATTAATTTGAAACAACTACTTCTATAGCTAATACTACGACAGACATTGAATAATACAAATTAATTTGCGTGTTACAAATAGTACAACACTAATTTGAATGAAATTATTTCTGTTGAATAAACTAATAAATGATAAAATGTACTTTAGATTGTTGTTAGACTGAAGAGAGCGAAAGTTCGAAACACGTGTCTGCAGATGATTATAAACTTGAATGCTAGATTTTTTAATTGCTTTTGCTAATTTAATTCAATGAAATCAGGTTAAAATTCATTTTTCATAATTTTTCATGTTATAGTTACATTTAAACAATCTAAAGTACATTTTAACATTTATTAGTTTATTCAACAGAAATAATTTCATTCAAATTAGTGTTGCTTTGATAGTTGTACTATTTGTAACACGCAAATTAATTTGTATTATTCAATGTCTGTCGTAGTATTAGCTAGAGAAGTAGTTGTTTCAAATTAAATTGTTTTGTAGTCTTAGTAAGACTCATTGTTGTAGATTCACGAAATGTTTTCGTATTTTTAAATTTATTATCTATTTTATAGATTCTTAAGCTACACAATTCTATGACACTTTATCAAGATATGGTTTAAATAGACATGTTAGTTTTAAAACTACGGGTGAACATTGTATCGACAATGTTTTTTATTTTTAATCTAGAGCAATCGTGCATATCTGCGTCCCCTTTAAACGCTGAGCTATCATATCATACATGATATCACTTGCTTTACGTATGCAGCGAAGACAGGGATATTTTACTTTTAAAATTAAGTGTTCTCTTTACATACTCGAATATTCAAACAATATCATAGATGAATTTATATAATAGCAAACCTATAATTTAATAATGATCAAATTGTAAATAAACAAAACATCAGACCGTAGGATTTCTTTTTCAAAACCTTTGAATGTGCCCCTGAATATCCCTATATCAACTAGATGACTATGTTAACACTAAAGGTGAACTGAGAGGAAAACTCATTCCCAACTAGCATAATCACGAAAAATAATAGTATATTATATTATATCAATAAAATACTTTAGTATAACGATAATCTGCGGCAACTAAGAGAAACTGTCAATTCTCTGAAAAGATATCAGCAGTTTTCGGAAACCAAGCCTTGCTAGAGAATTGTATCAGAGATCACTAAAATTACAACAAACCCACGTGGGCCCTAACAAAAAAAATTTCAAATGACATTGCAATGACATACATATTAATCCTAACACTTTTAATGATATAATAGGTAATAAATTGAGAAACACATGGTTTGTTTCACTAATTAGTGAAATAACCAAGTTTTTATCAATTCTCTATTATTTCTAATGATTCACCAAGAGATACGTGAGAAAATTATTCAAGAAATACTACTAATGAATATTTCTGTAACATTGCACAATTAGTGGAACAATTACTTAAGCCTAATTTAGATTCCATTTCACTAATAACAAAACTATCTTTTTAATGCAGTATTATTAATTTCTTGAAAAAAAGCTGTAATGAGGTGAGAGAAATTATAAAAAAGTTTAAATAATTCTGACTATCGAGATATTTATGGAATGGCTGTAGAAATAAAATAAAAAAACAACTAATATTATACTTACTTCTTTAAGCAGCTCAATTAATGAATGTATTAGAATGAGCTCATTCCCTAATTTTTAAAATTGACATATATATTACCAAAATTTAAGCAAGCGATAGCAATTCTGTCAGTAATTTCCAAAATATTGGAGAGAGTGTTATCCAAGGAAATTGTTCATTTTTTGAAAGTAATTACTTGTTCTCTAACAGACAGTATGGTTTTCGTATGAGAAAATCAACCGGGGATGCAGTAGCTGCTTCCGTGGAGAAAATATTTTTAAAAAATGGCTACTTTCTTTGACTTGAGCAAATCTCTTGATTGTGTTTTCACTACCTTCTTCAGCGAATTTATCCATTATGAAGTTCCTTATGGATCAATATTTATTAATGGCCTCTCTTATTAACTTGAAGTAGGTTAAAATTTTTATATGCGGATAATACCTTTTTTTTTCTTCTGACCGGGATATAAGATCAGCACAATAATTAACAATGTTACTAAGTAATATCTAAATGGTTCTTATCCAACAGACTCACTTTAAATAAACATTTACCTTTAAATATTTTTGTCATACTCCTTACCCCGAAATGCACTTAGATCTGGGTATTTCTTATCGTTTCAGTGTCACCTAACATACAGAATATTAAGGTCGGACCACTTGAATATAATACATCGTCTCTTCCGACTTCAAAGAAAAGCCATACGAATTGTATCACAAGTTGGTTACAAAAAGGACTGTAGGGCTCTCTATAGACAAACTCTTATTGTATATAATTGAATGTATTGTATACGTTATTATTATTATATTTGTCTTAAATATTAACAAAAAATGACACAAAAAACTACATACATACAAGGTGGCGCAAAAGTAATGCCACAGTTTGAATTGGCTGCCATTTTTTTATAAATGAAAAAGGAAGAGCTCTGTTTTTATCAAAAAATTATTTGAAAGTGTAATATTGGTTACATTACTTGGAAAAAAATATATCGCTTAAATAGCCACCTCCCTAGTTGATACATAATTGCGCTCGTTTTGCGGCATTTTGAATTGTTGCTTGCAAAACATCTGGCTCCAAACTCGCGATTTCTTCTTCAATGTTATATTTTAAGTCTTGCAAGGTTCGTGGTTTATTGTGGTAAAATCTCCAAAACGGGATATCACTCGACCTGGAAATGAATGTCTCAAAATCTCCATCCTGTTGAAACCAACAATGATCAAGACCCAATGCAACAACTTTCGGCAAAAAAACTGATTTAGCATCTGTCTGTAACGCTCACCATATACGGTTACCACGGCACCATTCTTCAAAAAATAATAAGGACCAATCACTTTTTCATTGCAAATGCCGCACCAAAGAGTCACTTTGAGATGATGCAATCTTCTTGCATTACATGTAAATTCTATGTGCCCCAGAAACGCAAAAAGGACGACGAAGAAATTCACGTTGCGTTAAAACAACAGACTTAAAATTTGTCAAATAAGCAGTAACAATAAATCCACGATCTTGAGGTGTGTATCGCTTCATGGCTTGTTGACAACTAATTCACTATATATCTAGATCATAAATGTCGAAGCACACTGACATTTGGCGCCATCTGAAAAAATGGTGGCAAATTCAAACTATGGCATTACTTTTGCGCCACCTTGTATACGAAAAATTCAAATTTTGTCAGCATGCTGATTTGCGGAATTCATTAATATTAAATGTTCTTCCATTCAAACCCTTTTCAAACTACTTTTCTCTGCTGTTCTAAACGATTAAGTATTGGATACTTATTTAGTTTAGCATTTAGATGCTTATTTTTTCCTTGATTTCGGGATGCGTTTTATAAACTTTACAAACTGATACTGACATTAATGGAAACAAAATAAAATTCATAACGACGGAGGAAGTTGTACTAAACATGGCGAAATAAATAACCATTTAACAAGAATTACAGCTAATATCCACACAAACTGTCAAAGAATCTGTAAAACTCCTTTATTATAAAGTATTTAAACCTATTGCCAAATCACACAAAAACCTTACTTTAAAAACTTCTAAGCCATCAATCAGAGCATTCCTTAGAATAAAAGAATACAATAATTTGTAGAAATATTAGTCAGATAGTTTTCATGACTGAATGTTTTATATTTCAATAATATATGACCTAGTTTTAAGTATTTATCATATTCTAATCTTTTTAATGGTATATAATTAAATAAACACAGTTATATTTCTTACTTCACTATTTTATTTAATCACTAAATGTACATTTCGAACACTATGTGTCCATTATCAATAGTTAACTGTTGTTTACAAGATTTTTGGTAACAAATATATATACAGTGCGGATTAGCGGAAAAACCGAAAAGCAATAAACGTGATTAGTACCTGAGTGCTTAAATGCGGCTGGAGATAATACTGGGAACTACAAAAGAAGCGTTAATTACAATTTCTAGAATTAGATTTACCTGAAATTGGAATTAAATCTAACAGTGGATTATTTAGAGGGCTCAGATCGAAATTAAGAAGTTTATACATATGTTTTTTCATTTCTATTGCTTCTAATGCGTTTAAGTTGAAAGAATTAGACTGTTTTAATAATTTTACATTTTTAATATTATAATTATGCCCTGTTTGTAAAATATGATGCACAAACGTTGATTTATCAGGATTCATGTTTCTAATATGGTAACAATGTTCTTTAAACCTAAGATTAACATTTCTTTGGGTTTGTCCGATGTACATTTTTTCGCAATTTGAACAATTTAAAGAGTAAATGCCAGAGTTAAGGAGAGGGTCTTGTTTGCTAAACGTATTACCTAGGAATTTATTAAGTTTGGTATTAGAATAATATGCCGGAATGAAGCTGAATTTCTTAAGAATTTTATTTATGTGATGGTTGGCGGCAGGTGCGTGGATCATTTTAACATATGTGTGTTGATTTATTGAATTTGATATCGGTTCTAATGTTGTAATTGACTGCATGTAATGTTTTTTCATGTGTTTGTTGATAAGTTTTTGTATTGTTTTTTGGTTGTATTTTAATGAGTCAGCTATTTTACGTATGAGGTTGAATTCAAGTTCTCGGTTTTGTTTGGTAATAGGGAGGTTTATGGCTCTGTATATCATACTGTTAAAGGCAGAGAGTTTATGTTTAAGTGGAGAAAATGAGCTTGAGTGAATATAGTTGTATGTATGAGTTGGTTTTCTGTGAATGTTGAATACCAGTTTTCTGTCTTTTCTAATAACAAGTAAATCTAAAAAGGCAAGTTGTTTGTTGGATTCAACCTCATACGTAAATTTAATGCTGGGATAAAAACTGTTCAGTTGAGATAAAAATTGAGAAATATTGAAGTCGTTTTTAATGATGGTGAAAATGTCATCCACGTACCTGATCCAAGTTTTTAGAAAATTGGGCAATTCGGAAAGAAAGAGTGAAAGAGGGTTACCCATGGTAGTACCAAAGGTCTGTTTATAGAAATTACCATCAAATTCAAAAGTGTTTAAGTCCATTACCGTTTTCATTAATTTAATGTATGTATTGACTTTATCTATAGGGATGTTGTTTTCTATTAAAATGTGTTCAAGAATATTTAATGTGTCATCTATTGGTATGCTGGGAAACAGTGACTCAACATCGAATGATAGTAGTTGTTCATCCGGTGCTAATTCAACGTCTTCCAACATTTTTGTAAAGTCAAAAGAGTTTTTAACTGAAAAGCTATTGTGGATTTTAAGATTTTTAAATTCTTCAACTAACCATTTTGCTAACTTGTAGGTGGGTGAGTTTATATTCGAAACTATGGGCCTATATTTGTTCCCGGGTTTGTGTATTTTTGGGAGGCAATACAATCTAGATAACTTGGGATTCTTTAACTTGAGTGAATTGGCTGTTTTTTTGTCTATTAAATTTGTTGACTCTTTTAAAGTGTTATTAATTTTACTGATGAAGGTGGCTAATGGATTTTTAGTTTGTCTTATATAGGGGCCGGTTTCTAACATTTCTCTAACATCTCGAAAATAGTCTACTTTGTTAACAATAACTGTGGCATTACCTTTATCAGATTTAAGAAAAAATACGTCTTTGCTTTTCAATTTCTTTCCGGTTACTATTTCACTATTGTAATTTTGGTTCTGCTTCTTCGTTTTTGTCACATTTTGGAGGCATTCCTTCATTGCTATGCGAAATGCTGTGGACTTGTCTTCTTCCAATCGCGATGCGGCACACTCTATATCATTTAGGATGTCTTCTACTGGGAAACGCTTTGGACCTAAAGAGTGTTTTAAACCTTTCTGTAAAAGGTTTATTTCGTCTTCAGAGAAGGTTTCGTCTGATTTGTTTATCACTGTGAGTGATGGAAGTGGTGGCAGGTTTTGTTTATCACTAGTTATATCTTGTTGGTGTATGAGATTCCTTATCTTCTTGTGTAACCTGATGGATTTGTTCTTCACTTTTGTTTCGATGACTTTGAACATTTTATGTAAGGCTTGGTCCCATGTATGTGAATCAGTCATTTTTGCGAGTTTCAAATGGAGAACGTAAGCACTTGTTTGTAGAAGATCACGTTTTCTATGGAGGGCACTCTTTTCTAATTTTAGGATTTTTATTTTGAAGTCTTGTATTAGTTTGGTTTTGTCACTATTGCACATGTGTATTTTCATTTTGGTAAATGTCGGGAACAAATCTTTTGGATATCTACTTTTTAAAACAGTGCATAACAAAAGGTTTGTTCTCGACATTTACCAAAATGAAAATACACATGTGCAATAGTGACAAAACCAAACTAATACAAGACTTCAAAATAAAAATCCTAAAATCAGAAATGAGTGCCCTCCATAGAAAACGTGATCTTCTACAAACAAGTGCTTACGTTCTCCATTTGAAACTCGCAAAAATGACTCATTCACATACATAGGACCAAGCCTTACATAAAATGTTCAAAGTCATCGAAACAAAAGTGAAGAACAAATCCATCAGGTTACACAAGAAGATAAGGAATCTCATACACCAACAAGATATAACTAGTGATAAACAAAACCTGCCACCACTTCCATCACTCACAGTGATAAACAAATCAGACGAAACCTTCTCCGAAG